>CM034155.1:412714418-413914418 GCA_019776745.2 Taxus chinensis | reverse complement strand
ATGGACTGTAAAGGACACTAGGTCCCACATCATCATCTGAGGATGAGGAGGACTCTTCCTGTTGTGTTATAGGAGAAAGTTGTCATTGATTGCGCTCATACCACAGACGTGAAACAACACGTGAACCATCAATATCCCTACGAAGATATGCTCGAGTTGGGTATAGATATTGATCTTGTATCTGTAGAGAGTATCCAGGTGCAGGAGGAGGTACATTCATTGTATGGTGTATGTAGAATTTCCTCCAGAGTTCTCCATTTGGGTTTGTATGGTGACCTTGCACAGTGTTACTATGAATATAATATTTCATTTTAACATACCAGGGAATTTTGCAGTTGATAATGATATTTCTGACCATATCCAAACTGGGACTAAGTAGTGGACTGTCAGACAACTTGGTAGGCAAAAACTTCAATAAGAAGTATTTGAAATAAGCAGTAATGTATTGCTGATCTCCTGGTCTGCTTAGGCAATTCCATGCATCATTTTCCGAAGGGTCACCTTCTGGCTAGAGCCTTGAGAATTTGAATTGACATAATGTATTTGGCCTTGGAATGAGTTGACGGAGACAAACTCCTTTAATAGGTCTGTCATCAACTGGCTCTATGAAACGGGAATGGCGCCATTGCCAACGCAATGTGCAAAAGACCATGGGGTCCTGGATAGTATGAAAATCAGAGATTGGGATTTCAGGATCAACGAATCTACAAGCCACCTCTGTCATATTGTAAGGGGATACAGAGATTATCCCTCTAGATAATAGTAGACTTTCTGCCTCTTGGGACATGGTGTTATCACAACGTTCTTTGGAGCGTACCATAGGAGAACAGGTAGCAGTATCCCAAACAGGATGAAGAAATTCATGAACAATTTGTGTAACACTTATAGTTTTGTGTTGAACGAGCTCTCGACTAGAAAAGTTGGCAAGAGCATTCTTTTTTCCTGAGATATGTTCAACATCAAAGTCGTAGCCATCAAACCATTGAGCCCATATTTGTAGACAACCATAAGTCATTTTATTTGTAGGATCACCCTTATACAATTGTCCCTTGAAATGTTGCAGGTCAGTTCTTAATAGAAATTTTTCATGTTGTAAGAAAAATAGGAAAGCTTGGATAGCTTTTTTAGTAGCATATATTTCCTTATGACTAGAGTGATAATTCAATTCTGATCCTTTGAAGGAACCAGAAGCATACCTAAAAATTTTCTCAGTGCCTTCTGGCATTCATTCTTTAAGAACAACTCCCCAGTCTTCTTCAGAAGCATCTGTTTCGACAATCTTTAATCCTGTGCCAGGAAGAGACAGAGAAGGCAAAGAATGACAACTTTGTTTAATTCTGAGAACGGCCTGTGTCATTTCTTTGTTCCAAGCAAGAGCATTTGATCGGAGCCTTTTATTGAGCAGGAGTCTATCTGCAGCAACATTTTTATAAAATCCTGCAATATAGTTAACACAACCTAAGAATCTCTGAAGTTGTGTTTTATCTGTGATTTCATTGGGAAACAAGCTGATTTTTGAAATAATATGCTCTTGTAGCATAATGGTTCCATCTCGAATTGTAATGCCAAGAAATTGAACTGATTCTTGAAATACTTCCATTTTGGTTGGACTGAGACAAATTCCATTGGCATATATAGTTTGATAAAATTGTTTGAGATGTTGAAGATGATCTTTGGTATTATGAGAAAAAAAAAGAATATCATCTATGTAGATAATTAAAAATTTAGAGAGATGCCGAAAGATCTGATCCATCTTTTTCTGAAAGATGGATGGTGCTGTTCTGAGACTGAAGGGTAAAACCTTCCATTCGTATTGTCCTCCAGGAATGCTTGTTCAGGAAGATTTTCCAAAAACCAGATTTTAAATCAAATTTACTGTAAACCTTACTATCACTGATTCTTGTTAATAAATCATCCTTACTTGGAATAGGATGTTGGACAGGTAGTATATACTTGTTGAGAGGTTTATAATTTACAACCAACCTCTTTTTACCTCTGACCTGTTCACTTCTCTTATTTACATAGAAGGTAGGACATGAGTAGGGAGACTTGGAAGTTTGAATAAAACCTCCTTTGAGTAAATTATAAATTTCAATTTGGCACTCAAGTTTTTCAGATGGGGCCATGTCGATATGATGAGACTTGAATTTTGGGGAAGTAGTTGTTTGGAAGTCTAACTGACAGTAATGCTTTTTTCTATGGATGAAGGCATGTGGATTGTCAGAAGTACAGTCAGCTTTGATTTTATTGATGAGGGCATCAATAATAGAGGTATTCATGGGGATAGATTTATGTAACTAGTCTAAATTAGAAGTTTTTGTGGATTTGTGTGCAGAAGGCACGACGGACTGGTAGGATTGTAATCTGGGGATGGATCCTTGAGGGAAACGGATCTCATCATGGCATATAGTATATGGCATGTAATTTTTCAGGTTATCTGAACCTAGGAGCATATCATAATGCAGCAGATCAAATTGATGAACCATAAGATTAGTCTGTATTTGTCCTCGCTGAACGAGAATATTAGCAAAGCAGGAAGAAAAAAAAAATTTGGAGTCAAAACTTATCTGTAGGGGATCTAGAACCCAACAGTATTTTGGTATTGCATTATATTTTAGCAAACTGATTTTTGCTCCCGTATCAAGCATAGCATCAAGATCATACGGCTTGATGTTTGGAATGAAATTTTGAATCCTACAGAAAGGATTACAAGAAGTTTTGACTGTACTCACCTCTGCACTATGCTCCTCGTCATATTGTTCGTAGGCCTTTTCCATAATGAGCCTATCGACTTCTTCTTCAGCATGTTCTGGTTAAAGATCAGTTCTTCTTCTTGGAGGAGAGTCTGGAATTCTATAGTAGCTTTTTGTATAGCTCTCTCAAGAAGTGATAATCTTTGCTGTCTCCAAGATCTTCTTGCAGGTGTGCCTGGAGCAGGAGCAACTTGGGTAACAGGAGTGACAGGAGGTGTTGTCACAGGTTGTTCCTCTTCAGGAAAAGAAAATTGGAAATGTATTGAACCAATTCCACGTCCTTGTCCTCGCCCAAAGCTTGTAGAAGTGTGTGGTGGTGGAAAATGTCCTCGACCTATACCAAAAGGAAGAGAGAAGTGGTAAGCATTGGTTTGGGCAGATGTTTCAGCAACATGCTAGGAGAGTCGTGCATCTTTAGCTTTTTCTTGTTGGATTTTGGCATCCAACTAATTCTTTAGCTCATAGACTTGTGCTTGCAAAGAAAAATATTGATTTACCATATGTGGAGGACAGGTGGCAAGCTCTTGCTTGAGATGATCAAGCTTTTGTTTTAAAACAATGGAGCTTGGAGGGATGAAAGGATGTTCATAAGAACTCCTTATCATATTACAGTGGAACGTGGGTAATGAATCATACCCATCTTCTGAATCTGAAAAACTATTATCAGGAGAAGATTCAGAATACTGACTGACAACAATAGTAAATTCTATGAATTCAATATCTGATTCGCAACTATCTTCATCAGATATTAAGACATAATGATCTTCATCAAGCATATGTTCCTATACAAAATTTACCTTGGCCTTGAAATCGGCCCTCTGTCCTTTTTGAGGACAGTCTCTACTATAATGATCCCCTTTACAAATGAAACATTCAATTTTTCTAGACTTGGGGAAATATTTTTTCTTTCTAAAAAACTTTCTTTTCCTTGGAGACCTTGGTCGAGGAAAAGATCTAGAAGCACAATCTATGCATTTGGCAGAAAACTTGGACTACTTGAAGTGTTTGGAATGCTTCTTGTATTTTTTATGCTGAGATGAGCTAGGAGCAGGACAACGAAATTGATTTTCTATTTGTGCAGAGCAAAAATTAACTCCTAAATATTTCTCAGCTCTAAGAGCCTCTTTTCGGAGTTTTTTATCAAGACACAGATGCTGAGTAGTATCAGTAATGATCTGATTTATTTTTCCAAAAGTTAAATCAGCATCAGTATAACCATGCATGGCTTTTTTATACTCATTAGAAAAATATTTTGGAAAGGACTCAACAAATATGAGTTTCATGGTGGAATTGAATGGAGTACCTGAATTATAAAGAAGCTTCTGCATATAGCACTGGTACTCTTTGAATTTAGTCATATCGCAGAGTTGAGCTCGTAGGAACTCAAGAGTACTTAACCTTTTTTCATTGTCAATTGTCCCGATGAATTCTATGATTATTGTGGCTGTTAAACTAGCTAGTGCCACCACCAACTCATTCAGCTGCTTCCTCGCCTTGGCCATTGATGATCTGGTCTTTTCATACGGGTAGGAACAACATCCCATCATTCCTTGAGAATACCAACAAAACCATTTGTAATAATGTCGGCAATATCTTTGTTGTGTTTGCCAAATTGTAGATACTTGAGTGTTGGCCCATCCAATCATACCATGGATCATCTCTCTGATTTCATTAGCGGATTTGCATTCACATCTTGTAAAAGTTAGGCTGAAAATTCAGAGTTCTGATAGTACCTTGCATAGGAGGTGTAGAGATTTCGATCCTGTATCCATGAAGCTTTTAGTAGCTTCTTCTATTAATCTTGCCATGCCATTTTTTTTAATCATCGTTCTTCTGCTGGCTGAGAGGAGACTTCATTGTAGCAACTTGAGCCCATGTAATTGCTCTGGACTAGTCAGGACCTGGCTCCTTGAGAACTCAAAGATATGCTACTCTTATCAAACTAAGAGGCTCTTCTATTTTGTTTACAACAGAAGTAAGAGTAGGGAAGTTCTGCTCAAGCTCGGAAACAGAAAAACACATAGAGTATTGACTTTTCTCATTGACAATTTGGATACTTTCAATCAATTTATACCCAAATCGTTGAGATACAACATGAATAGACTATTGAATTTGAGATTGCAAGACTGTTACCTGACTTGGTCTGGTACATGCTGCAAGTTAGTGGTTAACTGCTGCATATTAGTAGATAGACTATCTACTTTCTTATTTAACAGAGAGACAGCAGAATTAATGTCTCCACCATGCTAGTGGAGTTCAATTGCCTTAAGAGTATCTTTAATTCTCTTAAGCTTTTCGTTCTGGACAGAACTTGATCCTGAATAGCACGTGTAGCTTTGTTATTCCAGTTCATCATTATGGATAGACTCAGATTGCTCGATCTTGGAATCTAACTGTCACTGATACCAGTATTGTCGGCGCTGTTTCCAATCTTCTGTAGTAGATCTCAAAATCTTTAGCAATATGGAAATCATTATCATTTTGAGAGGATTAAGCCTCTTTTGTATCCATAGACACATTTACTCTGTTTAGCACAGTTTTAGCTTTTTGTAGAGTCTGATAAAAAGAAGATGAAGAAAAATTATTTGTGCTAATATGTGGACCATTCTTGGGAATGTATTTCTATTGTACAAGGAATTGACATTGCTCACACCAAAGACAGTCGGTGTTGGGATCGTGTACAAGCTCGGAAATAGAAAATGCTACAAGGAGTATTGATCTTTTTTCATTGACAATTTGGATACTATCAATCACTTTCTTCTCAAAGGACTTCAGATACAGGACACGATGTAGACTAATCTTGATTTGATGAGATTGCTAGACTGTCCTAAATGACTTGGTAGCCTGGTACATGCTGCAAGTTAGTGGTTCAACTACTACATATTGACGTAGATAGGACTGATCTACTTTCTTATTTAACAGAGAGACAGTTAGAATGAAATCGTCCATTCTCACACTGGTGGACGTTCAATTGCCTTATCCCAGTATCTTGCATTCTACTTCATGCTCAATCGTTCTGGGACAGTTAGACTTGCATCCATGAATAGCACGTACTAGCTTTGTTAGGACCAGTTCATTAAGGTCAGGCATGACTCAGTATTGCTTAGATCGTAAAATGGAATCTATAAAAAAATTGTCAAGTGGGGAAGACCCTGTATTGTCGGTGTTGTAAGCCCGATGGTTCTGCAAATGTAGATCTCAAAATCTTTAGTCTAACAGGGAAATCATTATCAGTCTGTATAGAGACAGGGTAGTTAGGAAGCCTCTTTAAAGTGTATCCATAGACACTATTTACTTAGACTAGTCTGTAAAGTAGCTAACAAACAATCCTTCAAGCTTTCATGGCGAGAGTCTAAGCAAGCAAACAGAAGATGAAGAACAAGTATTCATACTAATATGTGGACCATTCTTGGTTATCCCGTATTTCTGCTATACAAGGACTTGACATTGCTCACAATTATAGACAGTCGGATGTTGGGAATCATGTACAGATCTTGTAGGATGAAATACAAGGAGGAAGGTTGGACTCAAGTATTCTTCTCTTTATCAGACATGGAAAGACTTGAGTAGAGGCAGATGTCACGATAATCTAATGGTTTTGTGGAGCTGGACTTAGCTAAATGAGAATAGTTAGATCCTTACCTGGTAAACTTCACCATAACTTTGGAGGTGGGCTGGACAGATTCCAGTAGCTGCAAGCAGATTCGCACTCTTGTGGAATGTGTGTCCATTCATCGATTGCACTGGAATTTTTATCCCACAGGCTTACTACTTCAGGCATCGGAGTCTTCGTCTTGTCGTCTAGTAAGACTGGCGTGCATGACCCATGCTTCTACTATCCTTGTCGTCTGGTGACCATGCTTTTTGGTAGGATGACCGTAGTATTGGTTAGAACAAAAGATAATCCTATAAAACGCCTGCGACCTGGGCTAAGAATGGTCAGCATTCATGTTTAAACCTGTGGTTTGCAAATGTAGCTTCAGAAACTTGGTCCAATAGATTGTTAGTCTGTATAGACACAGGGCAGTTAGGAAACATGTCTAAAGTGTATTGGCCAAGTTACTCAGACTAGCTCTGTAAAGCAGCTAACAAACAGGATCCTTGAAGCTTTCATGGCATGTATCATAGCAATTTTATTCACATGTACAGAAGCATTTAACTCCTACATGGAATAAATGGAGTTATTCCATGTTCCTAAGAATTGTAATGGAGTTATGCTCTTACATGGAATAAAATTTATGAGCTTTTGAGTTTTAAAGATCCTATTTGTAATTGGTATCAGAGCTGGTTTTATTCTTGTTCTTTCAGTTTAGACTCTTTTCTTTGCTCTCTGTCTCTAGAGATTTCGTCTATTTGCATTTCTGAATCCTGTAAGATGCGCAAAGGAGAACGCAGACCGTTTTTAGCCCGGGTGAGGCGTCATTGAGGTCATATACGTTCTAAGTAAGACGCGGTGAAGGACAGAAATTTGCGACTGACGACATGGACACAGAAGGCATGGGTTGCGTCGACTTCTGGACAACAAGACGAAGATCTGCGATGATGCATTCGTAAGTTTGTCGGATCTTTCCCAGTCAATGATGAAACACATATTTCTGAAGAGGAGAATCCGCTTCCAGGTTGGAAACTCCCGAAACTCCCTTATAGTGAAGTTTACCAGAAATCTAAATCTTTTCATTTACTTGCTAGTACTGCTATTAGATCTCGTGAGTCTTGTATTCAAGTAAAAACGTCTGCTAAGTCTGAATACGATATTCCTTTGATCTCTCCACAAGATCTAGCATATTTAAAAAAGCACTCTACCTATAAGTTTGTACATATAGGTTGTGTGTAGATAGGGATAACCCCATTTTTCCACCAAGGATTAATTGCTTCTGTTTTGTGTTGCTTGCTTGACACCCACCATGAAAGCTTCAAGGACTGTTTGTTAGCTGCTTTACAGACTAGTCTAAGTAACGAGCCGATACACTTTAATGTGTTTCCTAACTACCCTGTGTCTATACAGACTGACAATCTGTTAGACCAAGTTTTGAAGCTACACTTGCAAACTACGGGTTTAAACATGAAACCAGGGTCTTCCCCTCTCGCAATTTTCTATAGAATTATTTTTAGGTTAACCAATACTGCTCATCCTGCCATAAAGCATGGTCCCTCCCAAGGTAGTAGTGTGGTCATGCATGCCAGTCTTACTACTCAAAAAATTGAGCCTGAAGTAGTAAGTTGGGATAAAATTCGTGTACCTCGAGAATGGATGATTTCTACTAAGTGTGTCTCTGCGGCCACTTCTTCAGTCCAATCTGCCTCAAAAGTCATCGAAGACAAAGGTAAGGCTACTATTTCATTTAGGAAGTCTAGCTCTATCAAACCAAGATTATCTACATCTTCCTCTACTCAGTCCTTTATGTCTGATAGAGAAAAGAATCTTGAGTTTGATCTTCCTCCCTGTAGCCATCCTACACTTGTACACGATCCCAACACTGACTGTCTTTGGTGCGAGCAATGTCAAGTCCTCGTACAACTAGAAATACATTCCCAAGAATGGTCCACATATTAGTATGAATGTTGTTCTTCATCTTCTTATTATCAGACTCTACAAAAAGCTAAATCTGTGTTAAACAGATTAAAAGTATCCCCATGGATACAAAAGAGGCTTCGTCTCTCAGAATGATAATGATTTCCCTGTTGCTAGAGATTTCGAGATCTACACCGAAGATCGGCAACAACACCGACAATATTGGTATCAACGACAGTTGGATTCCAAGATCGAGCAATTTGAGTCTGCCCGAATGATGAACTGGAATAACAAAGCTACACGTGACATTTAGGACCAAGTTCTGTCCCAGAACGAAAAGCTTAAGAGAATGCAAGATACTCTTAAGGCAATTGAACTCCACCGGCGTGGAGATATTCATTCTGTTGTTTCTTTGTTAAATAAGAAAGTAGATAGTTTATCTACTAATGTGCAATAGTTAACCTCTAACTTGTAGCATGTACCAGATCAAGTCAGTAACAGCCTGCAATCTCACATTCAACAGTCTATTCGTGCTATATCCGAAGGATCTGAAAAGAAAGTGATTGATATACAGTATTCAAACTGTCAATGAAAAAATAAATACTTTGTGTTTCTCTATTTCTGAGAACTTGAGTAGAAATTCCTTACTCTCACTTCTAGCTGTAAATAAAATAGAAAGCTCTCAGTCTGATAAGAGTAGTATATCTTCAAGTTCCCAAGGAACTAGCCTTGATTTGAGTCCAAAGCAATCACTTGGGCTCAAGTCACTACAATGAAGTCGCCCCTCAGTCAGCAGAAGAATGACGATAAAAAAATTGGCATGGCAAGGTTAACAAAAGAAGCTGATGAAAGCTTCATGGATACAGGGGAAAGCTCTACACCTCCTGATTGCAAGGTACTATAAGAACTTGCTTGGAATTTTCAGTCCCAATTTTTATAAAATTGAATGCAAATCTGCTGATGAAATCAGAGAAATGATTCATGGTATGCTCAGATGGGCCAATACTCAAGTCTTACAATTTGGCAAACATGATAAGGATATTGCCGGCATAATTGCTAATGGTTTTGTTGGCATACTCAAATAATGGTGGGATGTTGTTCCTACCCGTATGAAAGACCAGATCATCAACGGCCAAGGTGAGGAAGGAGCTGAACACGTTGGTGGTGGCACGGCTAGTTTAACAGCTGCTATAATCGTAAAATTTATTGGAACTATTGATGATGAGAAAAGGCTAAGTACCCTTGAATTCTTAAGAGCTCAACTCTACGATATGACTAAATTCAAAGAGTATCAGTGCTACATGTTAAAAGTCTACTCTATAATTCAGGTACTCTGGTTCAACTCCACCATGAAACTCAGATATGTTGAGTCTTTCCCAACCTATTTTTCTAATGAGTATAAAAAATCCATGCATGGGTATACTGATGCTGATTTAACTTTTGGCAAAATAAACCAAATCATTACTAACACTAATGCAGCAGTCTGTGTCTTGAGAAAAAAACCCGAAAAGAGTCCCTTAGAGCTGAGAAATATTTAGGAGTCAAGTTTTGCTCTGCCCAAATAGAAAATCAATTTGGTTGTCCTGCTCCTAGCTCCTCTCAGCGTAACAAATACAAAAAGCATTCCAAACGCTTCAAGCAGTCCAAGTTTCCTACCAAATGCACAGATTTTGCTTCTAAATCTTTTTCTCGACCACGGTCTCCAAAGAAAAGAAAGTTTTTTAGAAAGAGAAAATATTTCCCCAAGTCTAGAAAACTTGAATGTTTCATTTGTAAAGGGGATCACTATAGCAGAGACTGTCCTCAAAAATGACAGAAGGCCAAATCCAAAGCCAAGGTAAATTTTGTACAAGAACATTTGCTTGATGAGGATCATTATGTCCTCATATCTAATGAGGATAGTTGTGAATCAGATATTGAATTTACTATTGCTGTCAATTAGTATTCTGAATCTTCCCTTGATAATATTTTTCTCAGATTCAGAAGATGGGTATGAGTCTTTGCCCACATTCCAATGTAATATGATACGGAGTTCCTATGAACATCCGTTCATTCCAACAAGCTCCATTGTTTTAAAGCAAAAGCTTGATCATCTCAAGCAAGAGCTTGCCACTTGTCCTCCACATATGGTAAATCGGTATTATTCTTTGTAATCACAAGTTTATGAGCTGAAGAATCACTTGGATGCCAAAAGCCAACAAGAAAAAACTGAAGATGCACGGCTATCCCAGCACACTGCTGAAATATCTACTCTGCACCGATGCTTACCACTTCTCTCTTCCTTCTGGTAGAGGTCGAGGACATTTTCAACCATGTCAAGCTTCTACAAGCTTGGGACGAGGACAAGGACGTGGGAATGGTTCAAGACATTTCTCAATTTTTGTTCCCCGAAGAAGAACAACCAGTAGCAACACCTCCTGTCGCTCCTGTTACACAAGTTGCTCCTGCTCTAGGCACACCTGCAAGAAGATCTTGGAGACAGCAAAGATTATCTCTTCTTGAGCGCGCTATACAAAAAGCTACTGCAGAATTCCAGAATCTCCTTCAAGAAGAAGAATCTAATCCTGAACCAGAACATGCCGAAGAAGATGTCGATAGGATCATTATGGAGAAGACCTATGAACAATATGATGAGGAACATAGTGTAGAGGTGAGTACAGTCAAAACTTCTTGTAATCCTTTCTGTAGGATTCAAATTTGCATTACAAACATCAAGTCGTATGATCTTGATGCTATGCTTGATACAGGAGCAGAACTCAGTTTGCTAAAATATAATGCAATACCAAAAGACTGTTGGGTTCCAGATCCCTACAGATAAGTTTTGACTCCAAAAATTTTTTTTCTCCCTTCTCTGCTAATATTCCCGTCCAACTAGGACAAATGCAGACTAATCTTATGGTTCATCAATTTGATCTGCTGCATTATGATATGCTCCTAGGTTCTGATAACCTGAACAATTACATGCCATATACTATATGCCATGATGAGATCCGTTTCCCTCAAGGATCCATCCCCAGATTACAATCATACCAGTCTGTTGTGCCTTCAGCACCTAAGTCCACAAAGCCTTCTAATCTAGACTGGTTACATAAATCCATATCCATGAATACCTCTGTTATTGATGCCCTCATCAATAAAATCAAAGTTGACTGTACTTCTGATAATCCACATGCCTTCGTCCATAGGAAAAAGCATTATTGTCAGCTAGACTTCAAAACAACTACTTCTCCAAAATTTAAGGCTCATCATATCAGGTATGGCCCCTTCTGAAAAAATTGAGTGCCAAGCTGAGATTGATAATCTCCTCAAGGGGGGTTTTATCCAAGCTTCCAAGTCTCCCTGGTCATGCCCTTCCTTCTATGTAAATAAGAGAAGTGAACAGGTCAGAGGAAAAAAGAGGTTGGTTGTAAACTATAAACCTCTTAATAAGTACATACTACCCGTCCAATATCCTATTCCAAGTAAGGATGATTTATTAACCAGAATCAGTGGTAGTAAGGTTTACAGTAAATTTGATCTAAAATCTGGTTTTTGGCAAATCTTCCTGAATAAGGAAGATACTTATAAAATTGCATTCAGCATTCTTGGAGGACAATATGAATGGAAGGTTCTACCCTTCGGTCTCAAAACAACACCATCCATCTTTCAGAAAAAGATGGATCAGATCTTTGGGAATCTCTGTAAGTTTTTAATTATCTACATAGATGATATTCTTTTTTTTTCTCAGAATACCAAAGATCATCTTCAACATCTCGAACGATTTTATCAGACTGTATAAGCCAATGGACTTTGTCTCAGTCCAACCAAAATGGAAGTATTTCAAGAATCAGTTCAATTTCTTGGCATTACAATTCGAGATGGAACCATTATGCTTCAAGAGCATATTATTTCAAAGATCAGCTTGTTTCCCAATGAAATCACAGATAAAACACAACTTCAAAGATTTTTAGGTTGTGTTAACTATATTTCAGGATTTTATAAAAATGTTGCTGCAGATAGACTCCTGCTAAATAAAAGGCTTCGATCAAATGCTCCTGCATGGAACAAAGAAATGACACAAGTTGTTCTCAGGAATCAAACAAAGTTGTCATTCTCTACCTTCTCTGTCTCTTCTTGGCACCGGATTAAAGATTGTAGAGACAAATGCTTCTGAAGAACACTGGGGAGCTGTTCTTAAAGAACGAATGTCAGATGGCACTGAGAAAATTTGTAGGTATGCTTCTGGTTCCTTCAAAGGAGCAGAATTGAATTATCACTCTAGTCATAAAGAAATATATGTTGTCAAAAAGGCTATCCAAGCTTTCCTATTTTTCTTACAGCACGAAAGATTTCTATTAAGAACTGATCTGCAGCATTTCAAGGGATGTCTGTATAAGGGTGATCCTACAAATAAAATGACTTATGGTCTTCTACAAAGATGGGCTCAGTGGTTTGACGGCTATGACTTTGATGTTGAACATATTTCAGGAAAAAAGAATGCTCTTGCCGACTTTGCTAGTCGAGAACTCGTTCAACACAAAACTATAAGTGTTATACAAATTGTTCATGAATTTCTTCATCCTGTTTGGAATACTGCAACCTGTTCTCCTATGGTACGCTCCAAGGAACGATTGTGATAACACCATGTCCCAAGAGGCAGAAAGTCTACTATTATCTAGAGGGATAATCTCTGTATCCCCTTACAATATGACAGAGGTGGCTTGTAGATTCGTTGATCCTGAAATCCCAATCTCTGATTTCCATACTATCTAGGACCCCATGGTCTTTTGCACACTGTGTTGGCAATGGCACCATTCCCATTTCAAAGATCCAGTTGATGATAGACCTATTGAAGAAGTTCGTCTCCGTCAACTCATTCCAAGGCCAAATACATTATGGCAATTCAAATTCTCAAGGCTCTGGCCAGAAGGTGACCCTTTGGAAAATGATGCGTGGAATCACCCAAGCAGACCAGGAGATAAAAAATACATTGCTGCTTATTTAAAATACTTCTTATTGAAGTTTTTTCCTACCAAGTTGTCTAACAGTCCACTACTCAGTCCCAATCCGGATACGGTCAGAAATATCATTATCAACTAAAAAATTCCCTGGTATGTTAAAATGAAATATTATATTCGTACTAACACCATGCAAGGTCACCATACAAAACCAAATGGAGAACTCTGGAGGAAATTCTACATACACCATACAATGAATGTACCTCCTCCTGTACCTGGATACTCTCTACGGATACCATATCAATATCTATACCCTACTCGAGCATATCTTCATAGGGATATTGATGGTTCACGTGTTGTTTCACATCTATGGTATGAGTGCAATCAACGACAACTTTTTCCTATAACACAACAGGAAGATTCCTCCTCATCCTCAAATGATGATGTGGGACCTAGTGTCCTTTACAGTCCATAATGCTAGATGGCAGGCATGTTGTCATCATTTCCAATAAAGTAGTGATTTGATATCAATTTATGTATTTTGTGGACCTCCCCATGTTCTAAAGGTGCTATGACAAGTGGCATGTACTCATCCTTTTGTCTTAGTGGGAATCTTTCGGGTAACCTGTGTTACCAGTTCCCAGTCTTTAGGTTTCTAGGTTTCCGGTGCCACCCTTCTTTCCTTTCCTATATAAGGATAGATTGGGCTCCTTTGTAAGCATCGGATTTTAGAGTTAGATTTCAGAGTCTAGTTTTGAAGTTAAGGAGTAGTTTCTATAATCTAGGCTTGTATTCAAGTATAGTTTTCTCTGTCTTGTATCATCTTGTCTTTGGAACAAGAATTGTAATGGAGTTATGCTCTTACATGGAATAAAATTCGGGAGTTTTTGAGTGCTTCTATTTTGTGTTGCTTGCTTGACACCCGCCATGAAAGCTTCAAGGACTGTTTGTTAGCTTCTTTATATATATTAAATTGTAAGTCCGTGTTATCATTAAAACATCATACTTTTTAGGTATGAGTCACAATTAATCTATAACACAAATTTTAATAGTGATAAGAGACACTTTTATATTATATACTATGTATAATTAGTTGTCTACTAAGTAACATGTGATTTATATATATGTATTAGAGAATTTACTAACGACCAAAACAAGTTCATATTTATTGTGGGTCAACTGACACCATTTTCTCCTTTTGTATTTCAATCTGAATTTTTACATATTCCAAACACTTAAGTCCCCCTGAAAGCATTTCCATCAGATAGAAAATTTCTTCCCCTTTCCAAATATGTAAAGAAGTCCTTCTAACTCTTCATATTTTTCAAGTTATGGCCCGGTGAGCCTTAGAAGGAGTTTTTGGCAAAAGTGGGGTGGTGGGAAGATTTTTTGCCAATGGAAAACTGTGGACCGGCAGGAGATATATTGAATTTTTTTCACTTTTACAAAGTGGAACAAGAGTCATTGCGAGGATGCGGGTCCAGGAAGGATTTATTTTTTTCCAAGTGGAAAATGTGAGGCAACAGGCCTGAGGATGATTTTTTGCCAAAAGTCGATCTACGGGGCCGTAGAAGAAATTTTTCCAAAATATGAAAGTGAGCTGGCAGGTCTATGGGGGACGTTGGAACATTTACACTTTTCGCAAACAATGCAGTTTTCAAGTGCGGGTCCGTGATCCCGTGGGGTCTCATCAGCCGTTGTAAAGTCATAGATCCACGAAGGGTGGCATGTATCTCATCGGCACAACTCCAAGGATAGAATTTCAAATGGAGACCCCAAGCAAGCACCAAGCTTCCATGTGTCCTAGGTCCAAAAAAGGGACATAACTGACTGTTGAAAAGTCTTAATAGAACAGAGCCAGCGAAAGGTGCCATGTGTCGTCTCGACGTAACTTCAAAGATCAACTCTGAAGGCGGTTCCCAAATGAGCGTGAGGCTTCCACATGTCTTAAGTTCTGAAAAGAGGACAAAGCTTGCCCAAATTGGTTAATTATAAGAGTGTCGAAGGAAGCATCCATGTGTCTCATCAACGCAACACCAAGGATGGGTCTAAAGAGCGGGTTTCCAAACGTGTTTAGAATCTCCATGTGTCTAGGGTCCAATAAAGTCAAAAAGGGGACAAAGCAGGCCGAAATCGGCTAAGAATAGAGACCTAGCAGATGGCACCATGTGTCTCATCAGTGTAACTTTAAAGGCGTGACCCAAAGAAAAACTCCCAAACGAGCATGGGCCTTCCACGTGTCTCAGACCCAAAAAGGGAGCACACTCAAATCGGCTAATTACAAAACGTAAGAGGAAGCTTCCACATGCCTCATTAGAGTAATTTCAAAAGGAAAATCCAGAGGTAGCCCCCAAACAAGCGCAGGATTGCCATGTGTCTTGAACCCAAAAAGGCAGAAGCAGTCATTGAAAAGTCTAAATAGAGGCAGGCTAGCAGAAGGAGAAAAGTGTCAGCACGACACAACTTCAAAGGTAAAATTTGGAGTGGGTTCTCAAATGAGCACTGAGCCTCCACGTGTTTACGGTTAGACGTATGGCCCTGCTAAGAAAATGTGACTTAGCCAAAATACAATGAAAAGAATAGGCCAGCGGAAGGAGCCACATGTCTCTTTGATGCACTTTCAAGAGGTGAATCCAAAGGCGGTCCCCAAACGAGTGCTAACCTACCACATGGTCAGAGTCTGAAAAGGTAAGGTCCCATTGAAAAGTCCAAAAGCCTGCAAAGGCCTCCACGTTTGTTGCCTGTGTAACTTCTAAAGAAAAATTTGGGGGCCTCCACATGTCTCAGGTCAGGCATAAGTTCTTCGCCAACACGAGGGACTCAGGTAGAATAAAAAGGAAACCGAGGAGCCCACGAATGGTTCCACGTGTTAGTCTAGCGCAATTTTAGAAGCGAAAGGTAGGGGCTAAATCTTCAAGATGTGCGAGGCTGCCACGTAGACCCTGCATGGATAGACTCTTTTAAAATATTGCACGCCCGTGACCTGATCTTTAGACAACAATTTCTTTTGAATGGAAACTTGGATTTTGGTGGGAGAGGACTGATTGGAAATATCTTGGCACCGAATTCTCACTTGCCTCCATTAATGTTTCACCCTACTAATTTTGGGGGTTTTGAAGTCTCTCACCTGCCACCATTATGAAGAATAGGTTTCCTTTTTTTCCTAGTAAGAGACAACAATGGAGGTATGGATGTTGTAGTAAGACTCTTCATTGTGGAAGGCAAAATTCAATTCATTGCAGGGGTGGTTGGAATAGAGTTTGATTTTCCCTCTTTCTTTCTCTCTCATTCTTGTATATATTGTAAAGGAGGGGCATATTCAAATGGTTGGTCATTATTTCTCTCCTACCCCACTCTCTCTTTCTTCCTTAGGGTAGGATGTGGAGTCTAAGCCTCCTCTCATGGCTCTGTAATGACATATTCTTGCCCCTTGCCCACTAATGATGTAATGTGTGAACTTTTGGAGAAATAAAATGTGTTTCATGATGCATCTGTCCATCCTTTGCTTATTTTATTGTCTTTTCTCGTCTCTCGTCGTTGTAGGGTATACTATGCATACTTTGATGTTTGTTACGGTTTGTAGGAGCTGTGCTTAATGGGTCTTGAAATGGTGTTCCGTGTGACATTCATCTTTGGTCTATGGTGCAGCATGTCCACCCCCTCCTTTGCTCACCTCTCTCAACTTTAGGCAGTCAAATTTGTGATCAACCACTTCCTATTTTATAGGAAACATCCTCCCTATAAATATCTATGGTGTTGAATGATGAATATAATATTTTTTTACTTTGTTAATTCTCTACAACCTGAACCAAATTATTATTTGGTATCAGAGCGTCTAATTTGGGTAACTTGTGAGAGAGAAATACTTTTCTAAGTATGATTTTTTGATATTTGAAGGGGAAATTTTATCATGTTGCCCCTTGTAATGGTAAAATAAAAATTCACTTAAATCTCTCTAAAGTGCACTGAGTTACATTAAGGAGGTGATGTTGATGTTGAATGGTTAGGCATCCCCTTACTGAGTTAGGATCAAACATTACAAATAATGTACTATCGAAGCTATGTTGGAACCGAGTTGGTCAGGAGCTCACTACCAGGTCGATCAAAGGATCTCATATTTGGTAGCACCACAAGCTGAGGTAAGCTTCATTTGATTTCTGACCAACCTTATTCCGTAGTCATTTATAGGGTGTCATATGCATAAGTGTCGCCTAACAAGGCATATTTGTGTTGAGGTTGGGTGGGTTTCAAAACTGATCTCATATGCCTTCGGGACTATCTCCTACGGTCCCTAGTTCAGGAGCTGAATTAAAGGTTAGGAGCGCCCTAGGCAATAGTTTGAGAGGTTTTCCCATCCTTACAAATTTAAACCATGTAATATTATCACATTTTAAATTTCCATAAAGTATAATAAATAAAATCATGTCTATATCCTTTTATTTTTAAATTTATATACATGGTCACTAATAAAATAATAATAAAAATATATTAATAAATTATTACAGAAGGATGAAGTAATATTTTGTGGAAGGAAATACATTAATCGTAGTAGATACTCCGAATGCAAAAAAATACAATATTTTATACAAGGCTTGGTTACTCAGTCTGATTTAGCGATATCAAGTAGGTGACAAGAACTCTATCCTGAAATACAAGCACCATTTCTTTGTAAAGACAACCAAAACGTCTTGATTTAGCTCCCATGGTTTTGTGATAGAGTTGATATTTGGACTAGGCCTACGTAATTCCTCCATAACAAAATAATAGAAAATTTCCCCAAAAAATTAAGAATAGAAAATAAAATACTTTTTTCCTTTAATTATACTCACCTCTATTAGAGATACATCAGTGACGTTATAAAAAATAAATTAACCTTTTTCTGAGATACAAACTGACACACCTATAGTAATCTGGAGATACATCAGAGAATGGGTAACAATACCAACAAAATCATATGAGATTAAATGTATGCATATTTATTTTTACTTGCAAAAATATTATAATACATTTTTTATGTGTATGCATGAAATTTATGTTACTTTATAATAATATCAATTAAAGGATAAATAAATATTGACTTCACGTTAAAAAAAATTAATGTTAAGTTCAAATAAAAGCAAGAAAATAATTAAAATATTTAGATTTAGGTGCCTCTGATTGTTCTAGTCTGCTTAGGGCTTAATCCCTGCTTGCCCTAGTTCGCTTCCTATTGGATATAGGTTCTTCCCTTTCCCAGCTTACTTTGAATACTCCCTTTTATTTATGCTTTTCCTGCTGTGTGGCTTGCATGATTTGGAACCACCACTAATTTTTAATGAAAATATTCTAAGATGACAGACATTCTTGCTTCTCTTTGTTTCATATTATTTCACATCGCTGCTTTGACCTTTTCTCTTTGTTACTTATGCCATCTCTAGGACTGTACCATTTTCTTTTCCCCCATTATCGCTGGTATTTCTATTGATTAGATGCTTGTGTGACTACTGTATTTATTGGGATGCTCTTCTTGGTTCCGTGGAAACCTATGAGATAGCTTTGTCCCTCCATCATACACAAGTTGGTCTATTATGTATCCTTTCCTTTATTTTGGCTTTAGTGAGCGCGTAGGTGTAAATTTTACTAGACGACTTTGTGCCTAGATGACATGATTATTTATTCGTGTAGGAAGGCCACATCTAGGCCTCATGGACCATCATTTCTACCACTTAGCACCACCTAAAATTTTGTTTTTGTAAGCCTACATTTGGTGTAAGTTTGGTTGTCTTGTCATCCTGTCCTGTTTTCCATGTTTCATATTGCGATAGCTTGGACATTAAAAACTTGTGGTACACTTTTATGTGGATTTAGCTGAACATTCCTAGTGGCGAAATTAGAAAACCCTAGACAAAGGAAGATTGAAATTGCTACATGAAATCATAGTTTAGGGGTGACCAATATTTCCCCGCTCACCTAAATTTGATGTATCACAAATTTGTAGTTGCTTCCTGTATGAAAAGGTTTTTAGCATCTCCTCCTCTTCACCTACTCTTTTATACATTGGGTTTAGTAGCAAGGCCACCCCACTTTAAAAATTTTTATATTGTTCATGACACGTTCTGTTTGTGTACGCCTGTATTGTGTACTACACATGTTTCATATTAGTAATTTCATTGGTTTTGCTGCATTAGATTTTCATTTGTAGATATCTTAAGTCAACATCAACCTCGACAAATTCCCCACTATAATCCTTATTACTATAAATGCCTATTTTTTACATTGCATCCATTATTCTATACTCCATAAAATGACCGCGACTCGCTGACCATTGCAGCTGGTTTAAACAATAACCATTTACAAACTTTGTCTGTATAATATTAGTTGGGCCATTAAGGGTAGAGTAACTGGTAAAGGAGTAGTACACATCTATGTCAATGAAAAAGGTGACCATAAGGTTTTGAATTTCAATGTATTTGATACTGTAGTTGATGACATGAACACCATTTGTTTCCTAAATACAATTGCTTATTACAATGACAAGTTTCAAGTTGGCGAGGTTTACTCCATGTCGAAAGGTACCTTAAATATTGTAAACAAGAATATAAAGACACAAACAATCCATAAGAGCTCATTTTGAATATGGAAACTATTTTTCACTTGTGTTTATAACCTATAATAGAAATTCCCCTTCTCCATTTCCTTTTCGACACTATACATGCACTCCAATCCATAGTACATTGCTCTATATTTGATGTTATTGGTTTTGCAACCTCTATATCCTCCATTTCTATCAATAACTGAAAAGATGGAAGTTGTATGCAACATTCTACTTTTTCCATTAAATACCAGATGTGATATATTGTAGTTATAACCTTGTGGGGAGACTTATGTGATGAGAGCATACAATGCTTTCAACTATAGGATGATGAAGTTACCTTACCTATACAAATATTAACTATTAAAAAAGTCAAGGTGACCAACATCAAACAAAGAATATAAACCACATGGTGTAGTATGAAATATTTTTGGCACCTCCAGGAGAGGAAGTAAAAGCCCTCCATATTTGGGTAAGTACCACATGCGTAATGGATTTTTCAGCTACTCTGAGCACATAAATAAAGCTTGAAAAAATGATTGCTAACATCTGGGCATCCACTCTACAAAACCCATTTCAACAAGCTGCAACTTTTGCAAAAATTATAAATTTGAATATGAATAAATTTTGCTATCCTTATTGTTATCAGATGGTGAATGGTAAACCTTGTCTCTAAAAATAGTTTTAAATACATATGATTCATGGCATTAATTCAAATGCAACTTCAATTCTACCTTATACAAATATAAATATGCATTGCAAATGATGCTAGAGGACCCAATTGACAATATATTGGAAAAAAAGTTTTATGATGCAGCCAAACCTCTAGAAGGAATCCCTACATATGCTCTTGAATAACTAGACATAGGCACTAATGTTATTCGGGTCATTCTTAAATAGCTGCTCCTTTGTGGGTTCAAATTCATCCTTTCTATTCCAAGGTACTTATAATGGTAAAGAGATAATATCATGTAGCATACACCATTCAACTACATGCAAAAAGGATGTAAGCTGCTTAGAAATGGTAACAATTTTTTTTGGAATCCTCATTATTAAATAGTATAATTTCCTTAAAATAGGTATGTAATTCTAGAATAAAATGATCTTGTAAAAATATATGCATACCTGGAATAATGGTTATTTTGAAAATACAAGAACAATAGCTAAGTTCTTTGCCAAACCAGTAATATCACGTAAATATATTTAGAAATATAGTTGTTGTAATCAAATATCCAATTGACAGGGTTATTCATCAAGTTTTGAAATAATACGTAGTATAAAAGAAACCCAAGAGATGAAGGAAGGAACCACAAATAGAAAAAGCAAGTTGCTAAGGATTGTAAAAAGCCACAAATTCAGGAGGAAAGATGTGATAGACATAATAATACGTGGTACATAAGAAAAATTTTCAGAAGTTGACACAAAGTTGAGGATGAAAGATAAAACAGAAACATAGCAAGACATAAGTTGACAAAGGTATGACCAAAAGAAGTGTATTTGATTATTTCATAGGAAAGATATTTATTATACTTAATTAAATGTATATGGTGTGCCACATGAGACAATAAATGAATGCCTCATGAGATAAGTCATGTGTTCCACAAAAGACAAATTTATACGATATACAAAATAGAGAGATATTATACATGTTTATGAAACTAATGTGATCTATTTGAGATATCAATAAGGACTGTTATTTGGAGAAAAGGTTGTTAATTGATTTTACATTATTTATTTTCACAAATTAGATTAGTTCACTTTTCCCTTGCATTTCCTTAATAGAAGGGTGAACTTCTTAACCCTCACACTGTTATTAAAGCTTAAGGTCAACATTTTTTGTATCATACCAAGTTCCCGTCGTTAGTCAGATGTCTCGAGAAATATCACCATTAGGACCTATTGGAAACCAACACTAATAGAGACTGAGGATTCACTTCTAGATAATGGGGTACGTATCCACAATTTATCTACATTTTTATTATGGATATCTTTTATAAAATTGTGAATCAAAATTTATGGACTCCACAACATTTTTTTTGTGCAAATGTTAAATGTGACAAATATTGTGAATTAATACATAGTAAAAGATTGTGAGAATTCCATAATTTAAAATTGTGAAACTGATGACAATTTGAATATTGTTATATATCTACAATTGAAAAAAATGTAACAAATTTCACAATTTGAAGAATGTCTTAAATCCACAATTTTGAAATTGTAACTATTTATTTTTTTCCCTTAAAAATTACAAAATTTAATTAAATGGAAAAATAAATATTAATATATGTATTTGCATTATATATGTAAAAAATTATTTATGTATTATATGAATCATTTCAATAATTTTTTATATAATATTTAACATTTAAATTTATATAGTATATTTTACATGAATTAGTTGCATAAAATTTGTAAGAAATAATAATATTAAAACAATTATATTTACATAATTTTTTGAGTACTAATATAATAAAGAGATTTCTTTAGTTGTACCTAGGAAAATATATCATTTTTATATTACAAAAATATATATTTATTAATAAAAATTCTGAATTACAATTTTAGAAAATACTATATTTTAAAACATACTACAAAATGACAATAATCTATATTAAAGAAATAGTTCTTCTCTTTTTCTAACTTAATGGAATAGCCACATACTACAAATCTAAGCATCATAACTATTCACAAATGCAGATTCTATCTTACAAGATTAAATAATGTTGGATTCTGAATTTACAGAATTAGATTGAGGAAGTAACTGAACAATAATGAATCAAGGAAAAATATGGGAACTTAATAGAAATCATCAATAGATTAAGGTTGTGCCTCATAGAAATCATCACTAATTAAATCATCCATTACTTCCATCTAGCCAGGAAGATACGTAAGAGAACTAAGTTCTATCATTAACAAAAAATATGACATAAAAAAGAGCCAGATTCAAAGTAGATTATTATTTCACATCCTCGTGTCAAAAGCATGCATGAAAGATCAGTAAACAGATAAATGTCTGGGAGAAAATGTGCATGTATATATTCATGTTGTTACAATATTTCTGATGCTGATAGGTGTCAAGATTTTGATAGAGAAAAATAATATGAGTTGTGAAAATTTTTGTAATAAATTGAAAAAATAAAGAAATTGGGTTACATAATTGTGGTTTTCAATTCCACAAGTGTTGGAAAATATTCAATTCAAGATATGGCTACCAAGAACATATCTATAAGGACCTCGTGAGCACTATCATTTAGATGTGTAAAGAACACTCTTTCTTTAACCCAATGGAAAAAATTTGACAACAAAAAGCACATTAAACTTCTACAAATCAAACTAATTGGTTAAAATGGAAATTGTTATATAAAAAACCTAATTACCACTTAAACTCCATCTAACTACCGATTCATGTGCGCTACTCTCCAACCATCCATCTATCCTACTCTCCAAGTTTCCAACTAATTATCGAGTCATGTAGAAACTTCAGTAAACCCCAAATAATTACTGAGTCATATGCTTTGATCTCCAAGTTTCCAACTACTTCAGTCATTATTTCACTAAATACTACCTCCCTCCATTTTGAGAGTTTTACGGTATTACATGCATTTCAATAGATGTCTCACTCTACCGTTCAATTTCTTAATAGATTTTTATTATGATTTTTTAAATATTTTTTGGTTTAAATCTAACGGAAGATTGTAAAATCCACATTTTATTTTAATATATGATTTTCCACATATGTATAATCTACAATATTCAAAAGAATACTATTATTTATTATAAATTTAACCTTAAAATTATTATAGATGAGTATAGAATCATATGGGATTCGAAACAATATTAGATAAAACTAATTGAAAAATGAATCATATGGGATCTGAAACCCAAGTCTCCACGATATCTCCTTGAAAATGTTTAGGGGATGACGACGTTAATGGAGGTGAGCATCAATTTCTCCCTAGCTCGGACCAGTCATCTTGCTCTGTGGGAGGGATAATCTCTAGACCTGGTAGTTTTTCCTCCCCTATTTTCGCTGGTAGTGCTTCCCCGAACCTTGGTGGCAGTGGCTCCAAGGTACTTGCTTTTCGCTATAATTTTGGTAGGGGTCACGGCTTGGAGCTTATCGGTCAAGTCTATGGTGAGGGACGCTACGGATCTGGTGCCCCACCTTGTGATGCTTTCCCTACTATGAGTTCTGTAGTGTTTGGAGGTTCGGCAGATGTTCCCCTCCTTCAACATGTTGGGGGTCTTAGGGAGATAAGTGTTGGGATGGGTCTCCATGGGAAGCAATTGTGTAGGAGAAAGCCCTCTTTCCTGGAGGCAACCAAATCTGGTGTAAAGGATCCTATCAAACCCATGCCTTATGCCAAATCCACTGTAGTGGTCTCGTTTGGTGAGGATGTCTCAGAAACTATGGATTTTTACCAAAAACAGGGACTCATCTGTAGATTCAATAGTTGTTTTCCTAGTCTTTCGGCCCTTCAAAAAGTGATTTCTTAATAATGGAGGCCTTTTATGGAAGGCAAAGTTAATATCTATCCTTCTACACATCAAATATTCATTGTTGTTTTTGAGGTTTCCTCTGATAAGGACAAGGTTTTTGGAAAAATATGGAATTTTCAATCGCATCATCTTCTTATGAAGCTGTTCTTTCCAAACTTCAAACTAGTTTTTGAAACCTTTACTATCAGACCTGTGTGGATAAGGATGCCTTATTTACCCTTGCAGTTCTGCAGTGGTGAGTTCTTCAGATCTATGGGGGATGCTTTGGGTAGATTCCTCAATGTTGTTCCTAGGACAAAATCTTTTGAACATACAACTTATGCTCATATATTGGTGGAAATGGACATGACGGTCGATGTCCCAGCCAATATTGAGCTCAAAGTCAAGGATCTTATATGTACTCAAAATATCGATTACGAAGGTCTCCTCTTCAGATGTAGAAAATGTTTTTCCCTTGGTCATCTTGTTGTTGACTGCCATATTGTGAAGAAGCAGATTAAAGGGTGGGTATCGTGATGGAAATATTTTAATCCATAGAATTTGATAGTTGCAGATGAGGAGAACAATGATGTTTCAAATGTTTTAGATAGTCACGTTGGCAAACTGGAAAAGGAGAAGGAAAAGGTTTTGGAAGGAGTGTAAAATCTGAGTGAGGCTATTGCTCTTTCCAATTTTCCTGTTAATGAACCAAATGTAGCAGATAAGGGGGTTGTTCCTTTGTCACCCTCTGTTCTTTCATGTTCTCCAGATCACAACATTGCGTCTCTCAAAATTAGCCTTCCTATTAACCCGGATGAGAATGTTGATCCAAATTAGGGGGAGGGCTAGTAGATGGTGAACAACAAAAGGAAAGGAAAAGATGGTAATGTGCCTCAAAAGATGAGACTTATATCTAATAAAGGGAAAACTAATGGGTGTTGAGTTCCCTTGGTCTTCTTTGGCCAAGTCTCGTTGACCAACTTTCCTATGGGCTCTCCTTGTTTCCTAATCCCAGGGACTGGCTTCTTTTAGCATGTGGGCTCTTGTTTATTGTTGTTTCTCTCTTGGGATTTGAATGCTTTATCTTTCAGTTGTATAGGGTTCCTGATCCCTTCAAAATCCATGTTTTACGTAATCTAATAAAAATTATGGATGAGTATACATTTTTTTAATTCATAGATTTTATTACTAAAATTGAAATTAATTAATTTTTCTATTTATCAAGGTTACATATTTGTAATATTAAAATAAAAATTAGCAATATGAATTATTGATTTTTTTTTTGGGAAATGTAAATTATTTACAAAAAAATACTTAAAGTTTATAGGTCATCTATTATGTTGAAAATTCATCATTATAATTTTTTTAGGTAAAATAATTGTGTGGATTATCTAAAATAGGTGAAAAGGCCTTGGGTTTATTGTTGTCATTGTATGTATTGTAATTAACATATGAAGGACCAAGTCTTATTGAATGCAAGATCTAGAGACACCCAAGATGGTCAATAACATGACACCTTAGAGTTGCTCAACCAAAATTTTTTTTAAAATGGGCTTTGTTTATATACAAAAAATGTATTTTTAGGTGTTCTCATAAATTTATTTTTTTGATTTTCTATTTAGATGAGTTAGTATCTTAAAAAAATTAATCATGATGAGGTTGATGGAAGAGAGATCTAGGATAGCTTTAGAAAAGGAATTGCTTATCAGATAAAACACTTAACAGAACTCACACACAGAGTTTACGCGTAAAAATTGGATGGGATCAAAGGCATGAAGGAATAGGAAGGCGTCATGCACGGAGGTATAGAGTCAAACTATTGGGACTTAGCCGATTTTCTACATCAAGTCTATTTTCAGAAGCTAGTGTTCAGAACACATAAAGTGATGCCAAGACTTGTGCTCCATGCTTTGTCTAAATTTCAAGGATCATATCGAATCATTCTTTCATGGAAGTAATCCAAGAATAGATTCATCACTCTAGTTAACTGTAAGTGATCTATAGATAGCATACTTACATTTATGGCTATAATTGTAAACAACGCGTGGCCATTATTAGCATGTGACCTATTTTTTACATAGTTAGCGGTGAAGGGAATGTTCTCCACCATATATATATTAGATGAATCACCTAGTTGATATGTCGGGTTCAAGGGTTAGAGATTCATGAGTGCATGAGATTGGATGATTGTAAACAGATCCATGTGCGAATGACTATTATTGTATCAAGCCTCTGTATTGTTTTCATGTTTAATATATGAAGAATATTGGCCGAACCAAAGTGTCTTATATGTGTTATCATTACATGCTACTAATTTCTTGATGATTTATACTTAAATTCATGCCTTTATAGATCTGGTTCAGTATCACTTCATCATGCTACCATCCTTCTACAACAACCCTAATGAGGGACATGGTACCTTGGCACACTTCAGGTGAGTTCTTAGCCTATGTTGAGTGATGTGCCAGTGTGACTAGGTGTTATCTGAGAAATCTAGGTTGCATCATTGGTTCCACTGTCGGGACATCTTTTTCAGTTATTTTTAGGATGGTTCGCGATGAAGACATACCAGCTAACTTTGGCAAGCGTTGAAGAGTGGATTCACAATCTGGAGGAAGAATACGCACGAAGGTTTAGCATTGGATCCATATTTAATGTACACACTTGGGTAGAGTAGAATTTGTGTGACAGTTTATACGAAAGCTTCTTTGCTATATTTCCCATAGATTTATACGAGTTGTTTACTGCATATGCATCTAAGAGGAATTAGAGGTATCGCAGACTTGTTTGGAAATAGGAGGAATTTCAAACACTATATGATGCTGACTTGATCTGGAATTACGCGGTAGATACCTAGTTTCATGGTGTTCTAAAAAGCTATATTCTACAGTACTCAATTTCAACTTATTTGTGCCCAAAGGTAGATGATTTCTAGTTCCTATGGTATCCTAGAGGGACGTACTTGTAAGGTATTCCACTGGTGATCAAGATACTAATGGTAACGTTGAACTTGGAAGATAAGCCCATGGCAAGAAAAAAATCTCCATGCACGGGGGCAGGAATAGGATTGGTGAAAGATGACAGACCTA
Organism: Taxus chinensis; assembly: GCA_019776745.2. Classification (NCBI taxonomy): domain Eukaryota; kingdom Viridiplantae; phylum Streptophyta; class Pinopsida; order Cupressales; family Taxaceae; genus Taxus; species Taxus chinensis. The sequence continues at coordinate 413,887,077 of CM034155.1, read as the reverse complement.
GCGGCAGCACGGCAGAGGGAAGAGAGGCGGCTGAAGTATGATGAGGTGCATGAAATGGAATTATGGAAGAAGAAAGAAGTTACATAATAGATGACATTGTGGAGAGAGATGGCTTGTGGAGGATTTGAGGCTCATGAGGATGAAGAAGAGCTAGAGAATCAGGAACTCTCCCATCTAGGAAATCATGACAGAGAACCCTCTTCGGCCTCACATGGAAGCACTCCAGCAGATATGACCTAGGTTATGGGCACACATCTAAGCCAATCTCCTGACCTAGCCCTTGCGCTTGGTTTTCTAGTATCTAGTAAAATAGGTATTTACAAATTTTTCATTTAGGAAGTGAAAGAGCAGAAACAATTCAGATAAGAAGTACATCACTGACATCACAAATAACTTTGTTATATTTTGGGGGTACATTTTTAGGATCATCATCTGCATAGAATATGAGCATTCCAAATGTGGAATTCACCTCTAGAATTGGGACTACTTCACAGATAGTAGCGGTCCAGTATAGTACCACTTTCAGGACATACAGGAGTGCATCTACGACCCTATTACAACTTCAAGAGGAGAATCGAGAGGTATGGGTATTTCTAGTTCCTATGGTTTGGGTGGTTTTGGAGGTAGAGGAAACCAAGGAGGTTCTAGGTCGGATGGCCAAGGCCCACTTCAACCCCAGAAATTTTATATGGAGATGTCTCTTCATTTCCCAAATACTAAGGTATCGAGGATGATGCTGAACATATTCATATGTGTGAAATATTGTGGTGCACGAAAGGTATCATGGATTTTAAGTGCAAGGAAAGTATATTTTTTACTACGTTACCGGAACACGTGCACAACCAGTATAGGAAGTTTGATCCCAACCAAACTTGTATTGATTATTTAGCATTAAAAGATGGTTTCTTAAAAGAATTCCACATCGCAAAGTTTGAGTAGAAGAGTATAAGTGAACTTAAGGATATAAAGCAAGGCACTACTGAAAGTGTACATGAGTATGATGCGCATTTTAAAACACTTCTATCCAAACTCTCCTATGATATACATGCAAGTCCGCACGCACAATGTTTTGTCGAGGGATTGATTACTCCATTTTGAAGAGCACTGTAGTATAAGACTTATAGCAACCCGCGCAAAGCATTGGAAGTAGCTCTACACACTGAGGTAGTTGGGAGTATTAACATTGGAGTTAGTCCATTCTTGGAGGCTTAGATAGCACCTATGGTGAAACAGTTAGAGAAATTATCATCCAACGCAGCTCATGAGACGCGCTCAGGAATCTGGTGTATAGATTGTGAAGTGGAAGGCCATACTAGGGATAGTTTACCTCCCAGATTTGTACGTTCATTTTTGTTAGACTTTGAGATTTTCCATTTGAATCATGATTTATGTCACTGCCCCTTACTACAATGCATGATCAGGAAGAATGTATCCTCTTTTTGTAAAATTTGTAGGTCCATGACACATGATACTAGAGATTATAGATTGATTGGCCAACTCGATGAGGCCATTGATATTGGGGTCTGACAGGTGAGTGTTGTTGATAGATCTAAAGGAAAGAATGAGCATTAGGATAGGGATTATAATCAAGCACACTATGACAGGAATGATAAAAGATTTGAAGGAGGTCATGGAAGAGCACGGGCATATCGAGGCAGATATGGAGGATGAGGCTGAGCAAGAGGAAGAGATTAATTCCCTTGAGGAACTTACTATACATGCAGCTTACCTGACCATTATAGGCACGAATTCATGTAGAATATTTCCTGTTCATTTTGTGCATAGGGGAATAGTTATGAAGAGTGTGTAGAGTTGTATGAGCATCTAAGTAAGTAGTGCAAGTAAGAAAATAAAGGCACAGGGATGGTTAGAATCTGGCCCTTGGTAGAGAATCGGTGGATGCCCAAGTTAACACCAGAATCTGAGGTAGTAACAGTCAAGATAACCACACAAGTTGAGGTAGTATGCTTGAAAGAGGTATTGCAACAGAAATGTTGACAATCACTAGAGAGGAGGTTTTTGTATGCTAGGTACCCAGATCCAACTCATAAAAAAAAAGTATATCAGGAAACCATGGAGGTCCTTAGAAACATTCAAGGTGAAATACAGTGTTTGAAAGAGTAGTCTCAGAATTTGGAGCATAAGGATACAAAAAAGGCCCCATCTAATATTAATGACATCAGAGAGGTATGTAGAATGTTGCAGCAGGAGAATTTTATTCCTTTATTGGGAAATTGGTTGAAGGGGAATACTCAATGCGTTGGAACTAATATGAGAATACAAATACTACATATGAATCTCCCCCTGATAGCATTGACTACAATAAGGAGATCACTTTGAGTGTTGTTGTGGATGGTTTTTTGTTGAGCAATATTTTGATTGACACCGGTGTGGAAGTGAATGTACTTACATTGGATGCATGGGTACAAATAGGGAGACATCTATTGTAGCCATCATCTAATGCATTGTTAATGGAAAATGGAACAAAAGCTACTCCCATAGGATTTTTGAAGGATGCATCTATCACTATATAAGGGGCCAAGTTCATAGGAGACTTCAAAGTGTTAGCACTTGCAGAAGTAGATAGCTTCCCAGATTTGCTTGGGTGCTCCTGGTGTTATGAAAACAATTCTGATTTGAGGTTTAACAAGGGGTATATCAGCTTTGAGAATAAGGAGGAAAGGGTCATAATATCGTTGACAGATGGGAAATCCATACCATATGTAGAACCTTTGAGTGAAGAGGACTTGAACATAATTTATATGCGCATTATTTGGGACCTAGAGGTCAATGAGCCATCTAAGGAAGGAATCCTTCATTGGGAAGATTTGCAGTCAATTAGCGATACTACAAGTATTTCATGTGGTAATTGGGCTCATGGTACTTATGAACTGGTGGAGTGTGAAGTTAACTGCACGGTTACTTACAAAAAGGGTTTTCACTCTATGTGATGTAAAGGTCACTTAGTACCTTGATATACTGGATCCTAAGATTTGGCTGGATTCTTGCAGGCCATGGAGGAAAACTTGGCTGACCACATTAAAATATGTGATATGCTATCATATGCTTTACACAGGACAACAACGCACTAGTGGGTGGTTCACATGGATAATCTCTTGGAATGGGGAGAGATTGGGACCGCCTTATCAACTAGGTTTTCAAGAAGTAATGACCTAAAAAGAATTTCCCTTATCATGGTGATCAACCTATTCAGTATCATAACCAGTACGATGAGAGACTCTAGACAATAGGACATGAAGCATTACCACCCTCACTTTGGGTGCATCAATTTTATTCTACTCTACAAGGTTGTGCATGTGCTTGGTATGTATATGCTGAATTACATCATGACATTGGAAATTGGTAGAATTTGACTACAGGGATGATCCAAACTTTTGAATTCTTCTCATCTACACCACCAGTGCACAAGGATTTAATATTTATCAAGCGCTTAACCATGGGAGACAGGGGGAAAGCGGAAGAACTTATTCTGGAATTATTTGGTGAGATAGAGACAGGAGCGTGTTTTGAGGAAGAAGTAGATGATACCATGCTACTTGAGCATGCTTCTTTGGAAAAAGACAAGGGGAAGTTGGTTTACATAATTGATGATGAGGAAGTTGAGAACTTGGAATTTGATCATTCACATGGAGCACATGAGGTGTTAGAGAGTGTGGATGTAGATACACACGCATATCATGAACGTATGAAGACAACAAAGTTAAATATTGGCACAAAATCTGAACCTAAGGAAATGATAATTGGGGATTACTAGTCAAATTCAAAAGTGGAAAAGATCATAGAGTTACTTCGAGACTATGAGGACTTATTCCTAAGAGGATACCATGAACTTAAAAGCATGCATAAATCGCTTGGAGAAATGAAGATAAATCTTAAGGAAGGTGCATGCCCTGTTAGGAAGAGGAATTATTGGATGAATCCCAATTTGTGTGAGAAATTAAAAGAGGAAATTGACAAGATGATGAAATATGGGATCATTTGACCATTGGATGAATTAGAATGGGTTAGTCCTATGGTGATAAGTATAAAAAGGTATGGTAGGATTCAAATTTGTGTTGATTATAGAGAGTTGAATGTAGCATGTGTTACAGATCCTTTCCCTATGCCATTCACAGAGGGAATATTAAAAGGAGTGGCTAGGTGGGAGATATATTAATTTACAGATGGGTTCTCAAGGTATCATCAAGTTAGGATTTTCCCAGAAGATCAAGAAAATACCACCTTCACTACTGAATGGGGAAGCTCTGCCTATATTGTAATGCCCTTTGGATTGAATAATACACCTACTGTATTCTCAAGGATAGTGGTGCAAGCATTCAAGGATTTTATTCACAACTTCTTACAGGTCTATCTTGATGATTGGACAGTTTATGGGCTAATTAAGCATCATTGTGACAATCTACGCTTAATGTTTGAAATATGTAGATAGTTGAGTATCTCATTGAATATCAAGAAGTGCATCTTTGTTACTCCCTTTGGCATACTTATAGGACACATAATCTGCAAGGAAGGGTTGTTGGTCGATCCAGCTAAACTTGTAGTCATTTTAGGCTTGAGAACACCCACCAGTCAAAGTGAGGTGCGTCGATTTCTGGGTCACACATGGTATTACAAGAAGTTTATAAAAGGGTATGCCAAAGTTTCCACACGCTTGGAAGAATTACTCAGGGGGAAAGTTACATTCTATTGGGGGGAGTCATAGCAGTGCACGTTTGAGATACTAAAAAAGAAACTTACTACCGTGCCTATCTTGTGCTTTCCTTCATGGGATAAACCTTTCCATGTTCACGTTGATGCCTCAGGCACAAACATTCATGCTACCTTATCTCAACCTGGAGAAGGTATAGTTGATCATCCCATTTGTTTTTCCAGTAGGAAGTTGACCCCTGCAGAATAGAATTATACCACTACAGAGTGCAAGGCTTTGTCCATGATATATACCTTGCACAAATTTCAAAAGTATCTGTTGGCCACACCTTTTGTGTTTTATATAGATCATATGGAATTTAATTATTCGGTGAACAATCTCGTCTTACAGGGGTGCATATGTAGATGGATACTCTTATTTTAAGAGTTTGACTTTATGGTTGTGGTGATACCAAGGAAAAGCAATTCTGGACCGGATCACTTGTCTAGAATTCAATCATGTGAAGAAGCGCAAACAATAGAAGAGACCATTCTTGATGCACAGTTATATAGGTTACAACATGTGCCAATGGAATTAGAGGACATTATTGTATTTGTAAGGACGGGGATGGCACCAGAAGGCATGAGGTCCTTGAAGAAAAAGCAACTTGCTATAAGCGCGACACCATTCATGTTAATCAGTGGTGACTTATACAATTTAAGTAGAGATGAGGTGTTACACCATTGTGTATTAGATCATGAATGAAAGGATATAATGGAGGAAGCCCATGGTGGTAGTCCAAGTGGCCACTATGCAGGTGATGCTACAGCGCGAAAGATCCTACTTGCTGGTTTATGGTAGGAAACATTGTATAAGGATTGAAAGGAGTATTGTAAGGCATATGACCATTGTCAACATATAGGTTGACAAGGAAAGAGGGATGAGATGCCTTTATGACTGGAATTACATGTGCAGAACCCTTTGAGAAATGGGCGATAGACTTTGTAGGGCCTATTTCACCAGTTGTGCATAGGACTGGATCACACTATATCATTACTTGTATAGATTATCTTACGAGATGGGAAATATCGACACCTACGAAGGACTGCACAGTGGCTACAACATAAAGGTTCTTATGGGAAAATGTTCTTATTAGGTATGGTTGTTCTTTAAGTTTAACTAGTGATAGGGGCACCCATTTTTTAAATGAGACAATCTGAATTCTGTTAGATGAGTTTATGGTTGCCCACCACAAGACTACACCTTATCACCCTCAACCAAATAGAAATGCTGAGGCTTTTAACAAGATTTTGAGTCACACATTGACTGAGATTTGTGATGTGGGATGAAAAAATTGGGATGACAAAGAATCTGTTGTTCTTTAGGCCAACCGAAAAACATATAAGAGATTGAACAAAGCCACACCTTTTCAGTTGGTGTTTGCAATAGAAGCTATTCTTCCTATAGAATTTATGTTACCTTATTTACGCATTATGTGCATTAGAGTCCTAACTAATGAGCAAGCTTTAGAAGAACAGATTGAGAACATGGTTCAACTGGATGAGCACCAGGACATAGTACAATGGAGTAAGAAATAGGATAAAGCATGCTAGAAATCATGGCATGATAGGCATATCAGGGATTAAAAACTCACAGTCAGACAAATGGTACTTTTGTATGACTCTAAGTTTTTGTGCCATCCAGGGAAGCTCAAGGTACATTGGTTGGGGCCATATGTTATAACAAACATACTTGAGTCAGGTGCTTGCCAGTTAGAAGAAATTGATGGAACATAACTACCCGGTTACTTTAATGGGAGTAGCTAGAAGCCCTTCTACAAATAATTCTTCTTGGTGTTTGTAATAGGGTAGTGTTTTCAGATAGATTAGGTTTCCCTTTCTACATTTCCTTAATGTGTTTCTTTAATCGTCGCTATGCTTTGTCAATTTAGTTCTTGTTTTTGTGTAATAAGCGTACTTACATGCATGAAGATAACTACAATATGAAGCATGTTGATGTGCAGAGGACTGCACATACTTTTAGTATGGAGTGGATTGTTGGTGACTCCCATGTATAATGCTGTGAAGATTGGAAGGTATAATGCTACATATGTTGAGGAAGTAAGCTATTAAAGGTTATTTACAAAGGATTGCTTCTCAAAAAGTAACCAAGGATGGATATGAATGAAGGAAAAGTATAATGTGAGGTAAGCGGCAACCATGATAACTACCAGGAGAAGGTGTAGTGACAAGGTACTTGGGTGCTAGAGTGCATGCTGAGAGATGTCTATGAGCAGAAGGTAGGAAGGCACGCTAGAAGGTTATAGCTATGGCACAAAGATGTACTATGCGGAAATGAGAAAATTACACAATGAATGAGAAATATTTGGTAGGTGGAGGAGTAACTAATGCATCAAAAATTGAAAATCTATATAAGGACGGGATGTAAATTCATTTCTACCCTTCCAACTACGAGAATTTGAAAAAGAGCTAAGTGTGAAGAGTTGAGTAAGTGATTCAAGGTGTGAAGAGGGCGAAACCAGACGTGAAAGGAAGATCTGTGTATTAGAGAAGCTTGTATCCCCATAGGATAAGGGTTTGAACAAAGCAGATTGATAGAGTAGACCTAGGGTGCAAAATTTTGTGATTACAATTTAGGGCATGATTGAATCGGGTTAGGGTTTGAAGTAAACCATTAAAGAGTTACAGAAGAAGGTGTAGAAAGACAACACAAAGTGAAGAATGGCTCCAAAGAAGGAAGAAATAGTAGCGAAAGGAAATAAGAAGGTAGTAGTGGAAGAGGAGGAAAAGATGACTCCTGAGAGAAATTTTTCAGAGATGCAGTACCATAAAGAAGTAATTGTGGGCCACGAATGGGATTCCCACAGACAAGAGAGAAAAATAAGCAAGTACAACCACCAAACCAAGGACAATCAAAAGAAGTTGAATGATTTACTTAACTCGTAAATGAACAGGTGAACTAGTGATGGGATGTCAATATATGATGATGCATGGGAGAAGTTGCTAAAAAGGATTGGTGTTTACTAATTATATGAGTTCCCATACTTCAGGAAATATGCACCATTATACAGGTGGCTGATGAGCTGAATCCATGAGGACTTCTTCTATATTACAGGGTGAAGGGTAAGACTAACACCCCTATTAATTGCCATGGTAACAAGTTTAAAGGCGACAGGAGAGGACATAAAAAATGACCTAACTGAAAAGGTTGCAATATTGGAAACACACAAAGTGTTGGGATACCAGAAAGGACCGCGTGGAATGGACATAGACAAATTACATGACTGTACCTGGTTACAAAATTGAATGACCAAGATCATTGGTCACAAGTAAACTCAATCTTGCTGCATGTGGCAAAGCGCATGTCAGAAGGGGTTATTTACAACATTGTTGGCTTTATTGCAGAACAAATAGTAGAGGAAGCATGCGCTGGATGTAATATAAATTTTTTTTTTGTCTTAACTTCTTTAGTATTCATGGAGATTGGAGTATCAGATGGCCCGAAAGAAAATATATTGGAATACCCCATCAATAACAAGTCTCGAGATGAAAGATTCAGCAAGTATCTATGCAAGGGGTCTATGAAAAACAAGGTAAAGGAGAGAGCGGATATGTGGTATGACAGGCTCCACATGGCTTTTGAAGAGAAGTGGCACATACCAAAGGTGTTGCCCTCAGTATTGTGGAAGCAGGATCAGTTTTCTATTTACCAACACTTTTGTATTGCATGTTTTCTGATGGTGGATAGATCATGGAGCCCCTGGTGCAAACTACCATATGTGTTCATAGTGCGGTATTTTCAATCTTCTATTCATTGGTTCACTGATACAAGGAGGTTAGTATTTAATGCAATCAAGGTTCATTGCGAATACCACACCTTGCGAAAGAAGTATGGATATCTGGGGAAGAATGCTTACAATGAGAATATATCTCAAATATTTTGAATATCAAACAGAAAACACTTGTTGTTGGAGATATCAGGGCGATGCTCATATATCTCCAACTTAAACCAAAGATGGAAAATAATAAGTATGTAGAGAATGAGTTCACACTCCTAGGACCACTAATGGGGAAGCATACTATCAAAAACATCCCAACACCTAGGCCTTCTAAACCCATGCAGTATGACGAGGAATAGGACAAAGAGCATGAGGATAGCAGTGGTTTAGTGCATAGGAGGAAGAAATCATCTACAAAATAGTAGGAGAAGAACGTGATGGATTCACAAGGAGAATAAAATACTGAGGTAGCGTAGGGTGACCAAAGTTTTTGAAAGGTGTTCAAGCACACAAGGTTGCAAGGAGAAGCCCAACAGACAACAAGGAAGTCACCGTGACTCTCACCGGTAAAAGAACCTAAGGATAAGAAGAGAAGAAGAAATCTCAAGCTAGATGAAGAAGTGGAAGAGTCTTAGGAGAAAGCGCTTCCATCTCCAATCTGTCATAGGGTAGAAGAGGAGCCTCAGAGTGAGGAGGAGGAAAAACTAAACGGAGGGGAAGAAAGGGAGAAATTAGAAGCTACACAAGGAAAGGATGACAATACAACAAATATTCCTAACCTTGATGCCACCATTTCAAAATGGCCAAGGTCCCGTCGGATAAGTGAGGACGTAAGGGTACAAGCAATGGGATATGCAAAGGACTAGGAGATGATTGTTTGTGCTTGGTTCCAGAGCACTGTCACACAAAATTATTTATTCAGATGGGTGTTTATGGATGAGAACAAGGTGACATTACGAACACGAAAGTGACTTTCTTGGTCAATGCATACACATATGGATGAACCAGATTTTGATGTCTATGAAGAATCATGTGTGTCTAGATGGTTGAAGAAGGCACCAAAAGTATGGCACCTGAAAATTAAACCAAATTTTATGATGGATGAGTAGGTAAGCAATGCCTTGGTGATAGTATCTGTTAAGGTAGATAGAAGAAACATTGACAAATCTACTACAATTAGAGCGCTGAGAGAGGAGATAAAAGAAAAGAATGTGGAAATAGCTCATTTAGAGCAGGAGAGGGATCTAAACAAAAAGAAATATGAGGCTTTTTTTAGTATGACAGAGGAAATTGGATATGATATACTAAAGGTACACTTGCATTTGGAATCACAGGTAGTAAAAGAATTTCCTTCTGAGATGCACTACATAAGAAAAATGATGAAAATAGTATTGGAGGATGAAAATGTGTGTATACCAGAGTAGCTCGAGGACCTAGCAGAAGAGGTAGAAAAATCACAGGCTGCAGTAGCAAGGAATATTGATACATATGAGGGTCTACTATAAGCACTTTGAGAGGATTTGAAGAAATTTGATCACGCCTTAATGATGTGCACAACTCCAGATGCACTAATAAGGGTAAAAATACTAGTAAAATATAATTAGGTGTAAAATGCCATGAAGGATGACACACTAGGCCACACTAAACAAATAACTATGGTAAAGTAGAAGCGCGAGGCATTGGTCGCATCACAGGCACCGCATAAAGATAGGTTAGATGAACTTAGAAAACTCATTTCTCAGAAGATGGATGTGCTGGAAGGGATTTATACATCTATGTCAAGCATAATTCTTGTAATACAGAATGAGCAAAGAAAACTAACTTAGGATGAGCTGGAATATATCATTATGGATGTTCCAGAGAAAGCATAAAAGACATTAATGGAGTGGGAAAACTTAGAAGAAGACATAAAGGTAGAGTATCCAGAGATGATACTTTAGAAAGAAACGGAGAAGCTTGAAGCCTGAATAATTCTTTGATTCTTTAATTCATTTCCATTCTTTGTGTAAGATTCATTCATCATTTTGTGTTTCAACTATTCTTTACTCATCTGTGGACATCACCATTGTCAAGGAGAAAATGAGATTAGTGTGGGGTAATGTTGATTAGATAAAACACTTAGTAGAAATCACACACAGATTCTGCATCAAAAAACAAGATGGGATCGAAGGCACCAAGGAATAGGAAGGTGTCATACATGGAGGTACAGAGTAAGACTTTTAGGACTTAGCCAATTTTTTAGATCATGTCTATTTTCAGAAGCTGGTGTGCGGAACAAACCAAGCAATGCCGAGACTTGCGCTCTATGCTTTGTCTACATTTCGAGGATCATATCGAATTACTCTTGCATGGAAGTAATCCAAGAATAGATTCATCACTCTAGTTAATTGTAAGTGATCTATATATATCATACTTGCATGTATGGCTATAATTATAAATGGTGTGTGGCTATTATTAGCATGCAACCTATTTTTCGCATAGTTAGCGGGGAAGGGAAAGTTCCCCACCCTATATATATTAGATGAATCACCTAGTTGATATACTGGGTTAAAGGGTTAGAGATTCATGAGTGCATGAGAATGGATAATTGTAAACAGATCCATGCGTGCATGACTATTATTGTATCAAGCCTCTGTATTGTTGTCATGTTTAATATATGAATAATATTGGTTGAACCAAAGTGTCTTATATGTGTTATTATTGCATGCTACTGATTTCTTGATGATTTATATTTAAATTCATGCCTTTATAGATCTGGTTTGATATAACTGTGTAATGATGGATTAATTTCTCACTATATTTCCTTATCGCTTCATCATGCTACCATCCTGCTACAACAACCCTAAAGAGGGACCTGGTACCTTGGCACACTTTGAGTGAGCGCTCGGCCTATGCTGAAGGATGTGTGAGCATGACTAGGAGTTATCTGAGAATTCTAGGTTGCATCAGGAATTGGATAAAAAGACAAAAAAATAACTATTAACAAGAGAGGAAATGGAAAAGAAGTTGAAAAAAAAGATAGAGAAACTGAACAAAAATCAAAAAGTAGAAAACAAAAAACCATCCTCTAGTGGAGGCGAGAAATTAGATACCTCAAAGATGGAGGTAGACACTAAAATTCTTACTATTATTTCTGCATTAGGTAGAGACCAACCCATTTTGGTTACCCCACAAAACCCCGTGGTATGATATTCCATAGAAAATACAATTCAACAATTGATATTAAGGAAAGATATCTTAATATTATATTTACAACCATTAGTAGGTGAATTTGAACCAACATTTAAGAAGCTAATAAGAAGAAAGAGAAGTCTTGTTATAGGTAATAGGAAGAGGAAGTCACCAGTATCAAGGAATTAATTAAATAGTTCAAAGAAAAGATAAACATAATTAAAGAAAGGAATGAAGGAGAAATTAGTTCAGAGAAATAAGATAAAGGAGAAGAAATACAAAATAAGAAAATAATAAGTAACAAAGGATTAAAATTAAACTATAGATTAAGAGATGTTAAATGTACGGAGTTATTTCTTGAAGAAAATAATTATGAAAAGATGTTAAGAAAATAAGCATCCCCGAACCACCACATGAGCCCAAAGGAGATGATCCCTTGTATCCGTCGCCATTCCATGTGTCACTTAACACACCGATTTGAAACGTAGAAAAAGGAGAAAGTTTTACAAAAATATACCAATAATTACAAGAAGAAATTGTAAGACAATTCAGAGAACTATTAGAATATTTATACTTTCATATTGAACTATCCATAGACAAAGAGAGAAAGAGTACCTTGACAAAAATTCATAACCAATATAAGAAGGTAAAACCCTCAAAATAGTAACCAATTATTCAGCCGCAACTAAATCCACAAAATATTAAGCTACTTGGATTTGGATAATACACAAAATATGTTAAGGAACACTTCTTCATTTTGGATTCATATTGGAATATTAATAATATTACACATGATACAACAAAGTTATATGACATCATAGGCACTATTAGAGAGGGCACCCTACATTGTTACACGAAGATGAATACACATGGCTCTAAGGATTTAGGTGCAATTGAGAAGAAATTTAGGATAAAATGTCACTTTCAAGAGATACCTTTAGAGGGAGTTTTAAAAATGAGAGAAATTGTTCAGAAACAAGATAAAATGCTCAAATAATTCAGCCAAAAATTAATAAATGTAACCAGAAAATTTGAAGATCAACTCACAAAAAAGAAACACATTAAATGGTTTACTTGAGGAATTTTATCTTCTATTACAATATATTTAGATGTAAAACCCTTCAAAAACCTCTCAAAGGATATAGAGATGGACATTAGGATATATTCTCAACCTTCGTGAAGATAAGGAGAGACTTCACTTAAACTAGAAATGGAACGAGTACAATTGGATTTAGCCAAACTAAAACTGCAATAAGAAATTTAGAGAAAAGATGATCTCAGAAATTGCTCATTACCAAGAAATAAGGTTAGACCTAAAATCTGGTGTTTAGTGTGTTGTGTACAGGGACATAGTAAAATAGACTGTCCTTACTTAGAAAATGAAAAGAGAGTTGTGGATATTAGACAAGTTTCATTGCAAACAACTTCCTCCAGTACCATACCCATAATAGAAAGAACTTGTTGCATAATTTACAGGTTATGAGATTAACAAAATCAAGATACCTTCCCTTTTTTAATAAGTATCTCCACCTAGAAACTAATAATTTATTGCATAGATTGTGCATATTTTAATTATTACAACCATACCTTCCCTTCTATAGATGCATTTGAATAATTAAAGAAATATAATACCCAAATGTTTATGGTATCTAGGTAGAACACAAGGCCTACCCCCTAATATTAATAGTAAGAACCAACACCAACAATTAACCCACCACCCTCATATCAAACAATTACTTCTCCAAAATATACAAATCAACAAGGAGGACAACCTCATAATGGAGGGAGTTACCAAGATAATAACTAAAATCCCAACTATAAATGATACAATGGTGGAGGATACAAAGGAGGATTTAGAGGTGGATATAATAGTTATCAAGAAGGAAGAGGATATTAAGGGTATAAGGATACCAAGGAAAAGATTAAAAAAACGTCATGGGTTTACTAAAAAATATAGAAGACCCAAACATTCTTTCAAATCTGGACAGGATAAACATATATCCAAAAGTTAGATAGATCCCAACCTTTATAATTTCTATCATGAATGAGAGCATGACTCATTTAGTTGTCCGGAAGCTACTCAATTTTATAGAAATGGAAGTATAGAATCGTAATCCTTAGGAAGAGACACCAAGAAAAAATTCCAACACATCACCAAGATACCTTGTGGTGATGAAGATACAGGAGAAGACAAGGAGAAAGCATTTAGCTCAAGAAGCAAAAAAGGAAAAGAAAATAAAATGGAAGAAGCCAAGGAAAACTATTTCAAAATAAATTATTCTAAATCAAGTAAGGACCATGAAGAACAAAAATATAGAATTACAGTAATAGCTAGGAGTCCAACAAAAAATGAAGCTACACTTTAAAAGAAGAAGATAATCAGGCTAACTACTGAGGAATATTCCTCAAATAGTGTAGAATGGGACTTCTAGGAAATAAAATCATGATAAGTAAATGGAGAAAAGTAAGGCAATATTTATGAAGGAACAATCCCAGGAAGAAACATAAAAAAATTGTTTTATGGAAGATGAGATTATTTCCCTTAAATAGATAGAAAGATAAACCATCATATCTCACCTTGTAGATAAGATAAAATAGTTCAATAAATATTGTAATAAAGAAGACAAGAACTTTCATGTCCAGAGGATTGAAGCTGGACACAACAAGAAAAAGAGAAATATCTTCAGAACATAATGAACATGGTTCAAATCCACTATATACTTTGATGTGGACATATTAGATACAAATATTACCCAAGTAAATCTAGATCTCAGTTTGGATAATAATAATAATAATGGTTTTTACAGTCCACGATGTCAGGCGACTTGTTTTTGGGTCTACAAGCGGCTTATAGCATATGGGACTACCTTGTACTCACATGCAAGATGCAACTAACTTTGCTACAAACAAGGCGTACATACCCTACCCCCTGCAGGATTTGAACTTGTGACCTCTATTTCAAGAGCACATGTTCTTCACCATTAAGGCCAACTCAGGATGTAAACATGATGTCTATAATGACCTGGGAGAATATATGTAGACCTCCCTTAGAACCCGCTAGCCATTATATTGGATTAGCAGATGATTAATCAAAATAACCTATAAGAGCACTAAAGAATGTAGAATTCAATTCATGGGAATTAAAAAGATGGTCAGTTGTAAAGTTATAGAGAATGTTGCTTTAAAAACCACATACAATGCCATCTACGTCTTATAATGGTTCGTTGATTGCAACACATTTTCAAATTAAGAAGAATAAGAGGTAACATTAAAATTATATGGAATTTGTGTCCACATATTATTATGTGTAGGAATTAGTGTCACATGGTTTGAAGAATTTTTGCATGACACTGAATAAGAGTATTTCGATGATATTCAGGGGGTATATGTTCAAAATCGATTTTCCAACATTGATAAAAAAAATGAACCAAATTATGAAGGATAAATCTTATTCAAAATCAAATCTACGAATGAAAGTTCTGAAAACATTGTTGACGCATGGATACATGGTTTACAAGAATCAAGAATAAGGAAGGTGTATTACGTAAGAAGAGTGTCACGTCACGTAATCACCCTAGATGATGATAACCTCAATCCCGTAGATCCCATAAATAAAAAAATTTTGTTTGCATGAGAAAAATTAAAATAATAAGACATATATTATCCCACAAATGAACAAATAAAGGAAAATCCAATCAAATGAATATATAGATTAATCTGTGGGCCATCCCACAAAACATTACCAAATATTCAGGGTTTGGATACTTAGAAGTCTACTTGGATCAAATAGAGATAATATTCCCAAATCATAAAGGTAAAATGGAATCCTTATATGATAGCCTAATAATTGATGTTTTAAGATGGTGGGAAATGAGAAAAAATAATAACTGTCATTTTAATTATTCGACTGCATTACTAAAAATATGATACTTGGAGAGGAAAGGTTATTATGTGGCCATACTTGATTATGTATGAAAATGAGACCCACAGAGACACATTCAAACATGTGAAAGAAATTGGAAAATATGTGGTGAAAATAATTCTTTGGTATGGACTCCATTATTCGTATGGACATTAGGACCCATACCTCGATCATTGTACATGCATTAGGAAATAAGAAAAGAGACAAAAAGTTGGGACAAAATTGTTAAAGATTTTCCCCATTCTTTTAACTTATGGGATGCAAATCTTAATATCCTTTGGGCATTATAAAAAATAAGGATATTTCTTTTCTTAACTCCATAAGAAACCACATAAAAATGTTCATAAAATAAAATAGAACCTAAAGAACAAAAAAGCAAGAACATCCAAATAAAATTACAGAGATGGCTTAATTTTTTGCAGTAGAGAAATGATAGAAAGACAAAAAACCTGAAAACTTGAGGTACAAGGAGATAGAAGGAGAAAGAGAAGTAGTAGAGACAAAACAAGAAGATGAAAAATACTATTTCCATCCTCAAAAGATAAGGATTGAAAATATTGGTATAAATGGAGATGAGAATCTTGCAAAGATAGGAGACTATTGGTCAGGGTAATAAGTGACCAAAGTAGTATAAATTCTTCAATAATTCGAGGATATATTCCCCAAATATTTTAACGAGTTTCTAGGTACAAAGGAAAAAGTTGGAACCAAGAAAATTAAAATTAAGGATAGAATCAAACCATTAGGGAAAAATCCTCATAGATTAAACCCTAACCTCAAGGTTAAGGTAAAAAAATAAATAGACAAAATGTTGAATGAAAGCATCATGAAACCTATCATTGATTCAGATTGGGTAATCCCTATGGTGATCCAAAATAGGAAAACATAGGAAATTTTAATATGTGTTGATTATAGAGAGCTCAACAAATCCTAATTTCACGACCCATTTCCTACTCCATTCACAAAAGAGGTTCTATAAAATGTAGTAGGAAGAGAGGTCTACTTCTTCAATGATAATATCTATTGTTACCATCTAGTCAAAATTTCCCCAGAATATCAACCTAAAATCACATTTTATACAGAATGGGGATCTTTCATGTAAATTTTCATGCCTTTTAGATTAAATAATGCACTAGTTGTATTCAACAGATTAATGATTTATACATTCAAAGATTTTATGCATTATTTCATGGAGGTGTATCTAGATGATTGGACCGTGTATGGACTATTGAAGAACCATATCCAAGTATTGAGACTCATCCTCTAGAGATGCATAGAAGTATAAATATCCATAAACTTGAAGAATTAAATATTTTTTACCCCCTTTGGTACACTTTTCGGTCATGTGATTTGGACAAAAGCTTTACAAATTGATGCACTCAAAACTTAAGTTATTGTAAACTTAGCACCTCCCAAGACAAAAAAAGAGGTGAGGAAAATTATTTTTTATGCAAGATATCATAGAAAATTTCTAATAAAATACATTGAAATCGATGCTCCTTGGGAAAAAATATCAAAGAAAAGAATGAACAAACATATACACTTGACTAACACATGTGCTAAAGCTTTTGAGGTTCTTAAGGATAAAATGTTTCATACACCAATGTTAATATTTGCATATTTGAAATTTATTTTCCATGTACATGTAGATGCATCAGGCATTGTGATTGGTGTAGTATTGACACAACTGAGAGATAAAATCAATCATCCAATAGCCTTTGCAAGCCATAAATTAGCTAAATCTAAAAGGAATTACTCGAATACAAAAAAGAGATGTGTTGAGCATGGTATATGCCATAATAAAGTATATACATTTTTTTTTTACTACATCATATTTTTTCTACACATACCACATACCACATACCACATACAACTAAAATATTTACCAAATAAATCAGTACTACATCAAGGAATATGTAGTTGTTTAATGTTGCTTCAAGAGTTTGACTTTACTATTACTAGAAAATCGGGTAAGCTTGACAATGGAATAAATTATCTATGAAGGATAGAAATAGGGGAAGATGATGGACCTATTGATGTTGAATTCCTTATAGCACATCTATTTATAGTTGGGGCCATCCCAAAATAATTTGATGATATAGCACAATTACTGGCTATAGGATAATTCCCTAGTGAATATACAAAGAAACAAAACAAGAACTTATTAAGTTAGCATTTTCCCATCGCCTTAATTTAAGGACACTTATACAAGAAATGACGTGATGGCCATCTTATAAGGCTTTCCATAGAACATGAACAAAAGAACATACTAGTAAAAAATTATGAAGTCATAGTCAATGGACACAATGGAGGAGAAGAAAAAAATTGGAAAATAATAATGACATGACTATGGTGGCATTCAATATTCAAATATTCACATAAAAACACAACTTATTGTGGCATATGCAAGTGGGTTAGAACACTGAATGTAAGATATGAGATGTCTTTAAGACCAATCCTAGTGCTAGCCCCATTTGAGAAGTGGGCCATAGATTTCATTGGACCAGTTAAACCCGATGGAAAGCCTTCTCAGACAATATTTATCATTATCTATATTGGTATAAGCCATTCCAAGATAGTAACAAAATTTATCTATGAACACATCATTACACGGTTTAGATGTCCCCATAGAATTACAAGTGATCAAGTAAAAAAAATTTGAATCCCACTTTTAAGGAATTGTTTTGAAAAATCATAATCATAGTAGACCATGTCATCAACAACCTAGTGGGACATTGGAGTCATTAAACAAGGTTTTAGAGAAGGTACTCATAAATATATGTTCACTCAAAAAATCAGATTGGAACCTAAAGATACCAACAACACTATGGGATTACCACACTACCTAAAACAGGATGACCAAATACTCTATATTTCAATTGGCATATGGACTTGAAGCCATAATTCCTATAGAATTCATTCTCCCAATATTAAGAGTGCCAGTGACATTCATAATGAATAATAATTATTTAGTGCATGAAAGACTTATTGAACTATAAAAATTGGATGAAAAAATATTTATAGCCAGGTATAATAAAACCAAGGAGAAAAGTAGATAGCAATCATGTAATTACCGCCATATAAAAAGGAAATAATTATACACAGGGGACCATGTAATATTATATGATAGTAAATGGAAGAATATTTGTAAACACAAAGTTCAATGGTTAGGACCTTACATTATAAAATATATATTACCATTAGGAGCCAAAAACCTTCAAACTTTACAAATCGAAGAATTTTCATTCAACATCAATGTAATGTGGCTAAAATAATACCATAATTAAAATTATTGTAGTAAAATAAATAATCTGGCGTATTTGAAAACTCAAAATTTGGTGGATAGACGGAGGAGTACAATGAAAACCCATAACAGAATCCTTACTATTAAAACAATACGGAACTAGAGAAAATCATAAGAAAAGAAAAAGTCATTGAGGAAGCATACTTGTATAACAAAGAAATAAATCTAGAGGAAACATACCCAAATAACAAAGAAAAATTCATGGAGGAACCAAACCCACATAACGAAGAAAAAGTACCCATATAAAAAAGATAAAAATCGTGAAGATAAGGAAAAATGCAAATATGAAGAAAAATCCATGGAAAAAAGGGAAAATCAATGAAAAAGTAAGAGCAAGTAAAAAAACTATGGAAATAAGGAAGAAACTTTGGGACAAAATGTGAATCTGCACAACATAACAAATAAATATATGAGCTTAAAAACATGATGGAAATGTCGACATAGATTCTTTCCAAAAATATAATAAATGTGGTAGTTAAACATGCAGAAATTATAAAAGCATGAATCCATAAGGGCTTAATGCATCAAGAGTGAAGTGGAACAATAAAAGAGCTTACTAACAAAATCATGAAGAAGAAATAAACTAGTGTACACGAAGGAAAATCATGAAAGATGGATACCCCTATTATTCTTGCACAAGAAGATCTTCTGTAACCTAAGTTCCAAAAATACTCCATCAAATATTCTAAGCACAATCAAAATGGGGGCATTTTTCTAAATTCTATTCAAAGTCACACATACACACAACCTTCAAAAGTACATCTATTCTAAGATTGTAGAATATGATCACACATGGTTAGACATGGATAAACAACTGCTACTTCAAGTGAACCATACTATAAAAGAACTAGAATATAAAAGGACTAGAAAATTCATAGGGGAGATAAAGATCAACGCATGAAGCCACATCCCTTATTTCATCAATGTTGATAACAAAATTAGGGTTGTTCTAAGTCTACTACATAATAAAATTCTATATCTAGACCAGGAATATAAAAATTACACAGACATCATTGCTAAGGTTACAAGGTTGTTAGAGATAGGACACTCAAACATCATATAGATTAAAACCCCATGAAATAAACAACATATGTGATGGGAGTAACCAAGACCAAAAATGGAGTTAAAATTAAAGCTATCAAAAACCATACTCTTAGGTATGCCACCAAGGCTAATTTTCTAAAACTTTATCATACAAATCATGAAGATTGATCTCATCGATTTAGTGCCCTATTTTTCCTAGATATGGTAAATTCACACTCACAATACAATATTTCTAAACAATTGGTCTCCAAATTTCATGAGAACACTAGGAAAATCAAGGAGGGAAAACATACATTTTGTTATGGGTATCTTTTATTATATTTGGCCATGTAATTGAATAAAATCCTCCAAGCCCAAACAGAACCAATTCAATGGTGAAAAAGATACACCTATTACCAAAAATAATTGGGAACAAATAAACACATTGGATGGGCTTTTCCAAATTACATTCTTGATAGGCTGAGAAAAAATGAACACATTGGAACCAGACAACTAGTAGCAAACAAAGCTAGGGTATCTAAATATTTTTTGGCAAGATACAAAAATGAAGTCATCTTCATTGCCGATATAGATTATACCTACCTCAGACCCTTTATTCCATGTACAACACATATACCCCCACTACCATATCAATCCTCAGTTGAATTGGTTGCCACATCTATATAAGAAATAAGACATCTTCTTGTGGACCCTATAAAATCAGTGCTACAAAACATTAATGAAATAATAGAATAAACGTAGGAGGAATACATGAAAAAGTATCTAGAACCAGATAGAAAATAAGAAACAAAAAAATCAGAAGCTACTAGTGTAGGACCTGCAACATGCAAAAGAAGGGAAAAGAAGGGAAAAGAAAGGGAAAAGTTCTTCAATGCTAGCCAAAAAATAGAAAAAGAAAATGGCCTCAAATAAAACGATGAAAGAAACATAAGACAATGGGTAACAAGAAGAATATTCACATGAAGCATTACAAATATCTAAATCAAAAGAATAATACACTCCATCTTCCCCATCTTCACCACCAATGGGACCATAGGAGGAATCAGAACCATGGGAAGAAACAACATTATCTAAAGATTTCTTACCGATACTACAAGATATGTTTATCTAAAGGTGGTGTTTCCCAGGTTGCATTACAATATGAAGTAAACACGAGGACATAACAAGTGGTAATAGAAGAAGATATCATTTATTACATGGAAAATTTAACTTTCATAGTAGGAGATATAATTCACCTCCTACCCCATGAATTACTAGAAGCTATCCAACCACAAACAAATATATAGGAGATAAAAAGACTACTATCTCTTCATAAAAGAAATAAGGGAATTAAAACAGAAAAAGAAAAATAAAACCAATTATCAAAACCACATAGACAAGGTATATGAATTAATCTGAATCATTAAAAAAATAAAAAACTAAAAGCATGAAGGGGCTAAACAACCTAGAGAAGAATACAAAATGAAAGAAGAGCCAAGGGAAACAATTGAGGAACAAATTAAAGAATAACCAAAATATAAAAGAAACAAAGGAGGAAGAAGAGAGGAAACAAAAAGAGGAGGATACAAACACATAGGAATATATAAATAAGAATAAAATACAAGAGGAGGAAATAAGGAAATGGGAAATAGAAGAATAGAAAAGGAAAACAACAAAAGAAGATGAATAGAAAAGCAACATAAGAGAGGAAGAAGATCGAATAAGGAAAAAATAAAGAAAAGGAGGAAAAGGTAAGGAATGCAATGGAGGAAGAAAAAATAAAATAAAATGAGGAAAAGAGATGACAGAACAAAAATAGAGAGATGAAGAAGAAAAGGAATAATAAATAAAGAAGAAACAAAGAACAAAGAATAAGAAGAAACAAAAAGAAAAAAGTAAGAAGAAGAAATGAACAGAGAGAAGAAAGAAGAAGCATACAGATAAAGATAGTAGAAAGAAAGGGAAAAGAGATAAATAAAGAAACAAGAATAAGAATATAAAAGAATAAAATAAGAAGAAGAATAAGAACAAGAGAGGGAAAAATAAAAAAAATAACAAGAAAAGAAGAAAGAAAGAGGAGAAAAGGAATAAATAAAGAAATAGGAGGAAGAAAACAAAAAGAACAATGAGGAAGAAGAAAGAAAGGAGTTACAAAAGATACGAAAATAGAATACAAAATATGAAATTCAAATATAAGTACCACCCTCAGCACTATCTAAAACAATGGAGGAATCTAGTTGCATAGTAACTCTACAGACCGCTAAGGACCCATTGACCAAAATCAAGTAGGTGTTGTGAAAATGAAATAAAGATCAGTTCATCCAGTTGCAAAAAGGTGTGGTAGAATATACATATGAAGGATTCATAGTACACTCACCCCTTGAGAATACTCCTTCTAATCAATTATGAGATCAAAGTGTAAAACTATACTGGATGAAAAAATGCATAGACATGGAATAATCAGTGCATGTAATAATCTCGTATATCCATACATCAAAACAAAAGGAAGGATATCAATGAAGAAAACTTAATGAAATCATAGAACAATATTAAACCTAGAAAAATAAGAGTAAAAAAAGATCACAAACATGTAATAATGCAACACTACCATAGCCATGGTGCTAATAAGAATGAAACAAGAGTTCATAAATTCACAATAAAGGTTTGGTAAAATACAAGCAAAGACATCTCCTTCAGATCTCCTTCCCGTGTTTCAAGAAAATTCACATATTCAGAAATGGATACAAGATATTAACATCCATCTAAATTTTTGGTAAATCTTTGAGAAGAATTTTTTTTCCTCATATTAAAAAATGCATTCCAGAAACTCCACCATGAAGAAAAATGGGAGAAAATTTTTCAGGGAAACGATGACGTCCCATGAATCCAACTAGAAAGTTGAGACAGGGAACATTTCTTTACACTAGACGTCTAAGTTCTAGGGGTTGATTCCTATGTTTCCTCAAGGTGGCATCCCATAAATATAGTTAGGAAAATCAAGTGAGGGAACCTCTCCTTATCCTAGATGTATAAGTTCTTGAGGTTCTTGCCAATGTACCATTAATATCAAATAAAAAAAATTGTGCAAATTTTGTGAAAGAAGATAGGGTTATTCATCTCTTGGTTATCTTGAGGAAAACATAACATTTGAAGTCAGAGGATGATGTTAACAGAATTCTTAATCAAGTTTTGGAACAATCCGTAATATACAGGAAACCCTCGTGAAGAAGGAAGGAACCACAGATAGAATAAGGAATCCTCTGAGAATTATAAAAATACATGGATAAAGGAAGAAAGTAGCGATAGACATAAGAAGCTATGGGAGAAAGGAAAAATTCATGGAATCTAACACAAAGCCACAAATCAAAGAAAAAATAGAAACAAATCAGGAAAGAGGCTGATAGGGGTGTGACAAAAAGAAGTTTATATTGATTATTTTGTAGGAAATATATTCATTGTACTTAATTAAATGTATATGGTGTGCTGCATGAGGACCATAGATGTATGCCTCATGAGATAAGACTTGTGTACCAAAAAAAAGAAATGTATATAATATAGAAAATAGAGAGAGATTATATATGTGTGTATGAGACTAATCTAATCTATTTGAGATATGAATAAAGACTCATGTTTGAAGAAAAATTTGTTAATTGATTTTATATTCTTTCTATTTGTAAATTATATTAGATCACTTTTCCTTTGCACATCCTTAAAAGAATGGAAAACTTCTTAACCCTCATGCTTTTTTTGAAGCTTGAGGTCAACAAACCTTATAATTCCTACATGTCTATATATGTGTATGTACATGCATATATGTGTTAAATAATCCCACCGTCGACAAATATATTTTAAAGGATTCCCTACACCTCATTCATATATTAAATATCCCATGAATGAGAACTTTATTACATAAAAATACAGCTTGGTGTACATTCCTTGATGTAAACCTTAGCCAATATTAAAAAACAAGGAGATCCCCATTAAGACCCATCTTTTTCTAGTGTGCCCTACTTTCCCACCCATGACATCACAGCCACTGTAGGTACTCAAAGGTACTCACCCAATGTACTTTTAATCTTTCTTCCTACTTGAACCCTACCTACATATGCTCTTGAAAAGAAAGAATGCTCTTCTTATAAACTTAACAAGTTGTTATTTACTCTAGTTTTACTTCATGTAACAACTTGATTAATTTATTCCAATGCTTCTATATGTTACCAACACACCTATGCATGCATAATTACTTCATGAACTACATCCCATACATTGTACTCACATGATTTGTACTATTTATTTCAATTTATTTTAATTCTTTCCTTCCATGCCACAAATATCGAAATGAAATGACCACTATGATCAATGCACACTAGCGGATGGATTATTATTAGAAGAAAAATGCACTGATTAAATGATGACGACGCATCTACTGTCAAATGAAAACAGTTTGAATGTATCACATCACAAAAAGAAAGACACACATGCTTCCCCCTACCACTTGATAATGACCTTATTGATTTTTGTAATTGTTAGAAAAGATTATGCAATCAAATAGATTATTTATTTTGTACAAACACATCTATTTGATATGCAATGAATAATACCTAAGGATACAAATTAGACCAACGAATGCAGAGACTTTGTTGTAGGTGTTTCAAGGATAAATACACCCACCAATTCCTTGTGTGGAATAATAAGGATCCATGACCCCATCCAAAAGAGCTAGCCATTTGTAGACAAAAAATCATGCACTTTAGACATTATTTATTCCTGAGCTTATCCTATTATTCATATGGTTTTTGACGGAAGAAAGTAATATTTATCCTCAATCTCTTGGTAATTGTTATTTACTTTCCTTCATAATTCTTGACCTTCACCACATACATACTTAGTCGTTTTGCGTTACATTGAGTAATTTTATCCTTGACTAGGGCGCTCAGGCTAGTACTAGAGTGCCCTTAAGTGCCCTGATCCCAGTTGGGGCCCTTGATCCTTTTCCTACATTCCAACCACCTTTTTGGCATTTTCTAGTGATTTAAACACTTTTCCTTTATTTTTTTGTCCTTTTCGAGGTTAAATACAAAATTAGAACAAGAAAAACATATAAATATAAAGTTTTGAGACCATAATGAGGGACCAAGCACTAGTCACTACTATCATCAGCTAAGATTGCATCCATCAGAGGATCTATTTGTATCCATCTAGCTCCATCACAAGGTACAAGGTTGGTTCATCACAATCACACAAGAATAGGAGGGAATTTTATTCTAATCCATCCACCATTCTAGTACATTTTTCTGCACATATTTATTACTCACTACTTTCGCAAAGTGTGACTAGCACAAGAGAACCTAGGGCATGATTGCATAGAAAAGAAAATAGAACTACATTATGTCTAAGATATAGTACAACACTCAGTTAGTAATTCCATCATTGTGGCATATGAGGATAGTCTGAACCCTTCACATGCATATATTTTTTATGGTTTGCTATTTGTCGTGGGGTTTTGCAGGTCTCCTCTTCATCATTGATTACTAGCCAAATATAGCACACTGCAACGAAGCTATTGTTATAGCTGTTGAATGGTTCATATTATCTAACAAACCTACAAATATATTTTTTGGATCTCCTTCATAGAAAAAGGAACCTAGAACTCAGAGTAGGGCTCCCATAAGCACTCTGATCCTCTGCGAGGCATCTTAGTCTAACCAAATAACTCAAATATTTCCTTTTTCGGGACCTCTATGTGTTCATTCCTTCTTTTAGATCATTCATTTTCTTTGAGAAAAAAATCCAGATTAGCCTATAAAATGGCTAAGATCTTTTCAACCCTACATGTGTATTAGGGTTTCACATTTTCAATGGTTTAGTTTCTTCGGTAACTTTCTATATTTATTTACCGCTTTTATTTATTGTTATTTACTACTCTTCCTAGTTAGATTAACTACCATTATTCCATCTTTATTTAATCAATTTTGTGAACCCAATGTTCGAGCACTCTTATATCCCCTCGTATTCTCCACCTCATTATCTTAAGGTCGTTTCTCCATGAATGTATCTCTCCATACCTTTTTTCATGATAATCTTGATTCTCAAAATAAAAGCATATCTTTTGTGACTAACACTTATATTCATTCTCACAACTCTGTCAAATATGTTTACCAAATATTTACTATTGCTTTATCTATCAATGAAGATCATATAGCATTTACATCTATGGAAATCGATTCTCATTCTATCTTAATTAATAAGTCCCCCCTCTATATTGAATTTTGTATCAATAACAAGGGAGTAAAATGCTTTGTAGTTTACAATGGATCTGGGCTTAACATATATAATCTCATGTTTCTCACATAACGTTTCTTATCTTAAAAATCCTTAAAACCATAAAATATTTGAATTCATGCCTTTGATAATGTTCCTAAATGAGTCTTAGGTAAATTTACACTTCCCATTACTCGAGGGTGATAGGTTGTGTCTGTCCCATTCCATTTTATGCCTAGCAATATTAATTATAATCTTCTCCTTGGACGTCCTTAGATCCATGCCATGAATGCGGTCCCTTAAAAACTACATACACATATTAAATTTATATATCAAAGTGTGGTTTATGAAGCACTATTAGATCCATCTCCATTTATTTATTACAACTCTATTGATCATTCACCACAATCCCATACTTCAACCACCTATCCTACTAAATTTGAATAATTTGGACATGGTTATATTTATGTGCGCTACTATGGTTTCAATGGAAATGGATTAGGAAATCATGAAAAAGGATTCAATAAATCTCTTTCAATTCTGACACAATCCACCTTGCTTGGCCTTGGATATCACCCCGAGCTTATTTCTTTTTTTCCTTCCACATCAAAACAAGAAATTTCCATTTGTTCTTCTTTCCACAACATCCTTTGGTATGCTCACTACTCGTTACCCATTTCCACATTCTCCAACATGGCATGATATTTATTCCACACCTAGATAGATCATTATCTTACATACTCGAGGGTAATAACATCTAACACATTATCCCCTCTCATGTTAGTATTAGCACATCTCTCCTATTTGCATTATCATCCATCAATATCCTCGCACAGACACATTAATCTAGACTTTACCGTCATCATCACCCAATCAAACACTCTTGTGATTTTGTTCACACTTGACTGCTGAGTGCGTATGACACATGAACCCCACACACTACACAATAAGTATTGCACATTGCATCTCTTCACACATCTTGTAGCATATGTATTAAAGTTTTTCGTTATACATTCTACATTTAGTCTATATCCTTTTTACATTGGCATCTACACATCATCCATCATATTAGTGATCATTATACATGAATCATAATTTTAGGGTCTATAATACATATTGGAACTACACATTTACACACCACACATTGTCTATACATTATATGTGTATTCATCATACATGTGTCACACTTGTAGCTAGTGTTTCATACCTCTACTACACATAACATAACACATATTTCACACTATTTTTATATGTATAAATTTTTTCATTACATCATATACATTGCATATAAAAAATCCTAGACATCATATGGTCATCTATTATCATCACACATGCCAAATTTTCATACAAAAACTATACTCACTACCCTATGATGCACTTTAGTTCCTCAGTAAATACTCGAATGCTGATGGTTTACCAATCAAATAGACATTATCTTCATCACACACTCATCATTAGACCTTTCTTCATGTGATATTCTGAGTTTAGTGACATATGATATAAGCTAAATCGTTATATATTCCTTTATCTTGTATTGTTATATGTTGTTAGGATACATCACCATTCCTATTCATCTTGTAGTGATATACGCTTCAGGATAAATAAAAAAATCCCCCTATTCATCTAGTATCGATATACTCTTTAGGTTACATCATCACTACTGTATTCATCTTGTCCTGATATATGCTTTGGCTATAAGGTTCATGCACACATCATTTCTAGGTCACATTTAATAAATACACATGCAGAATCATCACAATATGTTAGAAACAACAAACATATAATTTGAGTATTTCCCAATGATGCGCTCTAGTTTATGTTTCATTGTTTATTGGTTAAGGGGAAAACCAAATGAAAATAACTTCATACATTTCAATTTATTTAGGGGGCATTCGAATCCTATCATTCCATATTGCATTCCATTCTACCCATCCATAACATATTGCATATCTAGGTTTCTTTAGTCTTCCTTGCATTTACTTTTATATGGTTAGTTCATTACACATTCTAGTTATATCTCTTATATGTCATACCATCCAGACATGTGTGTTCACGTCAGTTTTTAGTTATGATCCAAGATAAAGGTCTCTTACATGTGAAACGTATGCTCTCCTCCATTGGTGAAATTTTTTATCTTGTGGAAAAATTGGTGGGTTTCAAGCCAACACTATGGGAATCTAAGTCCCTCTACTTAAACGGTGCAGCTTTTGTATGTGCATGCATGAAAAAGTGGATTTCAATGGTGGCCTTTTGACAAGAGATCTAAAGGGGCCACTCCATTGACCCTGTGGCAAAGCTAGCAATGTCTCACTAGTGAAGAAACTTTGTTTTCAAAAGGGGAAGGGGATTGGAAATGGAGGTAGGAGAAAAGTAATGTTGTGATTAGAATATTAGATGCCCACACACATTAATTAGAAATTTCATTTACATGGATTTATATTTAGAAGAAAAACAAATCCGCAGGAGAAGCTACAAGACCGAATAAAACTCATTGGTCACAAAGTACCAGTTAATTCCAAAATCAAAGAGGCAAAAATTACTTCTTTTATTATTGAAGCTCCTGCAGAGTTTGTACATAGCTTTATAATGGAATGAATTTGAGGAAGAAAAGAAAAGAGAAGCAGTGTAGCATTTTCTATCTTTTCCACACATAGAGCACTTTGTTCTTTTTTAAAGTCAGTTGGCAGCCCTTGGAATGACATCAAGAAGTCATTATATTCTTTGAAAAAAACCATTACAACTTCAAATATACTCAACGCCTTTTCAAATTCCTCTGTTCTGAAGAAAGCGCTCATCGTAGGTTAAAAATCAGACCTTGCAAAGCAACCGTTACATTCAATTTGCCAGTTTAAATATAGACCATTTGATTTTCTCCTCTAACTCTAAAATTAGTCATCCGCGTGGAAGGAAGGGATTGGAGTGGTTATGGGGGATGCCTTTTCCATTTTTTGATGTTTTGTGAGATTTGATAATTTGGAATAAATTGGCCCACAGACCCGCTTGGACTTTTCAACTCAGACACATTGCACATTCTTATTGGAAATGGGATCACTTCCCTTTTCTCAAGATTTTAAGCTTTTCTGGGAAAAGGCTCAAAAACTCAATTTCCTCCACTGGCCCGTTGCTCTGATTTGACTAGGACACGTGTCACATTCTTGTTGGAGATGGGGTCACAGCTCTTTTCTAAACATTTTAACCTTTTTTGGAAAAAGGCTCAAAAACTCAATTTACTCCCTCAGTCCGCTGCTCTGATTTTAATTTTCAACAACGGGCCTGAGACCTTTGCGGAGGAGAATTCTAGAACTTTTACTTCACTATTGGGAATTTGGTTAAATTTCCAAAAGTACCATGATGGCCG
Organism: Taxus chinensis; assembly: GCA_019776745.2. Classification (NCBI taxonomy): domain Eukaryota; kingdom Viridiplantae; phylum Streptophyta; class Pinopsida; order Cupressales; family Taxaceae; genus Taxus; species Taxus chinensis. The sequence goes on along the minus strand of CM034155.1, from coordinate 413,857,591 downwards.
GCTCGTCCTCTTTAAATTTTCCCTAGCGGGCTTCACCATTAAATTTTTCCCTATGGGCTTCAACTTTGACTTTTTCCCTACAGGCTTCAACTTTCACTTTTACCTTTAAATCTTGATCGGGGCCATGGGGAAAATTTACCATTTTTGAGAAAAAGTGACCAAAAGTGTTAAGATCACCAAAAAAACATGTTCCTTCCCATCTAATAGAATCTGACCAAGTACATCCATTCATTAAGGTAAAAATTTGATAGGGAAAAGACGCATGTCATCCCGACTGTGGAAAATACACAGAGGAAGAAAACTTCATCGTTTTGAGTCCAATTTTAAAATTTACTTCAGGAACCAGAGCATGGAGTTAACAAAATGATTTGACGACCCAAGCCATAAAACAAGTGAACAATTACGATAAAAAATGGAGGTTGCAAAGAGGATATTACGTGCACAGACTGGGAAATGGAGGATTTCTAAATACAAGCAAAAGAGAGGTTTAAACAACTCTAGGGCATGGCTTTTACTAATTTCTTGAATCTATAACTTGGCTTAAACACAAATGAAGGGAATGAGATAAAAAAAATTAATTTGGCTATGAAAACATAGATTAGTTTTTGGGAGACAACAACTAGCTCTAGCTTGGGGACATGGCATGAGCTCGACATAGCTAGGACATGACATGAGGATCTAGAATCTCAAGTTTCAAAACATATTACGTTGACCAGTGCCTTGTCCATTGGGATTTATATATTCATGTACAATTTTGAGAAAGAATGGAAAAATGAGGAAACACACAAGTAAAACCACACACAACCATAAAAAACCAAACAAAAATAAACCAAAACCACGCAATACAAAATGGAAAAAACACACCAAGACAACACCTATGGTACAAGTCAGGGGACAAACCACTTTCACAGATGATACAATTTCAAGTATTGCCCACTTCGAGGAAATTCCAATGGCATTCCATCCAATTATGAGAGGACAAAAGAAATCTCACCACACGCTCCATGAATTTAGAATGGGCTAGGCGATAATGAATCAAACTTTCCATGGCTACAATTTGGTTCTCTTCTCTTTTCTGAAAGGAGGACAAAATCTCCAACCTTGAATTATATTTCCTTTTCCCTCTTATCAAATATCTTCTTCACTTTCAATTGGTGTTCTTTAATTTTTTCCACCATTTGACATCTGCTTTCATCTAGCTTCTCCAAGAAGAGGATCCTCTTATCACTGGAGTCTTTGTATTGACCATCTTCTATTTCTTGCAGCAACTTGAGAGATGGAATCTCAATTCTGAGAGGAATCTCTACCTAAACTCCATAAAAATTTTGGAAAGGTGGCATACCTATTTACTTCTTAGGAGTGATCCTATCGGCCCATAATGCATCATATAACTTCTTGTGTCAGTTCCTTCGATTATTGTCTAGCAGCTTACAAACAATGGTCACAAAGTTCTTGTTGCTTAACTCAGCTTTCCCATTTCCCTATGGCTATTAGTCATAAGAGTGAGATAGGGAGATTTCAAAGCCATAACAAAACTCTGTGAGCTCATTGCAAGAGAAATAGGTGGCATTGTCTACAAAAATTTTCTATGGTATTCCAAAACGAAAAATGATATTCTCCTTGATGAAGTTGCAGACACTTTCAGAGATGGCTTGCTTGGTTGGGATGGATTCCACCCATTAAGTGAAGTAATCAATTGCAGTGAGTATATAAGTATGACCTGCACTAGAATGAGGATTTAGAACACAACTAAAATCTATCCCCCATTGCTAAAATGGTTCTTCAATCACCAAAGGCCTAAGAGGAAATGCATCTAGTTTTGGCTTTCCAACAAATTATGGGAATGCTTTGCATTTAAAAACCCAATCTTGAGTGTCTACAAAGATCGAGGGCCAAAAGTATCTCCCTCTAAGGATCTTATGTGCGATGACCATTACAGAGAAATTTCCACCACAAGCTTGATCATGTTATGCCCTATGCAACTTTTCCTACTGCTCCTTATCTACACACCTGAGGAAACAACCATCTAGGCCTCTCTTGTAAAGTGCATGATTCCATATCACAAACATGGATACCTTTAGCTTGATTTTCCTTCTTTGTTTGTAATCAAGATGAGGGGGGAATTCTCCATAAGTGAGGTAATAAGAAATGTCAGCATACCACTCACCAATAGTGCCGATAAAGAGCACTTGTGGAATGTCTCCTGAATAGGTTGAGAAAACACAATCCTTTTCTTCATGTTGATCCCTAAGAGCTACATCTTCATAAATCAGCTAGAACAAACCATTTCCTCTTATCAGATTATAGGGTATAATCTCCAAGTCATACTCTTGGGTCTTTGCAATCCAACTTCCTCTCTTAGTGCTAAGATCTTGTTAAGTTAAACTGTACTTGATTGCACTTCTAGGGACCATTACCATTGTATGGGAATTGAGAATGTAAAATCTAAAGCTTTTAACAGATTTGACCACTATGTAGGCATGTTTCTCAAATTGGTTGTACTTTATCTCATGATTTTTCAAAGGAAAACTCATGAAAGCAATGGGTGCTTCCAAACCTTCAAAAAAAATTGAACAAGGACAACAAAGAGGGTATGTTCTGATGCATAGCAATACATGATGAAATCCTTATTGAAATATGCAGATACAAGAGTTGGAACTTTGGCAATGGCTTTCTTGATCTCCCCAAATGTTGTTTTTCCTTCTTTATTCCACTTGAGACTGTCTTGAGGATTCATCATGTAAGTTATATGCTTAGTCAGTTCAAAAAACTCGAGCACAAACAGATGAATGAAGTTTACCCTTCCAAATAATGAATGAACTCCCTTATTTCTGGCTTATAAGGCTAGTGCTTGGATAGATCTGATCCTCTAAGGATCAATGTGTGCTCCATGGTTATCCATAATGTTTCCCAACAAATTACCTTTCGTGACTCCAAAAATGCACTTCTTTGTATTTATGGAAATGCCATGTTTCCTACACCTTGCAAGGACTTTCTTCAAATGAAAGATATGATCTCCCCTTCTCTTTGAAAAAACCGTGAGGTCATCATGGTCAATGATAATGAAATATTTCAAATCTCTGAAGGCCAAGTGCATTGCTCTCTGGAAAGTGGCCCCAACATTGATCAAGCCAAAAGGCATTCTACTATAGGAAAATGTGCCCCAAGGTGTTGTGAAGGATTTTTTATTGCAATATTCTTCTGCCACCTTGATTTGGTTGTATCCTAAGAATAAAACAAGAAAAGAGAGATTAGAAGAGGGTAGTTGTCATTGAGAGAGGCCTGATTCAGATTTTGAAATTCTACACAAATCCTTATTTTCCCATTCTTCTTCATTACTGGCACAATGTTAGCCACCCATGTTGAATGGTGGATGGGGAAAATGATTATAGCATTAAGCATATTTTTCACCTCTTCTTTGATAACATCGACAATATTTTGATTGTAAAGCCTTTGTTTTTGCATAAAGAGCTTAGCTCCTTTCTTCAAAGGAATGGATTGATGCATTTCCTTTGGCCGAAAAGATTTGAGTTCATCATAGAAATAGGCCAAGACATCTGATTACTTTTTTAGCAGAGCAAAAAACCTTCTCTTCTCTTCTTGTAAGCAAAATTTACCAATGTTAACCATCCTTGGATTATCTGAAGTGCTAATGTTTTCTTGATCAAAATCAGATGGATGCCTGTAGACACCTATAATTACACCTAAGATTTAAATACTTAAATTTCACTAACTATCCCCTTTCTGGAAAATTGACGACTTATTGTAAAAGGTGCTCATATTCCCTCTTGTTGTAATTAATCAATTACAATACGCAAATTTATTAAGTCACCTATCCAGCTAACAACCTAATTAATGAGCTTTCGTTAATTAATCACTTCCTCTATCTAGATTAATTAATTACTCTTCCCCTTCATTTAATTAGTAAATCAATGTTTAATTGATTTAATCCCCTCATAATAGCCTAAATCACACTAATATTCTTCTAATTGGCTTCTATAATCTTACACCTACCTATTAGTTAATCACCTTTGATTAATTAAAATACCCACCAACTCCCATGACTTGCTAAACATGTATTACACCCTTCTAAACTAAGGTTACCTTTAATAAAGAAACCTTATCCATTCCTAATCATGTTTTACCTTAATCTCGCATTCATGAGGATGTGTTGAATCCTTTCTCCTTTGGGCTATATAAAGATTCCTTCACCTACCTTTTTACTTACACCTAAACTCCTTAAGAGAGGAAATGCAAAGCATATAGCAAATATACTAAGAGCTTGCACCTTGTTTTCTTGAGGAGCTAAGCTTCCTATTCTAGCCTAAAGTGCTTAGGTCATATGGGAGGTGTCAAAAGGGTCTTATAGCCCAACTTTGATAAGCCCCCATTCCTAGGTTCTTGGAGATACAAAGGACAACCTAATATTGATTTCCATGGAGCTTATTTACGTCCATTTACTTGTTTGTTGGTAATCTAGAGAAGTAGAGATTTAAATACTTTAGCATTGTTTAAATCAAAGTTTATGCATTATGCTATTTATTAATCTTTTTTAGCTCTCATATTTGATGGTGTTTATATTTTGTCATTTGAATTGTTATAGAACTATTTAGGTGTTAGTTTTCATTCATCTAACTTAGCTAAAAGCACAAAACACTTACACACATTTGGCATGCCCGGTGGGACACTTATGTCCATCCTCCATTAATGGATTCACTTTGAAGCTTTTTGTTTTAGTTTCTAACTATTTCTTAGTTTTAATATTTCTACGATAGTTTCAAATCTTTCTAGATTAGTTTCAAAGCTTTCTACATTAGTTTCAAAGTTTTTATATTAGTTCAAGTTTTTAGTTTCACTAATATTTTTGTTCTAAATGGAAAAAAAAGTCATATTTCTTAACTATTTTAGTTAGGTTTTTCTTGTTTTTTTGCTCTTTACAGGATCAAAGGAGGTGAAGTGCTGCAAAAAAATGAACCAAATCGATAAATTTTTGATATTTTTGAAAAATCACGTGTTTTTTAGCCACCTATAGGATAGGGGGTGCACACGCCATTTTGTGCACGCAAAAGCAACTCTCAATTTTATTTTTTTACACAAGGGTACGCAAGAACAAAAAAGGGGTGCAGGCACAAAAAAAGGGGCACAAGCACCAAAAAAGTGGCACAAGCACCAAAAAAAGGGTGTAGGTATACTAACAGTGGCGCAGGCATCATTAGCAATCTTCTAGAGACCATAACTTTTACTCCCGAACTCGAAATGACTCCATTTTTATTGAGTTGGAAAGGTATTGAAGTGAAATACATAATAGAATCATAAAATTAGGATTTTCACTTACCAAAAATTTATGGTTTACATTATTAGGTAAATATTCATTTTCTAACGTATCTTAAAGTTCAAAAAAGTGTTTTCTTGGCCATTCTAAAACTTTGAAATATTTTTGTAGCACTAATCAGTTATTTGTAGGGTTATTTTGGTTTTATTCTTGACTAAATTAGTTAATTGTTTCATTTCTTAGCTTGAGAAAGGTTTGTAAAGTGTGTATGCTCTCTCCTTGTGCCTTCAAAAGTGATCATGGAGATCAAAAACACTTGAAATTTTTTGTATCATATGTTAAAAACACTTCTTCTAAAATATAAAGTAATTTTTATGTGATTTAGTAAGAATTTTCACACTTTGTATGCTCTTCCTTCACACCTTTTGGTGATGTTAGGAATCAAAAGCAAGGTTTAAATTCCCCTTATTGATATCAATTTATAATGAAAAATTACTAAACTCGTTGTCTATAGGACCTAACACTTGTTAAAGAAAGGTGTCAAAGACAAAACACAAGCCCACTAATACACATGTTTCTTGCACGTTGGAAAATGGTGTGCTACTTAAAACCACATTAAATTAAAAAGATAAAAAAAAAACACCACATTCAAAACAATGTATTATAGGTTTCAGAAAAGGGTACGTCCCTCTCCGCTCAACTGGAACATAACCCCTTTGGCATAATGGCTTAAGTTGCAACAATGGGGGTGGTTCTAGGAACCCCAAAGTAGTCCACGTAAGAGGGAACCTTGTAGATGAAATGGGAAGTGCTCTACACTACCTACTTAACTAGTGATTCCTTTGTGAGATAGCATTACCAGTTGTCCATATGGCGACCCCAGTGATAGTACACATAGATGCACTAGTTACCTACTGTTCTTGATGGGGGTAAAGTAAATCCGAGATACTCTTAAACTAGTTAATGTGACTTTCTGGGTATATCACGCTCGCTTAAGACAACTTTGTAACACCTAGGATGAGAGAACCACCTAAAAGAATATACTTTGGCCAGGAGCCCACTTTGACCGTTCTAAAATAGTGTTGAGTTGTGAACCATATTTTTATTGTGAAATGTGTGACACATTACTTTCACTTAGTTTTTACTTGCCTTAGGGCGAGGCAAAACTCTGTCGAAGTGAAGTCAACATTTTTCATCCGATTTTTTTTATTTACTTCCTTCACATTCTTTTGAAACTTTTTTGATCAGAAGGAAGTGACTACCTTTGTGTTACCAATCAGTTGCTTTTGCCACTTTTTTTTCCATTTACGCCCATCCATGTTTACGGCTGGGTAAGTTAAACGTCTAAACTATGCGGAGGTGTATTTATATCATTGGTATCCTGTGTGATCTTGATACCCACATCCAGATCATCATTATATTTTGGATTAATTTATCATTTGATCTCCCTTTGACGTGTTACCTTGTTTGCACATTGTCTCAAAAAAATTAAGATACTTATGTCATGTATTTCGTAAATGTGATCTAAGTATCCGCATGGTGGCATTACACTTCCCACATTTTAACACATCCTTAGTATACTTTGACTTCACTTGATTTAAATTTTTTTCCCAAATCTTAAAAGGTGTCACCTACTTTTTTTGTGTCATTTCGATACAAATTTCACACTAATATCTCACTTCTCCGTGAAACTTGATGGACGTGTCCAATTGGAGTGGTTGCATGGCTTACATTTGTAAACCTCACCCTTTAACATTTAGGCATTGTTGGCTATTAAGCTTGTCATGGTATCCATTGATTGGGATTCACATCTAACCTTTGTTAATATTTTTCCTTGTTTATTTCAAGCTTGACGTAAATATTGACGTTGTGTTGATCATCTTTGCATCACATTTTCATATGGTGTATTTCCTTGTTGATTGGATTTTTGTTTCACACTTGAATGATTATTCATTCACAAAACTTATTTTCTAGGAAAATCCATTTCGATCTCATCGAGATTCCATCATCACAACAACTGTTTTCCTTAGAGCTTCTTCAGAAAATCATATATGCATCTTCGCACTTACACAATGTCTATTTAGTTGTCGTTATGTTGCCCAAATTAACATGAAACCTTCTTCACTTTAAAGAGGTTCAATTACACTATTTAGGTATAGGTATTTGTATCAAACAACGTCAAAAATGGATAATTGTCGCAAGGTTCCTTATACATACGAAAATAAGGAATCAAAGTTTCAGTGTTCAAATCAAAATATTCCCATTACAACTAAACCTCGTTTGGTTCTTCATGCTAGAGAGCCATATGGGTAACTCATTCCCCACCTTCATCTCATAGTTGATGGTATGATTTAGAAGCTTCTGATCTAACTTATTATTTGAGTTCCCCCCACTCTTCTTCTAATTCTAATCCAAACATTTCCTCTTCTTCTGAGGAATCCAATCCAAAAATTTCTTCTGATTCTTCTAATGATTTGGATCCAAACTACTATTTGGATCCACACTACTATACAGATTCATCTGATTCAAATCCTAAGTCACGGTCCTCCCCTTCTTTATCATTCATCTAAACAATGTTCTCCTCATCTAAAGATTTGTGTCACCACAAATCATCTTCATCCTTCATCTAATGCGACTCCTACATCGCGATCCTTCCTATCTTCATAGGACCCCTTTTATCAGTTTCCTCAATGACGTCTTCTTCCTTTGAAGATACACGTGACTCCAAATCCATCCAATAAAAAATCTAATACAATTCTTGAATCACTGTCCTCCCTTTCTTTGTAGGACCCTTGTTATTATTAATCCAATGTGATTCTTGAATCATGGTCCTCCCTTTCTTCGCAGTACCTTCTTCATCAATCACCCCCAATAAATCTTCCTCCTTTGAAGATTCGTGTGACTCAAATTCCTTTAAGACAAATGTCTGAATTGACCCATGCGTCAAAATCTATAGACTTTGGATTTAATACTACTAGTTTAGAGACGATATACCATCGTATAGGTAGTTCCACACTACCTTCTTCTACTCCTAAGGCATCTAGCTACACATCTTCTAAGTCTCCCACACCAAGTGAACCTTTTTCTTCCAATCCCTGGTGGTCAATCAATAACTCATATTGATTGACCTATTTAAGAATGAAGAAACAATCAAGGCATTTACAGGGGCACATAAAGATATACGTTTAGAAGATTACGAGAACAAGTTCTCTTTAGACTTCGGTGTGATCGCATATTTTGAGGAAAAGGTTGATTACTTTTATCAAGAAATAAAGGAAGAGCCTCGGATCATGCAACTTGATCCTCCTCTTAATATTCTATCTCCCCATTCTTCATTATGTGATGAAATCCCTTGGTCTTGTATTGATCCATGGCCTATCTTCTCATCACACAATAACTCCCTATCTATCATAATTCATCAATCGCAATCTCTTATGGGGTTAATGCCAAGAAGATGTTCGTCTACATCTAGGTTTGCGTAACCTTCTAGTATCCCTTCCTCTGCTATTTGTGGGACATTTTCAAGTAGTCCACTATCTTCTATTCTTGGGGCACGTCCAACTAGCCCCTTATCTTCTATGTATGGGTCACCCCCAGGTAGTTCATCATCTTCTATTCTTGGGCCACATCCTAGTAGTTCATCATCTTACATCTATGGGTCACATCCTAGTATCCCTTCTTCTTCTATTCTTGGGCCACATCCTAGTATCCCTTTATCTTATATCTATCGGTCACATTCTAGTAGCCCTTCATCTTCTATCTATAGCTCACCTCCCAGTAGCCCATCTTCTTCAATCCTTGGAACATATCCTTTTCATGAATCACATTACTCTTCTAACAAATTTGTATGTAATCCCATGGTAGTTTCTCTCATCAGTTCTAAATGTCCATGTTCACTTTCTTCTCCTTCTCGAGATCAGACAAGTCACGTGTCAACTTATAAGAAACCCAAACAGGTTCATTATCAAGCTCAGGTCAAAACTTCCAAGAGCTCGAAACCCCCCAACAACTTTAACAACTTCAAATTTTTAAATCAAGCGCGATTCAAGAACGCACATCAATGTCACCATCAAGTATGGCACAGAGTGCAGAAACCTATGGATAGTGAACTCAAAATTCCACAGAAAAAACCCATGTTTCAAAAAAAATCATAGTCATTTATTGAGTGTGAACTCACCATGATCATCGAGATGGGTGATAATATCACTCTTGATAAACAAACACACTTAGTCTCCCTTATCAAGGAAGTCACACACATTGTTTTTGGATCCTATCATACTGATTGACATTGTTCGTCCCAAAAATATAAAAAAAAATATTAAATAAAAAATAATTGAAAAATACAAAAAAAACATTGAGAAAACACAACAAAAATCAAAGGTACAAATATCACACATTGCAATTAGGTATTATGTACGCATAGATGTTTCTTTCTTCCCTTCCTTGCTATTCTTATGTAAGTCTTCCTACCATTTTCATCCCTTCGGTGATATTTTGGTTAGCTTATTCGCATGAATTTTGTGACATTTATCTCTATGGTATCTGTTTGACCCTACTCTTTTATCACCTTGGTAAATTAAAGAATGACTGACCTCTTAGAGATCCTATCACATTCAACATCTAATAAACTTGTTGCGAAGAACTTTTGGACATATTTGTTGAGACTAGCCAATGTCTTCATTGTAAGCACTTCCACCTCCTTCCATCAAGCCATCAATGGTGCTTAACCCATTGTCAAACAAGAGAGCTGAAATAAGTTTTCAGAAAGAAAAAGAATCAAAATCAATCAAAAATCTAAATCTAAAAGCTACAAAATGAAAGCAAATTGATATATTACTCTCTCTTAGGGTATTTCTAGTAATCTCTATCAGGGCTATAGATGCTTGACTGGAAGTAGAGAAATGTTATGATTAGATGCCTAGTTAGCAGTGGAGTAATGTACAAGTTTTCCTTTCACCATCCATTCACAAAATTTCCTTTTAAAATAAGTAATTCCTACGCATTGGCTAGGGTCTCTTGACTTGTTTTCTATTAAATCTTCACTTCAAGAGGTAATAATCTCCATGTGCACACACTGGATCTCTATGAGTAAACAAGATTAGTATGTTACCAAGTGTCCTTTTTGGACCTTGTTCAGACTCTTACTCTAGTCCATATCTCATCTCATGATTTGTGCCTTTGGCTAATCACTTCTTCATTGTGAGGATTCTAAGCTACATTCATATCATTTACATCATTCTTCTACTTCATTCAGAACATCCATGTATATAATATTACCTTTTTTCCATGTTTTTCAGACACCTTTGTCGCCTTTCACAAAAATAATCTTCTCCTTCCTTTCTACCATGTGCTTTTAGGCCAACTTACACTGGGGGCATCCTTGCTTCTTCCCAGCACTTCATTGGTTTATGTTCACGATCATGTTGAACTTATCCATAATGGGCTTGGGTCCCACTTCTACCTACGAAGAGTTTTCCTTTGAATACTCCCACGTAATCGTTGGGGAACTTTTACATCTTCACCTCTCTCATACACACATTTCCTTATGCCCTTGTACATCCCATCTATTTCTAGGGGCATCCATGCTTCCATGTCTTCCTGTAAATAGTTTCAGAAAACTTTTAAAAACAATCAAAACATTCAAATATAAGAAAAAAAACAAAACCATTCGAATATGTTAGAAAAATCAGAACATTCAACTATGTTTGAGAAAACTACTAAAAATGGAAAATCATCCTACAAAAATTTACTTTTAGGTTCTCACCTATTCATGTGTGTGACTCGCAGATCATCTTGATCTACCTCCATCAACAAAAGTTAGGTTTCTTACTTCATCTTTACTCTGGGGCACAACAAGTTGCCTAGTATTGTTTCATAGTGCACATTGCTTTTTCATTAGACCAAAGTGTCCTCCATTTTCCCTTTCCATGTATCCTTGTTTGGGGCACCATCATTAACCCTTGTCGTTAATTTGAATAGGTTGGAATTGAATCTTGATAACAAAAACATTACATTATGTTTTTCTATTAGGTTAGCTTGTTTACTTTCTCGTATTGCATTGCATTTTATATGTTGCATGGGGTTGGTATTTTTAGCAATGGAAAATTGTTCGTAGTGTGGCTTTTCATGTCATTCTAATTTTTTGTATGCTTATATTTTTCATAAGGACCGATGACGTAGCTTCTATGGTAATATCATGACATCAAAATTGTTCCAATAAATAGTGGCTAGAGGCTAAGCTCTTCTCTCCCCTCTTCCTTATTTCTTCTACACCACTTCCCTTTTCACCCGTAATTTTATCTCTCATCGGGGCATCCCACCCCTTCCCATTATTCTATCCACTTCTCATATTTTTCGATCTTCAATTGGCTTCCTTCATCACCCCATTTACACTCAAGGGGGCATCTCTCCCTCCTACTAATTTTTCTTCTATCCCTTCAAAAAAAAATTTCATCTACTACCCTTGAAATGGCATCACTTACACCACCCCAAAGAGGGGAAAATGTAGACACCTATAATTACTTCTAAGCAATTTAAATACTTAAATTGTGGTAATCATCTCCTTTCTCACATATTGACGACTTATCGTCAAAGGCGAGATTCCCCCTTGTTGTCATTAATAAATTACAATACGCTAATTGATTAAGTCACCTATCTAGCTAACAACCTATTAACTACCTTCCATTAATTAATCACTTCCTCTATCTAGATTAATTAATTAGTCTTCCCCTTCATTTAACTAGTAAATGAATGTTTAATTGATTTAATCCCCTCAGAATAGCCTAAATCACAGTGATATTCTTCTAATTGGCTTCTATAAGCTTACACCTACCTATTAATTAATCACCTTTGATTAATTAAAAAACCCCCCAACTCCCATGACTTACTAAACATGTAATAAACCCATCTAAAGTAAGCTTACATTTAATAAAGCAACCTTATCCATTCCTAATCATGTTTTACCTTTATCCCACATTCATGAGGATGTGTTGAATCCTTTATCCTTTGGGCTATATAAAGAGTCGTCCACTTACCTTTTTACTTACACCTAAACTCCTTAAGAGAGCAAGTGTAAAGCATATAGCAAAGAGACTAAGAGCTTGCACCTTGCCCTTCTTGGGAGTTCATCATCTTGAAGAGTTAAGCCTCCTATTCTAGCATAAAGTGCTTGGATCATATGGGAGGTGTCAAAGGGGTCTTGTAGCCCAACTTTCATTAGCCCCCCATTCCTAGGTTCTTGGAGATATTAAAGACAAACTATTATTGATAGTCATGGAGCTTACTTAGGTCCATCTCATTTATTTGTTGGTAATCTAGAGATGTAGAGGAGTTTAGATAATTTAGCATTGTTTAGTTTCAAAATTTGTATGTATGAATGCTAGGTATCTAATCCTTGTTTAATTCTTATCATTGATGGTGTTTATGCTTTGTTCATTAGCTAAATTGTATAACTATTTTAGGTGGTAGTTCTTGCATTCATTTGATTTAGCTATTAAGCACAAGTATACACTTACACACAATTACATATGTAATACAAATTCTAGATTTCTAGATGGATAATCCATCCAATTATCAATGCTATGTAACAATATATAATAGATAATCAAATACAAACAAAACATTTGAGAGAGATCAATTTCAAGGCTTTTGTCTTACACATTTTGTATTTAATCCCTGATTAATCAATTTAATTATATTCCTTCCTTCTCATATTTGACCATTGACTGATGTTGTGGGTTTTCACTAGCATCGAAGAAAATATTATTGAAGTTGCATCACTTTGTTCTAAGAAGGCTAGGAAAAAATTGTAATCATTCAAAACTTTTCAATCATGGGAATTTTCTTGTATGTTTTTTCTGAATCGACCATTCTCCACAGTCAAAAGGAAAATTTCCAAAAGCAAGGATGAGGTGTAACTAAGGAAATTGTTATTGCTAGAGGTTGATCATTTTGATTCTGACGATCCCTATGGACATCAAATTTTAATGGTTACAATACATCAAATTGCTTAAATGTACTCACTAAAATTATAGTTAGCTACCAGTGCCCAAGTCTGTCGTTGTAAAAACCCCTGATCAATAATGGAAGACATACTTTACCACAACCTCTACATCACCTTTTAATCTCGACTTAATTGATTAAAATGTCCTCTACTGCAGGTGATGCACTAATATTAATGCTACATACTCTATCGTACTGATATTTTATGATGTCAAATGACACTTTGTTAGGCAAATAGATGCATACCTCATTAGAGGGAGAGTATAATACTACACTTTTGTCTCGCTTTTCCCTTTTTTGGAATTAGTACCAGCAAAGTCCATTGTCTAAATCTGATCTCCTTCTTCGTCCATGAGGAGTGGCAATTTTGTATTCGTAATTCTGATTTTCAGCTAAGTAGTTTCCTAGGCTAGAATGCTTCAAAATAGTCACAGTTAGTGCTCTTGGATAATTAGATTTCCTTATTGTGAATTCTCATTTTGTGTCGACAATTTGAAACTGATGTAACGTATGTCATTGTCTACCATTTTCAATAGGATTTTTGCACATGACCATTTGAGAATTATAAGATCGCACCTAATGTTATCTCTATAAACAAATATGTACTCAATCGCATACCAAAACAAGAAACAATTTTTTTCACCAATATGATAAGGAAAATATTTATTGATTAGGAAAGATTAAACTAAATACACTAAATGATTAAGGTCATGTGATTCTTTGTGGGATCTATATCATACTTGTTAGGATTCCATTGAATAACATGTGCCATTGTACAAGGTACAAACATAGGGTACAAGGGTTTACAATATTGTAGACTATTATGGCATCACAATTAACTTGAGGCAACAAGAATCTATGACACAATTAGAATAACACATTTAAAAGCTTGATATGATTGATAAATGATAAATAATAAGGGTCAAATACTGTAAGAGTTGGAGAGCACTGAGGGATTAGCATGTTCTGAGGATAGGACATATGGATGGATCTTGGTAATGTGCCTTTAGAGATAGTGCTTCAACAAGATGGGTTACTAGAACTGTAGATGCGTTAATGAATCTGTCAAATTGGGTAGGATGTCTTTGCAGGTATTCAATCTCAAGGGCATATGCCAATACAACTTTTGTTGCATTCTCTACAAAGTCTAATGGAGTTATGGTAGATGAATTATAGAGGTTCTAGTAGTGGTCTTGGACCCCTTTGAATGACAAGGGTTCCTATAAACTTTTGGTTCTAGGTTCTCCTTTTCAAATGTACTAATTGGTTGGGAAGAAGATGAGGGTGTAACCTTTCATTGATATGTTAGATCTTGCTCACATAACCAGTATTTAAGATGGCCTATAATCTTTCTTAACAACTTTTAAGTTTTGAGAAAAACCTAGATAACCTACTTGGAACAACAGTGTGATCCTTCATCAACTAGTGAATCTAAAAACTAAAAGGAGAAAACCATGTGAAGTGTGGTGATGGTTGGAATAACCTTGGCAGATCATATTCTTTAGTTGTTAAACCAATCCAAGAGATATGCTTCTTCATTCTTCATACTTTGCAAGTTGCAATCCTGCTCATGTTTTTTCACAATTCTTAGATTGTTGTACAAGTGTGAATAGCTACACATGAACCCCCTAGCGTTGGAGCTTGTGTCATCACTTGACACATAAGATACGTGGGCTAATCATGCCATAGTGCATGCCAATGTACCTCAATTTCATAGATAGTAGTGATAGTCATCATGGATGTGCCTCGGTTAAGTGACCTCAATGTCTGCTCCTTCTTCTTAGTTGAAACTCTAGTTGTGCACATGTTTGGAGATTGACTTTTTGTATTGCTCAAGAGCATGAATACTAGGAGGTGGACCAATTTCATGCTTTATGAAGATAGAGTTGGTCTGCTTAGAGCATTCCTCATTGTGACTTGTGACAATTGTTTCTTCAAAGTAAGTAGGTCATTTCCCATTATTTTTAGCAAGTTGGATCAGTGATGATTGAATTTAACCCTTTGACATGTTTACTTTCCATTTGATCCTTTGCACTCTTCCAAGAATAATTAGATAATCATCAATGTCAGGTGCAAAGTCTTTAAAGTGATCCCTAAATTGCTTCTTGGTTGGGCTCTTCCGTAGGTGAAGATATTACAATAAGGTTTGACCATAGGAAAAGCACTGATGAATGACCCAAATTCAAGTTATTTGAATTTGGTACCACATTAATTCAATGGGATCCTTCTTTTAAGGGCGAGGACCATACACATTGCTACAAAGATCTCAGACATTACATCCCAGAGGTCTCCTTCCATACATCTTCAAACCAATTGGACCAGCAGAATACCTGACAATCTAAAAGTTGTGCTCATGAATATCAAATGTTTAATGTTGCTTTGATTAAATAATATTCTCATAATTGACAATAGAGAAGAGTGTACATAAAAACAAGTTCTAGAAGAGTTAGTGATATGAGGAGACTTGGATAAATCACCTAATGTGAGACATTTTCATCTTCAACTAAGGGAACACTCCATAAAAACTGATGAATGCTTCTACATGTTCTTCTAGGAGCTAAGTTACCAAATCCCCTTTGAGTGTCTAACAGGATAAAAAATTAATGAGCCTCTTGGGAGCTCATGAAGTGGTTGTTAAAGATATAGTGGACTATTTTTTTGTTTTTTATTTTTAGGTCAAAATTTAGGCCTACGAAATACCTCAAGTGATTCTCAAAATGATTACCGATCCTATATATTGTTTGTATCCTCCAGTCTTGCTAAGGGTGTGCATTTTGTTGCTATTGTTGATTCTAATTCAGGTTGAGAGTACTTGAAACTTCCTAAATTTGAGCCCTTGAAAAATGACGTCGAAAAGAATAAACAAAATAGTACAAGGATTGTAGTTTAGAAAGTGAGGGGGATCACGAGTTGTCCTACATATGATCTCAGTTTCTGGGTCAATCTTATATCTGCTAGCTTGATAAGTTTATGCTCTTCTAAGGCATTCTAGAATTTGTCTCTGGCCTTTCAGATTCGACAATCATGTTCCTCGAGTTAATGCTGCCATTTTTTTTATGGGTCATGAGGGATTGATTGATACTGTCTATCTAATATATATCCTAGAATAGCTTCTGGGCTCAGATCAGAAGTAATGTATTCTAGGATGTGAAAGAGTAAATCACGTCTCTTAATAGGAGCAGTTCTGAGAATATCCATGATTTAAATCCATGTAGTTATGTGTCCAATGTATTCCTTCTCTAGCAAAATGGACCTCTCGAATATTTATGTGGTACAAATTTAGTATGATCCATGAGGTACAATATATTATGTATAAATGCTGCAACATCTGCTTACTAGTCTGCACTATAGACTATTGGCGAGATTTTTTGTCTTGTGGATAAATTGGTGAGTTTCAGGCCAATGCTATGGGAATCTAAGTTCCTCTACTTGAACGATGTAGCTTCCGTATGTGCATGCATGAAAAAATGAATTTCAATGTTGGCCTTTTGACCAGAGATCCAATAGGGGCACTCCATTGACAATGTGGCAAAGCTAGCAATTTCTCACTAGAGAAGAAACTTTGTTTGAGAAGGGGAAAGGGAGTGAGAATGGGGTAGGAGAAACTAATGTTGTGAGTAGAATGTCAGATGTCCACACACATTAATTAGAAATTTCATTTACATGCATTCATAGTCAAAAGAAAATCAAATCTGCAGGAGAAGCTACAAGACCGAATGTAACTCATTGATTGTAAAGTACCAATTAATTCCTCAATAAAAAAGGTAAAAATTCCTTCTTTTATTATTGAAACTCGAGACAGATGTTTGTACATAGCTTGAGAATGGAAGAAATTCGAAGGAAGAAGAGAAATTAGAAGAAGAATGGTGTTTTTCTATCTTTTCCAGGTACAAAGCACTCTGGTCTTTTTTGAAATCAATCGCCAGACCCTTAGAATGACGTCGAGAAGACATTATATTATTTGCAAGAAACCATTACAACCTCACAAATTGTCAACGCCTTTTCAAATTCCTTTGTTGTGAATAAAACGGTCATGGTGGATTAAAAACCAAATCTTGCAAAGCAACCGTTACATTTGATTTTCCAGTTTAAATATAGACCATTAGATTTGCTCCTCTAACTCTGAAATCAGGCCGTCCACGTGGCAGGAAGGGATTGGAGCGGTTACGGGGGAAGCCCTTTCACATTTTGTGATTTTTTGTGAGATTCGACAAATTGGAACAAATTGGCCCGCACCCCCACTTTCAATTTTCAACTTAGACATGTGGCACATTCTTATTGGAAATTAGATCACTGCCCTTTTCTCAAAATTTTAACCTTTTTTGGAAAAAGGCTCAAAAACTCAATTTCCTCCACTAGCCCACTGCTTTGATTTCACTAGGACACGTGTCACGTTCTGGTTGGAGATGGGGTCACGGCTCTTTTATAAAAAATTTAAGCTTTTTTTGGAAAAGGCTCAAAAAATTAATTTCCTCCGCCAGCCTGCTGCTCCAATTTGATTTTTCAACGGCAAGCCCGAGACATTGGTGGAGCCGCAGAGCATTCTAGAACTTTTAATTCACTTTTGGTAATTTGGTTAAATTTCAAAAAGTGCCCTGATGGCCCGCTCATCTTCTTTGACTTTTCCCCAACAGGCTTCAACTTTGACTTTTACCTTTAAAGCCTAATCGGGGCCATGGGGCAAATTTATCATTTTTGCCAAAAGTGATTAAAAGTGATAATTTTACCAAAGAAACCCATTCCTCCTTATCTATTAGGATCTGACCACGTACCTGCATTCATTGGGGTCAAAATTTGACAAGGAAAAGACACCCATCTTCTTGACTGTGGAAAATATGCAGAGGAAGAAAACTTCATCGTTTTGAGTCCAATTTTCAAATTTCCTTCATGAACTAGAGTATGGAGGTAAAATAATGATTTGACGACCCAAGCCATAAAATAAGTGAACAATTATGATTAAAAATGGAGGTTGCAAAGAGGATATTACATGCACAGACTAGGAAATAGAGGATTTCTAAAAATGACCAAAAAAGAGGTTTAAACAGCTCTAGGGCACGAGTTTTACTAATTTTATTAAACACCAATGAAGGGCTTGAGCTAAAAAAATTTAAATTTGGCTATTAAAATGCAGAGTATTTTTTGGGAGACAACACAATCCTACATTGGTCCTGACGGGTGTCCACATTCATCTCTCACAGGTGCTATTGTTTCATTTTTTACTTAGCACTCTATATTATAGGGTTATACATGATTTTGACATACTAGTTATCTTTCTAACATGCTAATGGGTGTTTCATGTAGAACATTTATTTTGTAGGATTAGTTGCTTACATGGCTATATGTTGTCTGTACTTGTTTATTTGTCTACTATTGTATATAGGCGTTGCCATATGTTTGGTGTGCATACTTGTTTGTTGTATGTGGATATGATGGATTTTCATGTCTTATGACATCATGAGTGATGTCCCATGTTTGTAATCCACTTTAGTGCTCTACATTATCTTTTTTCCTGTTTACATTACTATATTTCTTAGTTGTTTAGACAGTGTTTGTGTAGATTACACATTTTATTACATGTATATTATTTTTTACTAACACTTATTTTTGGCTAGCCTCTTGTGTGTGCATGTCTTTGTTTCTACCAAGTGATTTCCTTTCCCTCTGCAGGGAAGAGCTATGGATTTCATGTGGTTGGTCCTATTTTGGGACAAAATTATCCTATTGTAATGTCGTACGCGCCCCCAAAGATGGGGCACATCATTTGTGGTTTACATACTGTACTCATCTCTATATAGGTACCATTTAGCTCAAATTATGCCCTTCGCATTGTGTGTATAGTTCAATTTAGTTTCCTCCCTTGGCATTATGGGTTATAAAATGAGTGGATTCAGACAAGTCTACGAAGCACGTACACAATGAACTTTACAAGACATGGTGTCCTTAGCATTCTATGGATGATTTAGAGGATTGGATTTTAAATTTTGTGTGCCTCTCTAGACTACTTCATCCAATGACATAAGATTGCAAGAAAAACTGTGCAATATAAATATCTCTTCACATATGATTCAAGGAAGTAGTTACAAGCTGGATAATAATGTAACTTCTCCCTACACTTCTTCGACCTATGATGTCAGATCACCCAAAAAACCTAGGAAAGGATATCCTCTTTCTACACCCTTTCTCTCATCAAGGATTAGGTGAAAATGTGCCTTTTACAATTTTGATACTTTCATTTTAGCATTTTCATTACATATACATGTCTTTTTGACATAAATTCATGCGTATATGACTACTTGATAGTATTTTACTTATAGGTCCAACTATATTAGAAGAATGCAATCAAAAAAATTAACAACCACAATAATAGGGGAAGCAACAACAACATTTTGCAATAGCATACACACTATACTAACCATATAAGTACATTACACACATCGGAAAATAAACACACACATTTACACCCTAGGTTCACTCTCATCAAATATTTGCACTTTTTCATCTTTAGTTTCCATTCTCCATCATCTTTTCATCATTACATGCTTTTCGTAGTCCTTCACAACATTTACTACTAAAATCTTAAGGGACATCAGGTACGCATCTCTAACTACTTTATGTTACCAAGCCTTCCACTCACAAACATAAAGTGGGGAAAAATATAAAAATAAAATCATGCACTTAAGAAATTTTTTAGTGTCTACGTTATACTACTATTTATATGGTTTTTGAGTGACAAAATTAGTAATTAACCCATGTCTCTTTGTCAAATTGATTTAATTTATGTCCTAATTCCCGACCTTCAATACATACATACCTAGTCTATTTTCATTACTTTACATAATTTTAGCCTTGACCAAGGTCCCCAAGCTAGTACTGGGGAACCTTTTAACCCCCTAGCAATAGTCAGGGTGCCCTAATCCTTTTCCCATTTTCATGCCACTTTTTGGGAATTTTCTAGCCATGTGAAAACTTTATCTTTCTTTTTGTAATCCTTTTCTGTGTTAGTTACAAAATTAGAACAAGATAACCATATAAATATAGAGTTATGAGATCATAATGAGGGACCAAAAACTAGTCACTACTATCATCACCTAAGGTTACATTCATCAAAGGTTCCATTTACATTCATCCATCTCCATGACAAGGCACAAGGTTGGTTCATCTTTATCACATAAGAATATTATGGAAATTTATTTTATTCCATCAACCATTCTATTAAATTTTATACACAGTTATATCTTGCTACTTTCACAAAGTGTAGCTGGCACAAGATCTCCTAGGGCATGATTGCACACACAAGCATATAGAACTACATCGGGTTTGATATGTACTGCAATACTTATTTAGTAAGTCCAAAATTATGGCAGCTAAGGATAATCTGCCCCTGTCATATGAATCATTATGTTTTAGCATATGATGCTTATGTTGGGGTTTTGTAGGTCTCATATTCATCATTGATTGCTAGTGACATACAATGCAATGTAAGGAAGTTCATGTGAAAGGTGAAGAAGGCTTCAGATCATATAACAAACCTATAAATATGGTTTTTGTACCCCCTGAATAGAATAGGGTGCCTCAAACTAAGACTAGGGTACCCAAAGGTACCCTTACCCTCTCACATGTACCCCAAGCCATCCAATCAACTCAAATTTATCCTTTTGAGACCTCTTCATATTCGTTCCTACTTCTAGAACATTCTATTTATTTTACGACATAGTCCATATCAACCTACGAAATAGTTAAGCTCCTTCCAACCCTACTTGTCAATTAGTATTTACCATTTTCATTATTTTAGTTGATTCTAACAATTTCTATATTTATTTACCGATTTCATTTACTTTTATTCACTACTATTCCAAGCTATATTAACTACCATTATTTCATATTTTAGATACTCGTCATTTAAACACATGAGGAAGAAATGTTTATTGTGAGAGTTGTACCTCTTCTCCATATCACCCATGCTTGTGGGGGGTAGTACATGTATAATGTACATACCATAAGATTTTTGCTGGGCATTTCATCCATAGTGTACTACTTGCCTCACTACAGACATGACCTAGATATCCTAATATTAAGGAGAATAGGAATAGAAGGAAAACCATACGATTTTTTTTACTAACGCACTCCAATAGAAAATATAGATTGACACATACTATAGGGATGTCTATAACACCCCACAAAAATGCATGCATGAGACCCAAGAACAACCTAGGGTTAACTAGAATAAATTATGGAATAATTTTTTTGAAAAGCATGCCCACAAGGTGTTTCGAAAACAATGATTACTTCATTAACGTTTCTAGGCAATTTTATTTAATTGATAAATTTTTCTGATTATAATAAATATTAAACCCACACTAAAAAATCTAATGAGTATAATTAGTCCAAGCATGGTTAAATTCTCTCTAAGTGTTAATTTAATAAACAACTAAATTCCTACTATAATTAAATATTCTATATTTAAATTTGAGAGGGTTAAAGGGGCCAAAATAAATAAATACCCAAGGTATTTAATTCCACAAGGTTTAAATAGTAAAAAAGGTCCCCATTTTACATGCGGTTAGAATAAACATTCCCTTACCCCATAAAGTGACCCCTTAAAAAGTGAAGTCATGTTTTGAAATTAAAACATTTAAATTAAAAAGGTAATTTCCACTCACCCACTCTCCACCTAATTTTTGTAGGGATGAATCTCATCCCTTGGATGGATTCAATTAGGGCCTTTGATGTGGAAAAAGGGAAAGTAACCCTAAAGAATCCTTATGAAAGCTTCTTTCTCATTTCATTTGGCTTACTTTCTTTCTTTGGTTCATTATTTTCTATTTTATTTTACAAGTTGTTGGAGGAGGAGGTGAAGTGATTGGAGGCCATTCCAAGCTTCCTTGGAGAGGCACACATCTTCCTTATTTTCGTATTTTGTTTACACCCTTATTTAGGGATTTCTATGCATTTGTTTATTTTTACTTATTTCATTTCAATAATATTTTCCCAAATTGGTAAATGGGTTTTTGCCCCATTTCAGAGGAAAAAATAGTTTAACTATTTTTTTTTTGCACTTTGGGGAAAGATATATATGTATATATATCTGTGTGTGTGTGTGTATACACACAGATAGACAAATATATATATATATATAAACACTAATACACTTTATACACACACATGTGTGTGTGTGTGTGTGTGATTTGAAAAGGGCTCAGTCCATAATCAAACTCACGGCCACACAGTTAGAAGAATTTATGCTATCCCAAACATAAAAAAAAACAATAGCAGTCGTAGCAAAAGGTGTAGGTTTCATATTGATAAACAATAGTTTGGGATTGGGGGGATAGTCCCCCCTAAGCCCCTTTACCATAAATGTTAATATGTCGCAGCCCTTTGGGGTTTAAACCCAACATAAATGTTCGTTACTTTTATTTTTTGTTTTAAACAAACTCTCCTTTCCTTAAAAATTAAACTAATATATATATTTTCTTTTATACGTTTCACTTTTTAAATGTAATACTGATTAACTAATTTATTTTTTAAAAGGTATTACTTTCTAAGTTATATATATATGAATATTATTTTTTATAATAACATTAATATCATTGCCATTATATAATAATATTTATATTGCTAATATGAACATCAAACTAAAATCGTAAACTTTTTTTTTTTTTCAATATTAGTAACATTTCGATTTTAATAGTATTAACTAGACTAAAACCAAAAATTAAGATTTCTTTAATATTTTTATAAAATGTTGGTTATATGTCTAAAAACCATCAAACTTAATAATTTTAACTTTCCAACAACAATGCAAGAAAATGCAAGAAGGTAGACAAACTTTTCCATGCATGCTTTTCAAATGACACAAAGAAATGCAACATTTCCTAATACGCTTTCAAACTTTCCAAAAGAGAGTTTGTAATAATATTTCCAATAATATATTTTAAACCAAGAACAACACCCTTTTGTGGGGGATAATCAACTACGATAAATAAAATAATTCCTTTTAAGTACACCCAAAAGCAACTTACAAAATGGATCTTTCTCTTTTTTCTTAACATTCAATATACCTTACATATCCAAAATCAAAACCAATTTTCCATCACAAATTCCAATACAATGTCTTCCACTTAAAGTGGGAAATTTTTACAAGTATGAAAGTTAAAATAAACTTCAAATTGTCTTCAATCATAGCTCTAAGATCATCTTTCCAACCAAGCTCCATCTTCTCATCAAAAACAAGAGAGATCCACCTTGTCTCATTTGATGACAACAAACAAAAGGGCGTAGAGGTAACACTCTCCACCCAACAAATAATTCCAATGAGGTGGATAATCCATCCTCCTCATTGGCCCCTGAGCCCCAACCACATTGCGATGGAAAAAATGGATTCAAGTCTTGGTTGCAAAAAAATCTTCCACATCATAATACAAGATTCTATAACCATACCAAAATCCAAACAATACAAATACCATCACAAGAAGTAAAGTAACAAAACACACAAGGCTTCAAAATGCAAAAGCCAAAGGAGTAAGATCTATAGGGAAGTCACTAATGCCTCTCAATGGGAAATCGGTGCCAACCTTAAAACCTCCAACACATATCTCAAAAACCCTACACACTCTTATGCTTCCCACATACTCTTATGTCTCCCTCATTCCCTTATGCCTCCCTCACAAAACAACAAGTAAGAAATACAAGCATTCCTTTTCCAAGGTGGGGAACCCAATCCAAACTCCCTCCAAAACATGAAATAAAATCGTATGCCTCCCTACATGAATTCTCCCCATAGTCCCCTCCTACACCACACTTAGGCAATCTACCCAAGCACCCAACAATCATAACAAAAAATTAAAACAAGCACATATACATAGAATAAAAGAAGAAAATTAAGCAAGAGTAATACTCTTACCTTTCCATGGTAGAGATTTTTCTAAGATTCAATCTCCAATACTCTTTCAACCCAAGAAATCACCAACAAGCTCCAACAAAGAGCATAAGCACTACAAAATTGAAGAGCACAAAAGAATGAAGTAACCCCCAAACAAGCAAAAGAACTTGAATTAATAGAAAAGGGAGAGAGGAGGATGATGTGGATTCAAGTAGGATGCCATATCATTCCCTCTCCACACCACATCACCCTAGTCAACCCCATACTACAAAGGACAATTAATAAGTGGTTGAAGACATGACATTTTACTTACACACACAATCTAATTCCACACCACTTAAGAACTAAAAATAAATACATGTAAGAAGTGCAGTAAAAACTTACAATTTGTCTTACCAAAACACATACTACGGTATAATTTTTACCCCCCAACCCATAGGTAGGGTTGGTATAGTAATTTAAGAGGTGTGGGAAAATTTTAACTTGTTTGTCAAGCCTCCAAAAATTTCCCTTAAGGACAAATCCGAATTTTAAAGGAGAGGTGGAGTGTACAACACTCAAGATCTTAAGAACTCAACTTAAACACATAAACCAAAGACCTATCAAATCTGATAACTGAATTATTTTGACCTATTCTTAATTAATTTAGTAAAATAATTAATTTACTAATCTATACATCAATCAAGTGAATAACAAAAGGATAACACATCATTATAATTTCACATACAAAATTAATTAAAGGAAACTAAATGAAAGAAAACACATAACCCCTTGGTCACAATTGGAGGTGATTCCCCCCCATGGGAACCCCCTAAAAAAAATTCAAACATACACACATAACAAAATACATGTTGCCATGGTTACCCTTGTTCAATTCATTTAGCATTCTAAGGTGATTAGTCTCCAATCCCCCCATTGTTTGTTGTGATATGTTTTCATGTAAAACACACAATAACCCTTTGGCCTCGTGGCCATATTAACGATGTCTAAGTAATAAAACGCTTACATCTAATTATCAATTCCAACATCAAATACCATAACTACTATTGTTAATACCAAGTAATTTAACAATTATTCCAATTTTCAACATTTCGATTCTACTCATACATCAGTTTGGAACTAAGATTAAAACCCAATTGAATAATTAGATTTAAGAAATACTTTCACTCATTCCCAATTTCCCTAATCCTCCAATATCAAATATATCACAAAAATAAATTTTAACATCATAGTAAAAATCAATACGAAATAATTCTAAATATCGACATATATTTAGCTGACAACACATCATTTTCTTCCATATTGAATTTCTACCAAAAGTTAATCAGTTTAGTTATAGTAATGTATATCCTTCAATTTCCTTATCACAATGAGTTAAATTTGTTTGTCTATTAATATCAGTCAGTAAAAATTCATAATAGTGTCTATGTGTCCATTCACAGACATAGACTAAATAATAAAATATCAAATAGTAATGATATCACAATCAATTATAACTAGGAAACCATTCTAGCTTATTGTCTTATCCTTAAATTCCCAACAGGGTCCATAGTATGACATGCAATAAAAATGATAGCCAAAACATAATAGTAATCTTGATGTCTTGCACATCTTATTAGTATGCTAACTAGAATACAACAACCAAGTTTACGATTATAATAAATTTGAATTGATAATGCGGTTTAAAAAAAGTTAAAGAGGAGTGGGAATTACAATGTCATAATATATGAATACACCCTTACAATATTACATGATATTGATGAAGATGTCAATGCTACACTACCATCCATTTATAATAAATCCCTTATCTTGCTACAGTATTCTTGTACAAAAGATTTAATTTAACTAGCAATAATACGGACCACTACATTAAATTCATTTTCATTTATTACATTTTTTCCATCCACCCATGCAGAGATTAAATATATTAACATATATTTGTAAATAAAATCTCACCCCACCTTGAGCTTAGTTAATTCACCCCAAATAAGTGGTGACCCCTTTAACGAATATTAAACATAACGATTATTTTTCTTGGCCTTTCAAAATATATTCCCATTTTCCATGTCTATGTTTCACTAACCACGCAACAATAAATTCCAAATGCTTGAATACACCCTTTCCTTAATTGGGAACCATGAAACCCACTTTAACATTCACCCGCTATTCTATTATTTCCTACTGAACCTTCTTATGCACTATAACGGTCATGATATTTCATCTATATTTACTAAGTAGAACATTGAAGAAAACTCATCTACAACTATTTAGGATCTATGTACTTTATTAAATCACCTTCCATGTGAGAAAACATAAAATAAAATCATTGTTGACACAAAATATTTTCAGTTGGGTGTGTTTCTAGGTCGTAAAGCATATCAATGTAAACATGATTCCTAAGCAAGATAACTAGACGTAGATGACTCCTTTTGGCATTTTGTTACATTCTTACTAGTCCTACACATCTTATAACCCTATGAAATCTTGAAAAATTTATGTTTTATGTCCTTGGACACTTACACCCATTTAGGAAATAATATCTTAGGTGATACTGATCCTCTCTATCCTTTTCTTACTCTTTTGGGTCTCTTTTACATATTTGAAACCTTCTCACACTTTTGGTCGATGTTTCAGTTGTGAATTACAAAATTCAAATAGAGGAATTATATATATACTTAGTTATGTCTCTCAAATAATGGGCCAAGCACTATGAATTATCTATCATCACCTAATAGTGCATCCAAAGGAACAAGGAACATTACAAGGCATTCATCTATCACACACTCATAAAATGGACAAGGGATATATAACTATCCATAAAAAACATATGATCGGAAGTTCATTTTATTTCATATCACACATTTACATACTTCAGAACAATCTAGACATATCCCTCTATCGTTGTGCAAATTACACAAGGGAAACATAGGGTATGATTACACACACATACACATAGAACTATATGGAGTTTGAGATGTATTACATTGCATTTTTATAAGATCGCCTCTTTGTGTGACAACCAGAGTCAATCTGACACCATTTTATGAATATTATTTATTGGGTTTGATGTGGTTTATGGGTATGTGGAGCTAGATATCTATTTTGTAGGTTATAGGTGCAGCTAGTGACATTGGAGAAAAAAAAGTGACAAAAGAAAACTAATAGTCCAGAAGAGATAAAAATTTAATCATCTGAGAAAACACCAGTGTTAAATTCAGTCCCTAGCACCTAGGCACTCTTTTCCTCCCATAGGTGCTTTGTTCTTATGTAGTTATGAGTTTTAGAAACCTTAGTTAACCCTTGCGAAACTCTTTCTATCATATTTCAACAGTTTCTCAACACAGATCACTGCCAGATCACTCAGAAATCAAATAGATGATCCTATATTCTCATTTTGTTAGGGTTTCTTATTATTGCATGCTTATTTACTCATCCATTTACTCGATATTATCATTTATATATCATACAATATAATATTTACATTGAAATTATATTTAATTCAATTTTAATTAAATCATATGGTAAATATGCGTTCGAACCTACCTTCCATTTAGGATTTCTTTTTATTCCCTTGACACATAGTATTAGCTTTAGTCCCATTACACAGATTGACCTTCCTCCATCTGTCCGTAAGTTCTATAAGTTAATGGATGAATCTCCTAATCTGATGCACAACTCAACCAACATCCCTCTTGACAATATTTAACCTTCTGAAAGTGAACAATCATATGATGAGGACATTAATGTGGATCAAGAACAACATTACAAGCTTAGTAATTTCCTTTATTGTTTACGCACTAACCCTCCAAATATTCCACATGTACTAAATGTTTTGATTGTTGTTAAACATTCTTGAGATGCTTACACTCTCCCTCTTGCTAATTCCTCCCCATCTACCATTCTTATTGCTATTCCTACAACCACCGCTCCCTCACTCCTCTAAATACTTCACACACACAACCTAGTTCCTTTTCTAGCTCTCATGACCTAAATTCTTTATACAATGATTTGCAATCCCAAATTAAAAAATTACAGCATGATACATCTCATTAATCTCTATCTCTATATTCCTCCCTCATCCTTCACATCCCTTATATACTGACCATATCCTCTTATCCATTACCTCCAAAATTCATTTCACTTAAGATTCCTACCTTGAATAGCCATGACAACCCTCGGGAGAACCTCTAATCATTATATTTTTCATGTCTTTATTATGAATATGACCTTACATTAAATTGGATAAATTATTTCCTTGTAGCATGGAAGATTACCTTGTGTGATTGTTTTATGATCTACATGTTCATATGTTAAGCTATTTTACATAACTAGCCAACGTTTTCTTTTCTCATTTATCTATAAATATTAGAACTAAAATATCATATGCCCAACTTGCTAGAATAAAAAAAACAATCCAACAAACATCTAAGTGACTATGTTTATACTATAAGAACAACCTTGGTAAGATGACCAGTGTTTTACCTGATTTTTAATTGCAATTTATTTTCATTCAAATTCTATTACCTCCACTTCAAGATAGTGTAATCTTTGATGCCTCTCCGTCTAATAAATTTTTCTGTACACTCAAATTATTTTAAATAATGATTTTACCTATGCAAAAAAAATTATTATTGTACTTCTTCAACTTCATCCTCTAAATTTTTTAAAGCTAAATCCAAATTTATACCATATATTTAACCTACTAAAGCTAAAGCCAATATTAATAATTTTTCTACACTAAACAAGTTTTAATTTCAACACACGAGGATGACTTTTACTAAACAACCTTATGCACATTACTTCCTACTACCACATCTTATTGAAAATGCATGCTATGAATATCTCCAATGCAATGGTCATTCCAATGATCATTTTTTCAAGCTCAAAAATATCATTTAAGATATTATTGATAATAATGTAATTAATATCCTTGAGATACCCACTTCAAAACCAGTAAATGATAATCAAAATCTCAAAATCATTAATGACCCATTATGAAAGCATGTGAAATGAGCTACAAATTCTTCAACAAACAATACATGTCATGATGTCTCCTCCTTCATCGTGAATAATATATTTTATTATTGTTACTGTAAATACATCACTAACGATTGTGAAAATTTTATATCATGATTACCAAGCTACATTTTCCTTTGATTCTCTACATATTAATCCATCTATTAGTACCTATACAGTTAACAATACTTTTTTCCACCCATCGACCCTTTAGAATGTATGCTCCATGGAAATCTTATTATATATCAAATTTATAACATCTCTAATGATGTTTCTCATTCATATATCTAATCTTTATGTCTTTAGTCGCATTATAGTTAGGTTCTTTACCTTGTTTACACCATTAAATGTTTCCTTTGAAATCTAAAGATGTGACATGGTCTTAAGTATTCCTTGGCTCTGAGCTACATAGGCTATCCCTTTCATGCTTCACTTATGCCTCAAATTATTACATAACAAGAATTTTTTTACCATTAAAGATATTCCATAGCATACATTATTACCTCATCCAACACTTCCCTCTATCTTTGCACCATTCATGGAATCTAGGCTTCCTACACCTCTCAAGTAAAAAGTTATTTTTGCACCTGGCTCTCCCATTCGTACAAAACCTACATCATGAAACTCACATCGCCATCAATCCATTAGTCCAACTCTCCATCCTAAGTCCCCTAGTTGAGAATCCCTTTCCCACAAGTTTTTTCAACCTCCTTCACCGCATAAGTCTCGTTCACATGTAAATAGTTACTCCCCTACGCCATTGATCTTAGACCATTGCCACTTGCCTTTATTTTCTCAAAAATAAAGTTGGGGGCCCTTGCTTCTCACTATCATTAGATAGCCCTTTATCCCTCACACCCTCAAGGAGCATCACACATCCTACCCCCTCCATCATAGTCACTTATCTCTTTTCTATGATTATAATTTCTCTATTGAATTTCACCCTTTGTGCTTTATGTCTATCTTTGAAGAAACTTATATCATTGGTACATACATTGTACCAACATTACCTTATGATACACTCTAGTTCCAGACTTCATACTTGATTATTGAGTCTCCAATTCTTAAATGAACATAACACCATCTACTTATGCTAAACTTCATGCTATATGATTCATGATACATCTTTCTCTACATGTAATCTAACGCACATACAAAAAATTCATTCCCCGATGATGCAGTCCATTTATATGGCTCATTCTTCATTGTTAAGGGATTATTTTTTTATGACCCTTATCTCACACAAATCTTCTACAGGGAAAGATGGCCCTTCCTCTATTCACATCTTGTATCCTGAAGATCACCATCACAATCACATTTGGACATATTTGTTGTATTTACTCTTGTTAGCTCATACTACTTACATGTTACACTTTATTTCCTATGATAGTTGGAAGATTAGTATGTCATTATTGTAGACACCTAAAATCCTCCTATATAACCTTTAATGCTAAGAATGCACCAATTATCCTCTTTCTCATCATTTCTGTAATAATTAGTGCTTTTCCACTAATTAGATAACATTCCTCTTCATATTCATTAATTACCAACCTTTCATTAACTAATTAGCCTTCCTATCATTAAATATGTCAATTAATGACCTTTTTAAAATTAATATCCACTTCTACTTGGGTTGATTAATTATTATTAATTAATTACACCTGCAACTCTAAATAAATAAATTATCATTTATTAGATAAAATTCCTCTTTTACATCCCACAAATCATACTAATTTTCCTCTAATTAGCTTCTATAAGATTACATATACCTATTAATCAATCACCTTTGATTACTTAAAAAATTCCCCAACTCCCATGACTTACTAATGACAAATTAAACTCTTATAAATCAAGATTACCTTTTATAGAGCAACCTTATCCATTCCTAATCTTGTTTTACCTTTATCCCACAATCATCAATTTGTTAGCCTTTCCTATTCAAGAAATATATTTAAAGAACCCTCCTCCTACCTTTACACCTACATGCAAATTCCCTTAGAATACAAAAGCAAAGCACATACCAAATAGACTAAAAGCTTTCATTTGTTATTCTTGAGAATTCTCCATTTGAATAGCTAAGCCTCCTTTCTTGCATTTTCTAGCAAAGTGCTTGGGTCATATAGGGATAGTCAAAGGGTCTTGTAGCCAAGCTTTGACGAGCTCCCTTTCCTAGGTTCTTGGATATCAAAATAATCAATTTGATTTCCATGGAGTCTACATAGGTCCTTTTGATTTTGTTGTCAATAGAAAGAGTACAGGTTCTTGAAAAATTTGCATGCTTAGTTTGATTTATGCTTTGAAGTTTTAAATTCAAATAATGTTATTTTCTAACCTTGTTTAGATCTTATCTTGATGGTGCTTTAGAATTTGATTTAACTTTGTTAATTAAGAATACTAGGTGTTAGTTTTTATTTTCATTAACTTAGTTGAACAAACTATGCACACATTTGGCACGCCCAGTGGGAGCTAGTCCCTTGGCATTTTAGCTTAAATTCTATTATTTTTGGCTAACTTTTGATATGCACATGTAGTAATTAATGCCCATTTTCTTGGAATTTTTGCTAATATTATATGTGTAGGTTCTTGTTCATAGCCATCATTTTAATGGTTTGTTGCCATTTTAAAACTAACTTGCTAAAATTTGAAGTATTGTGAGATTTTTTATGTTTTTTTGCCATGTTTTGGTTGCAGGAGTGACATAAGAACACTAACCAGGAGTTCAAGCACATTTATGGTTGTGTAGGCACCTCTCAGGTGGCACAGGTGCACTGTCGAAGCCTGAATCTCTATTTATTGATCTTGGCGTAGGAACACTAAACCCAACACATGGACCCTAACCAGAGCATAGGCACATTAACCCAAGCACAAATGTCATTTCGTATTGTACCTTCACTGCAATGTAAAACCTGTCAGACCAACGCATACACCCTAACCTAGGTGCGCATGATTTTCTGGTGGTGCAGACATGTTTCTGGTGACACAAGCATTCTGTCAAAATTTGATACTATTTTAATAAGCGGTGGCGCACACACTTTTCCAATGGCACACACACTTTTTTTGGTAGCGCAAGTGCTCTATACAAATATAATCCTATTTGTATCTGAGGTGGTGCATACGTCTTTCTGGTGGCGCACACACCTCTCAGGTGGCATAGGTACACTATGAGCGAAAAAAACATAGAGTAGTGCATCTTCCCTAACCCACACGCAAAATCCAAAACAAGGGCGTAGGTTTATTTTTGTTTTCTTGAGTTTAATGTGTTAGGGTGCTAAATTTCTTGTAGGTTTATCTAATTAAATACTTATTTTTGTAGAGTGTTTTTAAATGATTTTACTTGATTAGATAAACTTTGCCTACTTGCTTATAAGAATAAGATCATGTATGCTCTTCCCTGTTGTCCCTTGGGGTGATCTTGGGAATCAGAAACAATTCATAAGTATTTTTGATGCTTTGAAATTGTTAGGAATATTTGAATTAGAATGGGTTAACTTTGTGTGTTTGAATTAAATTGTTTTTTCATTTGATATCTTCTTAGATTTTAGAAACCTCACGTATGCTCTTCTCTTGCATCCTTGGACAATCTTGAGAATCAGAAATGTTGTTTACTCTTTTGATGGAAAACTACTAAATTCGTCATACAGGACTGAAATACCACGCTTTTCAAAGAAAGAAGAAAATGAAACGAAGTCAAAAACTACTAATAGAGTTGTCATAAAGGTTTCCAAAATGTGTTCAAGCAAACCACACCTAGTTAAACAAGATAAAAATAACAACATATTCAAAACACCATATTGCAGGTTTTGGAAAAGGGTACATCCTTATCTACTCAACTGGAACATAACCCCTTTGGCATAACACCTTAAGCTACAACAATGGGGTTGGTTTTAGGAACCCCAAAGTAGTCCACACAAGAGGAAACCTTGTGGACAAAATGGGAAGTAGTCCGCACTACTTACTTGACTAGTGATTCCTTTGTGAGATAGCGTTACCAGTTGTCTGTATGGTGACCCCAGTGATAGTAAATGTAGACACACCAGTTTCCTACTATTCTTGAAGGGGATAAATTAAAGACGAGATACTCCCACGATAGTCAAGACTGTTTGGGTAAATCGTGCTTGCTTAAGACAACTTTGTAACACCTAGGACAAGAGAACCACATAAGAAGATATTCTTTAGCCAGGAGCCCACTTTGACTATTCTTCAAGGGGATAAATTAAAAGAAGAGATACTCCCACGATAGTCAGGACTGTTTGGGTAAATCGTGCTTGCTTAAGACAACTTTGTAACACCTAGGACAAGAGAACCACATAAGAAGATATTCTTTAGCCAGGAGCCCACTTTGACCATTCTAAAAGAATTGTTGAGTTGTGAGCCATATTTTCATCACGAAACGTGTGACTTGTTACTTTTTCTTAGTTTTTTCACTTACCCTAAAGTAACGTGAAACTCTGCCGAAGTGAGGCCAGCATTTTTTTTCTCCCATTCGATCTACTTCCTTGAATTTATTTTGAAACTTTGTTGATCAGAAGAGGAAGCAACTACCTTTGCGTTATCAATTGATTATTTCTCCACTTTTTTATCCATTTACGCCAATCCATGTTTGCAGCTTGGTTGTTTAAACATCTAAAGTGTGTGGAGACGTATTTATATCATTGGTATCCTTTGTGATCTTGATACCCACGTCAGGATCATCATCATAGTTAGGATTGATTCATCATTTTATCTCCCTTTGACATTTTACCTCGTTTGCATTGTATCAACATAATTAATATAATTATGTCATGTTTCTCGTAAACATGATCTAAGTATTCACATTGTGGCATTACGCTGCCCATGTTTTAGCACATATTTAGTATACTTTGACTTAGTTTGATTTCAAACATTGTCCCAAATATTGAAAGGTGTCACTTACTTTTTTTGCATCATTTCAATACCACTTTGACACTAATATATCACTTCATCGTGAATTTTGATAGATGTGTCCAATTGGTTTGGTTACGTGGCTTACATTTGTAAACATCACCCTTTAACATTTGAGCCTTTTTGGTTGTTTAACTTGTTGTGGTATCCTTTGATTGGGAGTCACATCTACCCTTTGTTAATATTTACGCCTTGTTCAATTTGATCTTTATGTAAATATTGACATTGTGTTGATCACCTTTGCATCGAAGTATCACTTTGCACATGTATTTTCATATGGTGTATTTCCTTGTTGATTGGCTTTGTGTTTCACACTTGCATGATTGTTCCTTGTGATTATTCAAATTCAGAAAACTTATTCTCTAGGATAATCCCTTTTTATCTCATCAATATTACATCATCACAATGTCTATTTTCCTTAGACCTTCTTCAGAAAATCATGCACGCATATGAATTCTTATGAAATGTATAGCTGGTTTTCATTATGCTTCCTTGACTCGACATGTCACTTCCGTACCTTTGAAGGATTTCCATCACACTGTCTAGATATAGAACTTTATGCTTAAAACGATTCCAATAATGACTAATTATCACAAGGTTCCTTATACATATGAAAATAAGGAATGAAATTTTGAGTTTACAAATCAAAAGACACCCAGCATGACGAAACCTCGTTTGCTTCTTGATGCTAGAGAACCCATATGGGTAACTCATTCCCCACCTTCATCTCATAGTCGGTGGTATGATTTGGACGCTTCTAATCCAAATTATTATTCGAGTTCCCCCACTATTTTTCTAATTCTAATCAAAAAAATTCCTCTTCTTCTGAGCATTCCAATCCAAATATTTCCTCTAACTATTCTGATGATTCAGATTCATCTAATTTGACTCATAAGTCATCGAATGTGACTCTTGTGTCATGGTCCTCCATATCTTTGTAGGACCCTCTTCATCATACATTTAATATAACTCCTACGTCATGGTCCTCCATTTCTTTGAAGGACCCCTTTTATCAGTCTCCTCAATGACGTCTTCTTCCTTTGAAGATACATGTGAATCCAAATCCCTCCAATCAAAAATCTAATATAATTCTTGAATGGTGGTCCTCTCTTTCTTTTTCGGAACCTTATTATTAATAATCTAATGTGATTATTGAATCACAGTCCTCCCTTCTTCGCAAGACCTTATTGATCAATCACCCCCACTAAGTCTTCCTTCTTTGAAGATTCGTGTGACTCAAATTCCTTCGAGTCAAACACCTGAATCATCCCACTCATTGCAATCTAAAGACTTTAGACATAATCCTACTAGTTTACAGATGATATACCATTGTATAGGTAGGTCCACACCACCTTCTTATACTCCTGAGACATCTAAATACACATCTTCTTCATTCCCCACATCATCTTCTTCTATCAATCATCACCAAACATCTTCTAATTATCCCAAACCAAGTGAACCTCTATCTTCCAATAAACCCTTGGTGATTGATCAAAAACTCATACCAATTGACATCTTTTAGAATGAAGAAACAATCAGGGCATTTATAGGGGCACCTAAAGATATTCATTTAGAAGATTACGAGAAAGGATTCTCTTTAGACTTTGATGCACCCACATATTATGAGGAAACTGTTGATTACTTTTATCAAGAAATAGAGGAAGAACCTCAAATCATGAAACTTGATCCTCCTCTTATTCTCTTATCTTCACATTAATCATTATCTGATGAATCTCCTTTGTCTTATATTGATCCATGGCCTATATTCTCATCACCCAATCACTCATTGTCTAACATAATTCCTCATAAAAATCTCGTATGGGGTCAATGTCAAACAGCCCTTCATCTTCGTTTAGGTGTGGGTCACCTTCTAGTAGCCCTCCCTTTGCTATTTTTGGGACATTTTCAAGTAGTCCACTATCTTCTATTCTTGGGGCATGTCAAACTAGCCCCCTATCTTCTATGTATGGATCACCCCCAGGTAGTTTATCATCTTGTATTCCTAGTAGCCCTTCTTCTTCTATTCTTCAGCCACATCCTATTAGCTGTTCATCTTCTATCTATGGGTCATGTCCTATTAGCCCTTCTTCTTCTATTCTTGGGACACATCCTAGTATCCCTTAATCTTCCATCTATGGTTCACCTCCCAGTAGCCAATCTTCTTCAATCCTTGGACCGTATCCTTTTCATCCATCACATTATTATTCTACTAAAGATTGTGGCAAGCCCACTGCCATTCCTCTCATCAATTCTAAATGTCAACATTCTTATCCCACTTATCGGGATCAGACAAGTGAAGAATTAGCTTATAAGAAACCCAGATAGGTTCTTTATCAAATTGAGATCAAAATTGCAAAGAGATCTATAGCTCCCAACAAATCAAATGATCTTAACATTAAAAATCAAATGTAAATTAACGTACCTATAAAGTATGGTGCAAAGTACAGAAACCAATGGATAGGTAACTCAAACTTCCACATACGAAACCCATGTTTTAAAACAAATCACATTCATTTATTGAGTGTGAACTTACCATGATCATCGAGATCAAGGATAATATCACTCTTGATAAATAAACGCACTTAGCCTCCCTTATCAAGTAAGTCACACACATCGTTGTTGGATACTATCATGTGGATTGACATTCCTTGTCCCTGCTTTAAAAAAAAAATTAAAAATCATAAAATAGTTTAAAAATACAAAAAACATGGGAAAACACAACAAAAATCGAAGGTACAAGGATCAAACATTGCAATCAAGTATTTGCATACACATGGATGTTTCTTTCTTCCCTTCCTTGTTATTCTTCTGTAATTGTTCTTACCATTTTCATCCCTTTGGTGATATTTTGGTTAGCTTATTCACACACATTTTGTGACATTTATCTCTATGGTATCAGTTTGACCCTGGTCTTGTATCACCTTGGTAAATTAAAGAACGACTGACCCCTTAGAGATCCTATCACATTCACCATCTAATAAACTTATTGCGAAGAAATTTTGGACATATTTGTTGACAATAGCCAATATTGTCATCACAATCACTTCTACCTCCTTCCATCAAGCCATTTGTGGTTCCTAACCCCTTGTCAAACAACAGGGATGAAATAAGTTTTCAAAAATCCATAGAATCAAAATCAATTAATCAAAAAGCAAAAGATAAAAGAAAAAGAAAATTGATATATTACTCTCTCTTGGAATATTTCCAATAATATCTACTGGGGATATGGATGCCTGACTGGCAGTATAACAATGTTGTGATTAGAATCAAATGCATCTCCATCAGGGCTATGGAAGCCTGGCTAGCAACAGAGAAATGTATGGCTATCCTTCCACCCTTATTTTACAAATCACCTATCACCTATCAAAATAAATTATTCCTACACATTGGAAAGGGTCTCTTCACTTCAAGAGGTAATAAACTCAACATACAAACACTAGATCTCTATGAGTAAGCGGGATTAGTATGTTTCTGAGTGTCTCTTTTTTGGACCTTTTTTAGACTCTTACTTTACTCCTTATCTTGTCTCATGATTTGCACCTTCCGCTAATCACTTCTTCATCACGAGGGTTCTAGGCTACATTCATATCATTCACATCATTCTTCTGCTTCGTTAAGGACATCCATGTGTATAAGATTACTTTTTTGCCATGTTTGTGGACATCTTTATCACCTTTCACAAAAAAAATATTCTCCTTCCTTTTTATCATGTTCTTTTGGGCCAACGTATGTTGGGGGCATCCTTTCTTCTTCCCAACACTTCATTAGTTTAAGTTAACCATCACGTTGAACCTATCCATAATGGCCTTAGATCCCACCTCTAGCTATGAAGAGTTTTCCTTTGAATACTCCCACCAAATCGTTGGGGCATTTTTCACATCTTCACCTTTCTCACACGCACGTGGTCTTATTCCCTTGTACATCCCATCTAGCGCTAGGGGAATCCACGCTTCCTCATCTTTGTGTACATAGTTTTAGAAAATATTCAAAATCAACCAAAACACTCAAATATGTTATAAAAATCATAAAAAACATTCAAATATGTTTATGAAAACTTCAAAAAATTGAAAAACATCCTACAAAACGTCACTCTTTGGTTTGCACTTGTTCATATGTGCAACTTTTGGATCATCATGATCTACCTCCATCAACAAAATCTAGGCTACTTAATTCATCTATACTCTGGGGCACAACGAGTTTCCTGGTACTATTTCATAGTGCACATTGCTTTTCCATCAGACCTAAGTGTCCTCCGTTATTCCCCTGACATGTATCCTTGTTTGGGGAACCATCATTAACTCTTTTTGTTAATTCAGACAGGTTGTAACTGAAGCTTGATAGTAAAAACATTACATTATGTTTCTTGGTTAGTTTAGCTTGTTTACTTTCTCGTATTGGATTACATTTTGTATGTTGCATGGAGTTACGCATCTTTCACTTTCTTGTATTTCATTGCATTTTGTATGTTACATGGAGTTGGTGTTTGCATCAATGGACAATTTTTCGTAGTATGGATTTTCATGCCATTCTACCTTTGTCGTATGTTTATATTTTTCGTAAGGCCCAATGACATAGATTTTTTGGCAATCTGATGACACTGAAGTTGTTCCAATGCAAAGGATGAAATCTAGTTCTCTCTTCTTCTCCATATTTCTTCTACATCACCCTCCCTTACTATTATTCTTCTTCACCTCGGGCATCTTACCCCTATAATTTCTTCTATCTATTTCTTATCTTTTTTTATCATCGATCGTCTTCCTTCACAACCCCATCGACATTCAAGGGGGCATCTCTCACTTCTACTATTTTTTCTTCTATTTTTTCAAAATAATTATTTTTCTGTACTTGTCTACTATCTTTGAAGTGGCATCACTTACGCCACTTCAAAGAGTGGAAAATGTAGACACCTATAATTCGCTTATGTAACCTTTAATTCTAAGATTGCGCTAATTATCCTCTTTCTTGTCATTTCCATAGTAATTAGCACTTTTCCACCAATTAGATAACATTACTCTTCATATTCATTAATTAACAACCTTTCATTAATTAATTAGCCTTCCTATCATTAAAGATGTCAACTAATGAGCTTTCATTAATAAATATCCACTTCTACTTGGGTTGATTAATTATTATTAATTAATTACACTCACAACTCTAAATCAATCAATTACCATTTATTGGATCAAATTCCTCTTGTACATCTCGTAAATCATACTAATTTTTATGTAATTAGCTTCTATAAGCTTACATCTACCTATTAATTAGTCTCCTTTGATTAATTAAAAAATCCACCAACTCCCATGACTTACTAATGACAAATTAAACTCTTCTAAATCAAGATTACCTTTTATAAAACAACCTTATCCATTCCTATACTTGTTTTACCTTTATCCCACATTCATCAATTTGCTAGCCTTTCATGTTTAGGAAAGTTATATAAAGAATCCTCCTCCTACCTTTACACCTACACCTAAATTCCTTGAGAAGAAAAAATCAAAGCACATAGCAAATAGACTAAAAAATTTCCTTTGTTATTCTTTTGTATTCACCATTTCAAGAGCTAACCCTCTTTTCTTGCATTTTTTAGCCAAGTACTTGGGTCATATGGGGATAGTCAAAGGGTCTTGTAGCCAAACTTTGATGAGCTCCCATTACTAGATTCTTGAATATCAAAATAACCAGTTTCATTGCTATGGAGTCTATATAGGTTCATTTGATTTTGTCGTCAATCAAAAGAGTAGAGGTTCTTGAAAAATTTGCATCCTTACTTTGATTTATGCTTTGAAGTTTTAAATGCAAATAATGTTATTGTCTAACCTTATTTAGCTCTTATCTTGATGGTGCTTTAGAATTTTCTTTAACTTTGTTAATTAAGACTACTAGGTGTTAGTTTTAATTTTCATTAACTTAGTTGAACAAACTATGCACAAAATTATCTAAATCTATAAACACATGATTGCTAAATTAGTATCTTGAGGGGAATGCAGGACCTTTACAGATTTTTTCACAATGCACGATGCTCAAAAATGCTCTTTACTAGTCTTTCTGAGGCTCCTAGGGGCAGCAACCTTTGTTAATCCCATACTTGACACATCACAAGTCCTATCCTTATATTAATTACTATTTCTTGGCATTATCACTTTACCTTTCACTGATATATACCTGATATGACTCCTACTTATATCTGTAATGCAATAATGAGTTCTTCATGTGTAGCATTTTCCTTACTAGATCTATATAACAATGGTTATTTCTCATTTTTTTATTGTTATCGATTACTATTGTTTACGGGTTATGCCCTATATCTTTCTTGTTCATTGTTTACATATGGTCACTTCATACCTGATTGTCTTGTAATATTTTGAGTGATGTCCTGTTTCTGAAACCCTCTTTTCATGGTCTATCTCTTATCTTTATAGTTTCTTGCTACATTGGTTTCTATTAAATTATACTTATTTTATACTAAAACTTGTTTCTAGCCTACCTTGTTAGCATGTGGCTTGGTTTATACCATACACATCCCCTACCCAATACATGTATCATATACATTATATACATATAAGCTTTACATTATCTCCTTTAGACAACATTCTTCTACATTCATCGCCTATACCCCAAATAAGGGGGAATATCTTGGGTGAAAAAATCAGAACTTTAAAACATATCATCATAGTACATAATTGATAGAGGAACACAGTTATAGATTGGTCCATAATCATACCTGGACCCAAAATACATAAAAGACACTAGTTCCCAGTCTTGGATAGTAGTAGCGGGTGGCTGTGTCTCCTAGATACTTATGTCCTATGGTTTAAAATAATCAATTTCTTAGTTCATCGTAGTTTCCAACAATTTATAGTGAAATTCTATAATAGTAGGAACTTTCATGAATCTACAAAATACATTCTATCAGTTATAATTCAGCTACAAACGGCTACAAAAATTTACAAATCTGGGTTGTTCCATCTGTAGTGGCAATTATTGGGAATTTTCATGTAAGAAGATAAAACAAAAATATCTACCCAACACCCTTCTCTTCATGTGATATCTCCCAAAAACTCGTTGTTGGCGTGATATCACCCAAAAAAGTTGATCTTGGCATGAGATTGCAATAAAACATCAATATCGACAACAACACATTGAAAATCCAACAACATCTCCAAATTACAAAAGGAAATATTTCCATCTCATACTCTCTTAAATATCAGGTGAACGCTTTCCCTTACAAACTTTTTACTTATACACACGTTACCATGATTTTTCACATACGCAACATTGACTACTTTCTTGATCTTATTTTGCAAGTTCATACTTATACCAAATAATAAGCACCTTACATCAGGTAGCACAAGTTCCAACAATAGGATACTGCACATACACTTCACCCCTAGTGTGCACTTCCCCTTCCTAATTTCCATGATTCATATTTTGATCACTTCACACTTCGCTTATCAACTCGTTATGCTATCCACTACACTTTTATTTATAAGATCATAAGGGACACATCTTTTATCTACTTTATACTATCACATATTAACTGAAAAACATAAATTGGGGGTAAATGTAAACAAAAAATATATGCATGTGGGTACATTTCTAGGTACTAAAGCATACTAGTGTATAAATTATTCCTAAGAAAGAAAACTAGTGGTTAAAAACTCCTTTTTAACATTTTTTAATTTTTTTATTACATTCGTATTAGTCCTTCGAATCTTACAACCCTCTCGTGTTAGGAAATATAATTATATTAGTGCTCCATTATTATTGATATTGTAAAGAGAATAATTACGTGAGTAATTATTCACATATTTGGCTGTATTATTTGATAGTTGTGATATTGTTGTGAGTTAAAACAATATCATGTATATAG
Organism: Taxus chinensis; assembly: GCA_019776745.2. Lineage (NCBI taxonomy): Eukaryota > Viridiplantae > Streptophyta > Pinopsida > Cupressales > Taxaceae > Taxus > Taxus chinensis. The sequence goes on along the minus strand of CM034155.1, from coordinate 413,815,630 downwards.
GTGTTGAGAGAGAGATTTGAGGGAGTGTTGTTGAACAGCCTCCTTGTTTTTAGGAATACATATTCCTATATATGTGTAACCTGCTCTGCATGAAATTAAATCAGAGAATTATTATTGTGTTGAATATATGATCTGAATAGAAAATATTTCTGGTGTTTTCTCTGTGTAAATTGTTTGCACCTTTCATATTGGTATCAGAGTGAGATGAGAGTTGTCTGCTGTGAGTTGTGGATCAAAATGGATTAGATCAGATTCAACCTATGTATGCTTGTTTTAGCACGAATTATTTGTGAGAAGTGTGTTGGAACTCAGGTGACAGTTATGTAAATTAGTCGGGCATATATCATTCGTAATGAATAGTTCATACAGGCTCACAATTCAAGAGGTGATTAATATGATCTTCAGTGCATCAATCTGATTATGTTGTGCATCCATTCTGCAGAAGCCTGCATTTGATATCCTCCATATTTGTTAATGTCGAACTTGTTCCAGCCATGAAATATCCTCAAGAAATATGCGAGTTAGCTTTGATATCGACCTGCAAGCATTTGTGAGAAATCTTATCTTTTTTTATTGTCTGGCATATATGTTTCAAATCCATCACCATTCGAAAACCAGATCAATGTGTGACGCCCAACAGTCAATTAATTATGTAGCATGCAAGTTTGTTTAATCAAAGATTTGACCAATCTTCCAGACTAGCATTTTGATAGATCATGATCATCCATGTATGGCAGCATGTGACATTAAGTTGGCCCACTCGACTTAGTTGTAATCTTGATATGCATGATTTGATTCTCAAAGAATTTTCAAATGCATTAAGCGGGAGAATCAACTCTGACATGTTCAAGATCTCTCAGTGATACTGTTGTAAGACATTTTCTTTGAACAGATGGAAAAATCTCGACACTTTTCTTGCCATACATGGTCAGATAGCATCAGTATTCAATTTTTGATTTCATATTGATTGTTCGTTTAATGTGTTGTGGTCGGTTTAGATTTAAATTTTCTATATGTTTGAGATCCGATTAGAGTTTCATATTTGTTTTTAAGTCAAACATTGTCAATTATGTATCCCTTAGACGTAGGAAAATTGGGTATTAATGTTATTTAAAAAGTAATAAAGTCGATTACTTTTTAAATTAAAATAGGTCTTCCATTTTTTTAAATTAGTTGATCAATATAATCATGTCCTCCCACCTATGTATTAACATTTTAGTGTGTCATGTGCTATAGTCCATTAAGATTGTTATTCATATTTTAAGAGTAAAGCTTGTATTATAATTAACAGTTATAGTCAAATTTGTAGTGTTGTCAAGTGTCTCAAGTCATTTAAAGAGTCAAAGTCAAATGTTGTCCTCTCAAATTTGAGTCAGAAGTCAAAATTTGAGTGATTAGTCTTTGTCAAAATAGTCAGAGTCAAGGTGTCAAAAATATATTTGTGTCATTTTGTTATCGTCATTTAGGTGATTATTAGGAAAATTGTCAAAATAAATAAAAAAAATTTCCCTGCATTTCAACTGGACGCACTATCGGTGGAATCCGACGTCCTCTGATATGCATTTGAGCTTCATAACTAAATCCAGCTGAGCTAGTAGCATGAAACTGGAGGCAGGAGGCATCGGAGGTTGGAGGTCATTCAACGACCTCTTGTCAGTTGCCAACGACGGGGCCGCATATCAACTTTGGTGACATGTGTGTGTGCAGTTTGATTTTAGTGCTTCCAGTGTGGTGTGCCTCAGTTTGCAGTGATCCTAATAAGTGGAAATTTCACATTGAGGGGGGGAACATGATCCAATGTTCCATTTCCAGTATGTCAGCTTTTTACGAGCAACAGTTTTCAGTAGAATTTCCTATGTTATTCCCTGTAGTGAGATTGTGATGAGAGTTGTTGATACTACTACATCATCATGATATCGTGGTTGTTAGTTATCCAGAAAAACTATCCAGAGGTTGTTGGTACTGTACTCAAAAACCATCTGTTGTGTGGTTGTTGGTTAACCACTTGGAAAACCATCGAGAGGTTGTTGGTATTGTCCTTGAAACCATCTAGATCATGAGCATTCTACGTAGCGGCACGTTGCAGTACAAAGACAAGTTTTTCCCATGTTCGCACTAAGGGGGGGAATGTTAGGAAATATAATTATATTAGTGCTCCATTATTATTGATATTGTAAAGAGAATAATTACATGAGTAATTATTCACATATTTGGCTGTATTATTTGATAGTTGTGATATTGTTGTGAGTTAAAACAATATCACGTATATAGGTGTTGAGAGAGAGATTTGAGGGAGTGTTGTTGAACAACCTCCTTGTTTTTAGGAATACATATTCCTATATATGTGTAACCTGCTCTGCATGAAATTAAATCAGAGAATTATTATTGTGTTGAATATATGATCTAAATAGAAAATATTTCTGGTGTTTTCTCTATGTAAATTGTTTGCACCTTTCATCTCGAACATGAGTGATTTATATTTTACGGCCTCAAAGACTAGCAAACTTTTAAGACAAAAATACCCAAGTGATCTTGTCCCTCGTGAGTGTTGTTGACCCTCTCTATCCCATTCTTACTCTTCTAGGTCTCTTTTACCTCTTGGGAACCTTCTCAAACTTTGGGTTGGCCTTTGATTTGTTAATTATGAAATTCAAATAAGGGAATGACATATATACTTAGTTATTCATCTCAAATACGGGGCCAAGCACTAAGCATTATCTATCATTACCTAAGCTTGCATCTAACTCCATAAGGATAATTTTGAGGAGTTCATGTAACACACTTATATACGGGACAATGGTTAGATTAATCTACAGAAGAAACATAGGAGGGGAAGTTCATTTTATTCTATCTCATAATTTTTTATACTTTGGAAAAATTTAGATATATTATGCTATCATTGTGAAAATTGCACAAGGGAAACCTAGGGCATCATTAAACACACATGCACATAAAACAACATGGATTCATATATGTTGTGCAACTCTCAATCCTAAGATCACTCTTTGGGTGAAATTTGGGGTCATTCCAACTCCCCATTCTACATATTGTTTATTAAGATTGATTTTGTTTATTGGTATGTCGATGTAGCTATCTATTTTACACGTTCTAGGTGTGAACAGTGACATTGGAACATAACTAGAGAGATAAAAAATAACTAACAATGAATCTTCTCTAGCCCAAAAGATATCAAAATTTGAGCACATGACTGCACATTAGTTCCTAGTTTAGTAAATAGAGCCTGGGTATTTGTGCCCTCCTGTAGGTAATTCTGCCTTCTAAAGTTCTAGGTTTTAGAACCTTCAATTAACCTTATCGAAAAACTTTAAAGCTTATTCCAAACAAATTTCAGCTAGGATCACGTCCAAGTAACTCAAAAATCAGCTAATTCATGTTATCTTCTCATTATCTTATGGTTTCATTTTTCCATGCTTATTTTCTTATCCATTCACTATCTATTGTCATTTATATATCATACATTAAAGTAGTAAATCTGAAATTAGATTTAATTCATGTTTAATTAAATCATTCATGTGATTCATTGCTAATGTAAGAGGTACATGATCTTATTAGGAAATATTAGAAATGAAAAGTGATCAGAGGGAGGGGTGAATAAGTCCTTTAATATATATTTTTCTTTTCTACTTCATACAATGAATCATACAATCTACGAATTACATACACAAGTGTTTGATCATAATTTGATATAGTCCATTATGACATACACATAACAAGAATACAAAAAAACAATGATCCTCTCTTTATTGATGATCACAAGATGAGCACACTGATTTGATACATATAAAATGTCTAAAATATACAATTTGAACCTCAATAATACTACTAATATTATTTGGCAACACTCTCAATTGTAGACAAGCTAGATAACTCAAATTCATCAACCTGTCAGTGCTTCATCATCTTTATCCTACAAGAAATGAATCATATCATGAAAGAGAATTCAGAGGTTTTAGGCTATGCCCAAGTGGTTTTTATTTATAGAAAATATTTATTCAAATGAATAGATAGAGGTTTTTCATATACCTATTTTCCCACACACAAACTCAGTTTTATAAGAGATGTCTAAATGGATTTTTATTTTTCCTTGAGACTCCAAGAGTCATGCAATTTCAGAATAGGTCAAAGGAAGAATCTTTCTATTCCACCTTGAGCTACTCTTCTTTATATCATTAGAAGATATTGTTCACCTACTAGAAGACATTCAACCAACCCTTTGATGCTACTTAAATTTTTTTGATTTTAACAAAAAAATCTAACCCGTTTGACTTCAATTACTATTGTTCTATCTCTCCAACTTCTTCACAAAAAGAAAAAAGAGATCTCATCATCTTCTACAATTAGAAAGTATGATATGAAAAAAAATTTGATTCAAGAAGGAATTGTCAACTTCTCAAAGTTTACACATGTTTAGGACTAAAGAGAAGGACACACCTTTCGTCTTGCTTTCACTTTCTAATCTTTGTAACTACATCGTTTCCACTTAAAAATTTCTAGAACCTTCATTCATTTAATATATTATTAAGAGGTTATATCCTCTCATGACTATTTTAGAGAGTTTTATAATCTTTGAATACTTCTAAAACTTCTAGTAACTTCCTTCAATCTCCTTTTGCATGTAGACTCCTATTTAAATTTGTTGATATGGAAGAATCCTGCACTATACCTATGAATTTTTTTTATGAAACTTATTTAGTTTTCTTCAAGAACTTGGAACTTCCTTCACACTCAAAATAAACAAGACATGGAACTTAGCTTGTTCAAATTTTGACAAAACATGCGGAAAAATGACCTTTTATAGTCACATTATACTGTACACAGTTCTTGAATCACTCAATCATTAAAAATTTCCATTTCAAGATCACTCAAGCTATTTAAATGATCTATCATGGATTTATACCTTCTAATAACCTTCCTCATTGATGCATTAAATGTTCATTTCTCGAAAATCAGATATTTCTAAGGAAAATAACTGTTAAAAGTCACAAACGGTTCAAGAAACATCTACTAACAATATATCCTTCATTACTTGATGAATCCACACCAAATGTTAGTCATAAAATTTGAAAATAACCTATAGATAATATTCTACATTCTTTTACAATTTTAATAGAGGATTAAAATGTTTCGAGCAAAAAAATGTTGAGGAAACCATAGTTCAGGGTATGGGTTTTGTGTTGGCCCAAGAGCTTCAATATTCATTTTCATTTTCATAACTTGATAAAAATGATTAATTTAGAATTCCTGGGGTCTATTCAATATTTCTTGAGCTCTCCAAGTCCTTTTTCCTTCTTGCAGTAGCGACAAGTTGGATCACCATCTTCATTTTTCAATTTCAAGAGACACACATACCATACTTAGTCTTACATAGGAGCTTTTTCCAATCACCATAAATATCATAGACCTATTAATGTAGCTTGGAAACATGATAAAGGGAACGAGGTAACTCATAATGTCCATGAAGAATCTAATGTAGGATATATTAAAAGTCATAGTCAATGAGGACAATTTATACAAGCACTAATCAACCACGAAAGATCCTCCTACATGGTATAGTTCATGAAAATACACTTTACCACAAGAGAATGACTTAGAAAACCGAGCATGAACTTGATAAGGAAGCCTATTTCAAACTAGTCTTCAAACATTGATGAATAACCCTTCTTTTGACTGCACTTACTCATTGTACCTAGAAGATGTAACATGTTCCTTGAGTAGGGATAGAAAAAGAAAGTCACCCTTAAGGATCCTTGAATGACTTAGAATAGTGATATCAACATTTAGTATATTTTACACAAGATATAATTTCTCAAACAAGATATTGGAGACCAAATATTACCTTTTTGTTGTTATCCTTTAAGAACACTGCTTGGACACCAAAAGAACTTGCTCAGAAGATTTTTCATAGATTTATGAAAACATGTCCAATTTATCTAAAAAAAATTGCATTACTACAGGATTGGGTTATTCTTAACAAATATCTTCTACGATTTATCAAAAAAATCTCTCAATATTTTTCTTGCAACCTAAGAAGCCAGGGAGCTCAAAATGCAATTTCAAAGAAGGTTTTTTTGAAAAAACTTAAATAACTCAAAATACCCATTATAAAATCAAATGAAATTTGACATTGAAAATTACAAGAAATCCCTCTAAATTTACCAAGTATTTCTTAGAAATATTTTTTCTTTTGGATCTCTGACTAACCTCATTGTTAAGAAAGAAAAACTGAGATCCTTTGGCTAGAAATAATTTTTTTCTCCAAAATATGTTTCTTGACTTTCTGAGCCTTAGAATGAGTTAATTCACCTTTTATACACATTCTCCAAGAATTTCACTACTTCAATTTACATCACAGAGACCCGTAGATCCTCTATCCAACATACCTACATCACCTAGCCAACATGCCTAGATCACTTGGAAATAATACTTAGATCACCTAAATCAATGTGACATGAATGATCTTAACATTGATGATAACAAAAGTGACACACTTTTCCAACAAACTCCACATTTTTCATTGATGGTAACTACCTAGAAACATTGATGGAAAGCTTAAACTCTAGATTCCCTATTCGTATGTTTCTTGTCACACTTCCCCACCTTCCACATATATGAAAAATGCATGCATTGACATGACATGAAACAATGACAACCAATAAAAATACATAATGAAAATAAATCTCATAGAATTACTTACTTGACAAATAATCACCCCATGGGACTAAACTATCTTCACTTTGACTCCTTTACCATCTAATGATCCTTTGGACATGTAAAGGGATCTCATGAGTTAATACCCCTCATAATGTTTTAAAAACTCTTATTTTTATATTTCTTTCTCACCTAACATTTGAAGAAACTATTCACCATCAAGCAACACCTTATCTTCCACCAAGACCCCTACGGATTGTCTAAGACTTCACCTTTGAACTCAATAACTACCTTATAGGAATGTACTTGAACAAAGTGAACTTGAACATAAATTTCATTACTTGATTGAATTTGAATTATATTTAAATCGGTTTATGGGATTTCCTAATAGAACATTATTTGAGTACCTTATTGACTATAGGTTACTAATATGCAGTAATTAAAACAATCTTCAGTTCCCATAAACAATAAATACCTCCATCATGTACCTTATTAATGTGAAACATAAATAGATCAACCAAATATACCATTTAACATGAGAGTAAAAATTGGAGCACTAATCATACCTATTTCATTATGGTTTTTACCTTTCTAACCTATAGGAGATCAATTAGTTCTTGATTTGAGATCCCTATCTGGATACAAACCTTCAACAATATATGCATTCCCTTCTTGAAATTAGACCTTATTTTTCCAAGTTTCAAATATCCAAGATAATCAATGTCCTCCAACCTTAGTTTTCTTCTCTAATTATATGCATTTTAAGATACTCTTTGTCTAAACTAGTATACCGACTCTTGACTAAATTTTGACATCAATACCTATCACAACATTTGTACTGAGCACATGATCTTTAAGACCTTGTTTAGATATATTTGATACACAACATTCTTAATTTAGACTCTTAATTGATCATGAGTCCTTATTTACTTGAACTGTAGCATGTTTTCATTGTATTTGGGGTATAAAAGAAAAAAACCCTCAAACTTATTGTACCCCACATATCTCTTAGGTTATGAAGACAAAACCCGTGACATATTTAGAAAATTTAGACTTAACTCTCATCACAATTCACTTTAAACAAAACCACCTAGTCTTTTATGCATAACTCAAGCAATATAATTTCATGAGTGCTAAAACTACCTTCATCCTTAAGCCACATGAGTTAAGATGATTAATACAAAATTTCAAATCAAAATTCCTCCATTTGGCATCCCAAATATGATTTTTCATGCAAACTAATATTTGAGACTGTGCATATTTAGTTAGCAATAATGAACTATCCATTTCCTTGAAATTAACTTATTTAATCTTTAAAAGTTTACATTCAGACTTTGGAGAAACATATAAGAACATGGATAACTCTTTCTTTAGTATGATGAGATCATGAATCATCAAGATAAATACTTGTTACAATCCATTTTTCTTATAAAATTCCTAAAATTGAGAATTATTGACATTAATAGTGTCTCGGCCAAATTATTTTAGATCTCACTACTCAACTGGGAATTGATCACCTTTAATCTTCCTTATGGAGAACTTACTGGACTATCCAAAACACTTCCAACATAATGTCACTTATACATCTGTCAAACTCACTTGTAGACAACAATTTTATTCCTTTATATGGTCACTGTACCTATATCAAATCATAGTCACACTTATAGATCACAGTCATTTCTTTTGATTGAAAAAATTGAGTCTTCATGATATTTAATCTTGGATCTCTTCATCATTTTCCCCTTTTAAGGTGTCAACATAGATCACAAGCAAGATGCAATCATTTTCCTTGCATGTATGAATGATACTTCTATGTTTGTAAGACATAGAATTGATGAAAGACATTGTAATGATTCCAAATAAATTTGATACCTACACCTATTAGCATTTCATGTCCTATATTGTATTTTTCACTGTGAATCACCATTTTCTTCTTGAAAATTCTATCTTCAAGATAATCATCTAAATATAACATGTCTATGTCTTGGCATTGAATTTTAATTACCCTCTAAGACACTTAAAAGTTATCTTTTGCATTTTATATAACTGATGCCATCAACCACTCTATCACATGCACATTTTAATAGATCTGTAGCCATCACCTTACACTTACATAGACTCGTAACAACACTTGTAGACTCATAAGAATATTAATACAATCTCGAACACCTTTCATACCTTCTTAAAACTAAAGATGGAATTTTTACACATGTAGATGCTTCCCTTCCCTTGAATAAATCTCATCAAGCATGTAGCATATAGTTTCAGACTTCAAATTCGGGATTTTTTACATTTCAACCTTGACTAAATTGCTCATAATACCATTTAAAACTTAATTAGGGTGTCATAACCTTCTTCAAAAATCTTATACTCTCTACACCAATACTTATAGGTTCATGATGGTACCTAAATTTTTATATTATGGGCTTATGAACAAAATTTACAAATTCCACCCAGATGACACTCTGAGAGGAACAAAGTCCTACATGATAATCATTTCTTTCACTCAATTTGCATACTTTGCACTACAACTTTCATTTATTTACTATGACCCCTCATGCAAGTAGATTTTTATTATGTACCTATGTGACATGATATATACATCTTAAAACATTATATTTACTAAGAAAAATACCCCTCACACCAATACCCTATGGAAGAGATTGATGAGAGACCTAAAAAAATCTTAAACTTTATTTTTACACCTGAATGATTCTTATTTTTCTGATTCTACTATAGTAGACCCTTCTTTTTTATTAGTGTAACTCCTGGATTCCTCTGTAGCAACTTGGTTAGCCTCTTCCTTATTCTTCAACTTCTGAACTTGTGCCTTGGGTCTTTGGATCTCTTTCTTCAGTTGACCTGCATCACAAAACCTTCTAATGTGCCCTATTTTTTTGCACATAAATAACTCCACTTTTCTTCCTTTGTATTCAATATCTATTAACTCTGGAAATTACACCCTATAGAGAGATGGTTGTAGGTGTTCTAATCTTGCAAATTTTATCTCTCTCTCTTTCTTAGATACAATGGAAACACCTCAGGTATATGAGTATACCTATTTTTAGGTGAGTCTCTGGTATCAAGGTTGGTTCCTTATTGATGTATCCTAAACTTATTATCTGGGGTTTAAGGGTAAAAGATGACTATAAAATTATTTAAAACTGAGGTGATACACCGAATTTTTATGAGGTCTTTGATTGAGTATATGGAAAAATGATATAGGAATGAATTCTTGGTTCACGAGCCAACAATTTTTTACAGATTTTTAAGGGAAAGAACTTTGATGTATTGAGGGAAAAATTACAAGAATACTGCTAAGTTAAACATGCACATTAATATCATGTAGAAATTACTAAAATTTTCAACAAGGTAAGATGATTAATCAGGGAATTAAACATTCAAATGATTAATAAAGCATATACAAGACTGTAAATAATTGGAAATGAAGAAAATACTTCACATTTAGAGGGAAAAACTCGTAGAAACTACTTCAACACTCTTGTATCTAAAAAAGTCCTCTTGTGCTTTGCCAAGGAATGCAATATATAACAAAATTAATTCACCTACCCTTCCTAAATATAGACTATGGTTGTAATTTCCTATGCATTCTATTTTTATCCTTTATTTAATAATAAATAAAGGAATAAAATAAAGCAAACTAATACAAATAGGCATTAATAGCCTTTGATTACATATAGTCAAACTGTAGTTGACTATTCTATTTTGAAGAAAAGCATGGGTGAATAATTTTCTAATAATTAATATTGCTTGATGAGGAAGTCTCCTCCTAGTGCATGCAGATTTTGTCCTCTTGTGAAGGCATGGAAAAATACTCCTATGTATTGAGTAAAATAAAAAAGACAATATTAACAATAGTTGAAAAAATAATTCATCCAAATATCCACTTAATGGGGACCACCTCCAAGCTCAAGTTCTTATGTTGACATTCCTTATCCTCTAGTGGCCAAATGAATAACATATTGTACTTCATCTACAACTCTTCCTATAGTGGGGACCACCTGTGGTTGTGATCACTTGTCTTAGTTAGGTTTGGCCACTTTGTGGACTTAGCACATCACCATGGTTTTAGATTTTTCCCCCCTTGAATAGAGACATGGAATAATTTATAATCTACCACCTTTTGACTATTAATACCTTGCAATTTCTTTTCGGATTTTGCATTTTGAAGAGACTAAGGTTTATACTTTACCCTTTTTAGTGATCATTGTTTGGCATATATGGTTTTCGAACCCCTTAGATCATTTGGGACATAGACTATGGTCAATAATTTTGAAATTCAATATAAAATCATTTTTTTTTGAAAGTGGGGATGGCCCCCTATCCATGGTGACTCACCCCTTCATGTGTTTTGTCAGTGGTATTTTACCTCATGTTGAGTTTGTTTGAAATTCAATGATGATCTTGGGCCATTAATTCTTGAACTGTTTGATAAAAAACCGTAGATCTATGACTTGTATTTATTGTTTCTTGCTTGCATTAAATGTGGCCAGTGGCATACGGAACCCAAGTAGTTTTCTTCGATTCTAGAGATTGATCTAGAGATGATGATCCTTTACCCTGAAATGTTGATCATTGATATTTTTATCATAGATAAGTTCGAACTAACCAAATTCTTGAGTTTGGTGATAAAGGTCATTTGACCTCAATGATCACTCCATTCTAGATTTTTGGTCTGTAGGCGAAGCCATGGAAAATTTTTATATTAACGCTATTGTTTATTTTTGTGAGCTTGGCTCCCCTACAAAAATGGTTCCCTATTGTTTTCAACTTTCTCTTAGCTCTTCAAGCAAATTGGTTATGGGGTTTCTCACCATTATCATGATCTTTGAGATCGGTTCTCACTGTAGTTTGGTATTACATCTGTATTTCTTGTTCGTTTCTTCATTGATATTGGATTTTGAACTCTCTTAATGGTTTTATGGCCACCATTTTGATTATTTAAAGCTCTGAATTGTTCTAACTCTATATTATTTTTTTCCTCATAATCCATCCATTTTGGAGTATGAATTTTTACGTCCTAGATGTAATACTTCAATTTATGAATTTTGTTGTATTCAATATTTGTGTGATTATTGGGTCGTCACTGTGGGTTTCGAGCTCAAGACTGATGGTTGTGTTTTGAGATTTCGCGGTGGTGCCTAACATTACTGAGCATTTCAAACCCTGGTTTCTTTGAGTTGCTGTGCTTCACCATTTTTCTGAGTAAGTGATTCCCTCAAAATTTCCCTTTCACTATTGTATAAAAATGTCAATGATCCTATAACTTGGAGCTTTGTTTTCAATGGCCATGTGGGCTTGATTCTTCTATACAAAATTTCTTCCTGAGTGCAATATCTCACTTGTAGTTTTGTGCTCATTTCAACTCAGATCTATGTTTGATTTTTCACCATTTTATAATTGAAAATGTTGAACTCGTGTTTGGGTCCTATAATATGCTATTATGGTTTCATGAATGGACCCTTTTTTTACACTTATAATTATATGAATTGGAGCAAGAATTGGGTATTGAGGTCTTACTCTAAAATTTTGAGCTCATTATGAGTTGATTCTAGATTTTTCATCTTCTTAATCTGAATAAAAAAAAAGAATTTCCATTTTACTTTTATTTTTCGATTAAGTTTCCAGTACTTCTAGAATTTTTCTCCATTCAAGATTTTGGTTTCTTATGTTCTGATTCAAATTCAGAAACTAGTTCTCCTTACGGGTTTTTATTGTTTTGTTTCATCTTGAGACTACAATACATTGATGCTTTCAAAGAAATCCGAAGTGTCAACTTGCTCAAAGTTATATTTGCATTTGTTTGACTCTAATACCTAGATCTGGGGTCTCATATTAGATTGATTATTCAACCATTCCTATATGATTTTCTGATTATATAGAGTCCTATCTCGAATCCTTTGTGGGTTGTTTTCTTTCCTTTTGTGATCTTTTTATGAAGCGCAGGATCTAATGTAGCTAGACATTTAAGCTCTGGTTCATGCTTCAAACCATAAAAATAAATAAACAGTGAACAATGTAAGCTCCTAGATTTAAGTTGCAATCTTTCTTTCATGTATTGTACTGTGTTTGATATTAGAGATGAAAACATTTATATTTCAATGTTCAAACCTTGATGTCATATCTATGAGCTTTGTACTCATTTGAAATCTGAAGTTTGTGTTTATCAATTTAGAAGATGGTGAACCTACAAGCTATTTTGTTTCACTTATATTGTGTTCCTCTAAATTATGTTGTTCTGAAATTTTTACTGCTGAATGGCTTACATGCCTCTTTGATGAAATATGATAACTCTCGTTTGATTGATAGCATGTTCTTAATTTTCATTTATATAATTTTGATTGTAGACACTTCATGAATAAATTTATTTTGTTTCATTGCATTCAATGTTTGAAGAAAGAACACTGTTTTCCTGGAACTTCTAAGTTATTGGACATTCTGAAAACTACATGTGTCTGAAATTTGTACTTTATTAAAAGTTATATGGCTTTGTTTATTTTGTCTTCTTTCTGAGTATATTTGTAATTGAAAACATGGACTTCTTTATCAAGGATATCTTGTGTCATACTTAGATGTATCATGTAAATGCATTCCATTATGTCATGTCTTCTGAAAGTAATGCTTACTTTGCTTCATTAATAATGTTGCTTGCTTGTTCATTTTGGAAATGTAATTACACCATTTGTAATCATGATCCTCCAGTGGATTTGACCTTGAAATACTACCCATTTCTTGAAGCTTTCATTTCTATCATTTCCTTCACTTGTATTTGAAAGTTGCAATAGTATTATTTTCATCTATATGTTAGTCCATTTATTACTACTGGGAAGTGATAATGTGTCTAGCATGCATGCTTGTACCACTTTCATAAATTTTGACATGCATTTTAAAATCTTCTTAAAAACTTGTACCTACACACTAAGAGAAGTAATTAGAAAATAGGTGAATGCTTGAAGCCTTTCTTTTATTGTTGATTTCCTCTTGTGTAATATTTCTCAAACTGATATTCTACTCACAAATTCCTTTTTCTTCTTTATGTATCACTTATTTTATTTACATACAATTTTTAAAGCATGTATTAGTTAAAAACAACATGATGGAAAGTTGGAAATGTCCATTTTTCATGGAAAATCCCTGTCAAAATTTTCTCAGACCTCTTTCTCATTCTGTTTCAGATGTAATATTCTCTTTTCTATTAACTTCAACACTTTGAAATATGATTCTTCTTCTTCACCTTTGAGTCACATTCTAAAATATGTACTTCTATTCACAAGTCTCTTCTCTGTTATGTACTATAACTTCTTCTATTTCTAGAATAGTTGTTGAACCTTGAGTTACATTCTTCCTTCATACCAATATGTACTTGTGAATTATCTACCTCATGTACTATAGGATAGAACTATTTGAACTCTGAAATCTTTATCTCTAGTGAGGACTGTAAGAAATGATTTATTTCTTCTTGGTTGTAGCCTATTTCTGCACATTTAAGAAAATAGTTAGAAAATATCTAAGATTTCTGGATTCTCTTATATCCATGGTTTTTATTTTCTTCTCTCTTCTTCTTTCATAGTGAGTAAATCATGTATGTTATTTGACTCCATGTAAGTTATATCTCTTGTTGTTAAGAGATCCATATGCATGAATTAGGATAGTATAGGAATATGGATTGTACCCTGAGCTCATAAACTGATAGTTTCCTCTTTTCTATTTTCAGGTATAGTTCTTTCAACAATGAAGATGGAGAGGGAAAAAACCTTAAGATGAAGATGCATCAACTGAAGTAGAAACCTCAAAGGAAATGTTGGGTTCACTCATAATCCTCTATTTTCTCTTTCATGTATATGTACCTCTTATTTTTGTAGTTGCATAATAGTTTTTAGTTACATCCCACAACTTGTATGGAAACATTTGAAATTCCTTATGAATAAAACATTTAATTTTGAAATTGAGTTGTGTATTTCTTTCTTCATTTCCAGTTTTTGATATGGATTGTATGAAGAACTACACAACCCAATAATATGATTGAATGTCTTAATCATGAAGGAAAGAACATTAAAGAATACCTATAACATCTAGTAATGAACTTTGATTTCTTTAACTGTAGTCATGATTGTTGCTCCAAAACCTAACTCTTCATCTATCTAAAATTCAGTGTCTTTGTCAAGACAACAGAGTTGTCCCTTGAGGCTTTGTGTTCTTTTGCTGAAAATAGCATGAAATCACAGACTATGTGATCTGTTATGTTTTTTAATGTCACAAATACCTATAGATTTCATGTAATCGTTAAGTAATTCAACAAAATAATATTGTCTAAAAGAACGTACCCTACCTTAGGTATACTTCACCAATGCTATCCATTGTAATGAAGTTTTGAGTTACCCATTTTTTAAAGAGTAAAAAAATTGTCAACATTTTTGGTGATCTTGTGGGGAACGCTACGTGCTATCTTGTAAACCATTGCCTTGATCTTGTCCATTGGGCATGGAGTCTAAAGCATGTAACCAAAATTTTCCTTCCTGAAGGTCCAACCCTTCAAAAATGAACTAAAAATGGGAAGGGATCTAGTAAAAAAATCACGTGCATGAAAGCACTTATTGAATTGAAAAACATTGCAATTTGCATGAACTACACTTATTGAAGGGAAATTCTACTCTAAACAGTCACTGTAATATTTTCAATAACAGTGTTTGAGAAACATGCCATTCATAGGGATAGTAGGTTCCTCTATGTTCAACCTTGAAAGCTAAAAAACATTGTGTTCTTTGCAAGTTAAAATCATATAAGGACCACTCCAGATTGTATCAAACTTAGTGTGTTTTCCTGGCTTTGCACGATCAACATACGATTTTAACACAATGTCTCCTTCATTGAAGATTCTGAATTTGGATTTCTTATCAAATGTATTATTGATGGCGAATCACAACACCCATGAATGTCTACAACTCGATGGGTTGAGACTCTCAGTACGATTGCATAACATGGAGCTTTTCGCAAGTGTGGGACCTTGTGAATCGAGAAAGCTCTCTTGATTAAGGCCAGTTCTTATTCCTCCATTCAGATGCATACATAAAAATGAAGAGGGTTCACTCAGAAACCTAATCTAACTTGCCAAGGAGATAGCATTGAGAATATACAAGAAAATAAATCTAATCTAGCCAAGGTGATACACCAAAGGAATGATGAACAACTGTTTTGGCAATAAACACAAACCATAAAAATGCAATATAATAAACATGCACAGGTAACCAAGGCTACAATAAGATATCATTTAAATGCAATGAATACAAGAGAGGGTTGAAATCATCCACAGACTTATTTTTTATTAATCCAAATATTGATGCAATCCATTACAATGTCCAAAAGGCACAAACATGCATTACAGTTTGAATGGAAGGTGTGAAACTCCACAAATTCACCTACCAAAGAGAAGAACGAAGGGGTAAAACAAGAATGTTTAACCTTTAGAAAGAGGCCGCCCCTCCTTATAATTTATAGGAAGAAAAGAGAGGGAGAAGAGAGGAATTCGAAATCTTTCCCAACCACCTCCAGATTGCATTTATTCATCTCATTATGGCATTCGGTGAGAACCCTAGCAAACCAAAAATGGTGAACTATATTTTGAAATTTTGAAGAACTTGTTCTCACCCAAATAGGAAAGAGGACCTTGTAAGCTTTCTGAAAAATTCCAACCTTGTGTGAATCCGAGATCCCTGTGAAAAGTTATGGCCATTTGAATATTTCCTGAGCCAGGGTCTGCTTATTGTCATGTTCGGGGTTCCCCTTTACATTTACATAGGGTTTGGAGGGTGCCTCAACATGTGTTTGATGCTTGTGTTTTCCCAAAACCCACTTCTGCTAGTGTTGCCAAGATTTCCTTTATTTCAGGTTCAGAAGTTGGACTTGCATGTGCATTGGGTTTTGAAGATGGCTCGACATGTTTTCACCCCATGTTTTCCCGAATTGTTTCCCCAACTTCAAATCCCAATTTTCCTAGGTAGTGTTTCATGTTTTTAGAACTCCCAAGCATTGGGACATGTGTTACGATTTTCATGCTTCATGTCTCGTGTTTCCTGAAACTCGAAACCTGAAATTATTTGTGTCTGGTTTTCGACCATGCGCAACATATTTTCTTTGTGTTAGGTTTTCGACTAGACAATGCATATTTTCTTTGTGTCGGGTTTTCGACCATGCAATGCATATTTTCTTTGTGTCAGATTTTCGACCATACAATGCATATTTTCTTTGTGTCAGGTTTTTGACCAAGCAATGCATATTTTATTTGTGTTGGGTTTTTGACCATGCAATGCATCCACAAAAACCTGAAATGAAGGATTTCGGGACTGCGGACCTATTTAGCAACCTCTAAAACCTGAAATGAAGGGTTCGGAATTCCAAACTTGTTTTACATGCATGAAAACCTAAAATGACCTTAGCGGGAGTAGAGGCATGCAATGCACCCTCCGAAACCCAAAATGAAGGATTTTGATTTTCCATGACTTACATATTTTGTTGTTGTCTATATTTACTTGGGGGGGTAGATATATATAACAAGTAATCTTCATCTATTTCTGATTCTTTTCCATATTTACATGGGATTGATCTCTTAGCTCTTGTAATTCAATTAATTTTACACAACAAACCTGCAATGGTTCATTATCAAGTAGCTCCATTTGATGTATCAAATCTAATGTGGGTAATTCAACTGAAATAAGCATGCTTGCTTCTCTTCTATAAACAAGCTTGTATGGTGAATTAGCAACTAATATTTTAGCTGTCGCTCTATTATCCCAAAGTTCTGAATTCAACATTAGATTCCATGCTCTCTGGTTGTCTTTCAGTGTCATTCTGATGATTCTTAAAACATTCTTGTTAGTACTTTCAGCTAACCCAATACCTTATGCGTAATAATTAGATGAAGAACTTAAGTAAATTTTGTGGTTGATAGCCCAATCTATAACCTTTGCACCAAGAAATGATAAATCATTATTTGAAATGATAGTTGCTGGACCACTAAATTTGCAAACTATACCTTCATAAAATGATAGTATCGAAGTTTCATTAGCATCTTGCAAGGCCATTGATTTAGTCCAGCGTGTAAAGTAAAATGTAACTATCAAAATCCACTTGTGTCCTTATGACGAAGGTGGGTTTATCATGCAAAAAAATTCAAGATCCCACTACATAAAATGTTGATCAACTGAAATGGGTTGTAATGGAAACGAAGCTAAACGTTCTTTTCCAACAAGGAAAGCACATTTCTTACACTTTCTAATCCATTCAACATAGTCCTTGAATATGTTGGACCAATAGTAACTAGCTTTCATAATTTTAAAGGTTGTGGTACGTGATGAAAAATGACCTCCTGCAGGTCCTTCATGGAATTCTGATCATAATTGTAATAAAAACATAGGGTACAACTTGTAATATGAAATACCTTCATTTATTCTTGTTCATACCTTCTGGATAGGTTTCATGCTATATATAGTTAACTAAATCATTCATTCATCTTGATTACTGAAATTCTTGAGCAAATTTAGGTTGTTTATTTTCTGGCTCAACCATGACGTTTGATTGCTGATACATAATTTTAGCATGTTGTTTTGAATCTTTTGGTTCTACAACCTACTATTTTTTCATATCAGTAATTAGATTTTCACACAAACCTTTACCTCAAACTATTTTCGCAACAAGAATATCAACATCATAATCCATAACCTTTGTTACCCAACATTCTCTTTTATCATTCAATTCTTTATTTAATAACAAAGATTTCACACTTGGATTATAAAAAATAACATGAATTTTGTTGTTTGAAAGCATGTAGTTAACATTATTAAGTCCTCTTACTACTGAAATTACTTGTTTTTTAAGAAATGTGTACCTTTTTTCATAATCGTGTAAGCTCTATCCAATGAAAGCAATTGGTTGTTCTACATTTTCATCATTAACCTGAGTTAATATGGATAATATTTTTTCAGCTCCTACAAGGTCATACATTGTAAAATGTTTATAAAAATTTGGATTTGCAAGAGTCGGAGCTTGAGACATGGCTACCTTAATTGCTTCAAACCCTTTTCTCCCTTCATTAGTCCAAGAGAAAGTCTTCTCTTTATTTAACATAGTTTTTAATAGTTTCACTAATGCTACAAAATTGATTTTTCCAAGAAAAATCTATAATGCCTTCTTCTGATGAGGTAATGATAGCTGTGATATAGCTTAAATTCCAAAAGGTTCAATTGCTAAACCTTGCTTAAAAGCAATATAACCAAGAAATTAACCTTGATGTACTTAAAAGATAGACTTTAGTGGATTCAAAGATATCCAAAACTGTCTGCATAACTGAAAAGTTTGCCTTATATGTATTAGATGTTCTTCTAAACTTTTTGAGAATATGGTAACTTCATCTAAATAAACTAGGATGCATTTATTTAATAAGCCACAAAAATCCATGTCCATTGCATGTTGAAACATTGCACAAGTATTTAAAAGGCCAAAAGGCATTCTTTTGTAAGCATAAGTACCCCACTTAGTGGTAACAGATGTTTTGTACCTATCTTCTTCTCAGACTAGAATCAAATTGTATCCACTATAACCATCCAAGAGAGATAATCTATCTGCACCAAAAATTGTTCTTAAAATCTGATCCATATTTAGAATTGGGTAATGATATTTTCATGAAGATTTCTTAAGATCTCTTAAATCCACACATAATATGATTTCTCCATTCTTTTTCCAAATTGGAACAATATTGGCTACCCAGCTTAAACGCTTAACTAAAAATATAATACCTGATTTGATCAACTTAGATAACCCTTTCCTCATTAGAGATTCTATTTTAGGATTTAGATTCCTCTATTTTTTCCTAACTGACTTGGAATTTGGCTGCAATTCAATAGTGTGTTGTGCTAAACTAGGATCAAACCCTTTTAGGTCTTTGTATTTCCAAGAAAAAACATCTTTAAATTTCTTGCAAAGATTAATAAAAGAATTTTACTCACCTAGAGAACATACCTTTTCGAGAAACAAATTTTTTCCTTCATCAACTGAGATCTCTTCATAATTATAAACATTTTTTGACATCTTCATTTTTTCCTTCCGTAACTGATCATCTGTACTAAAGATGTCTTCTAATGTGACCAAACCTCGAGATATTTATGGATCTTTCACTAAACAATCTGGTCACCATATAAGTGTTGTAATTTATCTTGATTTAGTGCAGAAAATTTAGCTTCTTGCTACAAAAACCTATAGATTTGATCATCATTTTAAAAATCCTATCAATTTAAATCATTATAAAGTATCGAAGGCTTTATAATCAACTTTATATGAGGTTGAATATCATTGTTTTTAATCTGTTCCAGCATTTCAAAACTAGCACCAATTGCTGCAAGTATATCTACATGTTTTTTATTTGTTCTAGGAATGGACCGGATATTAATAGCTTTGAAATCGTCCAATAAGTTTGAAACTCTATGTTTGTAAGACTTCGTTAATGGATTTTTCCAAACATTAAATTTTCTTACTTGATTGATAACCAACTCAGAATCACCAAATATTTGTAGTATGCTAATACCTCTCTTTCCGGCCCAAAGTAAGCCATTAATTAATGCTTTCTGTTTAGCTATGTTACAATTGCATGAAAACTGGAGACTCAAAGCTGAGAAATCGGTGTGTTTTCTTCATGTAAGCAATACACACCAAACAAATGTTCTTCAACTCATTTGAAAGGATCATGAGAATTTTCTTCATGTGTCTTTTCATCCATAAATAGGTTAGAAATGCCATCCAATGCTGAAATATGAGCTATATATTATCAAAATCAGACTAGTCTAAGGCTGCATAATTAGGTAATGCATTAGAAACATGAGGCTCGATGTGAAAATTTTACAATGGTTCTAAATTGATAGTAACCTTGGTCCAATAACATGTATTGAAAAACAAGAAAGACCAATCTAAAGAGAGATAGCCTCCTATTTTTGCTGTGAAATCTCTTGATAAACATATAGTAAAGTAAGGAGGTAAATCTACAACACTAATATCCTACAGAATGGAAACATTTGGGAAAGCATGCAATGTTACCTCTAGATTTATAATGACACCAACTATAATGGTTGTAGTCTCATTAAGCTATACAACACTCTTTTATGTAGGTTCATATTGTAGACCCAATTTTTCTACAATTACTTTTGGCAGAACTGTGCTACTTGCACCGTTGTTCACCATATAGTTACGAATAAGATGTTCTCCAATAATCAGCGATAGATAAAATGGTGGTGGATTATTGATGTCATTAGTATTTAAGACTTTATAAACCATCCATTTAACCTCTTTGATGTAGTCCTGTTCCATTTTTCTAAGGACCATGTCTATTTTATGGACTTCATTTTCTACTATTCTAGAAGAAATCTACAACTTAGTAAGTTCATGAGAAAGTAAATCTTGATATCCTGTGTTGGTGCTCAAATTAGTCTCACCTCGTTTTTCATTTAAATTCCTCAATTTGTGACCTCTATCATCTTTTCTATCTCCCCGTGCTTGTGGTTGAAGACTCTATCCTCAATTTGGTTTCCATGATTAGTCCCTCCCTTGGTCAAGGATCACTTAAAGGTCCATAATTTGTTTTCGTTTCTCTTTCTATCTAAAGGAGTCTCTAAATTGGGCATAAAACTCAAGTTGTCCATTTATTTCTATTTTCCATAGTCATGTTTTTTGGTCCCTACTATTTTTTTCCCAAGCACCTGTGGAAACGTGATTGAATATAGCTCGAAAGATCATATTTGAACCTTATAACATTTCCAAATTCTCTATCCTTGAAGGAAGATTCATTTTTCAGCTCAAAAGGTGGTTTTTGTGCATTTTTAGGGTTTGATGGTTGAGTTTTCCTTGTCAAATTCATGTCTCTGCATCAGTGGAAATGTGGCCCTTTTTTGTTGGATGCAGCTCGACAGGGCATTCCAAAAAATCTATGGCTCTCTTCAACCCAAAACTTTTGCACGTGGATAAACGAAGCTTGTTTTAAAATTTAGCTTTTGGTTTTTCCTTGGAGTTGTGCCAAGAGGACATGTGGAGGCTTGCGCTACTTTTCCCACACTTAGACAAATATTTCATGTAGTCGGTGTAGTTTTGGTGGGCCATGGACATATGGTGGGATGGTGGTCATTTGAGGATTTGCCTCAGGGTCCCACCTTAACAATTGCAACAGGGAGACACGTGGAGGCTTCTCCTAGCTCTGCTTTGTACTTAAAATTTTCAAAGCAAATTTCTAGAGGACTGGGACACGTGGTGAGTTCATGCTTGTTTAGGGTCTGCACTCTTGGCCACCATCTCAAAGTTTCACCATGAAGACATGTGGAGGTTTCTGTCGGGTCTTCCCATACTTAGACTTATCAAGCAACTTTCTAAGGGACTGGGACATGTGGAGGGACCTTACATGTTTAGGGACTAGTGCCTAAGTTTTATTTTGAAGAAGCGCCAAGAGAAAACTTGGAGGCTTCTCCTCACTCTGCCCTTTTCTTATACTTTTCAACAACCAAAGGAGACTGTTTCGGTCCCTAGACACATGGCACCTTCCACTAAAACTTTAACTTCTTAACAAACTCTCCAGGAATGAGAGACGTGTGGAGCCCACACCTATTTAGGGTCTTTGATTTTTGGGACCATCTCAAAATACGCTGTTGAGACATGTGGAAGCTTCCACTGGCTCCTTTTTTCACCGAGACTTTTCAAAGGCCAAAAGGCATTTTTCTTGGGCCCAGGGTACATGGAAGGCTCGCGCTTGTTTGAAACTTTCCTCTATGCTTTTCCTTGGTAGTTGCACTAAGGAAACACGTGGAAGGCTACGATGAAAATGGAAAATAGGTAAGATCTACGGTTGTTGTGCATTTCACCTATTTTTATGCCATTTTTTCTCCAAGACTCTTGGACACGCGACTATGTACTGTTTTTCATCATTTTTTTATTAAATTCTTTGTCATATTTTTCAGTAAGCTACCATTGAATGGATTTGAAACCTAAATTGTAAGTCCAAGGGTTGATAACGTTGATATTTTGAAGTGGGAATTACTTAGGCACCTCAAAAGGTAGGAATTACTAGAAAAAAGCAATGTGGGGCAAAAATTGTAGAGGAAAAATAGGGAAAAAGGATGAAATGATTAAAGTGCAGGCGTAAAAGGTGAAAAAGGTGAAATGATTAAAGTAGAGGCTCTGAAAAATGATTGAAAAGGGGATTTCTCACATGATATAATCAAAATGATTAAAAGGAATCCTAAAAAGTTGTGGCATGGCATCCTAGTCATTATTCGAGAGCCCAAGAAATGTGAACAGTTAACAATTGGTCCACCTACTAGATTTCGTATCTGAATTTGGTAAATGTTTCTGTCGGAAACAAATTGATAACAAGAAAAGGTCCTTCAAATATTCTTCCTTTTTGTGGGGAAAATTGAGTGAGAAAATTTATAAATGCAATGAGAATACTCTTGCAAATATTCAGAGTTTAAATTCTTTAGAAAAAATTTGAGAAATTCGTCTCCCTGAGAGACCAAAGCTGATATTTTCTATTATTTTCTTTTGTGTAAGAATTTATTTCATGTCAAGTTGCTTGAAGATGCAAAGCCATTGAAAATCACTTCGATTTCTCTAGAGGATTTCCCCTGCTGATGAATCTAAGCATTTTTGGAATTAATTTCTATCTAATCTCTGGCAATTTTGTGTTTAATTTATTTTCAGAATGTTTGTAAATAGTTTCTTTTGTTCCTATTGCAATCTTAGAACGATTTTTTTTTGAAATCACACAGGATCTCATCCTTGTGATAGTCTAATGGTATTTTTAATTTCATTTCAAGAAGATCCTTCATCTTGGATGAGATAAACAAATTTAATATCAATTCACTGTCATTTGTTGATAAACATTGTCTGTAAGTCTTCGGGTGTACCTTACGAGTGATAAATAAAAAACTTTAGTATTTAATTGCATCTTTTAATTCAATCCTTCATGTTGGAGTCTTCAAAAATTATGTGAAAACGTGTTAGTTTGTGCTTCCATTAAAGCACACCTTCTTGCTGAAGGAACGTCTTGACTGTTTTGAAGCTTTCTATTGTGAATTTGTACATTGTTGTGTAGTCCCTTCAAAGATCGGGTATAATCAACTTTATCCTACTTCATCTCCCACAAAAAACATCTAAAAACCAATGATCCAGCCTTAACTAACACTGCTTTCCCTGTGTATCAACAAAGGAACAAAATCTACTTGCCAAAATATGTAGAACAATCAGGATTTCTTAATGTCTTTAGTAACCTTAGCCTTGTGTTGAAAATATCTCCATCGTTTAGAAGTGACAACTCTTGAGAGTTAAATCATGGAGTATTGACCATATTTTCCCAAGGTTCTCTTCATAGAATTTTGGAAAAGGAAGGATATCTCCATTTACTTCATTAAACAGAGGTTACTCTAAGGGTCCTCTCACCATGGTCGAAGAGGCACGACCTAAAGTAGTGAGGAAAAATAAAATCCTTTTAAAGGTGATATCCATCTCTTCACAAATCTGAGTAACAAAGGGTCAGTTAGATCTCATCCCTAGATACAAAATGACACACATTATGATCTATCTACCTCTAAACTCCCTATCAAACCTGTGTTGCTGCTTGACCTAGAAAGGATAATGAATTTGGATACCAACACTCATGGCACCATTATCGGGGAACTGATTTTTGTTGCTGGGAACTGATTTACGTTATCGAGACTAATTTTTTTATTTATTTCAAGTTCCTATCCATTCGTCATATCAAAAACACTCATGGTTTCGTGGCTATGGAATTGATTTACATTATTGGGAACTTATTTACGTTTCCAAGATTGATTTGTTGATTTATTGCCAATTCGTATATATTTGTCCCATCAACAAAAATCATGGCACTATTTCCAAGGAACTGATTTGTGTTATTGGGAACTAATTTATGTTGTTGAGACAGATTTGTTGATTTATTTCTAGTTCGTATCCATTTTTCCTATCAACAACACTCATGACATCATTGTCAGGGAATCTTTGAAGTATTTGAACAAAGGTGTATGCGTGCAGACCCTGGTAATTATTTTTAAAGATTTTAATGTACAAATACATTGCTAAATTTTCATTATTTGTTCAGATCTGTAAGAATTATTGAAATTTGTGAGTTCTAGGTGTAATATATCTAGCTTATACAATTATTACATTAAGATTTGTATCATCATTGATAATTTTGGGTAAAAGAAGAGAATATCTTGTGAGCTTTACATGAATCCAGTATTGACATATGTTTAATAGGTCTTTCATAGTGCATTTACACAAACTAAGGTGAAAATCCTTAGTGGTCACTCTGTGTTGTTTAAATTCTTTATAAATACCAGTGTCTTAAGATATATCAATTGAGATTTGTCATTAATATCTACAAAACTGGAAGGGAGAAGATATTTCTTCACCAAGGAAGATGTTTCAGGAGCTGGGAAAGTCTAATTCAGAAGGGAGAAGAATTTGGAAGGCTGTTTGAGATCAAGCATCAAGAAAAGAGATCTCCATTGGTGAAACTGATCAACCTGTGATTGAATATTAGAGTACTTTCTCAAGTTCTACTGAATAAGGTAGCCTCTTTTTTAAATTAAATTCTCAATCTAGAGAGGTTCCATCATCTGTATTTGAAATATTTACTTCTCGATCTGCCCCTATATTTTTAAAAACTAATAGGGTTTTCCGAGAGACAGAGCCTTTAGAGGGAAGTCATTCTGAAAATTATATCCCTGTACCACACAAACCCCTCATTCGTCATCATTATGTTTCTCCTGTAAGATCACCTCCTCAGAATAATATGGCTCAACCTTCACCCAGACCTTCATTTGTCATTAATACTTTTGGTGCAATCAGTTTTAGAGGTATGACTGGCTATCTAAATATCGTGCCACAGGATGTAAGAAACAAATTTCCTATTTTTTAAAGAAATAATGCAATAACTGGTGATCAGCACTTGAAACTCTTTGACAATATGATGGAGAATTTGAAAATAGATTTTGAAGATTTATACATTAAATTATTTATTCATACTCTAGAAGAGGATCCAGGACTAGTATGAATCTCTACCAGATAATTCTATTGACTCCTGGAAAGAGATGAATAATGTCTTTAGAATGCATTACGGTGATAAATCAGACCCTAAGTTTCTTTTATCGAAGTTTGAAAATATAAAAAAATAATCCTAATGAATGAGTGCATGATTTCAACACTAGATTTAACAAAAACTTGAGAATACTACCTGTTAATTTGAGGCCATGTGATGAATCAAGTCTGATAAAGTATTCAGATGAATTTGATAAGAAATTTGCTTACTATTTGAGGGATAATAACCCTAGGAATTTGAGGCAGGCCTTTACCATGGCTCTGCAAATTGAGAACAACATCAAAGAATTTGGAAAACCTCCTAAGAGGGAGGGTGTTAAACTAATTAACCCTGAGAATCCTCAATCAAGTAAGTCTTTGGATCTTGAGGAACTTGTAAGGACTTTTGCTGGGGTTGTCAAATAAATCTCTTACAAACTCGCCAGGGCAGAAAAAGGAATTAGACAAGGTTCTCAGGGTAAATATAGGCAACAAGGACAAGACAGACGTGTAAATCATCCTAGAAAATATTAGAGGTCTGATGATAGAGGTAAAGGACACATGGGAGATAGTAAACACTAGGCTAGGAAGAATAGAGTAGTGCCTAATCCTCTGAATGCTAGAGTTGTTGTTATTGAATAGAAAAATCAAATGGATTGATGTGAAAAATTATTCTTACCCCACCTGCCACATGAAGAAAATCAGTAAGTTGAATAATATGATGACAATGACAACACTGATGCTGATGCAAACAATGTGGACTTCTCTAGAAGCTCACAATCGGGAGCAACTTCAACTGAGGTAATAAGTGCAATAACTGCTGCATGTTTTTGGGTCTGCATTCATCGGGTGCCTTTTCTTCCTCCCTCTCATGCTTTAGAAATAGATATGGTACAAACATTTGAACTTCCTAATATTAATTTTGAGTACCTAAGAACTATAATGACTAAGAAGTACGATGGAGGAATACCATTAGAAGAGGATACACAGCTGCTAATGAATGTTGTTGTGGCCTAAGAAAAGGAGTATAACACAAGAAGTAAAGTTATCAAAGGGACAGGGACTTAAGCCAAATCAAAGACCCTAGTTCTCACCAATTTCCAAAAAGATACTGCAAAAAAATATTCTTCTAGCAAAGGCCATGTTGTCTTACATAGATTTTGTGTGCCCATCCATGCCCAAAATGTTAGAAACCTTGTCCCATTTGATGAGATTGTCAACCTTTCTCCAAATGCTACTTTTCCCAAATACATTCCCTATGACATTTCCCAAGTCTTGAGTGAGATCAATATTTCTATCGTAATTATTGAACTTCTTAGGACTCCTAAGCATAAGAAGAGGGATTTTGAGTATTTGGGATTGGGGGAAGATAGGAGTGCCCAAGGTAGAAATATAAATAATGTGAACACTCCTTCAACCATTGCATACCTATAAAAACCACTAGCATTATAGGAGATAGGTGAACCACTTGAGATCTACTTAGGGACATATTTAGTTGAGTTTCAGTTAAATAGACATCCATTTTTTACAACACTGATTGTTAAAGACATACTTTTACACAATTGTATTATTGACTCTGGAGCATCATGTAATGCTATGCCTCTGGAAGTCATGAATGAGTTGAACATTAATGTGACAACAGCTTATGGCAAGTGTACTGTAATGGATTCTAGAGAGGTCCTAGTTGTAGGGTGTGTGAAGGGTTTGGTTGTACAATTTGTAGTTTACCCATGTAAGAACCTGAAACTTGATGTTTTCATTGTTGATTGCTCTATCAAATGGGGCAAGTTGTTATTGAGAAAGTGGGCTGCAAGTGTTTATTGAAGTGTTCAGATGGATATGTATTTTTCCACCATTCCAATTAAAAGTAGCCTCATAAAGTTGTATGGAGAGAAAATAAAATGTTTCACCTTATTGAAGATCCAAATAATTCTTCTGATGAAGTGTTATATGCTGATGTTGATGCAGATAACTTTTTGGGGTTTGCTGATGCCAAGGAGCAAAAGATTGATCAATACAAATGTCTTGAACAAGTGGGTTTACCTTGGACCTTGTTATTTGATGGAGCCTATTCAAATATTGGAAGTGGTGTTGGCATTATTCTAATCTCCCCAAGCCAAGAATAATTTATCATTTCTTTCAAACTTAACTTTGAATGCACTAACAACATTGTTGAGTATGAAGCATTTTTATTATGCATCAAAAATACATGGAAATATTGTATAAGGGATGTCATTGTCAAAGGGGATTCAAAATTGATTTTCAACTAAATTAAGAAATAGTATGCTACTAAGAATTAGAGAATGAAACAATACAAGCATGCAGTTTGAGATATGATTGAAATGTTTGAATATTTTAATATTGTGCCCCATGATAGAAATTCTAATGATGTTACAGATAATTTAGCACTGCTAGGATCCAGTTTTGGGAATTGTATAATGTCTCCATTTTGTGATAATGATGTTGAAGTACTAACAAGACAATATTTCACTGATAACATAAAAAATTGGCAAGTGTTTGATGATGATGCCCAGGTGAATAAGTTTCTGTAGATCCAAGGTGAGTTTGCCAACCAGAATATAGATTAGAAACCAATGGTGCGTGTTTCTGAATTAAAGGAAAAATTATTTGGAAAATACATCATCTAGTTGAAGATAAACACAATTACCATAGGTTTGGTGGATATCGAGTCAAACTTTGATAATGTTGATTGCATTATTAAAATAAATATGTTTGTTTCAAGAGATGTGGAAGAGCACGAACTAGGTGCAAAGGAAAAGCCACGTAAAATCTGGTTAGGAAGAAATCTTAGCAAGGAAGAGAAGCAATCCTATATTCAATTGCTAAAGAAATATAAAGCTTACCTAGCTTGGTCTTACTCTGAGTTGAAGGCATACAAGGAAGATTTGTTCCAACATGATATTCCTCTTGAATCTAATGCCAAGCCTTTCAGGAAAAAATAGAAGCCCATCAATCCTCTTCTTTCTTTGAAAATGCATGAAGAACTGAAGAAGTTAAGGGATGGAGGGATTATTCAGCCCACAAGGTACTCTTTTTGGGTGAAAAACCTAGTGCCTATCAGAAAAAATAATGCTGACATAAGGCTATGCATAGACTTCCAGAACCTGAATAGAGCATCATTGAAAGATAATTACCCTTTGCCATACATGGACAATATGCTATAATTAGTAATAGCGTCTGAATTGTTATCTACTCTGGATGGTTTCTCTGTCTATAATCAAGTTGTTGTGAAGGAGTTAGAAAGAATAAAGACTTCCTTTACTACTCCTTGTAGAACTTATGTCTATGTCAGGATTCCTTTTGGGTTAATGAATTTTGGAGTAACTTTCCAAAGAGTGATGGATGTAGCATTTTCTTGTTATATCAATTATTTCATTTCTATTTATCAGGATGATGTAACTGTGTTTTCTAGAAGGAGAAATGATGACTTGAAACACTTGGAGAAGATGCTGATAGGGTGCAGGGAGTATGGCATATCATTGAATCCCAAGAAGTGCCACTTTAGAGTGCAAAAGGAAAAGTTGCTTGGTCACATTGTATTAAAATAAGGGGTAATGATAGATCCAAAGAGATTGGAAGCCATCAACAAGGTTCTAATTCCAAGAACTTAGAAGGGAATTCAATCTTTCTTTGGAAAAATAAACTTTATCAGAAGGTTTGTGTATAAATTTGCTGAGTTGACCATCCCTATTACTAGCATGTTGAAGAAGGATGAAGTTATCAAATGGGAAGAATATTATATTCAAGATTTCAATGGTGTCAAAGAAGCACTAAATCATGCCCCTATTTTTGAAGCCCCAAATTACATGAAGCCTTTTCAATTATTTTCTTTTTCTTCAAAAAAAAACCATTGTATCTATTTTGTTATAGAAGGATGATGAAGGGGCTGAGAGACGAATTGCCTTTTTTAGTAAGGCATTGGAGGGAGATGAGTTGAAATACACCATCATGGAGAAGCAAGAATTTTCCCTGGTAAAAGAAACAAATGTTTTCAAACCCAACATCTTGAGTTCTAAAGTTTTTTATTATGCTCCCCACACCATGGTGAAAGACATCTTATCAAAGATGAAGGTCTCAATTAAAATATGCAAATGGGTGAACAAGTTGCAGGAGTATGACATGGATATCTAAACCGCAAAATTGGTAATAGGTTTGGGCCTAGCTAAGATTATGGATGAGAGGATCCTACAAACTATTGAGTTCAATAAAGTAGAAGGAAAAAGAGTGGATATCCTTGAAAAGTTGGTAAGTTGTTAATGGTAAAAATATATAATCTTTTGTCTTAGACATCTATGTTGCCTTGAATATCTTAGTAAAAATCAGAAAAGATCTCTTAAGTTGGCCTCTCAAAATTATGTCATTACTGATTTTGGGTTAGTTTGGAAGAACCCCGAGGGAGTGCTCTTGAGATGCATTACTGAAAATGAGTCCCCCAAAATAAATGTTGATCTCCATGGAGGGGTCTGTGGGTGAGATTTTGCTGGAAGAGTTACAACACATAAAATCTTGAGGGATGGTTATTGTTTTCCAACTCTCTTCAAGGATACAACTCTATTGGTGAGGAAATGTGAAAGTTGCAAGAATTTTTCTAGAAGAATTAAAGCTTCAGGATCCCTTCCTTTACAACTCGTGTCAATTGAAGCCCCATTTAGGAAATGGGGAATGGATTTCATTGGGTAAATTTCTTATCCTTTTAGTGTTGGTCAAAAATGGATTCTTGTAGCCACTGATTATTTCACTGAGTAGGTGGAAGCAATCCCTACTAAGAAGGAAACCATCAAGTTATCATGGACTTCATGCTGAATCAAATCATATGTAGATTTAGAGTGCCGACTTAAATTATTGATAATAATGCCATGAGTTTCAGAGCCAACCCTTTGGTAGCAATGTGCAAAGAGTATGGAATCAACTTGAGATATGCATCTAACTACAATCCCCAAGGAAATGGACAAGTTGACTCCAGTAAGAAAAACTTGTTGAAGATCATTATAAGAACCTTGGAGCTAAACAAAAAGAAGTGGTGTGAGCAATTGAATTTTTTTGTTTTCGCTGATAGAATCACTATCAAAAGAGCTACTGGTAAAATCACTTTTTAACTGGTATATGGAACTCAATTTTTGTTACCCCTCCATTTGTAATTTTCTGCATTTCATTTTGTTCAACAGATTCAAGAACAAGAAGTTTATCCATATGATGCTCAAATCAATCAGATTATTGAGTTGGATGAAGAGAGAAGGGCATCCCATTAGTGGCATGTGAAGTTTAGAGAAAATTTGATGAAGCTATTCGACAAAAGGGTGACACCCAGAGCTTTCAGCATTGGGGATCTTGTACTTTTATGGGATAGCAGGCATGAAGATAAGGGCAAGCATGGTAAATTTGATGCATTTTCAATGGGCCCTTATATAATTGATATTCAAATTGGTGAAAATACCTTCTTCCTACAAGACTTATACAGGGAACTACTTGAATATCCTGTTAATGGTAGGAATTTGAACCATTTACTTGATTGATTTCTTAGAATCAAGGTATAATCCATTTGTACAGTGTATAGTTATTTTTTCTCATCTACTTTTGTGTTTTTTTTCATTTTGGTCCTTGGTAACCTAGTTTTGTTGGTTTCTCGGTTCATTTTTTCAATGATGGTTATGGTTGTTCCACACTGCAAGCTTATTCTTTGACTCCATTTCCCAATGGTATTTTTTGGCACTTAGTTTGCTATTTGTTCTTGTGGAACACACAGGGAGTTCCCATCCCCGATTCGGAGACGATGTTGGTGCTCAAATTAGTCTCACCCTATTTTTCATTGAAATCCCTCAATTTGTGACCTCTGTCATGTTTTCTATCTCCCCGTGTTGTTTTTTGAAGACTTTGTCCTCCATTTGGTTTCCATAATTAGTCCCTCCCTTGGTTGAGGATCACTTAAAGGTCCAATTTTTTTTTTCATTTCTCTTTCCATCTGAAGGATTCTATAAATTGGGTGTAAAACTGGGGCTATCCCTTTCTTTCCATTTTCTACAGTCATGTTTTTTTTTCCTTGTTATTTTTGTCCCAACTACTTGTAGAAAAGTTATTGGATATAGCTCAAAAGATCATATTTGAACCTTATAACATTTCCAAATTCTTTGTCCTTGAAGAAAGATTCATTTCTAGGCTCAAAACGTGGTTTCCCTACATTTTAATGGTTTGATAGGTGATTTTTCCCCATCAAATTCATGTCTCTTCATTAGTGGAAATGTGGCTCGGTAGGGCACTCTCAAAAATCTATGGTTTTCTTCAACCCAAAACTTTTCCACGTGGAGGAATGATGCTCGTTTGAAAATTAACTTTTTGATTTGGCCTTGGAGTTGTACTGGGAGGACACGTGGAGGATTCTATTGCTTTTCCCTGACTAAGAAAAAATTTTCATGCAATCGGTACAGTTTTGGTGGGGCAAGGACTCGTGAAGGGCTCGTGCTCATTTGAGGATCTGCCTTAGCGTCCCACCTTAACAAATGTGATAGGGAGACATGTGGATGCTTCTGCTAGATCTGATTTGTACTTAAAATTTTCAAAGTGACTTTCTAGAGGCTTGGGACACCTGGTGAGCTCGGACTTGTTCAAGGTCTCTGCTCTTTGCCACCATCTCAAAGTTACGCCATGAAGACATGTGGAGGTTTCTGCCAGGTCTTCCATTTCTTAGACTTATCAAAAAAAGATTTAGGGGCCCGGGACATGTGGAGCGATAGCACATGTTTGGGGACCGACCCCTAAGTTTTATTTTAAAGAAGCACCAAGAGAACACTTGGAGGCTTCCCCTCACTCTGCCCTTTGTTTGGACTTTTCAACATCCAAAGGAGACTGTCTTGGACCCTAGACATGTGATGGCTTCTGTTGAACCTTCAACTTTTTAATAGACTCTTTGGGAATGAGACACATGTTGAGCCCACGCATGTTTGGGGTCTCTGCTTTTGGGGACCATCTCAAAATGTGCCATTAAGACACGTGGAGGCTTCCGTTGCCTCCTTTTTTCACCAAGACTTTTCAAAGGCCAAAATGCATTTTTCTTGGGCCCAGGGTACGTGGAAGGCTCACACTTGTTTGAGAATTTCCTCTAATCTTGTCCTTTCTAGTTGCAATAAGGAAACACATAGATGGCTACGATATAAAGTGGAAACGAGGCAGGATCAACGGTTGTTGTGCATTTCACCTATTTTTCTGCCATTTTTGCTCCAAGACTCTTGGAGACGTGAATGCACATTGTTTTTCATCATTCGTTGATGAAATTCTTTATCGTCTCTATCAGTAAGGTGCCATTTAATGGATTCAAAACTGAAATTCTAAGTCCAAGGGTTGATAAGGATGATATTTTGAAGTGGGAATTACTCAGACACTTGAAAAGGTGGGAATTATCAGAAGAAAGGGATGCGGGATAGAAATTGTAGAGGAAAAAGAGGGAAAAAGGATTAAATGATCAAACTGTAGGCATAAAAGGTGAAAAAGGTGTTGCCTCGAAAGTAAAAAGGGATCTCCTGTGAAGTCTAGCTATGCAGAGGCTCCGAAAAATGATTAAAATGACTCTTGAAAAGTTGTCGTATGGCATCCTAGTCATTAGTCGAGAGCCCAAGAAATGTGATCAGTTCACAATTAGTCCACCTAACAAATTTTGGATCTCAATTTCAAAACAAATTGGTAACAAGAAAAGGTCACTAGAATATTATTCTCTTTTGGGGGGAGAAATTGAATGATAAAAGTGTATAAATGTAATGACAATACTCATGTAAATGGTTGGAATTTGAATTCTTGAGAATTTTTTTAAGAAAGTCATCTTCCTAAGAGACTAAAGTTGAGATTACCTGTTATTTTCTACTGTGTTAGATTTTCTAGTCATGTCAAGTTGGTTGCAAATGTATAGCCATTGACAATCACTAAGATTTCTCTGGAAGCTTTCCCTTGCTGATGAATCTAAGCAATTTTGGAATTAATTTGTGTCTAATCTATGGCAATATTATGTCTGTTTTATTTTTTGAATGTTTGAAAATAGTTTCTTTCATTCCTATTGCAATCTTACACTGAAATTTAAGGGAAATCACGTAGGATCTCGTCAATGTGACAATCTAATGGTATTTTCAATTTCATTTCAAGAAGACCCTTCATCTTGGATGAGATAAAAAAATAAAAATCAATTCACTATCATTTGTTGATAAATATTGTTTGTAAGTCTTCAGGTGTACCTTAGGCATGATTAATCAGAAACTTTAGTGTTTAATTGAGTCTTTCAATTCGAGCCTTCGTGTTGGATTCTTTAAAGATTATGTGAAAACATGCTGGTTTGGGCCTCCATTAAAGCACCCCTCTAGTTGAAGGAACGTCTTGATTGTTCAAAATCTTTCTGTTGTGAAGTTGTTCATTTTTATGTAGTCCCTTCGAAGATTGGGTTTAATCAACTTTATCCTACTTCATCTCCCACAAAAATCATTTAAAAACCATTGATCCACCCTAAACTACCCATGTTTTCCCTATGTATCAAAAACAAAAAAAATCTACTTGCAAAAATATGTAGAACAATCAGTATTTCTTAATGTCTTTTACAACCTTAGCCTTGTGTTTAAAATATCTCCATCATTTAGAAGTGAAAACTATTGAGAGTTAAATCATGGAGAATTGATCATATTTTTCTGAGGTTCTCTTCATAGAATTTGTACAAAGAAAAGATATCTCCATTTACTTCATCGAACAGAGGTTACACTAATATTCGTCTCACCCTGGTCAAAGAGGCATGGCTTAAAGTAGTGAGGATAGGTCAAATCCTCTTAATGGTGTTATCCATATGTCAAAAAATACAGGTAACAAAGGGTCAACTACATCTCATCCCTGACTAAAAAGCAACAAACATTATGATTTATCTGCCTCTAAGATCCTTGTCAAATATGTGTTCCTGCTCATCCTAAAAAGGAGAATGAATTTGGATACAAACATCCTAGAATACTTAGAGCATCCCACATTGTGATGTTAACATTATGATTTTTTGTTACATCGAAAATGTTAAAATAAGTAACAATTTTAGAGATAGATTCTATTGTTTTAGTATAGGCTTTGGCAAAAACTAATTCTTCTTCAGCTAATTTTTATATGTTAGGTATAAATAGCATTCTTGGATCAGGTTGTAGTTATTTTTTCTGCTATTCACCATCACACACACCTTTTGTTTTTTGAGGAACAAAAGCACTGTTAATTGGTTTTGGGCCTATACTTGTTTTTTTTATCAGTGACAATGGGCAGAACGGGCCTATTTTGCTATTTTTTACTTTCTGTAACTTTTTCCTGAGCCCTAGTAGTAATTGAAATGAAATCATCCTCACTCAAACTAACTAAGGTTTTTTCTGGTGCCTTCGGAACCTGAGTATCTTTCTACCCACCCTCCATTTGAGGCATGAAAATGTCTCAAATTGAGGTTATGCAACAAGACTTATTTTAAGAAAAGCATTTGGGAAACTTGAAACTAAATAAGGTTGATTACAAGGTCGGCACCACTCTTCTGTAGCCATATTAATTGGAACTAAAGCATAATATGAACTAGGATCCTTTGGATCAAACTACCTTTGTTGATAATCCTGCCTATAATTTTGATTCTGCTAGTAAGGCTACCTATTTTGTTGGTTTTGCTGATTTTGTTGATAAGGAGCCATATAACGTCTACTAGGTAATGCAAGCCTATTCTCAATTGAAGTCAGCTTGTTCCCCATAGTCTACAAACCTTTAAATACGTCATCTAATGGGGCTTTAACAATAGGTTCTAAAGTCGTGATAGGTTGTGGGATAGGTGTTAAATCTACCAGAAAAGGCATAGAAGGCCTTGGAGCTAACTTGTCAGCTTGAATAAGACTATTTTCATATCATATGGCGATATCATAGGCTACTAGCAGAGTCTCTCCTCCCATAGTTGAAATATCATTGTTTAATTCTCTAAGATAATAAATAAAATCATGATCATATTGAGGATTGACACTTGCTGGAATTCTTTCCCAAGTTCTGGAAAAGTAGTTGTTGAAACTAGACATAAATTCATTAGGATCTCTTCTAATGGTAGACAAATATTCTATGAGAGATAAATGATCTAAATGATCTTGAAATTGTTTCTGCAAATTACCACCTAAATCATCTTAAGTTCTTATGCATCCTATCTCTAAATTTTTATACCGTTGCAATGCTTGTCCTTTAAGGGGTGCAGCTAAAAGTCTCAAATCTACATCTTCATGAGTGATATTATGAACTACACATAAGGCTGCAACATATTTGATGTGCTCTGTAGGTGTAACCTGATTTTCACCAGTGAATGATGGAAAAATTGCCATGGAAGCATTAGGGATGTCATGATAAACTGGGATTACTAATGGGCTTCCATTAGTAAAGGTCACAAAATTCCTAGGTGGTTGAATAGCCATTTGAAAAATTGGGATCTGAATAGACACAT
Source organism: Taxus chinensis (assembly GCA_019776745.2). Lineage (NCBI taxonomy): Eukaryota > Viridiplantae > Streptophyta > Pinopsida > Cupressales > Taxaceae > Taxus > Taxus chinensis. Next base: position 413,779,344 of record CM034155.1, on the reverse strand, counting down.
TGATACATGATGAAGGAATATTAGGAGGAGGGTTATCAAAACTAGGCCTATTATAAGGTAAATTATTAGTAACTCTTCTGCTTCTTGCATAATTAAAAGGTAAAGAAATAAAATCAAAAGGAATTCCTCTTACTGATGATCTTGTAGTCACCTTAGGCATGGAAATTGCTGCAATAATGGTTTGAAATAATCTTTACGGAGTTGCCAAATAAATATTTAAATATTTAGAATAAATTTCTACAGCTTGCTATCCCGAAAGTAACTTTTATCTGCTATAAATCTACCATAAATCTGCTATTAAAATGTGTAACTTGCATGCAGATCTAATTTTTGGTCCCACTGGGCATGACAAAAAATGTCATCTCTCAAAAGTGCACCCTATAGAGAGATGGTTGCAGGTGTTCTAAGATTGCAAATTTTATCTCTCTCTTTCGTAGATACAATGGAAACACCTCAAGTCTGTGGGTATACATATTTTGAGGTGAGTCTCTTGTATCAAGGTTGGTTCTGTATTGATGTATCCTAAATTTATTGTCTGGGGTTTAATGGTAAAAGATGAATGTAAAATGATTTAAAACTGAGGTGATACACCAAATTCGTATTAGGTCTTTAAGTGAGTATATGCATGACTGATATAGGAATGAATTCTTGGTGCGTGAGCCAACAATTTTCTGCAGATTATTAAGGGAAAAATCATAACAATATTGCTAAGTTAATCATGCACATTAATATTATGTAGAAATTACTAAAATTTGTAACAAGGTAAGATGATTAATTAGGGAATTAAACATTCACAACATTAATTAAGCATACACAAGACTACAAATAATTGGAAAGGCAGAAAATACGTCACATTCAACTGGAAAAACTAACATAAACTACTAAAACACTCTTGTATCTAAAAAAATCCTCATTAATTCACCCACCCTTCCTAAAAATAGACTAAGGTTGTACTCACCTATGCAATCTATTTTTATCCTTTATTTAATAATAAATAAAGGATTAAAATAAAGCAAACTAATACAAAGAGGCATTAATAACCTTTGATTACATACAGTCAAACTACAATTGACTATTCAATTTTTAAGAAAAGCATGGGTGAATAACTTGGTAATAGTAAATCTTGCTTGATGAGCAAGTCTCTTCCTAGTGTATGAAGATTTTGTCCTCTTGTAAAGGCATGCAAAAATACTCCTGTGTAGTGAGAAAAATCAAAATAGAATATGTGCAATACTTCCAAAAATAATTCATCCAAATATCCACTTAGTGGGGACCACCTCCAAGCTCAAGTTATGATGTTGACATTCCTTGTCCTGTATTGGTCACATGAATAACATATTGTAATTCATCTACAACTCTTCTGATATTGGGGACCACCTATGGTTGTGAGAGCTTGTCTTCCTTGGGTTTGGCCACTTTGTTGACCTAGCACATCACCATGGTTTTAGATTTTGGCCCCCTTGAATACACACATGGCATACTTTATAATCTACCACCTTGTGATTATCACCACCTTGCAATTTCTTGTCAGATTTTACATTTTCAAGAGACTAAGGTTTAGATGTTACCCTTTTTGGTGCTGATTATTTGGCATGTATGGTTGTCGGCCCCCTTTGATCATTTGGGACATAGACTATGGTCAAGAATTTTGAAAGTCAATATGAAATGAATTTTGTTTTAAACATGGGGTTAGCCCCATCTCCATGCTAAAACACCCCTTTATGCATTTGTTTGGCTGTATTTTAACTCGGGTTGAGTTTTCTTTGAAATTCGGTGATGATCTTGGGTCGTTGATTCTTAAACTATTTTATCACAAACCATAGATCTCTAACCTATGGTTACGGTTTCTGGCTTGCATTAAATGTGGTCAGTGGCATATGGAAGCCAAGTAGTTTACTTTGATTCTGGAGATTGATCTGGAGATGTTGATCCTTGACCCGTGAAATGTGTATCATTGATGCTTTAATCATGGTTGAGTTTGAACTAACCCAACACTTGAGCTCGGCGGTAAAATTCATTCGACCTAAATGATCACTCCATTCTAGATTTTTGGTTTGTGAGCAAAGCCCTGCAAATTTTTTCTCTTGATGCAATTTTTGAAATTTGTGAGCTTGGCTCCCCTGAAAAAATAGATCCTTGTGGTTTTGCACTCTTTCTGGGTTCTTCGAGAAAAGTGGTCATGTGCTTTGTCACATTCTCGTGATCTTTGAGCTCGGTTCTCAGTGTAGTTTGGTATTGCATCTATATTTCTTGGTTGTTTCTTTGTTGATCTCAAATTTTAAACTCTCTTAATGGTTTTATGGCCACCATTTTGATTATTTCGAGCTCTTAGCTGTTCTACCTCTGTATTATTTCCTTCCTCATAATCAAGCCATTTTAGAGTATGAAGTTTTACATCTTGGCTATAATAGTTCAATGCATGGATTTTGCTCTATTTGATCTTTGTGCGAGTATTGGGTCGCCATTATGGGTTTGGAGCTCGATACTGAGGGTTTTTTTTTAATTTCTCAGTGGTGGCTGATGTTACCGAGCATTTCAAACCCTAGTTTCTTTGAGTCGCTGCACTTCACCATTTTTCTGAGTAAGTGATTCCCTCAAACATTTCCTTTCACTATTGTATAAAAAATTTCAATGAGCTTGTAACTTGGAGCTTTGTTTTCAATGGCCATGTGGGCTTGATTCTTCTATATAAAATTTCTTCATGAGTGTAATATCTCACTTGTAGTTTCGTGCTCATTTAAACTCAGATCTGTGTTTGATTTTTCACCATTTTACAATTGAAAATGTTGAACTCATGTTTAAGTGCTATAATATGTTGTTATTGTTTCATGAATGGACCCTATTTGTGCACTTATAATTATCTGAATTGGAGCAAGAATTGGGTATTGAGATCTTTCTCTGAAATTTTGAGCTCATTATGAGTTGATTCCATATTTGTCATCTTCTTACTCTCAATCAAAATATAAAAGAATTTTAATTTTTCTTTGCTTTTTCGATTAAGTTGTTTGTACTTCTAGATTTTTTCTCCATTCAAGGCTTTGGTATCTTCTTCTGTTTTGATTCAAATTCAAAAACTAGTTCTCCTTATGGGTTTTTCTGGTTCTATTTCATCCTGAGACTACAATGCATTTATGCTTTCGAAGAAATCCAAAGTGTCATCTTGATAGAAGTTATATTTGCATTTTTTTTACTGTAATACCTAGATCTTGGGTATCATATAACATTTATTATTCAACCATTCCTTTATGATTTTTTGAGTATACATAGTCTTGTCTCGAATCCATTATGGGTTTTTTCTTTCCTTGTGTGATATTTATATGAATCTTGGGATCTGCTATAGCTAGCCATTTAAGATCTTGTTGTTCATGCTTCAGACGACAAACCATAAAAATAAATAAACAATGAACAATGTAAGCTCCTAGATTTTGTGCATTGATGACTGTGTTATTCCTCCCCTGAAAATACACTCAGGTCCATGATTTTGGGTGCAATCTTTCTTTCTTGGGTTGTAATGTGTTTGATATTACAGATGAAAACTTTGTTCTTTCAATATTCAAAACTTGATGTCATATCTTTGAGCTTTGTACTCATTTGAAATCTGAATTTTGAGTTTATCAATATAGAACTTGGTGAACCTGCAATATGTTTTGTTTCACTCATATTGTATTCTTGTAAAGTATGTTGTTTTGAAATTTATATTGCTGAGTGGCTTACATGCCACTTTGATGAAAGTTGATAACTCTGATTCGATTGATACCATGTTATTCATTTTTATGGCTATAATTCTGATTGTAGACACTTCATGAATAAATTTCTCCTATTTTTATTGCATTCAATGTTTGAAGAAAGAATACTCTTTTCCTAGAAATTTTGAGTCATTGGACATTATGAAAGAAAAATGTGTCGGAAATATTTACTGTCTTCTTTCTGAGTATATTGGAAACTGAAGACTTGGAATTCCTTATCATTTTCAAAACAATAGTATCAAGGATCTATTCTGCCATACATATATGTATCATGCAAATGCATTCCATTATGTCCTAGTGTTTTGAAATTAATTCTTATTTTGCTTCATTAATGATGTTTCTTGCTTGTTCATTTTGGAAATGTAATTATAGCCTTTGTAATCATGATCCTATTAACCAAATAAGCTCACAATTACTTTTAGGTCAGCTAACACCATTTTCCCCATTTTGTGCTTCAATCTAAAACTTTATATATTTTAAGCACTTAAAGCCCCTTAAAATCATTTCCATTAGATACGAAATTTCTTCCCCTTTCCAGAGATATAAAAAAGTCCTCTTAACTCCTCATATTTTGCAATTAGCGGGTTGGTGGGACTTTGAAGGATTTTTTGCGAAAAGCAGGCCGACGGGCCTAGAGAATATTTTTTAGAATATGAATTGTGGGCCATCATGGCAGCGAGAGATATTTTTAATTTTTTGTACTTTTATAAAAAAGGCAAAGTATAATTATGGGCCTGTAGGCCCAAGAAGGATTTCTTATGAAAATTGGAAATTACAAGCCAACAAGCCCAGAAATGTCTTTTCAGAAAACATGGATAATGCGAAATAGAGGGCATGTGGAAATTTTTTTTCTTCCAAAAGTGGGTCTGTGGGACCATGGGTTAACTATTTCCCAAGTGTAAATTTGGGCCAGCCATTCTGTGGGGAATTTTGGAACTTTTTCACTTTTCACAAAATGGCAGGTTTTCAAGTACGGGCCCGCAAGCCCATAGGGTATCATCGGAAATTGAAAATTCATAGACCTACAGAGGGTGTCACGTGCCTCATAAGAACAAATCCAAATATAGGATCCAGAACAGAGACCCTAAACAAGCACCAAGCTTCAATGTGCCCCAAGTTGGAAAAGGGACAGAGTTGACAGTTGAAAAATCAAAAGTGGCCAGATCCAGAAGAAGGTGCCATGTGTTAACTTGGTGCAACTTCATAGACCAACTCCAAAGGTGGTTCCCTACACAAGTTCCAAGCCTCCATGTGTCCCATGTCTAGAAAGGGGACATAGTCGGCTGTTTAATCAACTAAGTATAAGAAGGTCAGCGGAAGCCTCCATGTGTCTCTTTGGTACAACTTCAAAGTTAAAATCATGAGACCTATACCCTAAATGAGTGTGAAGCCTCACCACATGTCTCATCAGTGTAAATTTAAAAGTGTGATGCAAGGTGGAGACTCAAACAAGTGCTAGCCCTCCACATGTATAGAGCTCGAAAAGGAAGAATTGACCGTTGAAAAGTCTAAAATGGGACAGAGCCAGCGGAAGGAGTCACGTGTCTCTTTGTCGTAATTTAAAGAGGAGAATCCAAATGCGGTCCCTAAACATGCACTAGCCTACCATGTGTCTCATTAGTGTAATTTCAAAGGCACAACCCAAAAGGAAATCCCCAAACAATCACCGACCCGCCATGTGGTCAGAGTCCAAAAAGGTAAGGTCGGTCGTTAAAAAGTCCAAAAATCTTAGGAGGCCTCCACATGTCTCATCCATGCAACATAAAACATAAAATCTGGGGGATGTTTCCAAATAAGCGTGAGGCCTCCACATGTCTTGGGTCCCGCAGAGGGTCTCCACCAATAGAAGGAACTCAGGAAGAATACAAAGGAAACCGAGCGAGCCCACGAAAGCCACCACGTGTCATTCTGATGCAACTTTAAGAGAGAAAGGAAGGGGTTGAACCTTTAAACACTCATGGGGCTGCCACGTGGACCCTGTATGGACAAAATATTTTAAATATAGAGATCACATGTTAAGTGTGTGATGCTGGCCCTCAGATGGCCATATCTTTCAAGTGAGAGATCAATTTTTAGGAGGAAAGGACATTTCAAAAATCTCTCTACATCGGCTTCCCACCCACCCCCATTTATGTTTTCAGCCCACCATTTTTGAAGCTATCAAGTCTCCCACCTACCACCATGATGAAGAATTGACATCTTTCTTACCTAGTAAGGGACAATGATGGGGGCATGGGTGTTGCAATGAGACTCATCATTATGGTAGGTGGATTTTAATGCTCTTCTAAGGGTGGTTGGAGAAGGGTTTGAATTATTCCCTCCTTTCTCTCTTATTCTTTCTATACATTGTAAAGGAGGGGAATTTTCTACAAGGTTGGTCATTGTTTTTCTCCTTCCTTCCTCTCTCCTTCTTCCTTAGGGTAGAATGTGGAGTCTAAGCCTCCTCTCTTGGATCTTTAATGGAATTTCCTTACCCCTTTCCCACTAATGATGTACCATGTAACTTTTGGAGAAACAAAATATGTCTCATGATGCTTTTTATCCATCCTTACTTATTTTTTTATATCTTCTTTCCTTTCATCATTGTTGGGTATATTGTGCATGCTCCAATGTTTATTTCAGGTTTTGGGATATTTTTTTAATGGGTTTTGAAGTGGTTTTTCATGTGAACTTCATCTCTGGTCTGTGGTGCATCTTTTCCACCCTCTCCTTTTCTCACCTCTCTCCACTTTAGGCCGTTTTGTTTTCTAGTGTATCAGCACTTAATGTAGGCTCTCCTTCACTTTCTTTGTCTCTATGTCTCCTTAGAATGGTCAGATTAGGATTAGATTTGTTTTCTTGCACTGGAGTATCTTGTGGTAGGTAGTTTAGGAAGTTGGAACCAACATTCTTTGGAGGTCCATCTCAAGTTCACAAGTCCCACAGCTTGAGAGATGGTACCATGTTGTGAAATCACATAGGATGCACCATTTCAAAATCAACGCCATTCGAGGGTGTTTTTATTCTACACTAATAGTTTTGGCATGCTTGGTGGGACATCACAGAAGTTAGAGTTCCATCTTTTAGAGGTGCCTCATTATCAAACAGTAAATCTTAAGCCACCATGCAACCACACTAATAGTTTCGGAACACCCGATGGGACATGTATGAACACCTTACCACTTCATTTCATCAAGTTGATGTGTTATTAGTGAGAACCAACCTTTGGAGGCACATGTAAAACACATATAACGAATCAATATGGTCAACATCCCATCCTCTGAGTTGTAAACATTCCCATTCATTTTCATTCATTTTTCTTCCATGTCTTTCATCTTCTTCTATCCCATGAAGTTGTGCAATCATGACTTCATTCCCTTCTTGGAACTCACACTTGAAGTAACCACGGTGTATTCCTCCTCCAATGTATTTCCTAACTCCTCCAAATCAGCATTATGATCAAATCCACAACCATTACGCTTACCCATATGAGCAGTGTCAAAACCATTTTGGCCAATGAGCTTATCAAGAGAAAGTGTGTGCATATAATGGTAACAACGACATGGAAAATGTTGATCTACTAGAGAAGATTCAATGGATGGAAGCACACATGGTACAATCAAGGGCCACAGCTCAGATTAAATCATTTAGAATTGGCTATAGGGTACCTTGTCTAGGGGTCAGCCCTATGCCAAGACATTACAACCCTCAGGAGAAGGTTGACTTCATGGCTGAAATGCTTCCCCAACTTGAGTAGTGGATCAAGGATATTGAGGCATATGAGCAAAGTGCAAGACAATAGTGTCAATAGGTAGGTAAGTCACCATCTCCTTGTCCTTCATTTTCTCTTTGTCAAGCTTTACCATTTCAGCAGTGCCAAGAGTCAAGCCCCTCATTTTCTACCCAAAGTGTCGATTTCCCTTCTCCATATCTTAATCTTTCATCTCATCACAATTCTTATTCCCTTTTCCCTTCTAAGTATTCATCCCCTCCAAATAAACAATAAGTTTCACTACCCTCTCCACCACAAAAAAATGCAAAGCTGGTTGAAACCCCATCCACACCTCTTGCTTTCTTAAGTCCATGTTGGGAAGATACTAAAGAATCCAGTGAAGGAGAACAAAAAGAAGAGGAACCCAAAAACAAAGAAAAGATAGAAAACATGAAGAGTTGGGCTGCCAAAATTTGGGTTTAGAAATATCCCCTTGATGGTTAAGCCAAAAGAGGAGGTCAAGGTTGAAGAGCCAGTGGTGGATGAGGTTGAGTTTGCAGAAGAAGAAGAACAAGAACGAGAAGGAGAAGATCAAATATCTATTTTCTCTGAATGTAGTGTCCATAATGGCATAGTTTCTGAAGAGGATGCTGATCTAATTAAAGCTACACAACCATTTAACAAGGAAGAACAACCATCTCCAAGTATCATTGAAGAGGAGAAGTTGGGAGAGATCAAATGAGAGTTGAGGCCACTTAGTGAAGAAATCATTATTGAATAATTTTTTCTTTCATTTGAAGGGCCCGATTTGATTTATGAACCCATTACAAGGGAGGGCCACATAGTTCCATAAACTTCAGGTGTAGATTAGGACACAAAAGAACCTTTAGTTCTTCCTCCTACTTCATCACCTTCAAGCTCTGATGTTGAAGAAGAGTTTGACCTTTCAAACATAATGTTTAAGGATTAAGGGAAATATGGTGAGAAAATTACATATCAGGAAGACACTATGGAGGAGGGTGAGCACATGGAGCAGAACAAAAAGGAGGTAGACTGTCTATGAGACTTGGAAAAATTCTTTGATGCAGGTGAGCCTGAGGAGATAACATAATTTTATCCTAAGTCATTCACCTTCAAAGAACATGAGACTGCTTCCATGAAGGAGAGAATTCAAGTACAATAACTTGCACTCCATAATAGCCCTCTAGAACCAAGGTTGGAAGATACGAATCTTCCGTGTTCTTCAAAAGAGAAGGAAAGGAAGGAGCAAGAGGATGTCATCATCTCTCTCACACCATCCATCTAGGAAGGTCTGTAGGAAGACTCCGTCCGTAGGAAGATTCCATCCGTGGAGCCGAAATTCAGAAGCATGGGAACATCCATCAGATAAAACCATGCCCAATAAGATACTTGGCTTCATTGAAGCCAATGGAGAAGCCACAACTAGTTATGCTCACTTTAGGGCATGAGAATGAACTCCAAAGTACCAAGAATGAGCTGCAATGCCTCTTTAATCCAAATGCAAAGAAACTAAAAGAGGCATTTGTCTTGTTTCAATTTGACACCTTGATGATTTTGGTGGAGGATCGACTTATAGTTAGTTTTTCACTCATCCAAGAAGCCATATTTAGTGTCAAATCATTTTCATGGCTGCCCCTTTTGGGAAAGGGAAGCTACTTCTCCCTTCTAGTTGTAGGATTTGTTTGAGTCCCCTTTCTCTCTAGTTAGCGTGGTATAGGAGTAGGTTTGTTTTTAGTAGAAGCAGTGATTTTGCACACTTTGCATGTCCCACTTGTGTTGTGTATGATTTCTTGTTTTGTACATAGTGTGTTATGGAGTTTTGTTTCTCGTGCATGGTACATTGGAAGTAGTATTTGGTGACATAAACTCCAGTTCTAGTGGTGTTACAAGTGGCCCAAGGATCATATTTTCAAAGTTCAGATCATATTTTTGTTTACCAAGAAGACTCCATGCCCAATGGATGCTTCAAGGCAACTGATCATTTCACCTAGTAGGCAGGTGATCCCCATGAGTCACCAAATTGTTGACCGAATAAGCTCACACTTATTTTTAGGTCAACTAACACCATTTTCCCACTTTTGTGCTTCAATCTAAATTTTTACGTACTTTAAGCACTTAAGGACATATGTTAGTCTATTTATTGCTACTAGGAAGTGATAATGTGTCTAGCATGCATGCTTGTCCCACGTTCTGAAATTGTGATATGCATTTTGAAATCTTCTTGAGAACCCGAACCTGCACACTAAGAGAAATAATTAGAAACCAAGTGAAGGCTTGAAGCCTTTCTTTTATTTTTAATTTCCTCTTGCATAATATTTCTAAAACTGATATTCTTCTCATGAATTCTTTTATCTTATTTTTGTATCACTTATTTTATTTACGTACATCTTTTAAAGCATGTATTACTTAAAAACAACATGATGGAAAGTTGTAAATGTCCATTTTACATGGAAAATCCCTGTCAAAATTTTCTCAGACCTCATTCTAATTTTGTATCAGCGGTAATCTTCTCTTTTTAGTTAATTTCAGCCCTTTGAAATATTATTCTTTTGCGTCACCTTTGAATTGCATTCTAAAACATGTACTTGTACTCACAAGTCTTTTCTCTATTCTGTATTGTAACTTCTTCATTTTATAGAATAGTTGTTGAACCTTGAGATACATTCTTCCTTCATACTAGTATGTAATTGTGAATTATCTGCTTCATGTACCATAGAATAGAAGTCTTTGAACTCTATAATCTTTATCTCTAATGAGGACTGTAAGACATGATTTCTTTCATTTTGGTTGCACAACTTTCCGCACACTTAAGAAAATAGTTAGGACATATTTAAGATTTTTGGCTTCTCTTATATCCATGGTTTTTCTTTTCTTCTCTCTTCTTCTTTCTGAGTGAGTAAATCATGTATGTTATTTGATCTTCATGTAATTTAAATCTCATGTTGTTAATAGATCCATATGCACAAATTAGGATAGTATAGGAACATGGATTGTACCCTGAGCTCATAAACTGATAGTTTTCACTTTTCTATTTTCTGGTAGAGTGCATTCAGCAATGAAGATGGAGAGGGAACAAAGCTGAAGGTGAAGATGCATCAACCAAAGGAGAAACCTCCAAGGAAATGATGGGTTCACTCATACTCCTTTATTTTATCCTTCATGCATATGTACCTCTTAGTTTAGTAGTTGTACTTTACTTTTCATTTACGTCCCATGGCTTATATGGAAAAATTTGAAATTCCTTATGAATAAAACATTGAATTAGGAAATTGAGGTGTGTATTTCTTTCTACATTTCTTCTTTCTGATATATATTTAATCATGAACTAAAAAATCCAATAATATGATTGAATGTCTTAATCATGAAGGAAATAACATTAAAGAATACCTATAATATTCAATAATGAACTTGGATTTCTGTAATCTACGTTCATGATTTCTGCTCCAAAACCTAATACTTCATCTATTCTACAATTTAGTGTCTTCATCAAGACAACACAGTTGTCCTCTGGGGCTTTGTGTTCTTTTGCTGAAGATAACATGAAATTACAGACTATGTGATCTGTTCTTTTTTGTAACGGCACACATAGTTGTAGATTTCATGTAATCATTAAGTAATTCAAAAAAATAATATTTTATGAAAGAAAATACCCTAGCTTAGGTATACTTCACCAATGTTATCCATCGTAATGAAGTTTTTAGTTTTCCATTTTTGCATGAGTGCAAAAATTGTCAACAATATCCTTGTGTCCAAAATCATTGCAAGCATAAAAATAGCCATACACACAATTTAAATTTAATACACTTGATTAATTCCTCATGACATACACACAATTTTTCCATATTCTCTTTAAAAATCTCTACATACAACCATATGTAATAAAGATCTCCCATCCTTGTCACCAAATATCTCCCTCTAGCTTGTTAAATTTGCTTCCAAGGGCCTGCATTGATACCAATTGTTACAATTGACAAGGAATGAGAGGTAGTGAATCAATCCTTTAATAAATGTTTTTCTTTTCTACTTAAAATAATGAATCATTCAATCTATAAATCACATATAAAAGTGTTAGATCATCATTCGATATAATCCATTATGACATACACATAGCAAGAATACACAACATAATTTGAGCCTTTATTTATTAATGATCAGAAAAGAGCACACTAATTTGATACATATCAAATGTCTAAAATATACAATTTGAACCTCAACAATATTATCAGTATGCTTTGACGAGACTCTGAACTACAGACCAACTAGAAAACTCTCCTTCATCAACCCGTCAGCACTTCATCATCTTCATCCCATAAGAACTACCTTTTTTCCTGAAAGAGACTTCAGGGGTGTTGGGCTATTCATAAGTGGTTTTTATTTGAAAAAAATTTATCTTCAAATGAATAGAAATGGATTATTCATACACATTTCCACAAAGACAAATTCATTTTTTATAAGAGACGTCTATATGGTCTTTTAAGATTTTCCTAGAGACTCTAAGAGTCATCCCACTTTAACACATGTCAAAGGAAGACTCTTTCTCTTCCACCTTGATCTACTCTTCTTCATATCATTACAAGAGACCTTTCAACTACTATAATTCATTAAACCTACCCTTTGGTGCTACTTCAATTTTTTCAATATTCACAAACATTTATAACTCATTTCACCTCAATTATTACTGATATGTCTCTCTAACTTATTCATAACAAAAAAAAAAGGTATATTCATCTTATAAAATAATCCAAGAGGATGAAAATTATTTTTTGATTCAATAAGGACTTATCCACTTCTCCAAGTTTTCACATGTTGAGGACTAAAGAGAAGGACATAGTTTCATATTCCTTTTACTGTATAATATTCATCACAACATCTTTTCCACTTCAAAACTTCTATAACATCCTTTATTTTAAATTATTATCAAGATGTTTTATATTCTCATGAGTATTTCAAATATTTTGAGAAACTTTGAACAATTTCGTAAACTTATAGTAACTACCTTAAATCTCCATTTACATATAGACTCTTCTTTCAGTCTGTTGATATGGAAAAAGCCTGCATTATACCTGTGAACGAATCTTACTCAAAATTATTGAAGGTTCTTCAAGCACTTCGAACTCCCTTGACTCTCAAAAAGAAAAACACATGCATCTTAACGTATTCAAATTTTGACAAAACATGAGGAAAAATGAACTTTTACAATCACATTGTACTGTACATGGTTCTTGAATCACTCAGTCATTAAAAATTTTCATTTTAAGATGATTCAAATCTTTAAATTATCTTCAAACAATTTATACCTTCTAGTAACCTTCTGCATTGATGTATTCAATGTTCATTTGCTTGCAAATCAGAGATTTCGAAGGAAAATAACTCTTAACAGTCACAAATGGTTTAAGAAACTTGTTCTAAAATATATCCTTCAGTAGTTGATGAAACCACACCAAATCTTTTGCTAAAACATTCTGAAAACTCCCTGTCAGAGAATATTCAGAAATTTTTGTGCATTTTGAATGAAGGAATAAAACGATTCAAGAAAAAAACTATTTAGGAAACCCTAGTTTAGGATATGGGCTCTATGCAAGCCTAAGAGCTTCAAAATTCATTTTCATTTGCATTAATTCATTAAGGATGATCAATTTCAACTTCATGAGGTGTTTTTAAGTTTTATCAAACTCTCCAAGACCTTTTTCCTTCTTGTAGCAGCCACAAGTTTGCACACCATCTTCATTTTTCAGTTTCCAGAGACCCACAGACCATACTTAGTCTTACTTAGGAGCTTTTGCCAATCACCATCAGTGGCATAGACCTATTCATGTAGCTTGGAAACATGATAAAGGGCATCAGTTAAATCATAATCTCCACAAAAAATCTAATGTAGGGTATATGAAAATTCATAGTCAATGAGGACAGTTTGGATAAGCACCAATAAACTGTGAATGATTCTCCTAGAGTGCGTAATTCATTGACAAGGACACGTTACCACAAGAGAATGGCTTAGATACACTGAGCATTTACTTGAGAAGGAGGACCAAATTCAAACTAGTCTTCCATAGCATTGATGAACAACTCTTCTTTTGAGCTGCACTTACTCATTGTGCCTAGAAAATGCAACCTATGTCTTAAGAAGGGCTAGAAGAAGAAACTCACTCTTGAGGAGCCTTGAATGACTGAGAATAATGATATCAGACATTGAGTATCTCTTCAACAAGATAGAATGGCTCAAACAAGACATTAGAGACCAGATATTACCTTTATTGCTCCTATCCATTCAGAACACTGCATAGAACACCAAACAGAACCTGCTGCAAAAGATTGTTCATAACTTTCTCAAAACACATCCAAATGACTTGAAAATTATTGAATTTATTTAGGATTGGAGTCTTATTCAAAATTTTCTTCTATAATTTATCAGAAGAAGACCTCATAATTTTTATTGGAACCTAAGAAGCAAGGAAACTCAAAATGCACTTTCCAAGAAGGTTATTTTTGATAAACTTGAAGAAATCAAAATCCCCATTACAGAATCATATGAAATTTGACATGGATAATTGCAATACATCCCTTTACATGTACCAAGTGTTGGTTAGCCATAAGTTTTCTTTTGGATCTCTTACCAACCTCATTTACAGGAAAGAACAATTGAGATCCTAAAGAGTAGTTTTGACTATAAATAACATTTTCCTCCAAAACTTGTTTATTGAATTTCTAAGCCTATTAACATTTTTTTCACTCATGCAAAAATATAAACTCAAAAATTAATTTCATATGGAAGGCATTGATGACATGGACCTAACTAGGGGTAAGTCATAAATTTTTCATTGTGTTTTCAATTCCAGTAATTCATTAACAACATCTAATCTATAGTTATGTTTGCTTTTTGTAGAATACAAAACATCACATAGGTTGTCATTCCCTGTTCATCTTCAGCAAGGAAATGTAGAATCCCAAAAGGACGAATGCATAGCCTTGATGAAGGCATGCATTACAGGATATGTGAGATTTTACATCCCATAACAACAAATAGAGGTTCTGATTGCATGTTGCAAATGTTCATTATTAAGTTATAGGTATTTTTGATTTGATCATTTCCTATGATTAAGTGTTATTAAGTATGTTATTGAGTTGTTTAATTCATTGTATAATCATTAGATACCATAAAGGATGAAAGTAAAAGGAAGTACACAACTCAATTATAGAAATAATGTCATTTATTCATGACAAAATTCAATGTTTCTCACACAAACCATGGGATATAGCTTATAACTACTGAAATAAGAGATACAATAAATCTATTTGAAAAAGAGTATAGAAAAAACCCATTATTTCCTTTGGGTTTTCTCCTAGTCATCATTTCTCTAGTTCAAACTCCATCTTTACCTTCTGCATCATCAATTGCATCTTAGTACCTGAGGAAAGGAAAAGGAAAAAAAATATCAGTTATTGATCTCAAGGGTTTGACTTGTATTCGTGTGCTATGTAGCTTTTGAAAAATGGATCTCAAAAGATTAAGTGGCATAATGTACATCCATGTAATAGATAAAGAATTGAGGAAATAGTATCTTATAGAAAAATCAGGACATAAAAAAGAAAGAAAAAAATCACTACGAAATACAAAAGAGGCCAAACGTCTTTTATTTTTCTAAATATTTTGTGAAGTGTTTTGATACAATAGATATTTTTTTCTTAAATTTTATTTAAGAAATCAAACAAGGCATTTTAATCAATGCAAAGTGTCATTAAAAGATACTATAGTTCAACAGAATCAAGAAATATCAGGTATATATGCACTTAAATTAAGCATTTAAATGAATTAAAGACTTCATACTTATATCAAAATGAGAAATGCACAAATATTACAAATTTTATTAGAAAAAGGAAACCTTGGATAAAATATAAATATCCAACTTAGGCTCGGTTTCAATGGATTTTCAATAATTTGTTCGGAATAACCATTTCAGGATAAAGTAAAGTTCTACATTATAGAGATCCTAAGTACACTAAAAAAAATCAAAACTAGAAAAGGAAGCGAGGTATGTTGGAAAAGCAACAAATTTGAGTCAAAGTATTTACGTCGAGTCCGGTAAAACAACAAGAGCATTAAGTCCAGATTTTATCAAGTATGCCAATACATTTTTATAAGAAGGAAGCATATCTTCAATAACATTAAGGTACACAATTACTGAAGGTGACATATTCTAATTATTTCATTTTACAAACAATTTTTTATAGTTGTCATGATATGTACAGATAATGATAGCAGTTATCTAGTTTTAGAGCTACAATAGTACTAAAATGAATCATATATTGGGACAACTTGGAGGAAAGAAAGAGAATACATTACATATTCGAAGAAAATTACATATTCAGATTCAAATATCATGAACTTCCAAACACTAATGCAAAATGAGTTATGAAAAAAATAATAAAACTATCAACCATTCTTTTGCAAGTACACAATTAGGTTTGAGAGAAAATTTATTTGAGTTACAATATTAAAAAGTACAAAATACTATGATTCAAATAATCAATACATATTGCAACTTACTTTCAAGAATATATATTAGTTGCTAAGAACAAGAATCCTTAGGATGATTAATGAATGGAGTAAAACTAGCATGAAAATACTACCTTCAATGATGCGCCCGAATTAGCAGGAACTTGACAAGGTCATAACTTAAGCTCCGGGTGTCCGTTTGAGTCCGTTTTTTTTTTGAAACCACGTGTTTTGATGAGACGAACGCAGCGGCAACCCGCCCTACCAGTTGGGGCAAGTTTTCGACACGTTTTCGGGCCCTAAATCCGCCATCTTGAGGCCGAAAATTAGGATTTAAGTTATAGTTTGGTTTTTTCCTATTTTTGAGCATTAGTTAATTTTAGTCTATTAATTGCATTTTGAGTTAGAAAGTTGGCAATTCCTCTAATTTAGGGATGTAGAAGATGCGTGGCAATTTCTGTGCCCGTAGGAATAAGCATGCGAACTTACTAAGAATAGCAGGTTCTAGTAAACTGCTAAAAATAGTAATTTCCGCCACCTAGAGTAGATTTAGTCAGAGTTAGCTAGAGTTTACTTGGCAACTCGAGTTGGGAGTTATTTTCCTATTTAGGAAACATTGTAATTCATTATTTGGGGACGAAGAAGGAGATCTATTTTCTTTTGGAGTTCATTTTATTGCAGTTTATCTGGTTGTTCTTAATTTGGCTACATTATTCAAGAAATGGCAAATGGTTTAGATGAGGATACAAGTTTTACATTACATGATCATTTACACTTACATCTTGAAGTGACATGTCAAGAATTTATTTTTACTTACAAATATCCAAGAAAAGGTTTAGGATACATCTTTAGGGTTTGGAAATCAATAACAATAGGCTCCTTAAAATCAAGTACAATCATGGTAAAAAATGAATTTCTTATCTTCTAAAGTGCATAGGAATACTGCAATTTAGAGTCCAATATAGAGAAAAGGAAAAAACTCGTTAAAAATATACCCACCTCTGTAGGTTACAGTCAAGTCTCAAGATCGAAATAATAACTTCATCAAAATGAAGAACTCAAAAAATGCAATATCCTAGTATTTTCAGAAATCAAAGAAGTGCAAATACTATAGATCAAGGAATGCTAGATATAGAAGGCACAAACCCATGTGCAAAGAACTATAAGGGTATGTTTAAGAGAAACAATGAACCCCATGTTTTCTAATTATAAAACCAACTCAGAAATAACAAAAGAATTAGATGAAAATATTTCGAGAAAAAACTAGTAATATGCTTTTACAGTCGACAACAGTTCCATATTTCTACATATCTTTAAATGGATAATTAAATAAATATCAAACCATAAATGTAAAAAAAAAATGACAAAAACAATTATTTACACTATATTTTTCATCTAAAATGCCTTATGTTTATTGGACATTGTGGTTTTTATCAAATTTCACTAGGGTTTCAAGAAAATGTGAAGAACTCACCGTTCTTAATCGAGTTATCGAAACCCAAGTAGAATCTTTAGTGACAGAAAAAGAATAAGAGCCTAGAATAGTTTTTCGAGCTCGAAGTTGTAAAAGATAACAAGATTTTTTCCAAAATTTTAGTGTTATGAATTCAAATTAGTAACAAAGAAAACAACACATCTATAGTTACAAAGAGATGAGCTCACCTTCTTTGAAAGTGATGGAAATTTTTAGTCAAGACAGAGAGGAATTAAAAAAAAAACAACCCATAGAAGTTACGGAAGTTACAAAAAATTCAAACTGAGTTCTCCTTTACAAATTAATCGAGCTCAAAATACTCAAAAATTGTGGTCGTTCTTCTTTTTGGAATCTGAACCCTTTAAATAGAGTAAAATAGCCAAGAGATAAATCATCCATAGAGCTTTATGGAACTTACAGAGTTAAAAACCGCAGAGATAACCGAGCTCAAGATAATAAAAAATAGAGGTCACGCAAACATTTATCTAGGGCTTCGTCTAGAGCTCAAAATGCAAAGTGAAAAATTAATGAGTTTCATTTTGATTTTTCCAACAACTCAAACCCGTCCAAACTCGGGGTTGAAAGAACAATCATGAAGATGAGAACAATACAAGATCGAATGATCAAAAACAAAAACCACAATCCAACTATCCTATCAAAAGAGTACAATATCAAAGCTTCAGATAATGTAAGTACAAAAATTAATGATCGTGATCAGATTACCAGTTTCCATGCAAAGTCAAATCCATAACCGCAGTATCTTACAAGTCCATCGAAGTCAGAGGTTCAAAATTCAATAGTGAAGATGATCGAAGTACAGATCAAGTAATGTAAATTAAAAACCACAGTCTCCATCAGATCAACGATGGAGATGAGAAGGGATAGAAATCGAAGGACAAGATCAAGTCACCAAATTATATGCAAACCACAGTGCGGTCATCAAAAATTTAAGGGTCAGATCATCATGGAAGGGGACCAGCCACAATTATTTATATTTTCATTATATTAACCTAACTAAGGTCCAAAAGATAATTATTAATTCCATAGACTGCAAAAATCAAAGGGGGTCCAAAATATTATTATTATACATGATCAACTTAAAGAAGATCTAAATGATTATACCAAACTATAGTCTATGCTAATAATGAAAAGGTGACCAAATATGGTTAGAATAAAGGTATATACTATGATGAAGAAGCCAATGATATATATTTTAAGGTTAAGAAATTCTTACCTTAAACATTGTAAAATTACCCTAACCTTGCCGAATACCTTGTCCCAAGTGAAAGAGGGAAAACAAAGGATATTTTTTATAGTGATATTATTTTTGCACATGTGCTCACAAGTGGCCCCCACTAGTGAATATGAATCTTTTTTGCTAATTTTTTTACTAGGAAAAAGTATTATTTTTATACAGGAATATAATTTTGTATGAGATCAATAGAGGACAGGTCAAAAAAATATAAATTTAATTGTGCAAGTGGATAAAGAACATATTTTTCACATCATGAAGAAGTCAAATATCATGCACCTGCAAATGAAGACTTGCATATCAATAAAATCTTAAAATTAGCCAAAATATTCACCTATATTTATTGAAATAGAAATAGAGAAGTCAATTGCACTTTGACTAATTGTATTTTTAAAACTAAGTCTATTTTCGCCTTGAATTGTAAAAAAAATGGTTATTTTATTCCTTTATTTATTCATGATAAAGTCAAAAATTATCATGCATGGGAGAGTTCATACTGTAGCCTATTTTTGGGAGGGTAGGGTGAAATATTTTTTCTATATATTGTGTACATTAGCAAAGCACAAGAAGGAATTTTTTATGGAGGAGTGCTTAAGAAAATTTTTGCCAGTTTTTCCCTTGAATGAGAACCAGTTATTTCCTTTCCAATTATTTACAGTGGTATGTATCTTTTTATTATCTCTTATGAACTTTAATTCCTTCAATTAAGTATCTTATCTTGTTGCAAATTTGGTGTTTTATACATAGTCTTATTGTGCATGGTAGTTGTTGTGTTGTTGTGATTTATCTTTGAACACAAGTGTCTTAACTTAGGATTTAGCTGAAACTCGTTAGTTCGTGATTTTTTAATCTTTTTCAGTAATTGTACATGTACTCATTCAAATACCTCAATAATTTTCACGTATCATTCCATTTAAATTTCAAGTACAACCATATTTTTATCTTTAAAACCCCAAAAATTTAGATTTAGGATACATCAATAAGGAACTAGCCTTGTAATCCTGAAGACTCACCTCAACGTAGCGATACCCACATCCCTGAGGTGTTTCCATAGTACAATGTATCTTAAGAAGGAAGTAAAAGTGTACCCTACCCCCTTTAAGAAATTTGGTTACACCATATGACCCTAGCAGCTCAGTTAAGCAACTTTGACAAGTATGACTTCCTCCTTCACCAACCCCTGAATGCATGCCACTTGTCAAGTTGGGGCTAAGGATATTTTTTCTGCCCCTATTTCCCAAAACCAATCAGAAAATGGGAAAATATAAAATTTCTCCACCCCTTGGTTGCCTTCATATTCCTCATATGACCCTAAACTAGCCTCCAATTTCTTAGTTTTAGTTCCCCCCTCTATTCCTTTCTTCAAATTATTGAACGCCACTTGTTGCAAAAAATATATTGTGAATTTTCATAAACTTATTATTTCAAAGCAAGGGGATAATGGGGAGAAAAATATTCACCCCACTCCCTGTAATTTTTCCAAAACCTATATATTTTAGACTTAGCCATTTTTGCATTCACTCCCCAACACTCTCCTTCTACTACTGAAACTCTGCCACTTTTTATCTCAAATCCATCCTCCACAATTTTCATGCTCCATTCATTTTTTCCATATCTCTATGATATGGAAAAGAATAAAGCATGAAAAAATCAATATTTTTGAAAGACTCCACATGAAATTTCTAGTTGAAAGAATTACATAACCCATAAAGAGAAAATCCTCATAACTAAAAAACCAATGCACTGAATAATGCGGGGTTTTTTTGAATCATCAATTTTTTCAAATGCCATTAGAATCCAATTGGAATATTTCTCATGCACACCTTGGATTTTTTGTAGCGAAGAAACCCAAGTTTCCCATAATAAATTTTTTGAAATTTTAAATCTCTCATTCCGAGGAATGGGTAGACGTGAAATTTCAGGGGTACAATAAAGGAAAAAAACTCATATCATAAAAATTGTTTTTTTTGAAAATCAAGGTCCATAACACCACTTTCTAAAAATAGTAAACCTCCTACATACGAACTTACTATTTTTAGTAAGTCTACAAAAAAACAATTTTAGGAGAAGCAATAACTATAGACTTCATCCCAAAGGAGAAACAAAGTGACCACATTTGGAAACAATGAAAAATTTCCATTTATTAATTTTAGTAAATCTCCTTTCAAGTGTACAAAAGTGTCTCGAGAGTAAGGGAATTCAATTTCAAAGGACTATTATTGTCTTATTGTCTGAAAAATTGCTTCAAAACAATGATGGTGTTTCATGTTGTTGAATGGACATTATTCATTTAGGAAATGATGTATTCATCGGTTCTTGTCGTTTAATTTCTTAGTTTGTATGGGAAAATTTCTTAATTTTAAGATTCATCTTTTTGAGTGAAATGTGGCAATGTCAAAAAATATCATCACAATAATTTCCCACAAGTCACTTTGAATCCACATCTTGAGATCTCAACAGTGTCTTTCAACACTCAAGTCATTTGTGTATCATCTGTAAGGAAGATTTTGTAGTCATCATCATCAAAATATTGAAGATGTGCTCTCTTGGATCTTTCAAATTAGCATGGTAGTGTTGCAAAGGTTCATTGCAGGAATCAATGTTCATTCTTAGCTTCTTTGAAGTGGACCTCCATGAGAAATTTCCATGGTCATTTAGGTAAGCATTCAAAAAAATTTATAAACACTCATCTTCAATTGTTTGTTCATCATTTGAAGGAAGTTTATCATGGTGAAAAGAGTTTAAGGAACCATAGATCATCACATGGGAACATTGCATCATATTAGTCAGTTGGTAGAGGAAAATTACTCATCAACATTCCTTATTAGTTCCCTCTCTTATTTCTCTCTCTTCTCTCTCCCCCAATTTATCTCTTCTCTATGTTCAAATTCTCAATTAGGGTTACACTTTTACATAATGAATTCATATTTATGATGTAATAATTCACCCTTATTTTATTAAAAGGGAAATAATATTTTCGTAGTAATGCAAAAAGGTCATAATTTGTGCAAAGGCATATGAAATGTGATGAGGGGGTTAGGTGAAGGGTATATTTTATCTCTATAAATTGTAAGGACATCCCCTTTCAAAAGGTTTGTCAATTTTGTAAAAAATTTGTACAACATCAATGAAGAAATAAGGAGTTTATTAAATCTTTGATAAGGTGATTTTTCATACTTTGAGCTCAAAGTATTAATTTGTCTTGTTTCCATTTGCAAAATTGTGTTTATTCCAATTTATGTGTGTTGGAGTTTTCTAGTTAATGATTGTAGGAGTCTGATTTTCTTACAATAATGTTAATCTCTCTCCCTTTTTCTCACATCCTTTCTCAATCTCCAAGTGAAGTGCACTCTAGCAAGTGATAAATAACTTTTGTTATAGGGCTAGTGGATTTCCTTTGTTTGATCCCTAGTCATAAGACCGCCAAAGAATAAAATTTCACACTCTCATACACATACAGAGCTACATTGTTTAAAAATAGGGACTTATATTCTTAGAGTGTTGGCAAGATAACACCAATTTATCGACATAACCAATTTTCTCGCCATTAGTTTTTGGCACCCAACATGGGGAATACTTGGAAGAATCTACACCCAAATACGATGACAAGAAAACACAAAAAATTTAAAAGATTCCAAAAATCCAAAAATTAAAAAAAAAAATTAAAAAAAAATAGAGTTGATTGAAATCCATTTCTTAAAATCCAACTATTTATTCATGTGAGTAATCCTTTATATTTAAAATTGTCCTTTCATATTCCAATCGCAAGATTTTCTCATAAGCTCATAGAATGGAGAAATACTAATCTAAATAGCATAACATCCCAATTGTTGATCCTAATTTTGACTCTTTCTATGACACTTTATCTCCATCTGACTCTTCAAGTGGTACCCATGGAAATTCTATTCATACCCCTATTGATACTCCTTATACAAAATCAGCCATATTTCAACCATAATTGAACATTGAGTTCCTTGGTGAAGAGGAATGAGAACGAGAATTAGAACTGGGATAATAAGAAGAATTTACATAAGCTAAAGTAGAAGAAACAATGGTAGACAAATAAGGAGAAATACCACAACCCATTTTTCCATGGGGAAGTAATACAAGCCCACTTTCTCTCACACCACCTCTTCAAAATCTACCAAAAGGATCCCATAAGAAATTTCCAAATTTCAAAGGTGTTGACACACAACTCCCTGAAGAAAAAAATTCAGCCTTCACCATATCTTGTGGAATTATCGGAATCAAACATGAAGAATTTGTAGTGATATTGTTTTTTGAATCACTCCAAGAAAAATCAACATAATGGTTCTACCTTCTACCATCAAGATCAATCACCTATTAGGGTGACATCAAGACTACCTTTTAGGAAAATTTCAATTCAACTCAAGATTTTTAGGATCACATGGTAAATCTAAATCAAATGAAGAAAGGAACTAATGATACTATTAGGGACTTTGTAGCATGCTATAATAAGTTACTCAAAAGGTTATCTCTGAAATAAGTTCCATTTGATAACAAAGTAAAAAGGTTCTTCATAAGTTCTCAAACTCCATAGTTATGATTATTTCTCTAGAAGGTTCAAATAAGGGATCTAGCGCAAGCACAAAGAATGGCAATTGAATTTGAATATGATCTCATCCTGTCAAGCCAAATCAAGATCCCTTAAAAGGGAAAAGCTCAAAATCCCAAAGACGAGATAGTAAATCCATTGTTGTAGACATTAGTAAATGAAATGACATCATTGAACAGGGAATTTTTCGAATGAACAATTCCTCCAAACCATAATAGAAAAAATATTGTTTAGGAACCCTAAAGGCTTACCTTAATGGCCCCACCTATCAATTCTTGTTGTAGGTGTAGACACCGAAATCGTGTCGTAATAACCTTGGTGTCCTAGCGCAGCCCTATAATCACTTCCTCATCCTCAACAACTTATCACCTACCTCTTGCACCCCACACATTTTAATTTAATTACTTTAATTAAATTACTACCATTTACCTCCATACATATTAATTTAATTAATTTAAATAAGTTAATGACCTTTTACCCACACACACATTAATTTAATTATTTACATTAAATTTATCCATTACCCTCACACAACTATTTAATATAATTTCCTTTATTAAATGCACCTCACCTAACCATCCCCATCACTTGACCCATTAACCTAAACCCTAAACCAAACTCCTAAATAAAACGTAACATTAGACCCATCCCCTCACCTCACATTTAAAAGCCTGCTAAGGTCGGTTTTTGTCCCGAGAAAAAGGGGAGACCCTTATCAAATAGCGGGACAACTTCCTAGGTGATTTTTGAACAACCCGAGATATCTCTCCTAAACCGATGTCGGTTCACCCTAAACCAATGTCGGTTCTCCCTAAACCGACACCGGTTATACCAGAAAGGACCAAATGGCCTATTTAGACCCATCTACATCTTTGTAATATGGGTTGAAAAAGATCTGATCTCGGGTTCAATCTCTTTAGACGCGACAATAGAACAAAGACTGATTTGTGATCAATAAAGGCAACCAAATACACTGGCACAACAGTGAAACTTTCTTCCCAGCATCCTCCAACACAGAAACTTCTTCATTACTCTTTCGACACGTACCTGACAGAAGAGTAAGTATCCCTCTTCCATATATTTCCTTTTCTTATCATCATCTATAGTTTTTGTGGTAAAGGAACCTAGTCTTTTACCCTCTGCCCATTCCCTCTCTCCAATTGCAGCCACCTTCCATACCTAATCATCTTAATACTTGGCCCAATTTATTATTTGACCTCCTCAGTTGTCTCAGACCTTTGCACCATATCTACACCCCCTCCGTGATCAATCCCGGTCTTTTATCTACTCCACTTTTTCCCCCAAAACTCCAAAACCTAGACTGTGTGATCCCACCAACCCCGGCTTTACCGTCGTCAGTTCTCTCTAACCATCGCTGGTTACAGTAAAATAGTCATTAGTTTTATATAACCGTGGTCAGTCTCTATGTCACCTGATCTCTGCCAGAATAACAACCTGTTTGTGACCCACATTTAACTTAACTTCATTGCCTTTAACATATACTTACTTGAACACCTATTTGACCTTTAGATCTGTATCTAACCTAAACTGTTAGCTCAGATTCACCTATAAGCAACCTACTTTACCTCTAGATCTCCTTCTAGCCTAGCCTCTTAGATTAGATCTAGCCTATTGTGTTTTATATGAGATGGCTTAATCATATTAAACTACACTAGGACAACATTTACTTTATTTCAGCATTGAATTGTTTTAAACAGTGGATTGATAGCCATCTAGGATGTATCCCACTTCCAGGATCTAGTATATGCTAGGAAGTGTGTTGCCTATATTGTTTAACTCCCTTTGGTGGTCTTGTTTTTATTCTTATACAGGTAGTTCCTCCTAGCAAAAAGGAAGGTCTCACAATCACTTTGATTTAGAATTCAGATTCGCGTGCATATAACCTTCAACCATCCCAAAATAGGTATTCCTCTTACCACATTTACCTTATCTGTTTCGTCAAGTACTTCTCAGAAAACCAATAAATTAGGTGAAACAATAGGACTCAAGAATATGGAGAAGAAATTGAACAAAAATGTGAAGACGATGATTCCCTAGAGGTTGAAGAATTAGAGAATCGTGTAGAGGTCATATTTTGTTAGTACTCTAGAAGTGATGGAGATGATGAAAAGAATGTAGCTAGTTTATAATGTTTTGTATTCACCCATTCTAACTGTAAAAAGGTAGACTCTTCATCCACTAGTACTATGAAAAAGAAGAGAGGGGATTTTCATTTGGTGACACTACCAAATAAAATAATTGGTAGAGGATGTCCTCTTCTACCTTACATGGAGTTTGATTTAGAGAAAATTCATCCCATGGAAATAAAAAGGTCACTCGCTATCCCAAGTAATTCTTTCAATGTCTCTTCTAATTATTAATCCACTCCTATAAAATCTATCCCATCAAAAAATCGTAGTGCACCTTTCAAAATAGCTTCTAATCTCTAAACAGTTGCCCCTACTTCTAAGCCTATCCCAACTCCAAAAAGTAGGGATTTCACCCCCCTTATCCTCATTTTCTTCTTTTGATTACGTTGAACACACAAACAAGACCAAGGTACTGAATTTTGAAACCAAATATCTATGGACTCACCTTGAGTAATTTGAGATATTATTTGGGCATATCAAGAGTAGTATTTCAAACCAAAATGTTGTGAATCTTAACTTTATTAAGTACTACTGTGAAACCCATCTACATGTCCATCATAGAACATGCTTTCTCTGAGTCCATAAAATATCGATAAGGTTGACACTTTCTATGTCTCCCTTCTCATGGGTAAATACATATGGTATATCTACATAATAGATTTAGGTGCCTCTGATAATGTAATGCATGTAAAGGTCACCAACGACCTAGAATTCACCATGAATCATCATGGTAACTCTTTTTAATCAACGGATTCAAAATACGACCTACTTTTAAGGAAGCTCAAAGACGCACAAGTGGCGATTTCAAAATTTCTAGACAAGAAGGTTTGAATGATGATCATTTTAGTAAACATTCTGACTTCATTTTCAATGTTTCCAAGTGGAAGCTTCTGCCAACAGTTGGGATTTAAAATCTAGATGAATTGTTCCTTTGCAACTATCTTGGTTAAGGGAGAAATGGAAAAATTAATTTTGGAGAAAAAAATGACCTACACGGTGTAAAAAGAATTAAATTTAGGAGCTAACATTCTATACAAAAAGAGAAGGAGGATGAATATTTTTGTGACTACCAAAGAGAATGATGATATTCCCATTTTGAAAGGACCAAACATTCCTTTGCAGAGGGGTATGGATCTTGAAGAAGCATTGAGAAAATTTGAGTTGTAAGAGGATGGTCTTGAATTTTCAAATGATGTGAGCCATGAAGAAAAATAAATGCTCCTCGAATAATTTCAAATAGAGAAATTGACTTATATCTCTACCCATGAAGAGAATATATTCCCATTCCCATCAGGAGATGAATATAATCTCGATCATGTCATCCATTAGGAGACAATGCCAACTTTTGATGACCCCTTGAAAGGATTGAAAGAATAGTTTCTGTAAGAACTCCTACAAGATGTGGAAGAAACAAAAGACGTAGAGCTCAGCCTCAAACTCCTGATGCGAGCTATGGAGTTGCAAGAAAAGCGTGAATTTAATCATGGGTGCTCAAAAAATTCAAGAGTTGGTCATGATGAATTCTACCAATGTAAAGATTCCAATGTCCCTCATGATCCAATGGATGACAAATTTAATGATGAAAGTGAATTATTTTCTTTAACATTCAAAGAAGAGGAATTTTTTTGTAATGAAAAATTTGAAAGAAAGGATTCTAAGGTCCTCGATTTTAAGGATCCCCTCCACAATGAGGTGGTAAAATAACATGATTTTAAAGATAATGAAGCAATTCCTCCCAATGGTTGTCTTAAAGTTAAGATGGAAGATTGTTTGAATGAAGCCAAAGGTGAGCCTTGGGTAGCTTCAATGAAGGATTCAATACAAGAAATTTTGAAAGTGGTAGAAAGTGTAAAAGATCACAAGATAAGTCTTAACCTCCTAGCTCATGTTATGGCCATAAAGGATGCGAACAAAGATATTCAAGATCTCATGCTGATATGGAACGAAAAGAGGAATTCAAGGGTTTTGGAGAAAAGGTTTTCAACATGCATGAATGGGGAAAAAATCTCAAGGTATCAAAGATTTTCCAACAAAAATCATCCCTAGGGAAACATTGAGATGGTAAATTAAGAATCATCAATGTGGGTGAACACAGAAGGCAATTGGCATTTTGAAATTGATTTCAAGGAGAGTAAAAGCAATGAAATTTAGGAGTGAGACTCTAAGCATCAAGAAGCTTATATAGGTTAACTCCTCCCAAGTCTACAACAACTCATGAAAGCACCTGACTTTCATAAGCAGTTGAGGAAGGGAGGCTAATTTCTTGAACCGATGAATGGCTTAGCAGAAAATCACCATTCAATGTTACCTCTTCGGAGGTAACCACTCGAAAGGAAAATTATTAGTAAATTATTCTAGTGCTCACATAATTATTATATAGTTATAACAATATACTTTTTTATTATGTTACCCATGACTATTGCGGGATATTCGTTCCTATTTACTAGGAAGTTGTTTTGCTACCTCATTGGCTATATATTATCCTATCTATTGTAAATTTTAAATATTGGAGCATATCAAGAATATATTATTATCGTGTGTGTCATGTGTCCTGGTGTTGAGTTTTCAGTTGGTACGTGCTCAGCAATTCTTTATACCTGTGAAGATTGTTTGAACCTATTATGAATTTCTGATGTTGTTCAAGGGGCAGTACCGTTGTGCTATGTACCCATTGAATGAAATCTATATATTCGTTGTAGTCTTAGATTAGTATGTAGTTGATTATCTCTTCTAAGTTTTCTTCTATAGTATAGCGCAGACCTATCGACGTGCATCTAAAGCCTGCTATGTATGTGCCCATGTGTAGATCCGTGATTAACTGTGAAGGATTCTTTGTTTTTGGGTGTGATTAGTTACTGGCAATCTTTGAGGAATAATACCCATACTCGTATTCTCGACTACGATCTGATCAATAGCTCAGCTCCAATCGTGACAGAAAATTTCCAAAACCATATCCAGGTTGCATCTGCTTCAAGCTCTGCATCCAAAGTTAATCCTTTCCAACCTAGTGTTTCATTTTCCACATTCCGTTGAGTTAAAGAAGCCATGGAAAATCCGTCGTTCAATGCATGTTGAAACAACTGTTTTTAATTTGATAGGTGGTAGTTATTAAAACGCCATATATGGTTGTAGTAGTTGGCACTACTAACTTATTGAACCTATCCATCAAAACGTCATGTGGCCTATCAAAATATAAAAGGTGCCCATTATAGTTCGTGTCATGATTTTGTCAAAAATCTAAGTGTATAGGCTTTAGCAATAGTGTGCTTTTTTGTTTGTTTTGTGTCTGAGGATAATTGGTGTAAAGTTTAGTTTAGATTAATTTGTTTCGAATTTTCTAGAGTCGCGAAATACCATAAGCTTTACGGTTCGATTCCATGCAGAGTAGGCATTTACATACAAGTCGATTTCTTGCTAATAAGAGCTTCTAGCTATATTAGTAAATGTTAAAGGTTCTATCATAGTATGTTTTTAGTCATCTGATATGTACTAGAGGTATGTGTTATGTGGTAATATTTCTATTTAGTTTTAGTTCAAAAATTTCTTTCGTAAGAGTTTATAGTAAATAATTTTATTCGTGTCAATAGTCATTGGTAGACCAAATTGTCGTAAAAGAGTCAAGTAACTGATTTTAGGGTTATTATTATTATCCTCTTGTTAAAGTAAAAAATTATCGTCAAGTCATCCATAAAGTGTTTCGAGATTTCCAAAGAAAAATATCTCTCTTGTACGGATGCATTTTCAAGACAACCCGACATCCATTAAATATGTCAAAATTATGGGAGATATTTTCTTATAAAATCAACATGAAAAGATTGAGCCTCAAAGCTAAATCAGGCTGAGTTAGCATCCTTTCATCGGAGGATAGAGGAAAACATAGGTTGGAGGTCTATCAATGACCTCTCATCAGTCGCCCATGATCAGGCCACATGAAGGAATGGTTGCATGTGTGTGTATAGTTTTCTTTCAGTTTGTGCAATTTGTTTTTGGTTGTGTTTGTCAGAGTTCCAGTCTCATTTTTCCTATTTTTAGCGTTCCTTATTGAATAAAGTGAAATTTCACATTGAGAGGGGGAACTTGATCCAATGCTCCATTTCAAGTTTTTTGTTTGTTTGTATGAGCAACATATTTTCCTATGTTATTCCCTCTGGTGAAATGTGATGAGGGTTTATAATAGTAGTTGGCAGATCATGATGTGGTTATAGGAAAACCACTTGAAAACCTTCATTTTTAGTTTGTGGTACTCCAATTGAAAACCGCCATTTTTCGATTCATGGTTAACCATTTGAAAACCATTCAATGGGCTTGTGATCATCCTATAGTATAAATCACCTAATCATGAAAGCAAGTACAAGTACAAAAAAAGGTTTTCCCCATGTTCGCGATAATGGGGGGAATGTTTGGAAATTATTCTAGTGCTCATGTAATTATTATATAGTTATAACAATATACTTTTTTATCATGTTACTTGGGACTAGTCTGGAGTTTTCATTCCTATTTACTAGGAGGTTGTTTTGGTACTTCCTCTGGTATATATTAGCTTATCTATTCTACATTGTAAATATTGGAGCATATTGAATATCAATATAGAAGAATATATTATTATTGTGTGTATCTTGTATCCTGGTGTTGAGTTTTAAAAAATAGCTTCGGTGAAAGAGGATTTTCCCCTCCATTACACCATAGGTTATTTTAGATGTTTTTTTGTCGTTTGTGTTGTGTGCGTTCTTTCTTTTCTCCAAATTTTTTGTTTCCTTTTGTTGTGTGTATACTCATTCTAGCTCTATTTGGAAAATGAATTTGTGAAGTCAAATGGATAAGGTACTGGTCAATGTATTATAAATTAATATTCTAGGATTTCTCATATAATGTCCTTGTTGTGCTCATTTCATAACATTAACCCGAGCTAGAACCAATTGTTGTCCTATGTTTTTCCATGGGCAAAATACACTTGAAAACAAGATAACCATTCCCTAGAGTCAAAAAAATTCTATGTCATAATTTTCCAAGACACCCTAGGTCAACCTATCCCTTGTTTCAGTCCTATCCTATCATTCAAATGGTTTATATATTTTTTCATCCATTCCACTAGGTGATTTAGGAAGAAAAATACTATTCAATAACTTCAGGAGCAATATCTCAAAAAGTGGGTTTTCAAAAAATCTTAGAAAGGGCTATCATCAACCTTTCTAAGTTGAATGTATAGTCACTCGAGTAGTGTCAAAGGCATAAATTAATCATGGAGGTGTATTCAAGACCCAACGTCATTTTGCAACTCATTTAGGAATATTATTGAGAGATTCATAGGTTTAGGAGCTAGCTCATCAAAAGTGGGTTTTCGAGGCTGAAGTAACTTGGATCATGAAAGACTAAATGAGCTTCAAGAGGTCATTTGAAGAGCTCCAAAATGAGTTGTGATCCCAAAAATAATATGTAATTGGAAATAATTTTTAACCCTATACATTGTGGAAAAATGATATCAATCTCAAACCCCATGTATTTTCCCAGGTAGCAAATTCTTTGGATGCACTGCGGACGAACCAAAAGAAAAACACATGTTTTCGAAGGATTTTCAAGCGTTATAAAGGAATGGATTCCATCCAATCCTTCTCAAAATTATTTTCCATGAAAAATCCTGTAATGAAGCGTGCAAACATCCATGCGGGAGCTCAAGTTATGGTCTTTTCATGCCATCCGTCAAGGTACATTCTTTAATAATTAGTAAAATTTATTGAGGGACACGTGGAAATAGAAGGCTAAGGCACACTTTTGTGTCTTAATTTTCTCTCTCCATGGGGAAAGGAGGGGAAATAATTTTCACCCCCTCTTTAAGCACTTTGGTCACACAATATGACCATAGCGGCTCAGTTATACACCTTTGACCAGTATAACTTCCTCCTCTACCAACTCCCGCACGCATCTCACTTGTTAGGTTGGAGCTAAGAAACCTTTTTCTTCCCCTATTGTCCCAAACTGAGTGGGAAATGGGGAAAAAATAATGTTCTCCACCCATTGGTTGTCTTTAGATTCCTCATATGACCCTAAACTAGCCTCCAAGTGCTTATTTTTAGCTCCACCCTCCATTCCTATCATCAAATGATTAAATACCATTTGTTGCAAAAAGGATAAGACACATTTTTTTCCAAGTATTTTTCCAAACAAGGGTTAAAATGGGGAAAAAAATTCCCCACCCCCTCTCTTTGTGCAAAAACCTATATATTCTGAACTTAGCCATTTTTGTGTTCATTTCCCCACAATCTCCCTCTTTTGCTGAAACTCTGTCAAAAAATTTCTCGAATCCATTCTCCAGAATTTTCATGTTCCATACATTGATTCCATATATATATGATCTTAAGAAGAATAAAACATAATATTTTTTTGGGATTTTTAAAGACTCCACATGAAATCTGTTGCTTGAAGAATTATCTAACCCATAGGTAAAAAATCCTCATAACTAAAAAACCAATGCACACTTTAACACAAGGTTTTTTGTAATCACATACTATTTCAGAGGCTATTATAATCCAAGTATAATATATACCATGCACACAACGGATTTTTGTAGTGAAGAAACCCTAGTTTCCCCATGGTAAAATTTTTGAAACTAAAAATCTATCATTCTGAAGACCGGATAGACATGAAATTTTAGAGGTGCAAAAAAGAGTAAAACCCATATTAGAAAAACAATATTTCATCAAAAAATGAGTTTCAAAACACCACTTTATAAAAGTAGTGAGTGATTAACTAAAATAAGTTAAAATTGAGGAAATGTTAAAATAGTAATCTAGTCTAGGAGAACTAAAATGGTGTAAATAAATGCACTCAAGCAATAAGAAATGATTAAAATGATTGAACTAGTAACAATAAAAAAATAATATGAAAGAGGAAGGTAAGTAATGAACGCAGATAATAGTAGATGGTTTTCGTAGGTATGACAGGAAAATACAAGAGCTGGAATAGCCACACAAAGGTCCTTAAAAGAGTGGATCTAGAAGATATAAGAAGATTGGAGTGCCTAGGAGGGTAGTGGGGTGCCCCATGACACCCTACTATGGAAAAAAAAACCATAGTCTCTAAAAAAGATCAGAATCTGATTCTTTTTGGGTCAGAATATATTTTGTAAGATTTACTACCTGTCTCACTCGATTTGCTGAACTGCGCCGAATATACCGAATATAGCAAGATGAAGTTGAAGAACTATAAGAGACAAAATAATTATCAAAACCCTTAAAAAATAAAGATGCAGAATGAATGGTTCAGATTGACCTAATCTGCAATAATAATGGGCTTACTAAACTAAGCATTGCACTACATTTCAGACCCAAATGTAGTTCTAGTGTGTTTATGTGTGCATGTCATTCCTTAGGTTCTCTTGTGCCAGTAGCACATTGTCAAGTAGCGAGCAATAACTAAATGTAGAAAATGTAATAGTACATTGAATAGAATATAATCCCTCACCCTATGAAGTGTGTTTTGATGAAGATATCTTAGCCTTGATGCATTAAAGTATGTTGATGGAAGTAATGCAATGGACGTAATTCTAGGTAGAGTTAAAGTAGTAAGTGATGTTAGGGCCCTCATTATGGTCTCATTAATTTATATTTATAGGTTTCTCTTGCTCTAATTTTGTAATTAATCCTCACATGGGTGACGATGAAAAGGATAAGGAGGAAAAAAGGCTAGAAAGAGCCCAAAAAGAGGCAAGAAAGTAAAACAAGGATCTGGGAACCCCAGGTAGGACCAAGGTGCCCTAGGACACCCAAGTATAGGACTGAGTGCCCCAATTTAGGATAAATTGATGGGACAATGCCGGAATAGCTATGCATATATCTAAAAATGTGTGAGAATGATGAAATAGAAAGTTAAATAAGATGGCCAAAAGGTGGGATTAATTAGTAGTTTTCATCATTTAAGAACCATGTAAATAATAGTAAGAGACCGTGGTAAATAGTACCTAAAGTGCATGATTTTGTGACTATAGTTTTCCCCCAGTTAATGTTGGTGAGAGGAAAAATTGATAGCATAAAGTATATAGAGATGTGTACCTGATGTCCATGTAGAGTTTAGTAGAAAACGTGCCAAAGTACTAGATAAAATCATGGAATTATAAAAATGTGGGGGAGCATTGAAACTATCGATGAAAATAGTGCATAGAAAAAGTGATGAGAGTGAACCTTAGGTGAAATGCATGTGTAGTTGCTACAGTGTCTAGTGGACATGTATGGTTAGTAAGGCGTGTGTCAACACTATTGTTGTTATTGTCATCTTTGTTGTTGTTACCCCCAATTTGACTGCTTTTTTCTCATATAGTCGGACTTCTTAGGAGAAAAAAATTAATTAGTCAAATATGTATGTATGTAAAAAAAACTGTGTAAAATACACGTGTATAAAATGTGTAGAATACACAAATGTAAGATATGCAAAAAGGAAAGTATAAATGGAACACGTACACCTGATCCATGTCAAGAAAAAATGTGTAGATGGATATCTTGTACTACTGCAAATTTTTTAGGTGATCTCACACCACCTTGGCTTTAGAAGCGTAGGGAGGAAATGCCATATGTCCTCCAAGCTTTAACTGCTTCTGTTGAAATGTGTGTGAAGAGATCTTTGTAATGTCCTAGTTTGTTTGGTGATCTAACACCACTAGCCAAAGTAGTGTAGAGAGGCACACCCAATGCAACCTACAAGCCTAAAAATACTTCCCATAAATGCTAACCACACATGTCCTGTAAATTTAATTGTGTATGGGGTTCGTAGACTGGTCTGAACACATGTGTTGTATGTAAATTCATAATTCCAAGGGTAGAAATCACACTGTACTAAATCAGTGTAAATACGTTGTGTTAGTATGTAAACCCTTAATGTTGTCCGCCTCTTTGGGGTCACATGAGACATCGTTGATAGGATAATGTTTCTCTAGAAAGAGTACCTACAATATAATGATCACTATAAATCTTTCCTGTAAGGGGCAAAGGGTGTGCTTAGTAAAAACCAAGGAATTCACAAAGAAGGATGGCTCGCCAAAATAATTTTTAGTATGAAAACACATGCATGTGATAATACAAATGTAAAATACACAAATAATGTAGAAACTACCAAGCACAATGGTGTAAAGATACAAAATACATGTAAGCTACAAAAAGTGGGTTGCAAACATGGGACATCACTCATGATGTCACAAGAAACGCTAGGACGTCATGGCTACAAGTAATAGACAAGTGTGTGCACAAATATAGGGAAAACCCCATATATAATGGCAAACAATAGCAGCCAGGTATAGACCATGAAACAAGTAGTCATGGAAAAATGTAATCTTAAAAAAAATGTGTTGCACATGAAACACCCATTAGCATGCTAGAGTAGTAACCAATATTTCAAAGCATGTATGATTAAATAATGTAAGATGTTAAGTACAAAATGAAATAATAACACCTATATGAGACGAATGTGGATGTTCTGAGCGACAAGTACAGGAAGGGTAGAAGCTAAGCATCCATGTCGTCTATAAGAGCCTTGTATCTACTATCAAACTAAAAAAATACGTGAATGCGCATGTGTAGATGATATAGATAATGAAAGATAAGAGATCAATCAAACATCTGTAGTAAAGTGATCATGAAAAACACTAGTAAGCAACACTAAATTCCCCCAAGTTAATGTAATATGTTGTGGATGGATGGCATGGAATGGAAGAGGAAATGATAGGACCCATAAGGCCCAAAGTGAATGGAAATGTATGCAATGACATTCATTTTTTCCCCTCAGTAGTCCATACTTAACCATAAATGATAGTGCATCATCGGGAAAAAAATTTAGTAGTGTTTATTGTGTCCAATGCATATTGATGAATGTGTATGTGTAGCGGTGATAAGATGGGACATGTGGAGACATTTTCATGAAACCTATAGCCAAAGCATATATCATGAATTGCTAAATGGGTGAGTGAAGATTTATCCTAAGTGTATATCACTATAAGATTAACGAGTCAGTGATGATTTATCAGTAAACGTATATAACTATGTGGTGAATGGATGATTCATGATTTAGCCCTAGGTGCATATCACTATAACTTGAATGGATGAGTGATTATTTATCCCTAAGTATATATCAATACATGATAATAGAAATAGGGACACGCCGATGTCTAAGACTAGTGGAATGAGTTAGTCTTGTAGATGACACTTGAGTAGGTGAACTAGGAGCAAAATGTGCTTTTAAAAACATCGAATGAGATATGTTAGAAGAAGTGGAGGATATATTGGTATGATGATATTGCAAAAGTGGATGAGATAAAAGGACACCATCAATAGATATGACCTGATTATTGTAGATAAATTTGAGGAATAAATGATACAAAGAGATGATAGATTGTGATCGATGAATCCAATTGAGACAAATGATCATGTCATATCCCTCATCTATTTTTATATTGATGCAGAATCACAGCACCCTATGAATTACCTAATGTTTAATGGGGCATCCGGTGAAAACTGCACAAAATTGGACCATCTCTCAGGTTGCGGGACTTTCGGGCTTTAGATGGTCCTCTGGAGAAATCCAACTTCTTCTTCCTAAACTACATGCCACAATATGCTCTAATGCAAAAAAACTATCTAATCCTAATTAAACCTTCCAAGGGATCAGGGAGAGAGAGAAATGCATGAAAATAGAGCCTACCCTAAAGCGGTGATACACTAGAAAAGGAAGTTGCTGATAAAAAATCCAGCTGCCTGAAATGGAGAGAGGTGAGTAATGGAGAGGATAGAAAATATGCATCACATGAAAAAGATAAAGCTCACAGTGAACACCAATTCAAACTGCTTAAACATGGCACTTAAAACCTACAATAGACATCAATAATATGCATAGTATACCCTGCAATGATGAGAGGAAACACGAGACAATAAGATATCAAAAGGATGGACAAAATTCATCACAAAACATATTTTATTTCTCCACAAGTTCACACATTACATAATTAGTGGGAAAGAGGCAAGAAAATGCCATTACAAAGCAAAGAGAGGAGGCTTAAGCTCCACATTCAACCCTAGTAGGGAAGAAAGAGAATGGGGGAAGGAGATAAAAAATTACCAACCTTTTAAAAAAACTCCCCCTCCTTACAATATATTTGAAGAATATGAGTGGAAAACGAGAGAAGAAATCGAAACTTTCATTAACCACCCCAAAAGAGAATTGAATTCACCTACAACAATGATGGGTTCCACTGAAAAAACCCATGCCTCTATGTGTTGTTCCTTGTTGGTCAAGAAAGGAAGCCCATAGTTCATAATGGTGGTAGGTGAGGATCCTGAAAACCTCAAAAATGGTGGACTGTATATATTAACTTTGACTAACTTAGTCTCACTAATTTAAAGATGTTGATAGCTTTCCAAAAAGTCCTCTCTTTCTCAAATCCAAGCTCTAAGTGAAAAGTTATTGCCATATAAAGGTTAAAGTCAAGCATTCTAGGTGGGGTCGGAGTCTATCCATATGAGATCCACATTGAAGCCCCCTACATTATTAATTTTTTTCTAAATTTTAGGGTCTTGGAAATCCAATGTGCCAACACTTGGCACCGTCCACAAACATGTTGCTTCAATCCTTTGGGTGAGTAAAGGGCACCACTATATATAATATCAAAACCCCTTTTCGGTTGGGACCTTAGTAGTTAGCTCCACGTAGAAACCCTGCATGCTTCCAAGACTTTATCCCCTCCTTTCACTCTTAGATCTATGATGGTTGGACACTTGACATCATCTATGGGCCTTGTCTGCTTTCTTTTTGTTTTGTATAAGTCCCCTTTTCCTATTTAGGAGCAACTATGTTAGACCCTAAACACTTGGAGGGACCTTGCTCATTTGGGGACTGCCTTTTTATTTTAACCTTGAAGATGCGCTAAGGTGACACATGGAGGATTCTCTTGGCTCTTAGAATTTTCAATGACCGGTGGAAATTTCTTGGGCTCTGACCATGTAGAGAGCCTCTACTCATTTGGGGGCCTGCCTTTAGATTTTACCTTTGAATTTATGTCGATGAGGCACGTGGAGGATTATGTTAGCTCTTAGAATTTTCAATGGCTGATGTAACTTTCTCAAGCCCTAGACATTTGGAGAGCCTGTGCTCATTTGGGGATCTACCTTTGGATTTTACCTTTGAAGTTTCACCGATGCGACACGTGGAGGCTCCCAGTTTTCTACATCTTCTAAAGGTACGTTCAGCTGACATGTGGCACTTTTTGTGGTTCTGTTGCTTTTCTTCAAGGTGAATCACATTGGGATCAATTTTAAAGTTCCAGATGCATGCGCTTAAGAGGGAAGTTTGAAAGGGGAAAATGGAACAAGAGAAGAATGAGAAATAAGAGTATGGAAGCAAGGAGTGGATATCACACTAAGAAAGGGCGTATGATGGTAGAAAGGAAAGAGAGCATGTGATAGGAAGACCCAGAACTTAGCCAATTTGGAAGGCATCTATAGATGGGCATGCAGAAGAATTACATGGCACAGGGAGTGTGTAGGATGAATACAACCCTATGCAAAGTGTCAAAAGAGTAATCCTATGAGTGCACAATAGGAAATGTGAAGCATCAGAACCTGAGTGAGAGTAAAATTCAGGAAGCTTACCCAAAAATGAATGGTACATGAATTGTAAAAGGGAAAACTATGACATGAAGCTTACCCACACAAAAGGGTTTGAAAAATGGATGGTAAATTTACGATGGAGGGTAACAATTATCTCAAAGGAGTGACATTGAATAGGCATTAATGGGGCAAGATGGGTCAACCTTAGTATTATTTATAGTGGTCAAACTGATAGATGCATGTATGTGTAAATGATTATATGTAAGATTAACGTGATAGTTGGCGTTGGAAAAAGAAATGACGGGTGGAGAAATTTCAATGTTAGTAACTAAGAAATCAAGAGCTCATGACTTTGGAGGTGAAATTGTATCATATGTATGATTAATAGAAGAATCTGTAGTATTTTTTTCATGCTAGTGGGATTCATTAACAAGGAGCTATTATTTACCCTTTTCATTCATAAGAGTAGAGGTAGTATATTTTAGGAATTTTAGCTTATTGTTGTTAATTAGGTCTTTGATAATTTTTCTGACTTTTAGAAATCTATTTGTAGAATTTCCCACACATTAATGATAATCACAATGGAATTATTCAATGTAGTTTCTTCCTTTGCGTCGTGATGGGTCTAACTCGAGTGGTGGAGGAAAGTTAATAAGATTTCCGTCAAGGATTTACTTTAATATAATATGTCAAGCCATTGTATGGTTGTTAAATGTGTGCCTAGGTTTTTAATACTGAAATTATTTCGAGGGTGTAATTGTGTTAACTATGATTTTAGCATCGATAAGATTAGATGTAAATGGCTTGAATGGTGCCTTATTTTGACAATGATTTGAGGATGGATTTTGTGTCTAATAATTAAGCTTTCTAATGGATAAAAGTTTAGACTCGCACAACTTAAGAGTATGGAAATTTTGAACAAATGAAAAAAAAGAATCACAGAGAAAATTTTCTTGGAGAGGTGGTAAAAGACTTTGAATAAAGAGGTCCTGCAACTCAAACTTAGCAATTACATTTTTTATTTTATCTATATTATTCTTATATTACAAACCGTAGTTAGTAAATTGTTCATTAGATCCCTTTTTAAGTTGTTCTAGTTGAGAATAAGAAATATTAGAGCCTATGTTGATGGAGAAATGTGTAAGTAAGGCATCAAACAAATTGGTAAATGAGGTAACAGAGTGGAAAGGAAAATTGTAGAACCAAATCATGACATAATCATTGAGACCAAGATGAAATATTTTAGCAAGGAGAATATGATCATCAACAAAATCTAGATAAGAAATGTGAAATTCCCGAAGATTCTCCTGTGTGTCACCATGCCCATTTAAAATAGGAAGTGTTATCTCTCCAAAGTTCAGCATGTAAAGAGATGACTGTAGAGGTTCTAATCTTTCCTTGGATCTCTCTCTTTCCTAGATATGATGGAAGCACCTCAGGTTTGTGGGTATAGCTATTGTGGAGGTGAGTCTCTGGTATCGATGTTAGTTCCTTCTTGATGTATCATAAACTAATTTTTTTGTTGGTTTTGAGGGTAAAAATATGACCGTAAATGAATTGAAACTGGGGTGATACACCAAACTTGTAGAGGTATTTGACTGAGTACATGCAAAAATAATTTGACAATAGATTTTGGATGCACAAATCAATAGTTTTTATCAGAATATTAAGGCAAAACACTTGAATTATTGAGGGAATGATTCACAACAATATTGTTAAGATAAACATGCACACTAATATTATGCAAAAATTACTAAATTTGCAGCAAGGTAAGATGAGTAATCATGGAACTTGACATTCACAAGAAATAATGTGGTATACATAATACTGCAAATAATTGGAAAAGTAGAAATCAATTCTCATTCAAAGGAAAAAACTAGCAAAATTTGCTTCAGCGCTCCTCTATCTAACAGTCCTCCTTGTCCCTTGCAATTTCACATAATATATAGCAATTTTATTCATCACATCGTTCCTAAAAATGGACTAAAATTGTACTCGTCCATGCATCCTATTTTTATCCTTTATCATGAATAAATAAAGGAATAAAAATAAACATGCTAATACAATGATGTATTAATAGCCTTCATTACAAAAATACAACTCAGTCAAACTACAATAGACTGTTCTATTTTTAATAAATTTGGATGAATAATTTGGCTAATAATAATATTTACTTGATGAGTAAGTTTTCTCTGATGCATGCAATCTTTTTCTTCTAACTGATGATGTGACATCTACATCTTGATCTACTTGCATTTATTAAAATAGCAATTTAATACTGCTCCTCGGCTACACATGTAAAATATAAATCTCTCTACGTGTCGGTAAAATAATTTTTTTATTTGAAATATTTTGCAAAAATAATTCACCCATGCATTCATCCTCTGTGGGGACCACCTGCAAGTTCTGATGATGGCACCTATTTGTCTTCTCGTGGTTACATAAAAATTTATCTTTTGCAAGTACAATTTATTCACTTTCAAACCCTCCTTTTGATGGGACCACATGTGATGAGTACACACTTTCCTCTATAGATTTTGGGGCCATGTTTGCACATGTGGTAATAGAACCTTCTCCCTATGCATGAGATCACCTTAGATAGTTTGAGGTATACTTTGGACTTTTGACCATGGGCACTTTTGAATAACACATAAGGTTCCGGGTTTATCTCACATGGCGCATTTATAAATCATTGTTCGATTATTTTATTTTCCTAACCACATCATGGCATATAATTTGGATTTTCATATAACATGATTTTTCTTACCTTTTCCAAGGTCAAATCAATGATTCCGAAATTGGGACAAGGTACCCATCAATCGATGGCCTGACCCTTTGTGATCTTTTGTTAGTGATGGATTACTTAACCCTAATTAAGGTTTCTTGTGGCTTGACACATGTATTTTTGTCAAATCCTGGTTGTATCAAGAGTTTGCATGAAAAAGGGTGATTGATCCATGAAGACCGTCGATCTTCATACTATTTGATATCCATCATTGATTGCTTTGAGTATGGCATAGGAGTAGCTGAACTGTGGATTTAATCGACATTGACTGATCTCTGGATGGATTTTATTCTATACCATTAATCCTCTTACCATGGTAGGTGGGGCAGTTGGCATTGGTTTGCAATATTGTTAGTTGGATCTTTACAGGATTTGATCCTGAAGAATTGAACTTTATCCTTGATTCTTTGATGAGTTAATTCAACCTAACCTGTGGGTTAAGGTAATAAAAGAAAATTTGTCTTACCATTTGGTCATTTGCAAATATTTGAGCCTAAGGATGGAAAATTCATTCCATACTGCCATTGTTTCAGTAACTCGAGCTCACTGCTGTGATGGGTTTTTAAGTAAAGCTTCTGAGCATATTTTTCTTCTTCTGCAAAAATCTAAAAAATAAAAGTGGTAGTGACTATTGATGCTTAGAGATTGATTTTGTGTTTATACCACTAGGAATATTAAAATTTATATTACTCTAGTTTGTTGAAGTTCACTGCAATTGCGCGCACTCTGTTCTTATTGTCAATTTTTCTCTAGTTTGAGCTCTTTAGGATAGTAACTACCACTGACGATGATCTCTAAACTCTAGTTTTAACTAGAACTTCTCTGATCATATGAGTTGTTGAAAGAAGGTAAGCCTTTTATTTAATATTTATATAATAGTTTCTTCCTTTTTGTGGTCTGTTGAAATTTCGAGTCTCATACTAAATATTTCTTGAAAATTTCTATGGTTCTTATGATTCTTCATTTTGTGGCATCCTTACGAGTTTGAATGTTATTCTAATTCCCTGTATATTTGAATATGTAACAAGCATTTGATCAATTTTCAATTGTACTTGTAAGTTTAACAATTCCATTTCTTGACTCTTCCTGATGGAAACTCGGTTTTCTTCCTTTTGATCAAAAATGAATAAATCTGAAGCTGATAAGCTTGCGAATCTAGTTACTTTTTTAGTTGTTTGAAAAGTACCTAAATTTGGGTCTGTTTTGAGCTGAGGTTTGCCATTTTTATTTTTTCCCTTACATGAGTATCTTAAACTTTCTGGAAACTTATATTAGCTCTGTTTGGATGAGTATTGCATCTGTAAAAATGTTGTTGTTGGTTTTTCTTTTATACGGTTGGTGTATTCAAAACATAGGATATTATTTTCAACTACTTTGATATTATCATCCTGAATTCTTCCTTACTCATATGCATATGGGATACGTCATTATCTAAAAATGAATTGGGTTTTACTCCAATCTTTTATTTCCTGAGTTTGAGACATCATTCGAAGAGTTGTCGTTATTATGAATCTCTTACTTAATTGTTTCTTCTCTAAATTTATGGTGCACTATTTCGATTCTTGTTGGAGCTTTTCACTATACAATTGTTTTTTTTCAAAGGATTTCTTTTTTTATCCAAATCTTATATAACTTTAGAGTAACTAAAAGAGATAGATCTCTATAATTTGAAACATATTACTTTTGAACCAGCTTTTTTTTTATAGATTTGGGTCGATTCTTCATCCCTTTGATGTCATTTTACCAACTTGAACTCTATTCTGAGCTCTTAATAGCTTCAAGCATCATCTTGTTACAAAAATGTGTTCTGGCTCTTTATTGTTGAGGATACCTTTCCTTTTAATTTTTGACAAAAACTGACTATTATTTCCTCATCTTGAAGGATTCATTGTTGTTTATCATCATGATCTAGTAGGAATGGGTACTTGGCATTTAAGCTCTATATTTGGATTTAAAATTATGTTATTGCAACACTTTGAAAATAAATCTTTTTTTGATCCATTCTTTGTAAAAATGTTTGTAAGATACATGTGTTTGATCTCTTTATTTGGCTCATCACCTATTGTAGCTCATGTCTTCATCATGATATGTTGTTGCCTAAGCTATATTTTTATTAAAAAGGATTATATGATTATGCACCCCATGTAATGTATGTAAACCTTGTTGAGATTTCTGTGTGGATGCATTTACTTTTTGTGTTCCCTTATTTATCTAATTTTTTTTTCCTTTTCTCTATAAAACTTGAAAATATGCCATTAATGAAGAAGATGGAAATAGTTTTTCTAGTTCATGTTTACTTCATGCTTAAATTTTGATGAACTCCTTTTTGATAGCATGCCAAGCTTTACAATAAGGATGGTGCCTCTTTATTTATAGCTTGAGCTTGGTATGATTATCTTAATACTT
This sequence comes from Taxus chinensis, assembly GCA_019776745.2. NCBI lineage: Eukaryota > Viridiplantae > Streptophyta > Pinopsida > Cupressales > Taxaceae > Taxus > Taxus chinensis. Next base: position 413,736,168 of record CM034155.1, on the reverse strand, counting down.
GATATTCTACAATCTATACTTGAATATATTCTTGGAGTTCTTGAAACTATTAAGCCCAAACATGTATTTTTTTAATTTTTTTTCCCAATATGAAGGTATACATGGATTTTTTCTTGCAATTATACCTAATGTTACTTTTTACTATCTTTACTTGAATTTTCTAAGGCAATATGTGACTCAACGATACTTTTTTCAGTTGTATATTCTTTGCTCTATTATTTAATGAAGTACTCAAACTCTTCAACTTTTTCTTTCAATCTGACATGCTTCCCTTTTATAGACTTTTTTTCAATATTTGGCGCTATTTTTCTACTCTATTCCATAATGGAAATAGGTGACTATAAATCTTGATTAGAATCATTATGCTTCTACCCTTGAAGCTTTTCTTTAACATAAGTAAACTTTACTTATCCTCCTTCCTTTATATGGGCATCATCATGGTGGCTCAAAACTTTATTGACTGTAATTGAAAACCTAAAGATGAATCATTCCTCTTAGTTGTTCTAAATTTCTTTAATTTTCATCTGTAGGTCTTGTGACTTTGACCAAGTTCCTTAATCCTATAGCATATTTCTTGAGTAATTGTATCCTATAGATGAATGTTTCTAAGATAATTATTACATTGAAGCTCTTATATTATCATAACCTTTCAGGAAACTTGTATGTATCTTTTGTAAATATCTTTTGGCTCTTTTACTTCAGTTGTAGCTTTTTATTTTCCTGCATGTATAGTATCATGTTGCATCCTCAAGAAATTTGATGAATAAAAATGATCTTTTGTAACATAGTTATCTTTAACTTGGAAACATTCCTTTTCCATAGTTATCTTTAACTTGGAAACATTCCTTTTCCAGCTTCAATTTTCTGAATTCTTGAATTTTTGTCAATTACATATATGTCTCTGATGTATATTATGAATGTAACTCATACATCCTGATGTAAGGAGATCTATTTGCACAAAATTAGATAGTACAATAATATGGATTAACCTTGATCTCCAGAGTAATAGTCTTCTTTTATGTTTCTTAGGTACAATTCCAATATGGATAGCAAGGATGAAGATGAAGTAAATATGGAGCTAAGAGTGGAGCAACAGAGGTGAAATAAACTCAAGGAAATGATGGTTTTTTCATACTCCTTACTTTTATTTTCATGCATATGTACCTTCTAATTCACTAGTTAAGACTTTATTTTGAGTTACATCCCATGACTTGTGTGGGAAACATTCAAATTACTTATGAATAAAACATTAATAAATGGAACTGAGTTGTGTACTTCTTTCTACATTTCAGTTTCATGTATGGATTATATATTGAACTAAACAACTCAATAACATAATTGGATGTATTTAATCATAAGGAAAGAAATTTCAAATATCTGCAACATTAATAATGAACTCCCAATTATTGTAATCTACAACTCTCTCTACTTTTCAAAAAATTAACACTCCACCTATTATGTATATCTAGTCTTCATCAAACTAATACATTTGTCCTTAGGGATTTCATATTATTTTGCTGAAGATCACCATAGAATTGTAGACGATGTGGTTTGTTACATTTTGTAATAGCACAAATAAATGCAGATTACATGTAACCATTAATTGGTGCAATTGAAAATGTATTCCTCTAGTTAGGTTCACTTTACCAATTCCATCCATCGTAATGAAGTTTTCAAGTTAGGGATAAGAAAAATTTGAGGAAGCGGATAAGAAGAGATGGTAGGTGTGATTAGATTATGTAATAACAAGGTAGAATCTAAAGATGGAGATGTAGTAAAAGTATCGTGTTGTAACTTATGAATTTAAGCTTCAAGATCATAATACATACTATATAAATATGTATGACCAACAAAGGAGAATTGTATTTGATGAGAAACTAAAGGAGGAATAATGTGGTTGGTAGGAGTGGGGATAGAAACTAGAACAATAGATATAGGCGGAAGAGTAGAAGTAGGTGGTTGAGTGGTTATAATAGGGAGTATAGACACAAAAGGGTTTAGTTTTTTTGAATTAGTAGCTTCCTCATGAACCACATGGAGAACTAAGTATAGGTCCTAGGGGTGTATAACAAGGTGATCATAGATGGCTTTAAGGTGAGATTTAGTAATTTCCTTATGAGATTGAGCCATGGAAAATGAAAAATTGAAACCCTAGTTAAATAAGAAAGAGGAGTCTAGAAGCGTATAAGATTAGGTTCACCAAAATGATGAACTTAAATTAGCTAAAATGGGGGAAATTAAATAGTAGTTAGTCTAATCTAGGAGTTAAAAACTCTAAATAAATACACTCAAGTAACATGAAATTATTAAAATGATTGAAATAGTCGAAATAAAACCCTAGCATTCAAGACGACGGAAAGCAATGAACTCACATGATTGCAAATGGTTGTTTTAGAGTTTTACATGTGTGATAAGAAAATGTGGGTGCTAGAATGGCTCTACAGGGGTCCTAAATATAATGGAACTAGAAGATATGAGAAAACATGAGTGCCTAGGAGGGTATTGGGGCACCCTAAGGTTCCTTTCTATTGAAGAATAGGCGTACTCGTCTTTGAAAAAACTCAGAATCTGATTCTTTTTGGGTCGGAAGATATTTTGTAACCTTCAATTCCTATTGCACTAGATTCATTTAAGTGCATCAAATATGCTGAATATATCAAGATGAATTTGAAGAGTTGAAAGAGAAAAAATAAGTATCAAAACTCTAAAATAATAAAGATGTAAAATGAATGGTTCGAACTTACCTCAGTTGCAAAAATAATGGACTTACTAAACTAGGTGTTGCATGAAATTTTAGAACCAAATGTAGTTTTGGCATGTGTGTGCATATCATGCCTGATGAGGCCATAAATTGGGCATAAATTACCATTATTTTTTCCTTCTAAGTTAGCTTTGAAAGTAGATTTAAATGTAATCTATGAACATATAGTTTTCTTAAGATAGATTATAGGATATATATCTTATTTATTATTATTCAAATATTTTTCTATCTATATTGTTGACTAATCCTATTAATTATTTGGGAAAAGATGGAAAGTCTTGTGTATGTAGACCATAAAGAAAAGATAATGCTAGTATTGGGAAAATTGGAATTGATCATGAATAATATATTTAAAATCAAATTTAATTTCATATTCAGATTCCTCTTGAAAACTTATGCAAGTTCAAACAAAGAATCATATCAATCCAAGGTTGCATGCAAAAGTTATAATTGTTTTAAGTTAGTTATGTAACTTGCAGAGTTAGTTCCGAAACTCATAAAGTTATTTCTGAAACTCACAGAGTTGATTCCAGATCTCACAGGTTTAGTTCCAGAACTCACAAATTTGGTTCTACAACTTGTATCAATTGAATGAAAGTTAGTTCTATAACATTCAATTCGTTGAAAAGTAATATTTAGTTCCAAAACTTGCATATTTTGTTCCAGAACTTACATAAAATGAATGACATCTTTAGTTTCAGAACTTACATCAATGGAATGATAGTTTTTGAGGGATTTTGAAAACTCAAAAATTCCAATGGGAAATATGAGAGAGGTTTTTGTTCATAGCGATGTGTTTAACAAAAGCCTCATTCAAATTTTATATAAGTTTTACCAATGAAGAGAGATCTAACTTTTAGTAAGCTGCAGTCTGAGGAAAAGTGTACCATATGGGAACTAAAAGTTCCATAAATAGAAACAAAAAATTCAAATGGAAAATATGAGAGAGTTTTTTTTCGTAGAATTTTAAAAAAAAAAAATTTCATTCATATTTGCTACAAGTTTTACCAATGAAGAGAGATATAGCCTTTAGTAAGCTGCAGTCTGAGGATAATTTTATCAGAAGAGCACTAAAAGTTCCAGAAACAGAAATAGAAACGTCAAATAGAAAATATGAGAGATATTTTTTTCATAGAAATGTTTTTAACAAAATACTCATTCAAATTTTCTACAGGTTAGACCAATGAAGATAGACGTAACTTTTAGTGAGTTGCAGTTCGAGGAAAAAACATATTAGACAAGTGTCAAAAGTTTCACAATAAAAAACAACAAAGTCAAATGGAAAATATGAGAAAGCTATTTGGTCAAAATCATATTTTTAGAAAAATCCTCCTTCCAATAATGTAGAAGAAAAAAATCATTATGATTCTTGTTACCGAAAAGTAAGGAGAAAATTTGGGAACAAATCTTCCTAAAAGAAGCAAGATAAGATTCGACTTCAATAATATATCTCTCTCCATATTTTTTGGATATAGAGATCTTAGTTATTAGTATTGGAATAAAGATAAGATTAGATTGTATTTCCTAAAATAAGGAGTTGGTTGTATGCATGAATTATAAATGCAACCTTCCACACTAAGATATGTAATTTTTTTCCAGAAGTAATCAAGATTTGTTCTTTCTTTCCAATCTTTGGAAGTAAACTTTTTTTGCAAATTATGAATTAAAAGTATGAATTAAATCCTCTTCTAAGGAATGGGCTGGCCACTAATTCCAAGGAAGATGGATCAATGTGTTAATGTTTTTTTCTTTATTTCTGTAGTTTTCCTTTTGTTGTAAATTTCTATTTTTTTATGTTATGCAATTTCTTTTGTGAACCTGCAGGTGTCCTTTCCTCTTTCCTTTACTTTCAATTCAGCAATTTCAATTTAGACAAGTGTTCCTTTATTTTTGTAAGTGTTCCTTTCAATTCATGCAAGTGTTCCTTTATTTTTGTAAGTGTGCCTTTTAATTCATGCGAGTGTGTTTCTTTCATGCAAACTTTATTTCTGCAAGTGTGTCTTTTAATTTCTACAAGTGTGATTTATTTTATACAAGTTTGGTGTGTGTTTAAAGGAATTTTTTTTCAAGATCTCCTTTTATTAATGCATACAACCTTTATACACCAACCTGGATTGATATTATTAATGACAAGGATTGACGAGCCTCATTATTTTGGCGTCATTGCCAGGGACATAGTGTAATTGGGTGATTCAAAGTTCTCTAAAAGAATATTCTATTTACAGTAGAATACCTTTCACCAAATTCTGTGACAGGAGGAATTTGGTTAGTAGTTTCTTTAGTCTTTTATTTATTGCAAGTACATTTAAATTTCATTTATGTAATTAGGAATATTAGATTGTAAATATCTCCCCACAAATTACTTCTTTGTATAAGAAAAATGACTGTGATGTTTGATCAAGAAAGTATAATGGTATGAATAAAGAGTTCAGATCTTGAAATGGTAGAATATGATATTGAATCTAGAAGTAGATCAGTTGATGAAATATCATATGCCATTATTGATAACCACCACCATTTCTCCTTGTATCAACTAATAACTCAGTGATCTTATTACACATAACCTTAGTAAAAAACTGACTTATCCAGTTTGTAATAATGAAGTGGTAGCATTTCTAGTTAACTTCATCCATATTCAAGGATTTCATTAGAGCCAAAATAAAAACACTCATAAATTCACCCATCCAAATTATTTTTTCATCCCATAATAAAATTCAATCCCTGAACCATATCAATTAGAAAAGTTAGTTTTCATGTCTTTCAATTTCTTTATTTTTGTATATGGTTGGATAAGGTTAAGAAGCAATTATAATGATTATCAAGGAAAGAATTTTTTTCGTACTAACATCTAAGGACTAGATGTATAGGAATTTCTAGAGTTGTTCTTGATATCAGCATGCACATTTTTTAGCACCAACAGTATCAACCAACGAGCATGTAGATTTTGGAGGGACCCACGAATACTTTCAATTTATCTTTTAACAACTCTATCTCCTGAGATCACTAGTTTGGGATTTGAAGATTACTATGGTGATTCTGATATTTCACAATTCAAGATGGGCTTTGAAGACCTAAAAATTGTCTACACAATTTTTGAAATCTTCTTGGAGTTACCAAGTATGAAAAAAGGTTTTTATGAGATCTCATAAATTTCTTCCTATTTTACACAAGTTTTACTTTGAGGAATATAGTATGATGATGGATCAATTTTCTCTCTAATCCTTCTCATACTATCATTTCAGCCAAAAAAACAAATTGATTGGAAAACCAACTTGCTGGCTAATCGAAGGCAAAGAGAAAAAATAAAAAAAATAAAAAAACTTTGATTGGAAAATTAGCTTATTGGCCAATGAAAGGGAAAAAAAAGAAAATCAAAAATCAAAAAGTTTTGATTCGAAAACCAGCTTGCTAACTAGTCAAAGGCAAAAAACAAATTGTGATTGGAAAACTAGCTTGCTTGCCAATCAAAGGCAAAAGAGGTGGCTCTTCCTCAAAGGAAATCAAATGTTACTTGATGGCTTGCTTCTTGACACAATTTGACCATGTTAACAATAGGATCAGATAGAAAAATAGAGGTATGGTCAAGTTATTTTGTTCTACTATTTTATTTTTAATCTTTCTTGTAAATTTTTTTATTACAACTAAATCCACTTTTACAGATTTCCAAGGAAGGCAAGATAAAATTTATATCTCCCTTACTTAGATGAAAAATATGTGCAGTTCTTTACAATAAAACTTTTAGAGTCTAATTTATGGGAAACCGTAAATAAACAACATGCATCAAGACATCCATGACCTTAGGTGTCGGAGAGAAAGAGAAGCATTAGATATGCATTTTGATTTTAAATATGAGACACAACAGAAGGATATCCACACAAGAACCTGCTGTAAAATAAAAGAGATCAAAAGTAATAGAAGGAGATCCACACAAGAACTTGTTATAAAAGAAATAATATCAAAAGAAGCAGAAGGAGGTCAACAAAAGAACCTGTTGTAAAAGAAATAATATGAAAAGTAGCAAAACAAGATCCACACAAGAACCTGTTTTAAAAGAAATAATATCAAAAGTAATAGAACGAGATCCACACAAGAACCTATTGTAAAAGAAAGAATATCAAAAGCAACAGAAGGATATCTACATAAGAACCTGTTTTAAAATAAAGAAATCAAAAGCAGTAGAAGGAGATCCATACAATAACCTGCTATAAAATAAAGAATATCAAAAGCAATAGAAGGAGATCCACACAAAAACTTGTTGTAAAAGAAAGAAATCAAAAGAAGTAGAAGGAGATCCCAAGGAACGTGTCCTCAATACGAAGAAGAATCTAAGAAGAGGAGATAATAATGTAATGCATGAGGACATGCATAAGTTTAATTGTGGGGTGATGATGAGGCCATAAATTGGCCATAAATTACCATTATTTTGTCCTTCCAAGTTACCTTTGAAAGTTGATTTAAATGTAATCTAGGAACACATAATTTTCTTAAGATAGAGTATAGGATATATATCTTGTTCATTCTTTATAAAAAAAAAAATTATCTATCTTTTTTACTAATCCTATTGATTATTTAGGAAAAGAAGCAAATTCTTGTGTATGCAGACCATAAAGGAAAGATAATGCTAGTATTGGAAAAGTAGAATTTATCATGAACAGTACATTTAAAATCATATCTGATTTCATATTTAGATTCCTCTCAAAAACTTATGCAAGTTCAAAAAAATAATCATCTCAATTTGAGGTGACATGCAAAAGTTATACTTGTTATAAGTTAGCTACGGAACTCACAGGTTTAGTTCCAGAATTTTCAGATTTGGTTCTAAAACTTGTATCAATTGAATGAATGTTAGTACTAGAACTTTTAATTCATGGATGAATCAGATTTAGTTCCGAAACTTTCATAAAAGGAATGACAGCTTTAGTTCCGGAACTTGCATCAATAAAATGACAATTTTTGAGGGATTGTGAAAATTTAAAGATTCCAATGGTAAATTTCAGAGAGGTTTTTGTTTGTAGAAATGTATTTAACAAAAACCTCATTCATATTTGCTACATATTTTACCAATGAAGAGATATCTAGATTTTAGTGCGCTGTAGTCTGAGGAAAAGTTTATCATATGAGCACTAAAAGTTCCATAAATAGAAACAAAAATGTCAAATGGAAAATATGAGAGAGGTTTTTGTTCATAGAATTGTTTTTAACAAAAACCTCATTCATATTTTCTATAGGTTTCACCAATGAAGAAAGATCTAACTTTTAGCGAGTTGTGGTCTGAGGAAAAGTGTATCAGACGAGCACTAAAAGTTAAATTAAAAAAATAGAAAAGTCAAATGGAAAATATGAGAGAGGTTTTTGTTCATATAATTTTCTTTAACAAAAACCTCATTCAGATTTGCTATAGGTTATACCAATGAAGAGATACCTAACTTTTAGTGAGATGAAGTCTGAGGAAAAAAACATATTAGACAAGCATCAAAAGTTCCACAATCAAAAACAACAAAGTCAAATGGAAAATATGAGAAAGGTATTTGGTTAAAATCATATTTTGAAAAAAATCCTCCTTTCAATAATGTAGAAGAAAAAATCACTATGATTCTTGTTACCGAAAACCAAGGAGAAGATTTGGGAACAAATCTTCCTAAAATAATCAAGATAAGATTTGACTTCAATAATGTATCTCTCTCCATATTTTGTGGATATGGAGATCTTAGTTGTTAGGATTGGAATAAAGATATGATTAGATTGTATTTCCTAAAATAAGGAGTTGGTTGTATGCATGAATTATAAATGCAACCTTGCACAATAAGATATGTAATTTTTTTTCCTAAAGTAATCAAGATAAGTTCTTTTTTTCCAATATTTTGAAGTAAAGCTTTTCTACAAGTTATGAATTCAAAGTATGAATTAGATCATCTTCCAAGGAATGAGCTGGCCACTCATTCCAAGGAATATGGATCAATGTGTTCATATTTATTTCTTTATGTCTATAGTTTTCATTTTATTGTAAATTTCTATTTTTTTATGTTATGTAATTTCTTTTGTGAACCTGCAGGTGTCCTTTCCTCTTTCCTTTATTTTCAATTCAGAAATTTCAATTAATGCAAGTGTGCCTTTATTTTTACAAGTATGTCTTTCAATTCATGCAAAATTTATTTTTGCAAGTGTTCCTTTTAATTTTCGCAAGTGTGATTTATTTTATGCAAGTTTTGTTTGTGTTTAAAGGAGTTGCTTTCCAAGATCTTATTCTCTTAATGCATACATCCTTCGGACACCAACCTGGATTGACATTATTAATGGTGAGGATTGATGACCCTCATCAATGCCCTAGGTGGTATTCTTTCAATCACACTTTTTTAAGTAGAGAGAAATAACTAAATGTTGAAAATGTAATAGATTATTTGTATGGAATAGAATATAATCACTCCCCCTATGAAGTGTGTGTTGATGCATATCTCCTACCCTTGATGCATGAAGCAGGTGGATACAAGAGATGTAATAGATGTGACTCTAGATGGAGTGATAGTATTAAGTGATGCTAGGGCCTTCATTACGGTTTCATAATTTTATATTTATATGGGTCTCTTGCTCTAATTTCGTAATTAATCTTGACATGGCTAACTAGGAAAAATATACGGGTGAAAAAGCCTAGAAAGAGCCCAAAATGTTGTGTGAAAGTAAAATAAGGATCGAGTTGTCCCCGGTGAGACTTGGGCACCTCAAGGTTCCCCAGGTGGGACCAGGGCACCTCAAGGAACACTAGTATAGGCCTGGGTGCCCTGGTTTAGGCTCAAATGATAAGACAATGCCGAAATAGTTGGGTATGCATATAAAAAAGTGTTGGAATGACGAAATAAAAATTTAAAGAAGATAGCCAAAAGTTGGAATTAATTTGTCATTTTCCACACTTAATAACAATCTAAATAGTAGTATGATTTCATGATAAATAATGCCAAAAGTGCATGATTTTGTGACTACAGTAAGCCTTGTACATAGGCACTTACTATTTTTAATAATTCTACATAAAAAGGATTTTGGTTGGAAACACTATGTGCAGAGGTCATCGAGAAGGACAAACAAATTGACCAAAGTCAGAAATGATGGAATATTTCCATTTACTATTTTAAGTAAATCCCTTTTAAGGTGCAGGGAAGTGTCTCGAGAGTTAGGAAATTTTTTTTCACGGGATTGATCTTATCTCATTGCCTGAATAACTACTTGAAAGAGACAATGGATTTTAATTATAGTGAATGAAAATTATTAATTTTGGTCAATTATGTATTCATCGGTGCTTCTCGTTTACCTTTTTAGTGTGTATGGGAAAAATACATCGTTTCAGGAGTCATTTTTGTATCGGAACATGGAAGTGTTGTAGAATATCTTCACAAAAATTTCCTATAGGACATCTGGAATATGAGTCATAAGATCTAAATTTTTTTTATCAATTCTCAATTCGTTCCTTTATCATGTGCAAGGATGATTTTGTAATCATCATCGTCAAAAAATTCAAGGTGTGCACTATTGGAACTTTCAAATCAGTATGGTAGTATTGCAAAGGGTCATGGCTGGTGTTGATTCTCAGCTTCTTCAGAGATGACCTCCATGAGAGATTCCCATGCTAATCTAGGTAATAATTAAACATTGTTTCTAAAAACCTAGATCAAGGTGTTTGTACATCATTCAAAAGAGGTTTCTCATGGTATAAAGAGTTGAAGGATCCAAATTTCATCACATAGGATCATTTCATAAGATTAGTCAATTGGCAAAGGAAACTTCTTCATCGAAATTCATTTTTAGTTCTTTCTCTCTCTTATCTCTCTCTCTTCTCTCCCCCCACTTTATCCCTCCATGTTCTAATTATCCATTGGGGTTGAAATATTTCATAATTCCATTAATTAATTAAAAATTACTTTATGTTTAAAATTTAATAAGTCACCCTTATTTTATTAAAGGGGACTTAATATTTTCCTAAGAATGCAAAAAGTTCATAAGATGTGTAAAGGCATATGAAAGGTCATGATGGTAATACATGAAGGGTCTCTTCTATGTCTAGAAATTGTAAAGGCATCCCCTTTCCAAAGGCTTGTAAATTTCATTTATTCATGAGAGAGTATTCCTTGTGAAGAAGAAAAAATATAGCCCTTATTATGTTTCCCATATATGTGTTCCTCTCATCCTCACTATTGTATAATTTTGCTACAATATTAGTGAACAAAGAAGGATTTTTTTTACTCTATGATAAGGATATTTGTGATATTTTATGCTCATAATCTTAGCTTGTCTTTTTTCCTTTGGAAAAATTATGTTTCTTCCAATTTAGGTGTGTTGGAATAGTATAGGTAAATGTTATAGCAATCTGATTGTCTACCTATAATGTTCATCCATCTCCCTTTTTCACACACCCTTTCCCAATCTCCAAGAAAAGTCCTCTCTAGCAAGTGATTGATATATTTTTATTGCAAGGTCCCTGGAGTGCCCCTAGTGGATACCTGGTCATGAGTCCACCAAATTTTAAAATTTCACATGTCCATACACATACGGAGCTACACTATTCAAGTAGAGAGACTTAGATTCCTATATCCTTGTTAAGATAACAACCAATCTTTCCACCTGAAATTTTTTTATCGCCAACACTTACATAAAAATAGATAATATCTTTCATCAATCTAGTTCATGTTATCATCTCTTTTTCATCACCCCACTTTCCTTGAAATTTATTGGAATAAAATATATTTCCCTCACACTAAAATTATCTACACTAACATTTATTGATAAAAGAATATTATTGACACTACTATTCTATCGTCTCCACTATAATTTGATTACCTCATTTCATTTATGGCATATTTTAATCTTTCTAATATGTTATCGTAGTCACCCTTTTCCTAGATTGTATTACAAAACATTTTCTCGTACAATCGTTTATACTCACTGTGTAGGGATCCATTCTAAATTTTAGTTTCAAGAATCTCTTCTAAGAAAATGTACACACTTTCCTTATTTGTAATTTTTATCTTTCAAATTTTTCCTGAGTGTATCCTTATCACCCTCCATCCATATGTTGAGGTTGATATAAAACATGTTTAGGATAAATATTTAAACTAGATAATTCTTGTTACAACTATCATTGATGTATTGTTGATTTCGTTAAAATAATGTTTCAGGAAATGGTTTGATTCATACCAATAATATTACCACTTAATTGATACACTATGAAATAACTTTGCAAGGATAGTCGGAAACATTGTTTCCTTGTGTTTTATGAAAATGGAATTAATTTTATCATTAACATCTTGTCATAATATAATTCAATATAACATTAAAAAAATATTGACTACTAAGCCACTAGAGTAAAAATACACTATGGACAAATGTTTAATATGGCTTAAAGCATAGAAACTTGATTCACTAATAAGGGAAAAACACTTGTGTAGAAGTAGAAAGCAATAATGTAGAATAATAAGAAACATGGATAAAAAGGATTTTTTTTTGTATTTAAAAATACAATATCTCTTTGTTCACATGTAAAAAATTCAATGTTGGCATGCCTCGCTTGTGTTATAATAATTCTAGCTTATTTCCAATAAAATAGAGAAAATATTTCATTAGGGTAACATAACTTTCCTCATGATAATATTTTAAGAATCACCATGTATGTAAACTTTAAATGATAAAAAGCCTTATAATATTCAAATTATTGAACCGATAAACAGAAATTAATGTAGCAAAGAAGCAAAAAAAATAAATGAATTATTGTGTAGTGAGAGTGCTACTATAGCCTTTTTCTCTTTAATTCCTAAATGAAATCATTATGGGTTCAATTTTGAAACAATATGCAGTACGAGACAACCTTAACTAAAAATATAGTTATGAAATTCCCATGTTCACACTAATTGTTTCGTTGAATCAAATGTCATAATATAAAATGAATATTTTTTATGCGCCTATGTCACCATCTAATAAAGGATAACCAGTAACTCTTCAAATGTTTTATCGATATAGTCATGTGCATATCTACATCAACATTTTCACAAATTATGTTTGCATTCTTTAATATAGATTTATCCTTTTCCTTGCCTGATGTTGTCTCATCGTTGTTAATGGACTTGGGTTTCTCTTCAACTAGCCAATGACATGTTCTTTTTTCAGTCCAGGCTTTCTAATCCAATAATTATTGAACCACATGGTTAGAGTAATGGTTTTATGTTTGTTATAAGTCTATACTCAAGTTCTGCAGAACTCATCCTCTTTTTTTCATTAAATGATTATAAATTAATTATTCCACTCTTTTTATGTACATGCCTCCACCATTTGCACATATCATATCATGGTAATTATTTACTTCCTTTTCTTGTATAAAACAATGGATGTAAATTTTGTATATTTTAACCTAAAGCTCATTAAATTGTCATTATTCCCTAAGTTACATGGATATGGGTGTTATTAAATATAAAATTTTAAATCATTCTCATACCATTCATTAAAATTCTCGCCAGATACGTGCATAAACACTTAGCTGTAATGGATTATTTAGAAAGTAAAAAAAATATAGATTGCAAACATGCATAGTTCATGAGTGAGTAAAAATCTAATATGTATAAATTTCTCACCTTCTAAAACAACATTTTAAATTATTAATTATTCCACTCTTTTTATGTACATACTTCCTCCATTTGCACATATCATATCATGGTCATCAATTTACTTCCTTTGCTTGTATAAAACAATGGCTGTAATTTTTTTATATTTTAACCTAAAGATCATTATATTGTCATTATTCCTTGAGTTCCATGGATATGGGTGTTATTAAATATAAATTTTTAAATCATTCTCATACCGTTCATTAAAATTCTTGCCAAATATGTGCATAAACACTTAGTTGTAATGGATTATTTAGAAAAATATGAAATATAGATTGCAAACATGCATAGTTCTTGAGTGAGTGGTAATCTAATATATATAAATTTGTCACCTTCTAAAACGATATATTGCAGTAATATTTCTTGCAATATGAATTGTTTAACATGCTCCAACGTATCAAGGTAGCAGGTGTCAATGAACAATTTATTTCCCTTCAACCACTTTCCAAATTTTATCCTCTAACATTTACTACTCATCTCATTCATACTTAATACATAAAACTGTAAAAAATATAAAAAAATATAATAAACCAATTTAATAAAATAATTAAAATACACAAACACATGTACCAATTTATGCATAGTATTTTAACCTATGAACCCAAAAAAATGTCGAAAACAACTTTCATATTTTATACAATTTTTTTAATATTACATAATTAATGTTTGTTGTGTAATTTCTACTCTCCTTTGATAAATATGTTGTGGGTGCATAAATTTAGATGAAAACTTATAATATTGTGTAATTTATACTCTATACATATTACGTGTGGTAGGTGCATAAATATGGGCGAATACCTTTCATGACATAATATCGTAAGATAATGTTGGACCTAATTTGGTTTAATATGTAGATGTTCGTATATTTGTTCAATTTTAATCAAGCCAAACTCATTCAGTCTTCCCCCCACACATTCCTTTCAGAATGAATACACATGTTCTATAGCTAAAATACGTAAACGACCGCCAATACGTGGTGTAGACATCCTCAGATGACATATTCCATGCGCTGGTTTCTTTTAATTGTACCCAAAAACTATCCTCTACTATCAAATATGCAAAAACAAACAGTACCGTATCACTACGAAACATAGTTAATTTTTTCCATACGGTTTATATTGAATCGACACGAGTCGTTGATTACACTTTTCCTCGAGCATTCAAATCACTTTTGGAAAAGCCTTGGCAAACATCTGACATGACTAACTCTAAGAAGGAAAATCAAAAGATATCAAATAGATTTTATTGTTTAGTTACACATCAGCATATGCAGTTTACAAGTTGTACAAGTTGTACAAGTTTCTATCTTTTAAAAAGAACCAATAGGAGAGATTCTACATTTCTGAAAGTGTGGAATCTTGCACTTAGCAGGATTGTTGTAAGTTTATGTCAGGGAACATGCCAACATGGTTCTCATAAAATTCAAATGTTGCCACACTAAAAACATTGAACGTGCATATCCACTGCTATCAATTCGAGAGCATCTTATCATACTCAATTCAGTTTATATTTATTATTGAAAATACTAAATAAAGATATGCGACACATTTTTCCCATTTTGACAAGATGGGATTTCTATCGTTTTATAAAAAATGATGACTATTTGACAATTAGAATAGTCTCACATCATTACATTTAAGACACGTTAGTTTTATCTCGATATTTATATACACAAAAACGTGTTAAAGAGTAATAAATATTTTATTTCATTAGATTTCTATAATTTAACATTGATCAAATATATTTGAAAAAATGTGTAGTTTTCTCAATTTAGTGTTTGACTTACTTTTCGAGGATAAATGAGAGAGAATGGTGAAAATATTTGACCATATTCATTAAAATAAATATAAGTAAAAGCATAAAAAATTATATATGTGCAATTGAGATTAATTTTTTTTTTTTTTGGGTAATTGGTAAAAATGGGGGGATTTGTCACGGTCCCCTCCATGTTACAGACCCGGATCTATCATCCAAATAAGGCAATGAAGATTTAAAGGATCAAAAAGGGACTAAAATCTAAACATCTGATAAAACTATTTCACGGATGGCCAAAAACCAGATTAAAACTATGAACAAACTAGTACTAGAACAATAGAGAAGAGACCTAGGTTTTTGCATTACTACCAAGAATCCAATTGGGATTAATATAAAAATGCAACAAATAATTTATATGTTTAATTTCAATATTAATTTTAACATCATTATATATTATTTATTACTATTTATTTGATTTAAATTTGAAATATTGTTAAGTGAAATGAATTTGATTTAGTATTGACATAAAATTAATTAAGTGTAAAATGAAATCCATTGTGTAAGAAAATAATTTAATAAGCAATAGGAACAAGGTAATGTTTGGAATTCGGGACTACGAAATAGTGCTATGATTTAATAACAAACAAAATCATGCACACACGATCTAAACAATTCCCAAAAATCTACATCAGTGGAAGTATAAACTAGAATAATCCAAATCAAGATAAAGTACACACACATAACACAACATGTATCGTGGTTCACCCAATGTGGGCTACGTCCACTAAAGATAGAGATCTCATATATATAATACAACAAGAGTATAAGCCAACTCTTCAATACAAGAGTTAAATGCATCTCTCCAAGAGTATCTCCTCTCCTCCAAATCTCTAAACGGATCTCCATGAGTGCACTACAATTTTTCCTCCAAACACCACCAATAGATCTCACATAACCCAAAACTACTACATTTATGAACTGCTAACAAGTTCTATGTGGATTTGTAAACAAGACATATTACATGGGTCTACCAATGTGCAACCATGACTGTGCACCAAGAAGTAAGTTTTTCTCTCCATCGCCACATAACCTATTTAAACATGAAGATAACCTCCTCTACAATATCTAAATCTACGTGAATAAACAATACAATATGATCTCATGGATCTACAATACAAGACTAGATCTATGATAAAATATCTCACCAAAATGTGGATCTACAAGAAGAAACTCTATGTGCTTTTCATACTATGCAACCTATTACAATGAAACAATAACTATACAAAGAAAATATAGTAGAAGACGTTACCCTCTTCTCACCATTCATATGTACCTACCTTTTTGCTTCTGTCTAACTCCTCTCCATGGAGACTTTGTCTTCATGTAATATGTTCTTTCTTTCTCTTTTTCTTCATCTTCATCTTCATCCTCTCAATGTAGGAGAACAAAGGATATGATTCAATCCTTCTGTTCATTCTCTCTCTAACCCTATCTTTCATGTTTATATAGTCTTTTATAAACTTAGGTCACTTAGCCATGCAATTACAATCAATAGATTTCCTTTAATGCTAAAAATATATTTAAGTCCCAAGAGTTAATTAAAACACTCTCGCATAGATAACCAATGCCAGTTAGACCTAACCGCTACCGATTTCTCCTTGACTGACCGATGCCAGTCCTGGGTGACTGATGCTAGTTCCCCCTAACCAATGACAGTTATTATGTTTTTAGTCACTTCATAATGCATGCTCCAATGAAGCTATTTATTACTATTTATTTGATTTAAATTTGAAATATTATTAACCGAAATGAATTTAATTTAGTATTGACATTAAATTCATTAAGTTTAAAATGAAATCGATTTTGTAATAAAATCAACTAATTAACAATAGGAGCTAGGTAATGCAATGCCGATCAAATGTTTCTATCATGGTGCTTTATTCCTGGTTTGTATTTTTAGTACGAGAGATATAGCAAGAACTAAAGGTAGTTTCAATTTTCATTTTTTAATAGACACCTTCATATTCCTCATCATATGTAATTATACATGTATTATATTGACTACTATCTTTGTAGATGATTCTCATATACACTTCTAAATTCAATCAAATTTTTAAATGGGTAGGAAATTAAAAAATCTACCCATATTTTATTTTTCATACAATATTCATACTTTTTTATCTTTTACAAATTACATTACATGTTTGTAAGTTGAATGTATAAACAGTCGATAAATAACTACTACTAATAATAAATATCCTAGGCAATGGTAAAATATTGAACTTGTAAATATCTTGTTTTATTTAATTAAATAATATATAAACACATAGTGATAAAAACTCACTAAAAAATAGTAAATAGATAGGTGGAGAGTGAAAAATAAAAAGTAAAGATGGATAAATTGCTCAATAGTTTCTTATTTCCTAGCTCATGACATGGTAAGAGTATTCATCGAGTTACTAGGGAATATTATTGCATATCAAAAAAAATTAGGGCCATGTTTTATTTAATGTTGACCATCATGGAACTTTGATTTGTTCAACAAGGATTGTTCTTACCATAGAGGAAATGAATAAAAGGAACACTCTACTACAAAATTTTAAATTTGAAGGATTGCCTCAAAGTTGTAATTTGTGGAAGGGTTTAGATATCCCATATATAAATTTTATCAAATCCATTTTGAAATTAGTTTCTTACTTGTTATGAGAAGTATTTCAAAATCCTAGTAGAAGATCAAACCCTGAATTCTTTAAAATGAAGATTAGTTCAGAACAAGGTTATTGATGAATGACAACTCATTTCGTTGGTGTTGGTATCCAAATTCATTCTCCTTTTCAAGTCGAGCATAAACAAAAATTATAAATGGAGCTTAGAGACAAATAGATCGTAGTGTGTGTCATTTTGTAGCCAGGGATGAGATCTAACTTGCCCTTTATCACTCATATTTGTGGAGAGATGGATAACACCTTCAAGAGGATTTGACCTATCCTCACTATTTTAGGTTGTGCCTCTTCAACCAGGGTGAGAGGACCCTTAGTGTAACCTCTGTTTGATGAAGGAGATGGAGATATCCTTCTTTTGCACAAATTTTATGAAGAAAACCTTGGGAAAATATAGTCAATACTCCATAATTTAACTCTTAAGAGTTATCACTTCTAAAAGATGCAGATAATTTAAACACAAGACTAAGGTTATTGAAGACACTAAGAAATCCTGATTGTTCTACGTATTTTAGTAAATAGATTTTGTTTCTTTGTTGATATACAGGGAAAATAGGGGTAGTTTAGGATGCATTCATGGTTTTTGAAAAAAATTGGTGGGAGATTAAGAAGGATAAATTTGATTATACCAGATCTTTGAGGGATTTCACAACAATGGATAACTCAAGAATAGAAAGCTTCAGATTAGTTAAGACGTTCCTTCAACCAGAAGGTGTGCTTCAATGGAGGCCTAGATCAACACATTTTCACACAATATTTGAGACTCTAACATGAAGGCTTGAGTTAAAATACTCTATTAAACACCACAATCTCTAATCAATCATGCCTAAGGTACACCAAAAGAATTACAAACAATCTTTATCAACAAATGATAGTGCAGTGATTTTAAATTTGTTTATTTCATCACAAGATGAAGGCTCTTCTTGAAATGAAATTAAAAATGCCGCTAAACTATCACAAGGAAGAGATAGTATGTGATTTCAGAAAGATTTAAATGTAATATTGTAATAGGAATGAAAGAAATTATTTGCAGACATTCTGAAGAAAAGCAGACACAAATTGCTAGAGATTAAACACAAATTAATTTCAAAATTGCTTAGATTCATCAGCAGGGGAAAGATTCTAGAGAAATATCAGTGCTCTTCAATGGCAGTACATCTCCAACCAACTTGACATGATAGAAAATCTAACACAAAATAAATTTACATTTTATCTCGGATTGGTCTCTGAAGAAGACGGATTTCTCAAAATTTCTCTTAAGAGTTTATCCCCAGACCCTTTACAAGAGTATTCTCATTACATTTATACATTTTACTCACTCACTTTTCTTCCCAAAAGAGAAGAATATTCGAGGGACAACTACTTGTTACCAATTTGCCTCAGAAAGTTACATTTATCAAATTCACATCCAAAAGTTTTCAGGTGGACCAATTATGAATTGATCACATTTCTTGGTACCCATGACTAATAACTAGGATGTCATGCCACAAATTTTTGGTAGTCCATCCAATCATTCTGATCCTGTCATGTGAGAAATCCCCTTTTTAATCATTTTTTAAGGCTATGCATAGCTGAATCTAACAGGTAATCCTTTTCACTCTCGAGGAAACACCTTTTTCATCTTTTGTTCTTGTAACTTTCATCATTTATTCCTTTTCCCTTTCTTTCGTCTGTAACTTTATCCTGCATCCAGCGTCTTTGGTAATTCCCCATTTTTGCAAGTTCCTGAGCAATTACAACTTCACAATATAAACCTTAACAATCCTTGAACTCCCAAATTAAGTTCTGAATGCATTTAATGGAACTTTGTTGACAAAAGTGACAAGGAATTTCATCAAAGAATGATAAAAATAGTGCATATTCGCATCTCTAGGAGTCTTTGAGCAAAAATGGTGGAAAAATAGATGAAATACATAGAAACCATTGATTCTTCCCCTTTTCTACTTTATATCATAGCCATCCACATGTTTCCTTGGTGCACGTAAAAAGGAGAAGTATAGGGGAAAGTTTCCAAACAAGCGCGGACCTTCCACATGCCCTGGGCCCAAGAAAAATGCCTTTTGGTCTCTAAAAAAGTCTCAACAAAAAAATATCCAGTGGAAGCTTCCATGTGTCTCAATGGAACACTTTGAGATGGTCCCCAAGCATAGGCTCACCACGTGTCTTAATCTGGTAAAGTTGTTAAAAATTTTGAAGGATCAGTGGAAGGCGCCATGTGTCTAGAGTCTGAGACAATTTTCCTTGGCCGTTGAAAAGTCCAAGCAAGGGCAGAGTACATGGAAGCTTCCAAGTGTCCTCCTGGAGCTCTTTCAAAATAAAATTTAGGGGCTAGTCCCTAAATAGGCATGGTCCTTCCATGTGTCCCAAGCCTTTCAAAATTGCTTTGCAAAGTTTAAGTATAGAGTGGAGCCGATAGAAGCCTCCACATGTCTCTCTGTCGCAATTGTTAAGGTGGGTACCCTGAGGCTGATCCTCAAATGAGTGTTGGCCCTCCACATGTTCATGGTCTACCAAAGCTTTACCAACCACATGAATTTTTTTCTAAGTCTTAGCAAGGCAGCAGAAACCTCCACGTTTCTTCTCGGCGCATCTCCAAGGCTAAACCAAAATGGAAAATTTTCAGTTGAGCGCCGGCCCTCCATGTGGAAAAATTTAGAGTCTCAAGTGGGCCTTAGAGTTTCAAAGTGCCCCAACATGCCGCATCCAAGTAGAAATGGCCACCTTTCCATAGATGCTGAGATATGAATTTGACTTGGAAAAGTACACCTGTCAAATTCTAAAATGCAGGAATATCACCATTTGCACCCGGAAATGAATCCTTCTTCAAGGAAATTTTTTTTGGAAATGTTATAAGGCCTAAATATGATCCTCGTAGTGTCATCCAATCATGTTTCCATAGATATTTGGGACAAAAATGATAGGGACAACAAAACCTGATTGTGGAAAAAGGAAGGAAGGGAAAAACCTAAGTTTTCACCCAAGTCATAGTTCTTTTCACATAGGCGGATGAAGAAAAAAAAATATCTAGATTTAAAGTGATCCTTGACCAAAAGAAGGGATTGATCATGACAACAAAATGGAGAAAAAAGTTTTCATGCATTAATACAGGGAGATAAAAAACGTGACGGAGCTCACAAGCTGAATAATTTCAATGACAATCGGCGTGAGAACAAATTGAGCACCAACATTGGCTTCGACTCGGGGATGGGCACTCCCTGTGAGTGCCATAAGAACAAATAGTATACTAAGTACCTAAAATAAATCATTGGGTAATGGAGTCAAAGAATAAGATTGCAAATAAGATCACTAATAACCAACTCACCCAAGGACGAACCGAGAAACCAACAAAATGGCCACCAAGGATCATTTCAAAACAAAATAGAAAAACACAAAAATAGAAAGAAACCAGAAGAATTTACACTGTACAATGGATTATACCTTGATTCTGAGAAATCAATCAAGGAAATGGTTCAAATGCTTGCCATTAACAAGAAATTCAAGAAGTTCCCCGTTTAATTCTTTTAGGAAGAAGGTATTTTCACCTATTTGAATGTCAATTGAATAATGGCCCATCCACAATGCATCAAATTTACTATTATTGCCCTTATCTTCATGCCTTCTATCCCATAATAACACAAGATCGACAATGTTGAAAGCTCTTGGAGTCACCTTCTTGTCAAATAACTTCTTCAATTTTTCTCTAAACTTCACATGCCTCTGATGGGATGCCCTTCTTTCTTCATCTATCTCAATAATTTTATTGACTTGAGCATCATATAGAATAACTTCCCGATCTTTAATTTATTGAAAAAAATGAAATGAAGGGGTAGCAAAGCTTGATTTCCATATACCAACTCAAATGGGCTCTTACCAATAGTTCTTTTGACAGTGATTCTGTCAGCCCAAACAAAAAAAATCAGTTTCTCACCCAACTTATTTTGTTCATCTCCAAGGTTCTTTTAATGATCTTCAACAAGATTTTATTGCTAGACTGAACTTGTCCATTTCCTTTGGGATTGAAGTTAGAAGCATATGTTAAATTGATTCCATACTCTTTGCACATTTCCATTAAAGGTTTGGCTCTGAACTCATGGGATTATCAACAACAATCTTAACTACCACTCCAAATCTGCATATAATTTGATTCAACATGAAGTCCATGATAACTTGGTGTGTTTCTTTCATGGTGGGGATTGCTTCCAGCCACTTAGTGAAATAATAAGTGGTTATAAGAATCCATTTATGACTAGCACTGGAAGGATCAAAAAAATTGCCAATGAAATCCATTACCCATTGCTTAAATAGGGCTTCAACTGACACATGCTGTAAAGGAAGGGAGCTATAATCTTTCATTATTCCAAAAAAATGCTGACAAATTTCACATTTCCTTACCAATAGAGATGTATCTTAGAAGAGAGTTGGCCACGAATAATCAGCCCTCAAGATTTTATGTATTGTAACTCTTCTAGCAAAATGTCCCCCATATACTTCTCCATGGAGATCAAAAATTACCTTTGGGGATTCATCCTCAACAATGCATCTTAAGATAACTCCCTCCGAGTTCTTCAAAGATAACCCAAAATCAGTTATGACATATTTTCCAGAGGCTAACTTCAAGGCTCTTTTCTAATTTTTACTCAAATGTTCAGGGCAACATAGATGTCTGAGATAAAATATTATATCCTTTTACCATTCAGAGCTTACCAAATTTTCAAGGACATCCACTCTTTCTCCTTCTACTTCATTCACCTCAATAGTTTGCAAGTTTCTCTCATCCATAAGCTTAGATAGGCCGAAACATCTTACCAATTTTGTGGTTTGGATATCCATGTCATATTCTTGTAGCTTGTTTACCCATCTGCATATTTTTCTTGAGAAATCCATCTTTGATAAGATATCTTTCACCATGGTGTGGGGAACACAAGCAACATCTTTAGAGCTCAAGATGTAAGGTCTAAAAACCTTAGTTTCTTTCACCAAGGAAAATTATTTCTTCTCCATGATGGTGTAATTCTACTCATCTCCTTGCAATGCCTTACTAAAAAAGGAAACTAGTATCTCAGCCCCTTCATCATCCTTCTGAAAAAAAACAGATGCAATGGTCTTTTCTGAAGCAAAAGAAAACACTTGAAAAGGCTTATTATAATTTGTTGCTGCCAAAGCAGAGGCATGCTTTAGTGCTTCCTTAATCCCATTGAAAGATTGAATGGAATATTCTTTCCATTTGAAAACTTGGTCCTTCTTCAACATGCTAGTAATGGGGATGGCCAACTCAGCAAAGTTAGACACAAATCTTCTGATAAAGTTTATTTTTCCAAAGACATATTGAACTCCCTTCTTAGTTATCAGAATTGGAACCTTCCTGGCGGCTTCCACTCTCTCTGGATAAATCATGACTCCTTCCTTTGATACAATGTGACCAAGAAGCTTTCCCTTTTTCACTCCAAAATATCACTTCTTGGGATTCAATGATATGCCATACTCACTACACCTTAACAACATTCTCTCCGAGTGTTACAAGTGATCATTTATTTTTCTAGAAAACACATTTACATCATCTTGATAAACAATAATGAAATCATTAATATAACCAGTAAATGCTACATCCATTTCCCTTTGAAACGTTGCTCCAGCATTCATTAAGCCAAAAGGCATCCTAACATAGACAAAATTTCCCCAAGGAGTGGTGAAGACAATCTATATTTTTTTTACTCCTTCACAACAACTTGATTATAACTAGAGAAACCATCCAAAGTGGAGAACAATTCAGAAGTAGTTAGCAATTGTAGCATATTCTCCATGTTTGGTAGAGGGTAATTATCTTTCAATGATGCTTTATTCAAGTTTCTAAAATCCACATACAACCTTATATCACCATTATTTTTTCTGACATGCACTAGGTTTGCAACCAAAGATGAGTACCTTGTTGGTTGAATGATCCCTCCATCCCTCAAATTCTTCAGTTCTTCTTGCATCTTCAAAGAAAGGAGCGGAATGATGGGCCTCTATTTTTTCCTAGAAGTATTGGCATTATATTCAAGAGAAATTTCATGTTGGAACAAATCTTCTCTGTATCCCTTCAACTCAGAGTAAGAACAAGCTAGGTAGTTTTGATATTTATTCAACAATTGAACATAGGACTACTTCTCTTCCTTGCTGAGATTGCTTCCTAACCAGATTTTACGTGGTTTTTCCTTTGTGCCCAGGTTATGCTCTTCCACATCTCTTAAAACTAACATACTTCTATTAATAATGTAATCAACATTATCAAAGTTTTATTCAAGAGCCACCAAACCTCTGGGAATCATGTTTTTCTTTAGTTGGATGATGTCTTTGCCAAATAAATTTTCCTTTCCTTCAACAACACATAGCATTAGTTCCCAATCTATATTCTGGTCAGCAAACTCACCTTGGTTCTGGGTAAACCATTTCAGCTCAGCATCATCATCGAACACTTGCAAATTTTTAACGTTATCAGGGACAGATGTCCTTGTTAGTATTTCAACATCACACTCACAAAATGGAGACACTGTATAATTCCCAAATCTGGATGCTAGTACTACTAACTTGTCTATAAAAACATTAAACTTTTCATCATGGTGCTCAGTATTAAAAGAGTCAAACATTTCAATCAAATCCCAAAGTGCATTATTGTAATGTTTCATTCTCTAATTTTTGGTACCATACATTTTTCTAATTTGCTTGACAGTTTTTTCTGAATCCCCTTTGAAAATGATATCATTTATACCATATTTCCATATAATTATGAAGACTAATAACAATGCTTCATATTCAGTAATGTTTTTAGTGCATTAAAAGTTGAGTTTGAAATAAAAGACAAACTCTTCTTGGCTTGGAGAAATCAAAACAATGCCAACACCATTTCCAAAGTTGTAACAAGATCCATCAAGTAACAATGTCCAACGTAAACCTACTTGTTCAATACATTTACATTGATCAATCTTATGCTCTTTCCCATCAGTAAACCCAACAAAGTTATCATCATCTACATCAGCATAAAACACTTCATAAGAAGCATTATTGGGATCTTCAATGAGGTGTAACATCTTCTTCTCTCCATACAGCTTTAAAAGGTTGGCTTCAGCTGGAATGGTGGGAAAAGACATATTCATTTGAAAACTTCCACCAACACTTGCAGTGCACTTTCTTGATAACAGAATGCCCCATTTGGTAGGGCAATCAACAATAACAACATAAAGTTTCAAGTTCTTACCTAGAGAATCTGCAAATCGTACCATCAAACCTTTTACACATCCTACAACAAAAACCTCTTTAGAATCCATTGCAGTACACTTGCTAGAATGTTCTATCACTTTAATGTTTAATTCATTCATGACCTCTAGAGGCATAACATTACATGATGCTCCAGAATCAAACGTATAATTATGTAGTATTTTGTCCTTAATAATCATTGTTGTAAAATATGGATCAACATTTAATTGAGACTCAACTAAATATTTTCCCAGGTATACTTCAGGTGGTTCACCTATCTCCTCCAATGTTGGTGGTTTTTCTAGATCTGCAATGGTTATAGGAGTGTTTACATTATTTATATTTCTACCTTGGGTACTGCTATCTTATTCCAATCCCAAATACTCAAAGGCCCTCTTCTTGTGCTCAGGAATCCTAAGTAGTTCAACAATTGGGATAGAAATCTTGATCTCAGTCAAGACTTATGTCATAGAGAATGTATTTGGGCAAAGCAACATTTGGAGAAATATTGACAAACTCATCGGATGGCACAATATTTTTCATAGTTTGGGCATGGGTGGGAACACCAGTTCTACATAAGACAACAAGGCATTTTCCATATGTATATTTCTTTCAAGTTTCTTTTGGGACATTCGTGAGGAATAGGGTTTTTTGTTTGGATTGAGGCCCTACCCCTTTAACAACTTTACTTCTTGTGTTATACTCATTAACAAGTGTGTATCCTCTTCTGATGGGATTCCTCCATCATACTTCTTAATCATTAGAGCTCTTACGTACTCAAAATCATTATTAGGAAGTTCAAAATCTTGTACCATATCTATTTAAAAAGCATGAGAGGGAGGAAGATGAGGTACCTAGTGAATGTAGTCCCGAAAGCTAGAACTAGTTCTTGCACTTATTACTTTAGTTGAAGTTTCTCCTTTTTGTAAGATTGTAGAGAAGTCCACCATGCATGCATCATCATCAGTGTTATCATCATCATTAGCTTCCTCAAATTTCTGATTTACTTCACATGACATCTGGGGTAAGAAACACTTGTCACACCAATCAATTTCATTTATCTCTTCAACAACAACAAATCTTGCATTTAGAGGATTATGGACTACTCTATTTTCCCCAGCTTGGGTTTGTTTAGCTCCCATGGGTCCTTTACCTCTATCATCAGATCTCTAATATTTTCTTAGATGATTTTCAAATTCATCTTGTCCTTGTTACCTATGCTGAACTTGAGATGTTTTTCCAATTCCTTTCTCCGCCTTGGATAGCTTGTAAGATATTTCTTTGACAGCTCTAGCCAAAGTCTTTACAATTTCCACAAGATCCACAACCTTACTTGTTGAGGATTTTCTGGGTTTATCAGTTTAACACCCTCCCTCTTAGGAGGTTTTTCAACTACTTTATTGTTGTTCTCAATTTACATATCCATGGTAAAGTCCTTCCTCAAAGTTCTAGGATTCTTATCCTTGAAATATTAAGAATATTAAATGCATCTGAATAATTTATCAAACACGATTCATCACATGGTCTCAAATTAACAGGAAGTATTCTCAATATTTTGTTAAATCTTGTATTGAAATCATGCACTGATTCATTAGGATTATTTTTCAGATTTTCAAATTCTAATAAAAAAACCTAGGGTCTGTATTATCACCATAATGCATTCTAAAAGCATTATTCATCTCTGTCCAAGAGTCAATGGAATTATCTGACAAAGATTTATACCAGTCCTTTGCATCTTCTTTTAGAGTATGGATAAACAATTTAATGTATACATCCTCAAATTCTATTTCGAAGTCCTCCATCATATTGAAAAAGAGCTTCAAATGTTGATCACAAGTGATTGCATTATTTGATTGAAACTTAGGCAATCTATTTCTTACATCTTATGGCAGAACATTTGGATAGCTAGTCATACCTCTAAAACTAATGGGAGAAAAAGTATTAACAAAAAATGGAGGTATGGGTGGAGGCTGAGCCATATTATTTTGAGGAGGTGATCTTACAGGAGAAACAAAATGATGAGGAGTGAGAGGTATGTGTGGTATAGGGATGTAATTTTCAGAATGACTTCCCTCTAAAGGCTTTGTTTCTTGGAAAATTCTATCAAATTTGAAAAAAAATAAGGAGCCTTTCCAAATGGAGAATTCAATTCAACAAAGAGACTACTTCATTTAGAAGCACTTGAGAAAGTATTACAATCTTCAATCACAAGCTGATCAGTTTCACCAATGGAGATCTCTTTTATTGATACTTGATCTCCAAGAACCTTCCAAATTCTTCTTCCCTCTGAATTATACTTTCCTAAATCTTGAAATAACATTCTACTAGGGTCCTTGGTGAAGAAAAATCTCCTTCCTTCCAGCTTTGTAGAGATTAATAACAAATCTTAGTTGATATATGTTAAGACACTGGTTTTTATTAAGAATCTAAACAACATGGAGTCGCCATTAAGGATTTTAACCTTAGTTTTTACAAATGCACTATGAGAACCTATCAAATGTTTGTCAACACCATATTCATGCAAATCTTACAAGATCTTCTCTTCTTCTACCGAAATTTATCAATGATGATACAAAATTTAGTGTAATAACTTTGTAAGCTCAAAATATTTCACTCAAAACTTAGAACTTTTAATAATTCTTACAGATCTGAACAGATAATGATTTTTCGGCAATGCATTTACACTTAGATCGTGTAACAAACATTACCAAGGTTTTTTTGTGTACACCTTTGTTCAAATATTCCCAGGTCGTGGTGGCATGAGTGTTGGTATCCAAATTTGTTCTCCTTTTCAAGTCAAGTAACAACAAAGATTGAACACGAAGCTTAGAGATAGATAGATCATAGTGTGTTTCATTTTGTAGTCAGGGATGAGATCTAACTAGTACTTTGTCACTCAAATTTTTGGAGAGATGGATAACACCTTCAATAGGATTTGACTTGTCCTCACTACTTTAGGTTGTGGCTCTTCAACTAGGGTGAGAAGACCCTTTGTGTAACAACCTCTTTTTGATGAAGGAGATGGAGATATCATTCTTTTGCAAAAATTTTATGAAGGAAAACTTGGGAAAATACGATCAATACTCCATAATTTAACTCTTAAGAGTTGTCACTTCTAAAATATGGAGATACTTTCAACACAAGGATAAGGTTACTGAAGGCATTAAGAAATCCTGATTGTTCTATAGATTTTAGTAAATAGAATTTGTTCCTTTGTTGATATACAGGGAAAACAGAGGTAGTTCAATATGGATTCATGGTTTTTAAATGATTTTGGTGGGAGATTAAGCAAGATAAATTTGATTATACAAGATATTTGAGGGAATTCACAACAATGGACAATTCAAAAACAAAAAGCTTTAGAATAATTAATACGTTCCTTCAACCAGAAGGTGTGCTTCAATGGAGGCCTAGATCAACACATTTTCACACAATCTTTGAAACTCTAACATTAAGGATTCAGTTAAAAGACTCAATTAAACATCACAATCTCTGATTGACCACACCTAAGGTAGACCAAAATATTTACAAATAATTTTTATCAACAAATGACACTACACTGATTTTAAATGTCTTTATCTCATCACAGGATGAAGGCTCTTCATGAAATGAAATTAAAAATGACACTAAACCATCATAGGGATGAGATCCTATGTGATTTCACAAATATTTCAATGTAAGATTGCAATAGGAATGAAATAAACTATTTGCAGACATTCAAAAACAAAGTAGACACAAATTGCTAGAGATTGAAGAGAAATTAATTTCAAAATGGCTCAGATTCATCAGCAGGGGAAATCTTCTAGATCAATCTTAGTGCTCATCAATGGCTATACATTTCCAACTAAATTAACATGATATAAAATCTCTAACACAAAAGAAATTAACAGGTTATCTTAGATTGGTCTCTCAGGAAGATGGCTTTCTCAAATTATTTCTTAAGAATTTAACCCCCAACCCTTTGCAAGAGTATTCTCATTAAATTTAGACATTTTAATCACTCAAACTTTCCCCCAAAAGATAAGATTATTCAAGGGACCTTTTTTTGTTACCAATTTACCTCAGAAATCAATATTTAATGAATTCACATCCAAAAGCTACTAGGTGAACCAATTATGAATTGATCATGTTTCTTGGGCCCTTGACTAATGACTAGGATGCCATGCCACAATTTTTTTGCAATCCTTCTAATCATTTTGATCCTGTCACGTGAGAAATACCATTTTTAATCATATTCCATTGGATATGCACAACTAGATTTGACAGTTAATCCTTTTTGCTCTCGAGGAAACACCTTTTTCATCTTTTACACCTACAACTTTCATCATTTCATCCGTTTCCCTTTCTTTCCTCTCCAAATCTGTCTTGCATCCAACTTCTCTAGTAATTACCATTTTTACAAGTGCTCGAGAAATTCCAACTTCAAAATATCAACCTTAATAATAATTAGAATCAAAAATTAAGTTTTGAATCCATTCAATGGCACTTTGGAGACAAAAATGACAAGGAATTTCATCAAAGACTGATAAAAAGTAGTGCGTATTCACATCTCTAGGAGTCTTGGAGAAAAAATGGCTAAAAAATAGACACAATACACAATAACCATTGATTCTTCCCCTTTTCTACTTTATATCATAGCCTTTTATGTGTTTCCTTAGCACAATTGCAAAGGAGAAGTATAGGGGAAATTTTCCAAATAAGCGCGGGCCTTCCACGTGCCACGGGCCAAAAAAAAATGCCTTTTGGTCTCTTAAAAAGTCTCAACCAAAAGGAGCCAATAGTAGCCTCCATGTGTCTCAAAGGCACACTTTGAGATGATCACCGAAAGTAGAGACCCCAAACAAGCATGGACTCACCATGTGTCTAAGTCCAGAAGAGTTGTTAAAAAATTTAAAGAATCAGCGGAAGGTGCCATGTGTCTAGGGTCCGAGATAGTTTTCCTTGGCCATTGAAAAGTCCAAGAAAGGGAAGAGTGAGTGGAAGCCTCCAAGTGTCCTCTTGGAGCTCTTTCAAAATAAAATTTAGGTGCCAATCCCCAAACAAGTGTGGTTCTTCCACATGTGCCAGGCCTTTCAAAATTGCTTTGGAAAGTTTAACTATAGAGTGGAGCCAACGGAAGTCTACACATGTCTCCTTGTCACAATTGTTAAGGTGGGACCCTAAGGCTAATCCTCAAATGAGCGTCAGCCCTCCATGTGTCCACTGTCTACCAAAGTTGTACTAGCCATATGGAAAATTTGTCTGAGTCTTGGCAATGCAGTGGAAACCTCCACGTATCTCCTCGGCTCATCTCCAAAGCCAAAACAAAAGGGAAATTTTTTAGATTAGTGTCGGCCCTCCACGTGGAAAAGTTTTGATTCTAAAGTGGGCCTTAGAGTTTCAAAGTTCCCCACTAAGCCGCATCCAACCAGAAAGGGCCTTTCTTCCATAAATGTTGAGATATGACTTTCATTGGGAAAAATTCACCCGTCAAATAGTAAAATGCGGGAAAATCACCATTTGCGCTCAAAAATTAATCCTTCTTTAAGGACACACAATTTAGAAATGTTATAAGGCCCAAATATAATCCTCCTAGATTCATCCAATCACGTTTCCATAGATATTTGGGACAAAAATGACAGACACAACAAAACTTGACTATAGAAAATGGAAGGAAAGGAAAAACCCGAGTTTTCACTCAAGATATAGTTCTTTTCACATGGACAGATGAAAAATAAAAAATTATGGATTTAAAGTGATCCTCGACAAAAAGAAGGGACTGAACATGGAAACCAAATGGATAATATAGTTTTCATGCATCAATACGGGGAGATAGAAAACACGATAGAGCCCACAAACTAAAGAATTTCAATGAAAAATGGGGTGAGACCAAATTGAGCACCAATAGGCAGTCTTTGCAAGTCATTACCTTTCATAATATATCTCTTATTGAGGTTACATTGGTACACACGCTTGATATTTTCATACTAGGGATTCAAAAAAATTAGGAAATATTTATTCATCTGTGTTGAAAATTTCTTAGTTGACCAGAAGCTAAGGATTAATTCTCATCAGCTAATGGCGATCACATATCCTATCAAGTGATTATTGAATCTATTACAACCAAGATGTTGCAAAAATATGATAACGTCTTCTATAACTTGGTGGAAGCACTTGAAATGGTTTCCAATAAACTATTTATTAATTATTCACCCATTAAAGGCTAGGTTTTACTATCTCCAAAGATTCCAATGGTTTCAAAACTCATGTCTTTCATCGACTCGTTTTCCCTTCTACTTAGTGTTTCTTACACATATTTTCTAACATATATTTTTCCTTTTTAGAGCTCAAGCTCGATAATTTTTCCCACTCTTTAATTTATTAGGACTTACCAACTGGATGTAGGCTCATTCACCTCTTTGTTCATGACCCATGTTTCCTTTTTATGGATGTATTGAAACCACTATAAATCTGTTGTCTTTTTTTGAAAGAGCTAAAACCATGTGGGCTAAGATTCATGAATTATTTTTTCCATTTGGGGTGGAACACTTCCAATGAAATTTTTTTCTTGTGGATTGGCCAAGATTTTCCATGGCCTCTACACAAGTCTAACATGGTATTAGAGTGTAAATACTTTCCTTATGTAGAATGAGATAAATACTATTTTTTTTATTAATAAGGTTGGAAATTGAAATCTTTCATGTTTCATCGAATTCATGATTGTGTCTAATGTTTTATTGAATATTCAAGTCCAATGTAAGAATTGAAAACTTAAAGTACCCCATATCTACAATCTTCTAGATGATTTGGGACAGCCCCTGTAGTTCCCACTTACCTTCGACACTTATTATATTTTGATTTCAATTACTGATGACTATAGACATGGATATTATGGTATCATTTTGGGTTAGCATGATGTTAGACGATAGGGATACTTTGAATATTAATGGATTGCGATTAATCATATGATTTGTGTGGATTCTTAGAGAGACATTTTATATTGATGATGATGTGTTGTTGACATATATTTATTATTCAAATTCAACATTCTCGTCATGTTGAGTATGATTTAGCAGTTGAACAAATCTTGTGATCTTATTGGTATTGATGAAATATAGAATTGAGATGTTATTGGAAATTTAAAATAATAGCATTGTTAGTCTAGATGATGATTTAATTTACATATGGATGATTATTGATTTGTATGCATATATGTTATCTTTGATGTTTTGATGTATTATGTGATTTTGCAGGTAATTAAATCACAACAATCAAAGGAGAATTGGATACCAACCACATCAAAATACTGGATGGATATGACAATGGTCACTTAACTTGTGTAATTTTTTTTTGATTATTTGTTTTTAAGAGGTCCCTATGGGGGGATGACCTCCATTTATTACTGGAATGGTTTGTGTGTTATTATTTTCTTTTCTTTTACTTAAATTTGGAGTTTGTGATATAATTTGTGATGTAATCCTTTTTTATCTTTGTTGAATTAAGTGAACTAATCATGTCATTAAGATAATTATGGATGTGAAAAAAATTATTCATTTATTAGAGTAGTATCCTCTTTGGTTCTTGTGTGTTAGTTGAGTGTATGTGATCTTGAGTGATGTACACTCTGCAATACTAGGGAAATTCGGATTTGGGCTTAAGTGACATTTTTGGAGGCTTGTAGGAAAAGTTAAAATTGTTGCGCACCTCTTAATTTATTATACTAACCCTACCTATGGAATGGGGGGTAAAAAATACACCCCATTTAGTGTATTATAAGACAAAAGTGGCATTCATTGCACTTTTCTTCCATGTGTTTTAAATTTTGTCCTCATAGGGGTGGGTTGGGATTGTGTGTGTAAGAGGTTTGTCATTCCTCTCAAACACCAATTTATTGTGCATTGGGCTTGAGGTTTGAATTTTTATGTGGAGTTTAGGATAAGTGATGTGGCATCCCACATGGAGCCACCTCACCCTCCTCTCTTCCTTTTATATTTATTCAAGTTCTTTTTTTTTGTTTTGGGGTTGCTTCATTTCTTTTTGTGCTCTTGTATTTTTGGAGTTGGGGGATTTTGGAGTTCTTGTGGATTTTTTTGGAGTTGTTTATGGTAGATTGGGATTGAAGGAGCTTGGTGTGTGACTCTTGGATCAAGCTCTACCATGGAAAGGTAGGAGCTACACCCTTGTTTAATTGTTTTTCTTTTACTTGTGTATAAGTGTATGTTATTGAGTTTTTTGGTATGCTTGTTGGGTCCTTGAGTATATTTATAGAGGCATAAGAGTTTATTTCATGCTTTAGAGGGAGTTGGGTTGGGTAACCCTCCTTGGAATAGAAAATTCTTTCATTTCTTACTTCTTTTTTTGTGAGGGAGACATAAGAGATTATAAGCAAGCATAAGAGAATGTGTGAGGCATAAGAGTTATGTAGGAATTTTTGAGGTGTATATCCAAAGGTTTTAAGCTGGGAACCTAATCCCATTGGGAATAATAAGTTATCTCCCCATATATCCTTACTCCATTGGCTTGCATTTCAAGCCTTGTGTATTTCGTAAAGTTATATGATTGTGTTCTATTTCTTGTGTTGAATGTTCATGAAATG
This sequence comes from Taxus chinensis, assembly GCA_019776745.2. Classification (NCBI taxonomy): domain Eukaryota; kingdom Viridiplantae; phylum Streptophyta; class Pinopsida; order Cupressales; family Taxaceae; genus Taxus; species Taxus chinensis. Next base: position 413,702,487 of record CM034155.1, on the reverse strand, counting down.
GTTGTGCAAATTGTTGTTGTGTTGCAGAAGCATTGTATAATTTCCATGTTTTTTATCCATCCCTTATTGCATTGTGGTTATGGCATGGGGGCCAATAAGGGGGATTTCTTATTCTCCTCAATGGAGTTTTGGTTGGGTGGAGAGTGTTGCCTATCCTCCAATTTAGTTGTTGTGATCAAGTGAAGAAATGGTGGAACTCATGTTGGAGATATAGGACTTGGAGCACTTGTATAAGCCTAAGAAATCCTTCATTGTAGCTACCTTTCTTGTAAATTCCCACTTAAGGTGGAAGACTTATAGTATTGTGTTTGAAAGAAAATTTATATCGAATATTTTGTTATTAAGTTATAATGTAATGTGGGAGAGAGAAACGATTTTAGTGAAGCAAGTATTGATATAATGAAAGTGATATTAAAAAGAAAACAACTTTTTCACATTTAGTTGATTTATTATCTCACATAGGTGTGTTGTTCTTTTTTTAAAATTATCGGTAAATATTGTTACAAGCTACTTGTGGGAAAGGTTATAACTTGTAGGTTCTAACAGAAAGAAAAATTATTCTTATTGTATTACTTGAAAGGCATATAATAATAGGATTAACAATATGTGTTCATTATTTTGCATTGTTTGAATAAAGTTTAAACTTCATCTGTATTTACGGAAGAGTTTTAAAATTTCATTTCTTTGTTACTTTTTCAACAAATGGATCATTTTTTCATTTTAAATCAAATGGAGTAAATAAAAATGTATGGTTACTTTTGAACTTTAGCCTCATTTGATTGTATAAAGTGATGATCAATTTATTTTAAATTTATAAGGGAAACAAGATTAGTTTTACCCCACACAACATTACTACAAAATTTTAGAAAAAAATATTAAATTATAAGATTTAAATTAGGTGATCCTATTAGCAATATAAATATTATTATTTATTGACAATTATATTAATATTAATATTATTAATATTGTTATTAAAAATAATATTTCTATTATATATATATATATATAACTATTACTTTCAAAAAAAAGAAACTTATAAAAACTAAATTAAATTATTAAACAAAGGAGAGTTTTAAAACTAAATGAAATTATGTATTGTTGGGTTTAGACCCCAAAGGGCCTTGGCTTGCACTTTGAAACAAAAGAATCGGTGGGGGGGTATGTCACCGATCACATCCCCCACCCCATTTACTATGGTATGGGGGATGGGGTGGACGACCTCCCCCCAATAAACATTAAAATCCCAGCCAATATTGCACCCAACACTTTATTACTCTGTGTCAAATAAATAATTTAGACTGATCACTATTTGTGTAGTTGTCCCTTCTCCCACGGAGGACGTTTATACATCATCTTCATATATATATATATATATATATATATATATATGTTAATCATTGTATTTTTTTCTTATTATTTCAGGTTTCATTAAAATATTATTTTAATAAAAAATATACATACATACATACATACATACATATATATATGTATGTATATATGTATGTATATATTTTCTACCTAAGTAAAAAGTATCACCATTTTAACTATTTCCTCTAAAATGGGGCAAAACCCATATGCCCATTTGGGCAAAGGCTAAATAATGAAAAAATAAAATAAAATAAAATAAAATACATTGGAACCCTAGGAGAGATTTTATATAACACTTTAAAAAGGAAATAAGAATGTGCATCTTTCCAAGTGCTTGAGATTTATTTTCATGGCTTCCACCTCCTCTCCACCAATCTCCAAAACAAAAAGAAGAAACAATAAGTAAAAAAAAAAGAGAAAAGAGATTTTCGTATGCAAGCTTAGGGTTAGTTGAGTCCATAGATCTAATGGCCCCAAATGAATCCTTCCAATGGATGAGATTCATCCCTACAAAAAGTAGGTGGGAAGTGGGTGAGAGAAATTCAAATTTATTTTGCATGGGTAGACATTATTTTGGGGTCACTATAGTATGTGTAGGGGGTGTTATTATTTCCCAACCCAAGTGTCTTATAGAGACCCATTTTACTTAATGCAAGTTGAACCATTTGTGGGTATTATAGAAATTTATTATTTAATTAAATAGACCACACTAGCCTTGAGATTAACTAACCAAATTTAATTATGGCGAGATTAAATTGTATTAAAGTAAACTATAGGGATGTCTAATTCTTGATTTAAAGTAACTAATTTTTAGTATAATTTATTGGGAGATTTCATTATTTTAGAAGGGAAATTAATAATATTATTTTAATATAACTTAAAACAAGAAAGTGTGACTTCTAACTTTAACCTATTGTTGTGAATAGGTTTTAACAAAAAACAAATTGCATAAATTTTCTTGTTTACCTAGGTTTGTTCTTGGGTTTTGTGACGGAAACTTTGTGGGAATTACAGCCCCTCTTGAAATATTTATCATATTATGCATTCATTTTTAGGTTGGGATCCCTCTCCTAGGGGCCACACCCTTTGACATAGCTATTGTCATCACTGGTCATGCAAAAATTTTATGTTGGGATTGACTCCTTGTTGCCACTTGTAGGGCCCAATCGTCTTCGACATTATCCTATTATGATTTTTATTATTGTGGACTAGAAGTATGTATATTATCATTATATTTTTATTAGGATCCATTGGTAGATGGACATTATTTTTATATTTTGATTAGCGGACATTAGTAGATTTGCATTAGTATCTTATTATGATTAGAAGAAATTGATAGATGATGATCTATTATTGTTTCATTATATATTGATGATGATGTAATGTAGCCAAATTAAGAACAACCAGATAAACTGCAATAAAATGAACTCCGAAAGAAAATAGATCTCCTTCTTCGTTATCAAATAATCAATTACAATGTTTCCTAAATAGGAAAATAACTCCCAACTCGAGTTACCCAGTAAACTCTAGGTGGCGGAAATTACTATTTTTAGCAGTTTACTAGAACCTGCTATTCTTAGTAAGTTCGCATGCTTATTCCTACGGGCACAGAAATTGCCATGCATCTTCTACATCCCTAAATTAGAGGAATTGCCAACTTTATAACTCACAATGCAATTAATAGACTAAAATTAACTAATGCTCAAAAATAGGAAAAAACCAAACTATAACTTAAATCCTAATTTTCAGCCTCAAGATGGCGGATTTAGGGCCCGAAAACGTGTCGAAAACTTGCCCCAACCGGTAGGGTGGGTTGCCGCTGTGTTCGTCTCATCGAAACACGTGGTTTCAAAAAAAAAACGGACTCAAACGGACACCCGGAGCTCAAGTTATGACCTTGTCAAGTTCCTGCTAATTCGGGTGCATCATGATGATTATATTTGGATGTTGGACTAACCTTATGACCATTTTGTTGATATGATTACAAAAAAATGAGATGTTTAGTGATTCAAATAATTGATAAAATTCTCTAATTCTAATGATGATGATATATCTTCATGTATGATGTTGTTGGATGATATGTATTTGTGTTTTTTATTTATTGATTTATTTGATGTGGCCTTGGGACCAAAGGGGTATTGTTTGATTTTTTCATACACTTATATCACGACAATAAGAAGGGGGTTAGGAGATTAACCATAGCAGAATATTAAATGGTTACAACGAAGGTCACCATGGCATATTTATGTTAAGTTCTATTGTTGTGTGTTGTTAGGTAGTTAGGATATCCCCATAGGTGGATGACCTCAAAATGTGACCATTTCCTATGTGTTCTTTTCCCGTTTCCTTTTTAAATTATTCTTGAAGTATGTGATTTATTATAGTAATGTATATCACTTTATTATTGTTAATTAATGTGCTCTTATTTAAGTTTATTAATCATGTTAACTAAATTAATTTGGGATGTGACCAAGGGGCATTTATTTCAGGTAGATTTTCCTTGTGATCTTTTGATTTGAGTTGGATTCTAATTAATTTGGATGTTGTGCAGTCAACCCATCCCCCAAATCCCGAAACTTGACTTTAGAGCCATTTTTGGAGGCTTGTGGGACAATTTAATTCTTTCTCACACCTCTTAAATTCACATACCAACTATATCTATGGGGCAAGGGTTCAATATTAGAACCCATTATGTGTTTTGGAAAGTAAAAAGGTGAAATTATTGCACATTCTTACATTATCTTTTGTTTCCTTAGACATATGGAGTGAGAGTTTACGTGTGGAAGGAATTTGTCATATCCTCACCCACAAATTTATTAGCCTTGATTCTAATGTTTAACTTGGTAACATGGAGATTAGTATAAGTTATGTGACATCCTACATGGATCCATCTCACCTTCCTCTCCTCATTTTCTATTTATACAAGTTATTTTGATATTTTTGGGGTTATTTGATTGAGTTGTGCACTTACATTTTGGAGATTTTGGATTGAGTTTCTTTATTTGAGTCTCGGAGCTTGTTTGGATTTGTAATTGAGCTTGGAAGGATATTAAAGTTATGATTGTGGATTAAATTTTCTCCCAATGGAAAGGTAGAGAATTTAACCTTGCAATTTTATTTTATTATATGTGTGTTTTATGTAAAATGAATGTTTGTGTGTGCATGTTTGGGACTTCGGGTAGTATGGCGTTAAGGATGGTGTAGATGAAGGAATATGGGTATATTTTGAGGGAGGGATAAGAGTATTGTTTGCATATTTTAGAGGGATTTTAGGTTTGGGTTTCCCACCATTTTAAAATAAGATATTCTTACTTATCTTTGTATGAAATACTTGAGGGAGTTATAAGAGTATGAGGGAGTGATAAGAGTTTGAGGGAGGTATAAGAGTTTAGTTTTGTTGTGTGGATGAAGTTTTTTGGAGCATTTTAAGGTGAAAAATTAACCGATTGGGTGGAATACGTGATTTCCCCATATTTCATTGCTCCCTTGGCTTAGAGTTTTAAGCATGTTTAGAAAAAGTTGCAATTTATTTATATTTTATTATTTTTTGCTTGTATGTGTTTTAAAATATTGTTTCCATGTGTGTTGTTATGTGGAAGAATTTGTGAAAGTTACCATTGGTTGCATCCATTCTTTATTTCTCTATGGATGGGGCTCGGGGGCCAATGAGGAAGATGAATTCCTCCCCTCATTGGAATAAAGGTTGTGGGGTGAGTGTTGCCTACACACCCATTTTTTGTGATTTGAAGATTAAGATCAATCTTTGGAGTTGAAGGGTGACATTGGAATAAAGACCCTTGTATTGGGAACTAAAGGAATAATTCTTACAATAAATTTTTCCATGTTGTTTCCAGTTAGAGTAGAAGGCTTGTAAATCTTGTATTTTAAAAGTAGAGTTCTTGTAAATTTTTATTTATCAAAGTTGTATTTCTAAAAGAAATAACTTTGTAATTTTATTGAAATACAAATGTTTATTTTTGAATTTAAATTTAAACTAAAAATATATATCATGGATTCATTTTAAAAGAATGGTGTTCTTGTATGGAAAGTATATGTTGATTTTTCTTTTAGTATTATTGGTAAAATTGAATTAAAAAGGGGAACGAAGAAGTTTCATTTAAGTATGTTGAACTTTGTTTCTCTTCAAATTAAAATGTAAAATGGAGTGATTTAGGTTGTTGCATTGTAGTCAATTTTATAGAATGTTATAAAAGGGAAAGTTATACATTTAGTGTTTTAAACAAAGAAACTTGTTCACTTCTTTACTTGCATTTAGTTTTGAATAAAAAGGATATTTCCCAACTATCTCTTCTATATAAATACATTTAAATTTATATAAACTACATATACCTATATATTTTGTTATATAAATGAACTTTAAATTGATATATTCTTTAAAATAAAATAAAGCAAAAAAATATATAAAATTCTAAATATATAGAATTATATAAATTAATGTATTTACTTATATAAACTATAATTTATACATTTAATAATATATGTGAAAACAAGCAACAATTAGCAAGAGTATATTTTTATTTTATGTATTTCTAAAGTTCTTATTAATAGAAGATAAATACATAGATAATCTCCCTAGTTCAAGATCAATATTAAACCTTATTTTTGTTCTACATTGATATTAATCACAAGTAATATATATCAGAGACATAAATATAACCATATGCAAATATAAGAAAGTAAGAGATTTGTAAAATTTTACAAGGGTTAAACGGATTTCAAAGGGTTAAACTGCCTGGGCAAGAGAAAGTGGCTATCATTACAGGCATGGGGTTTTTTATTTGTCCAAGGGAATTTTAATTTCACCCCTTTCCCCCAAATTTGGAGGAGAGAAATTTACTAGTCTTTTAAGGTGCATTTTCAAAACACAACAAAAACCTACTTGCAAGTGGGCATAGTCATTGAATTTTTTTTGTAGATTTTTATAAGGTATAATTTAATAATTCTATGAAAACAAAACAACAAAAACCTAACAGTAATTTGAAAAGGAAAAAATGAGAGAATCCTACCATAGGGTACCTACACCTTGCACACATGTCATCGTATTTGAGGACATAGATTCAAAACAAAATAAAAATGGTATCTTGAAAACCACTGCCCCCCATACCAAACCCACTGCACATAAAAAACCTTCCTCCCTCAAACACCACCATGTACAAAAAGTTGTTTCATGGAAAAAGGAAGGTGGGAACAATAGTAGCGGCTGCTGCACTGACCAATGAAAAAAAAAATTCCCCCAAAAATGGACACACAACAAATGGCAAAAAATATCTCCTACACATATCAAGTTGGAAAAGACTAAAAAAAACTTAATGAAAACTGGTCATAGCTTCCACGACCATTGAATGAAGTCAGGAAATGAAGTATGAAATCTCAACTAATCATCAATGAGGGACTTTAAACATTCACCTTAGACAACCAATAATTAAAGAAAATATTTACACAAACATTAGCATGTGTTTATTCAACCTCGGTCCCATGTAAATTAAGAGCATGAGGAAAAAACAATAGTATCCTGCGCTAGAAGTAATAAAAACTTATTCTTAACATTGAAAACAAAAAAGGAAAAAAAATCCAATCATCCATATGTAAATTTCGATTGTCTTCAAAATGGATAGTTATGTGGTAATAATTATTGTTTCATTAGAACAAAATATGTACAATTTCTTATATTTCTAGCGGTAATTTCTTTATAACATATATTCTAATGTATTTTGGTATTTTTCTTTTCTATATTTATTAGGTATATATAAATCTTACTCTACTAAAAATAATGGAAGACATATTACATATTTTTAATTTCTACTTATATAAATATATATGCATATATATATGTGCAGTCCCAACAAAGAATTAGAATAAAGAGAGAAAGAAGGGAGGGAAGGTGAGGAAGATGTACTTCAATGACTTTACTTAAAATCACTTTGATTTCTGGGAGAAAATGGGACCTTGAGAAAGCTTTTCCTTATTGGAGGAATGCCTACATTTTAGTATATAACAAAGAATTTTTCAAGTTATATACACCATTGGAATTATAGAGAAAATTGTTCTTGGGGTTCATGAGTTAATTTTATAACAAGAATGAGGTTTCTACATCAAACATAGCCTTAGGTCATGGATCTAGATTCAAGGGGTCGAAGGGATCTGAGCTTAGATAAAAATCTGATTTTTCATTCATTTCAAGCTTGTAAACACTATTCTCCTCTTGGGAAGCACCCATGGAAGGACATGGGCGCTCACGGTGCTAGTGACCAGTTTTGCGTTGTATTTTCATAATTCTATGGCCACAATGCACTATTGTTAACATGCACGACACTCAAATGAATATAATGCATCCACTTTACATATGTTCATGATGGATTACATTGTCATTTTATTTGATTATGATGTTTCTCTAACAAGAAATAACCACCATTCCTCATGAATCTATTCAGAACTCTATCATGTATCCTTTTATTGAGCAAGGCTAAATACTCTAGGGTGACCAGTAGCAAAGTAGTTCGATGAGGGAAATGTGGAGGGCCTCTCTATATTTTTTTATCCCTTTTGAATACAATTTTGGAGTCAGAACATGGAGATCATCACCTTACTCCCCTTGGCTTAAAAATTGACTTTCATACAATCATATGTTCATTTTCTACATCATCTTCTCTTACACTTTAGGTCATGATTACTTCACAGACGTTCGAGGAATTTTTTCATATAGAAGATAGTAAATTCATTAGGAAAAATAGAACAACATAAGGCTTCATCCCTCTTGACGGCATGTTATGCAACACTCAACTCCACAATGGATATTTTAGAAAATACAATACAATTGTAGGTTTTTCATGCTACCCTCGATTCACTGGTAAGTTCATCTCTTAGAGGGTGTTCAAATAAACATGCATGGCAAGTTTCAACTCCCTAATAGGTGATTTGTGGAAACATTCAGAGTGGAAGCATAGGTGGGAGCAGAGCAAGTAAATGAAAAAATAAAGAGTAAAGTATAAAGTGATATAATTTGATTAATTGGAACAACATCCATGTTATATATATATGTATGTATGTATGTTTATGTGTATTTATATTTATATGTATGTTTTTGTAATGTTTTCTATACATGTGGGAGAATACATGTTCTGCAAAGGAAAAAATGGAATGTATGTAATTTTATGACCATTATTTTTAATTTCTATATTAAGTTCTTTGTATATTTGATCATTACTTAATTTATTTTTCAAGTATGAGAAACCCCTATAAAAACATTAACATCTTTACCATATGGTAGATTCTGGCAGACTTATATTAAGAAAAAAAAAAAAACCTAAAATTAATGAATATGTAGAGAGTAGAATAAATTATTAATCAATGTATAATATCCATAAATCTCAAAATAATTTTTTGAAATTTATAACTATTGGATTATTTTGTATAGATGTAATGAACATTCTATAGCTATATATATACATATATATATATATATATATATATATATATATATATATATATATATATATATATGTATGTATGTATGTATGTATAAGTATATGTGTTTGTGTATATTTACACACCCATTTGTTTCTCTATTTGTGTAACTATTTATATATCTAAATATGTTTGTGTATGCATATAATATATAAAAGTCACGCATATTTTTCTAGTAATTATACACACCTAAAATATATATATATATATATTGATGACGATGATATGTTGTTAGCATATATATTACTGACATTCAGAATTCTCATCAAATTGACTATGATTTAGCATTTGAATTAATGTCATGATCTTATTGATATTGATAAAAAAGGTAGAATAGAGATGTTGAAAATTTAGACAAATGATAGCATTGATTAGTTGAGATGATGATTTAGTTATATGAGGATGTTTATTGATCAATAAGTGTGTATTTTATAGTTTATGTATTGATGTGGCCATGAGGCCGAAGGAGTTATTGTGTGATTTTTGACGTAATTATATCAAAAAAATCAAAAAGAGGTTTGGTGACCATCCACGACAGAATATTGGATGGATACAATGATGGTCAGCATGGTAACTAGTGTAATGTGTTTTAATTGTTTTAATATGTTAGGGGGTCCCGGTGGGGAGGATGACCTCCATTTGTGACCATGGCCTTTGTGTGTCATTCTTATGTATATTTACACACCCATTTGTTTCTCTATTTGTGTAACTATTTATATATCTAAATATGTGTGTGTATGCATATAATATATAAAAGTCACCCATATTTTTCTAGTAATTATACACACCTAAATTATACACACACACACACACACCTATATATATATATATATATTGATGATGATGTGTTGTTAGCATATATATTACTGAAATTTAGAATTCTCATCAAATTGACTATGATTTAGCATTTGAATTAATGTCGTGATCTTATTGATATTGATAAAAAAGGTAGAATAGAGATGTTGAAAGTTTAGACAAATGATAGCATTGATTAGTTGAGATGATGATGTAGTTATATGAGGATGTTTATTGATTAATATGTGTATATTATATAGTTGATGTATTGATGCGGCCACAAGGCTGAAGGAGTAATTGTGTGATTTTGCATGTAATTATATCACAGAAATAAAAAAGATGTTTAGTGGCCAACCACGGCAAAATATTGGATGGATACAATGATGGTCAACATGGAAACTTCTGTAATGTGTTTTAATTGTTTAAATATGTTAGGGGGTCCCCGTGGGGAGGATGACCTCCAATTCTGACCATGGCCTTTGTGTGTAATTCTTTCTTTTTTATTTTATTTAATTCTTGAGTATGTGATTTAATTTTTGATGTAGTTCCTTTTTATCTTTGTTGATTAATGTGCCTTAATTAACTTGTTTAACCAAGTTATTAAATTTTGTTTGGATGTGTCAAAAGGGGCCATTGATTAAAGTAGTTGGTTTTTTGAATTTTGTGATTTAAATTGAGTGTATGTGACCTTAAGTGTTGTACATGTTTGCTTGCTTGCGAAATTCGGATTTGGGCTTAAGGGGCATTTTCAGAGGCTTTTGGGATAAGTTAAGCTTGTCCCACACCTTTTAATTTCATATACCAACCCTACCTATGGATTTGGGGGTAAATAATAGACGCCATTATGTGTTTTGTAAGGAAAAAAAGTGGCACTTATTACACTATTCTATCATAGGTTTAAAATATGGTCCTTAGGGGGTGTGGGTTTGGATTATGTGTGTAAGAAGCTTGGCATTTCTCTTAACCACCACTTTAGCATGACTAGGGGTTGAGGTTTGATTTTTGAAGTAGAATTAAAGATAAGTGATGTGGCATCCTACATGGATCCACCTCATCCTCATCTTCCCTTTTTATTTATATACAAGCTTGTTGGGGTTTGATTGAGCCTGAAGGAGCTTGGAGTGTGATTCTGTGATCAAGTTCTTACTATGGAAAGGTAGGTGATACACTCTTTTTACTTGTTTATTTTTGGATGTGTCTGTTGCATGTATGTGAATGGTCTATGTGCTTCTTGGGAAATCTTGGCTATAATTCCTAAGTATGTTGTAGGAAAAGGATATGGGGATGTTATATGTAGGGAGACATAAGAGTTTACTTCATGTTTTGGGAGGGAGTTGGGTTAGGTGCCCTACATTTGATAAGAATATGCCTACATTTATTACTTGGTTCTTTTGAGGGAGACATATGAGGTTGTAGAGAGGCATAAGAGAATTTGGGAGGCATAAGAGGATCTTGAGGGAGACATAAGAGTTGTGTAGGGGATTAAAATTTATTTTGGAGGTTTGTAAGGTGGTTACCTAGTACCATCTAGAGGAATAATTGATCTCCCCATGGATCCTTGCTACATTGGATTTGCATTTCAAGCCTTGTGTATTTTGAAAGTTGCATTCTTGTGATTGTTTTCTTGTGTTGAATGTGTGTTATATGGTTGTGAAATTTTGTATTGTGATGTGGAATCGTTGTGTTCTTTCCATTAGTTGTGTTAATTCCTTATTGCATTTTGGTTGTAGCATGAGGACGAATGAGGAGGATAACTTCTTCTCATCATTGGATTATTAATTGGGTGGAGAGTGCTGCCTGTCCCCCATTTTTAATTTTTTGATTGAAGTGAAGAAATAATGGCCCTCTTGTTGAATTTTTTAGACTTGGATCATTTTTTGAAGTCAAAAATAATTCCTTTATCATAAAAACATTGCATGTAACTCCTACTTAAGGTGGAAGGCTAGTATTCTTTCACTTAAAAGAACATTTGTATTCTATATTTTGTTATTAAGTTGTAATGTATTGTTGGGAAGAAAGCTATTTGCATTGAAATAAATGAGCTATGCTCAAAGAAAAATAAATTTCATTATTATTTGTTGTTGTATCATTATAAAAATGAAGGGAAATGTTGGAAGTTGTAAACCATTGAGAATGTATCCTTAGTAAATCTTAAATGTATAATAGTTGGGTTTTCCTTGATTAAATGGTTGTAGTTGAAATGGAAAGATGCACTAAGTTATAATAAGTTATGTTTTTGATAGATTGCATTCTTGTTGTGGAAAGGAAAATAATGATACTAGAAATATATTAAGTTATTCCTTCATTTTATGTTGACAGAAATTTCATTGGAAAAGTAGTCTTGTAGTTGTTTTCTTGCATTCTATCGAATTAAAGAAAAAATATATGCAATTTAGTGATTTAAGTCATGGAATTAATAAATGGTTAAACCCTTCAACTGGAGACTTTAGGCACATAAATTCAACTAAGGATAAAGAGTAAATCACTCTAATAAAATTGGTTTTTGTAAAACTTATGGAATGGATGGTTCTATTTTTAAGGAACATGATCACTGCCCTATGCAGAGTGTCATTCTCTAAACCACCATCTTGTTCAGAGAGGTGGTCTTTGAACTACCACCCAAGAAAGGTGGTGGTTTATGAATTGTCACCAAGGTAGGGAAGTGGTCCTAGCACTACTAGGCTACTTTAGGTACAGAATTAAAATATGTGACTGTGCAATCTTAAACTTGATTAAATTAAAATTTAAGCCTATAAAATGTAAAGAGAAAACTACTTGCAAACTATAAGGGAAAAAACCATTGTTTGAAGCAATTTAATCCTTAAATTGACATTTAAATGTATTAAATATCATACATTAAAATGGAAATAGGTTTTTTCCCAAACAAAGAACTGAAGAATAGTAATAACTAAATAACAATTCCAAATTCGGAGTGGAATCCTATATAATCAACAAGTGGAATATATTTCTATAATAAATCCATAAACTAAACTAAGCTTGATCCTAATGAATCCCTTCATGGATTCTTCCTTCCTTGATCCTATGGCTTCCATTTCTCCATCCTACAAACTAAATAAAAGAAAAGGCACCAAATGAGGAGGCTAGGGAAATGAAAAAAGAATTTAATAAAGTGTCATAAGGATAGTTATGGTTAGTATGGAACCCTAAGATCTAGTCACCAATATTGATTTCATCCAAGGGTTAGGAATCAATCCTACAATTATTAGATAAGAATGAATAGTATGGGCTATAAAATAATTTAAAGGTTTGGGTGAATGGGTCCACTTAATACCCTTGTATGTTAAGTTATTTATGTAACTCTTCTAGTGTGTTTTAGTAAATGGTAAGGTAACTACGGATAAGGGTTTATTAAATGTGGGTGGAATGTTAATTTTCCAAGAGGGAAATGATTTTACCTTGTAAAATAAATTAATGAACAATTATTTAGTTGATGGTAATTAAATTGAAATTACAAATGGATTAATAATTTCTTAGTTTTGATCTAGACCTAATCCATTCATTGTAATATAGTAAATTTTTTATAGGAATTAATTAAACATATTATAGGGTTGACATCCCTAAAAAAATGCCACAACTTTCCAGATAATTATTAAGCTTTAATGTGGATTTAGGACATGAAAATTGTGTGTTTTACACTTGGTATCAGATCCATGGGTTCAAATCTTAGACCCTAGGAACACTTGGAAACATAAGGCATAACAAGAGAACCTAACACAACTCTTAATCTAGATCACGCAACTTAGCATGGTATTTTAAATGTAGAAAAACTAGAAAACTGAAACAAAACCTAGAATGATGAATTAACTCCCCTCCTAGTCTGTTTAGGAGGAATAGACTAGAGGAGGGGTTCTTGCACGTAGACTTTGTTATCATCGAATCACAACACCCTTGTGTTTATACAAGTGCATATACTTGAACTCACGGTGTGATTGGATAACATGGGTACTATCTCCAAGTTGTGGGACTTGCTACATGAGATAGACCTCCAGAGAAAGCTGGTTCTTGCTCCTAAACTACCTGCCACAATCTACTCTAATGCAGGATAAGCTAACTTTTATAATCTAAATTTCTAAGGGACTAGGGAGAAAGAATGCATAAAATGAAAGCCTACACTAAAGCGGTGATACACTAGAAAAGGAGGGTGTGAGAGTAGTCTCCAAATGTGTGAAATACAGAAGCAAAGTACACACTAGAAGAGGTGATGACAGTTCTCCATAATCTAGCAAAATGCATTCACAACAATATTCCAAGCATACACAATGATAATGGATCCCTGCAAGAACATAATAATAGACACAATATCCTTGTAGAAAGATTAAAGGGGAGGGAAGAACGCAAGAAAACACAGCAGGGGAAGATACATCCACAAACTGATATTTTATTGCTTCATGATATGCACAGTTCAGTCTATTACAAGATAAGGGCCTGGATCACCATGCAAGGATTCCACTACAAGGGCCTGCAACACACTAGCTTCACAAATAAATTTTGGCAGAGCTTTGCTACCCAAAAACTCTCTCTTTTACAATGAGCCCAACACTCCAATTTATAGAAAAATGAGAAGGAAAAGAGAAGGGAAAATGGAAATCCCGAAATATGTCCTTCAACCACCTATAAGAGGTATTAAATGGATTTAAATTATTGTAAATTACTTGCAAAAGGCTCCCCATACTGTCCCATGTTCTGCAGTAGAGAAAGAATGATGACCATGTCTCTTAATTTCCTCCCAACTACCAAATAAATCACTATTATGAACCTGGCCACGTTTTCTTAAAAATATCAATCAATTTATCGTAAAATATGGAATTTATTGATTTATGTGCATTGGAGGATAATAGGTTGAAGATGTAACATGCCAGAGATAGAGTACATAGTCATATCCAACAGATGAATTATAAAAGATCAAGGTGGTCAGCTCCTCCTCCTCGTGGGAGACATGATTCTACATAATATTCATTCAGACCACCACAATATCCACCTTCCAGCAAGTCCAGATTTTCCCCGTGAAAATCAGAGCCTCGGAGTCAGAAGATTCAATGGCCGTTTGAGGTTTCTGGATGTAATATGTTGAGCCTCCTTCCCTAGTTGTCGGCCGCTTAAGACTCAAGCACCACCTGTGAATAAAGTCCCGCAAGTAGCTTTGTCCCAGCTATTCCAGATGACCATAACAGTCCTTCGGCTGATTCAGGATTCCCTAAGTTCCTTTTCTACCGATGACACGCAGCATGATCTGATTGAGCCTCAACTTCTGCAGGCTAGCCGCTTCTTCCACATACATGGGACCTGGATGTCCCAGTGCTGTCTATGGGTGCAGAAAATTACGGTTGACGTCATCATTGGCCCAGAGATGTGCCCTGAACTGTTACATAATCACGAACAGTTCTCTGAATGTTCGGCCG
Organism: Taxus chinensis; assembly: GCA_019776745.2. Taxonomy (NCBI): domain Eukaryota; kingdom Viridiplantae; phylum Streptophyta; class Pinopsida; order Cupressales; family Taxaceae; genus Taxus; species Taxus chinensis. Next base: position 413,687,419 of record CM034155.1, on the reverse strand, counting down.
AACTTGTTTGGTTGAAACTCTTAGTGTGCACTTTCGGCATAACATGTTCCAGACTGTAGTTCCCTATTTCAGCTGATTCGGGCGGTTCACGTACTTTTTGGCCAGATATCCCAGGAAATCTCTGTTTGATGACAGGTTGGTCAATCCTATTCCTCTATTATGACTAGCACACATTTCCGCGTATAGAGTGATCCCGACATCTAAAATGCTACTCTAGACTTGCTAAGCGAGACTTTCGGTTAAGGTTCGATGCCTAGAAAATAAACCTAAATGTAATAGACTGTTGTGATGCACCAAAGGAATGTTCAACACTTACTTTTCATGATTAAACACAAACCACTAAAAATGTAATCTGCAAAATTTTCACCTGTTCTCAGGTAACTAGTTCTCTCTTCAATGAGAGACCAGGCGGAGATAGAAATGAACATAAGAGAGGGACCCTAGAAATCATCCACATACTTATTTTATTGACTCCAATCAATTTGATCCTAGTCCATTGACAATGGCCAAGAGGCAAGATTGTATTTACAGTTTACCCTGGGAGGTGAATTTTGGACTCCACAAGACTCAGACTTATAGACATGGAGATTATGCAGGGAGGGTAGCTATATTATGCCAAACACTTCAAACATTATAGAATGTTAATGTTGTTATATGTGGAATATCTTTAGTAGGGAGATGTAGTAGACAAGAAAGGAGAGTCATAATTCGAATTCTTGCTCCAACCTTCCCAAAAATACATTGATGAGTATCACCTGCAAAGAAATCCCATGTGGATTTGGCCAAGTGAAAGTCACCACTTAGAGGTACATGTATTCCTCCTTTTGTAGGACAAGAAAAGATAGCCCATAGGATTCATTATTGGGGTAGGTGATGATCATGCTTGACACACGTAAAAAATGGGGACGTATATTTTTCATTTTGAAGATCACTTAAGTCCCACTAATTCTTAAGACTTCATGCAATCGCAGTTGAGTAGGCGACACCGAGAGTATTTCCAGGAAGACTCATGGTCTGTCAGCTTGAGTGAATGATCCAAGCTCCTAGTCAAAAGTTATGGCCATTTAAAGACTCAAGTTACCATCCATCTCTACAAAAATGGAACCAATTGGTTGGCTCTATCCTAATTCGGAGTCCAAAAATCATGCAACCCCCATGAGGATCCTAAGAAAATCATACTTTTAGACATTTCCGTTTCGAGGAGTGGTTGAGGAGCACTGTACTTATCTAGGAGGTTAATTTAGTAGAGGTTAGATGAGTTCCGAAAGTCCAAAACCTGAAAGTCCAAAAGTCTAAAAATGGTCAGACTTTTAGAATTCTGAATTTCAGGACATTGAGTTGATATTATGTATAGTCCTTGTGGGGCTTGAGAAGTTTTGACTACTCCGATACCCCGAAACTATGAAAGTCCTAAAATTTTGGACTTTTAGGAGTTTTGGGTTTTGGACACTTTTATTATCCACATACATTAGCAGAGGTTATTGAGAAGGCCTACATTACAGAGGAGAGTAGGGGAAGATGCAATAGGCCAGAGACAAAGTGTGGAGCCACATCCAATAGATGCAAGATAACAGATCGAAGGGGTTAGCTTGTCCTCATTTTTTCCATACTTTGTGCTCCGAGCACAATCTCCATTCATAGCACCAAAATAACCACCTCAATAACAACATTAGACTTTCTTGGAGTTTTGGGTTTCGGATAGACATTTGTTCCTTTCCAGAGGGGATCCCCGAATGGGGTCTGCCTCCTAGTATACCAGTCATGACTTAAAGTTCTACTTTTGAAGCTCCAATCAATTTTGGATTTTGGACTTCTTCTTTGACCTAAAATATTTGCTAAATGGATCATCGGGCCTGTTTTAACCTTTTGGTACAAACCACTGAAATGTAAACTCTCTTGATGGATCAACTCCTTCATTTTCAGGGGACATGATAAGTTGCTTGTTTTCCAAATTTTTCTCGAGAGGAAAAATTGGAGTAACACATCCCTCAGAACCCTAACAACAAGGGTAAGGCACATAGTTTTAGAGCCTACAGTACGTGATATGGCTAGGATCCATAATGATATATGTAGTGGTCGGGAACCTTCAAGATAGAGCACCAGAGAACATGTTGATTGAGATGACATGTAGCAATGATGTCATTTCTATTTCTGTCTTGATTTGATTTAGGCTCCTTAGATTCTTTTATTTCTCCATTTGAAGTAGAGAAATGCAGGCTAGTTGCAGTTAGGAAAATTTTTATTTGGCATGTGGAGATGGCTTCTGAAGATCCAAGCTCACACTGGAATCCTTAGTCAAGGAGTTCATAGTTGACCTAAGACCCTTTTCCATGACCTTAGATCTTCGTATCCTTCCGTTGCATTCCTTTGGGATTATTCTGGGCATGCATTGGTTATCTATACACATAGGGATAGGGTTGATTGTTATAGTAAGGTAATATCTTATGTGCAGATGATTTGGGAGTGGATACCAGTGGTAGTGGGAGTCAGGAGACCAACCTCTATTCGCACCATATCCAATTTTCAGCTTAAGTAGTGTACACAACAAGGTTGCTAGTTGTATGCTATCACGGTTAGCAATAGATCCGAGGATGAGTTTAGTGGGCTGTCACTTGATGATAATCATATCTTGAGGGAGTTTTTTTAGATGTTTTTCCAAAGGAGGTGTCAGGGTTACCTTCCCCACGTCTGATAGATTTTTTCATTGATTTAGTTTCAAGAGCAGAGCCTATCTCACAATCACCTTATAGGCTGACTAACCACTGAGCTATGTGAGCTAAAGTTGCAGCTAAAGGGTCTTATGGAGAAAGGCCTAATCCATCCTAGTATATCCCCTTAGGGTGCATCATGGTGATTTTTGTAAAGAAAAAATATAGATTCTTTGTGATTGTGTATTGATTATCATCATCTGAAAAAAGTAACGATTCAAGAATCATTACCCCCTTCGAAATATTGATGATTTAGTTTTATCAGATGAAGGGGGGCACTGGTATTTTCCAAGATAGATCATAAGTCTTAATACTATAAGCTAAGGATCACACAGGTATATATTCATAAGACAACATCCTTCTGTATGAGTTATGGCCACTACTGAGTTCATTAGTAGTGGCTTTTGGTCTGACAAATAGCCATATGCAGTATTCATGAGTTTAATGAATGGGGTATTCCATGGAAATATTTAGATCACTTTTTTCTCCTATTTCTTAATGAAATTTTGATTTAACTCATGTAGGCATGCAGGGAGCACTAAGGAGCAACTTCAACAAGGTTTTTCAGTGTCTTAGCGAAAAGACAACTTTACAGGGAACCTGGAAAAGTTTGCATTCTTTCAGTCAAAGGTGCATAGTACCTACGGTCATATACATTTTTGGGGAAGGTATCACAATTGATCCTTATAAGATTAGACCGATTCTGGATTATGGCCCAAGGAAACTAGTGTGACCGAGATGTATGCAGTTTCATGGGGTTGGCAAGTTACTACATGATATTTGTTCAATAATTTTCTCAGATTACGCACCCCATCACTACCCTTCAATGGAAAGAGAAGAAGTTTGTTTGGTCTCCGGCAGGGTGTGAGCAGGCCTTCAGTACACTGAAGGGATGCCTTATGTTAGCACCGAATCTCGTATGTGTCAGACCCTGTAGACGTTGTGGGATTTCTTTATATGTACGGATGCTTCCTTCACGTAGGAATTAAGTGGGGTTTTGATTAATGCATGAGGGCTGTGTGGTTGCCTTTGAGTCTCGACAAACTCAAATATGATGAGCTCAATTATCCTAACGCATGACCTTGAGCTTGTAGAAAATTTTTCATGCTATTAATTCGATGGAGTCATTTCCTTCTTGGCAAGAGGTTTATTCTCAGGGCATACCATTTGAGCTTACATCACCTCTTCATGCAACCTAACCTCAACTTATTATTAGTGGTGTTCGATAGAGTTTCTATGAGAGTACAACATGGAGATAAAGCATGTGAAGGGGAAAGAGAATGTTTTTACCAATGCTTTGAGTAGATGGAGACATTTGGTTTTGGCTACTTCAGTGGGTATATATTTGTGGAGAAGGATTTTATGACAACTACCACATGAAAATTTCTACCTTGTAACTAGATTAGAGATTGAGTCTCAGAGACCCCTTGAGGGGAAATTTGATGGTTTTTCATTAGAGTTCAGATGGGCTTCTTAGAATACAAGAGTTCGGATCTATGTACCTAGGGATAGAGGTTAGAGATAGGATATCTTGGTAGAGGCTCATCGTGCACCTCATTTAGCCCATCCAGGGGTGAATAAGATGGATACCATCATTGAGACAACTATTACCATTAGAGAGATATTCCTTTAGAGAGGTGTAGTCTCAATATGTGTCATGCATTTTTTAGAGTGTCAAAGGGTGAAGGTTGATTATCAGCATCCATGCTAGCCTTATTTACCCACATGCTATCTCAGAGAGGAAATAGGACACCATTTCTATGGATTTCATAGTTGGGATACCGACGTCGAGATACCACCTTGATGTGATCATGGTCATGGTTGATGGATTGACGAAAGTGGCTCATTTTTATCCGATGAAGACCACCTATAGAGCTAGTGCAAGTATTAACAGTGTTCTTGGATAATATTTTTAGACTGCACGAGTATTCTGTGGAATATAATCTGCGACTGCGATCCCTTATACACGTCACACTTCTAGACTACTATACAGCAAGCCCTTGGGATGAGCATCAACTTCAGCACATCTTATCATCTAGAGACAGATGGACAGATTCGAAGTGGGTGAATCATATTTTAGAGGACATGATCTTTGGATGTACATCATGGATCATCTGTCAAAGTGGGAGGAGTAACTTATATTTTATGGTAGTTTACCTACAACAACTATTTTTCAGAGTTCTGATTAGCATGACATCCTTTTCAGGCACTTATATGGCATAGAGATTTTAGGACACCTAATGAGTTGGGACAGACTTGGAGGATAGAGCATCTCTTTTACCAGCTTTGTTATAGGACATGGAGCAATAGGATGTTTTGATTTGATAGAAGTTGCATGGAGGCTCAGGATAGATAGGAAGAAATATACAGATCAGACGGAGAGACAAATCATCTTTTTGAGGTGGGAATGAAGGTATTTCTTCATGCCATCCCTCATAAGAGTCCTATCTCATTACGAAAAAGGCTCTAAGTTTTCTCCTAGATTCGCAGGTCCATTCGAGATATTGGAGTAGATCAGTCCCTTAGCTTATCGTCTATCCTTGCAACCCTATCTTATCTCAAATGTATGATTTGTTTCATGTATCAATTCTTAGGAGATATGTCCTAGATCCTTCTCATATAATGGATTAGACCGCATTGCAGGTGTAGGACCAAGCGCATGATGATGATGGAGCCTGTGCATATTTTAGAGTGTAGGACCTTAGGTCTTTGAGGCTGAGAGATTAATTAGGAGTGCATTTCCTAGTGGGACAGGTATGATGCTACTGGTGCTACATGGGAGGATGTCTACGTTGCCAGAATTCCAATTTCCACACCTATTTTAGTGACTGTCCAAGAGGAAGTCAAGTCTAAGGGGAGGGGGATGTAGTACCCAATCCTCTTGGACACTTATTGTATTTTTAGTTCAATTATTGTTGACTATAGACATGGATATTATTGTATCATTTTTATTTATCATGAGGTTAGATAATAGATATATTCCTGACTATTGCTTGATTTTTATTCATAGATATGATTTGTGTGGATGTTTAGAGACATAGAGAGACATTTTATATTGATGATAATGATGTGTTGTTATCATATATATTACTGACATTCATAATTCTCGTTATGTTGACTGTGAATTAGCATTTGAATCTAATCTCATGATCTTGTTGATATATGATAAAAATGTAGAATTCAAGATGTTGAAAATTTACACAAATGATAAAATTGATTAGTTGAGATAATGATTTAGATACATGAGGATGTTTATTGATTAATTTGCATATATTTTATCTTTGATGTATTGATGTGGACATGACTCCGAAGGAGGTATTGTGTGATATTACAAGCAATTATATCACAACAATCAAAAGGGGGTTAAGAGACCAACCACAGTGGAATACTGGATGGATACAACGATGGTCACCATGGCAACTTGTGTAATGTGTTATGTTTGTTTTAATTTTTTTAGGGGGTCCCCATGGGGGGGGATGACCTCCAATTGTGACCATGGGATTTTTGCATAATTCTTTCCCTTTTTCTTTTATTTAATTGTATGGAGTATGTGATTTAATTTGTGATGTAATTCCTTTTTATCATTGTTGATTAATGTGCCTTAATTAAGTGAATTAATCATATTTATTAAGATATTTGGGAATGTGAAGAAATGGAGCTATTTATTAGAGTAGTTTGTCCTTTGAATTTTTTGATTTAAGTTGAATGCATGTGACGTTGAGTGTTATACACCCTACCTTACTTGAGAAATTCAGATTTGGCATCTTAAGGGCTATTTTTGGAGGCTTGTGGGACAACGTTAAGCTCGTATCTCACACCACTTGATTTTTTATAAAAACCCTACATAATGGATTGGGGGGTCAAAAATAGACCCCCTTATGTGTTTTGTAATGGCAAAAAGAGACATTTATTGCAACTTTTCTTACATTGGTTTTAAAGTTTTATCCTTAGGGGGGGTGTGAGTTTAGATTGTGTGTGTAAGAGGTTTTGTCATTTATCTCAACCACAAAATTTATTGTGCCTTGGGGTTGAGGTTGGACTCATGAAGTGGAGTTGAGGATAAGTGATGTGGCATCCTACATGGAGCCACCTCAAGCTCCTCTTCCATTTTACTTTATATTCAAGTTTATTTGTTTGTTTGGGGGTTACTTCATTATATTGTGCAATATAAATTTTTTGGAGTTAGAGAGTTTTTGGAGTGCTTCTTGAAGTCTTGGAGCTTTTTGGATTTGGATTGATCTTGAAAAAGATTCAAGTGTGATTCTTTGATCAAGTTATTACTATGGAAAAGATAGGAGCTACACTCTTTTTACTAGTATGTTTTTATATGTGTGTATGTTGCATGTATGTGAATGATTTGTGTGCTTGTTGGGATCTTGGGTAGAATTACTAAGTATGGTGTAGGATAAGGCTATAAGGATTTTATCCATTTTAGGGAGGCATAAGAGTTTATTTCATGTTTTGGGAGGGAGTTTGGGTTGTGTGCCAAAAATTTGATAAGAACCTATGCATACATTTCTTACTTGGTTATTTTGAAGTAAGACATAAGATATTGTAGGGAGGCATAAGCCAATGTGGGACACATTAGAGGATCTTGAGGGAGGCATAAGAGATATGTACAGAGGTTTGAGATGTATTTTGAAGGGTTTTAAGATGGTAACCTAATCATATTGGGATGCATAAGTGATCTCCCCATATATCCTTACTCCATTGGACTTTGCATTTCAAGCCTTGTATATTTTGATAGTTACATTCTTGTGATTATTACCTTGTGTTTGAATGTGTGTTAAATGGGTGTTAAAATTTGTATTGTGATGTGAAAGTCATTGTGTTTTTTCCATGAGTTTTATCCATTCCTTATTACATTTTGGTTGGGGTTTGGGAGACCAGTGGGGAGGATAGATTTCATCTCTTGATTGGATTATTGGTTAGGTGGAGAGTGTTACCTCTCCCCCATTTTTTGTTGATGTTATTAAAGTGAATAAATGGTGGAGATGTTGTGGAAGATTTGGGAGTTGGATAATTTCTCTGAAATCAAATATTAATTCCTTCATTGTAGAAACATTTCTTGTAATTTCCCACTTAAGGTGGAAGACTAATAGACTTGCATTTGACAGAAAATGTTGTATTATATATTTTGTTTATCAAGTTGTAATGTATTTTTTGAAAGAAGTACTCTTTGCATTGAAATAAAAGAGCTATGCTGAAAGGAAAGAATAAAGTTCATTATTATTTTTTGAAGTTGTATTATTGTAAAAATTGAAGGGAATACTAGCATGTTGTAAATAATTGAAAATGCATTCTTATAAATCTTAAATGTATAATAGTTGTTGTTTTTTCTTTGAGTAAATTGTTGTAGTAGAAATGGAAAGATGAAATAAATTCAATTGAGTTACCTTGCTAAAATATTACATTTTTGTTGTTGAAAGGAAAATAATGATACTAGAAATAGATTAAGCTTTATTCCTTCATTTGATCTTGAAAGAAATTTCATTAGAAAATTAGTCTTTTTTGAAAAATTTTACACTTTGCAAAAATGGGCAACTCGAAAATTTGTTACGATGGATAGAATTGGTGAAGTATACCTAAGGTAGGGGAGATCATATAAGATTATGTCATTACTAGTAATTTATTTAAGAGATTACATGAAATCTTTAACTATTTGTGCTGTTAGAAAATGTAACAGATCACATAGTATGCAATTCCATGACCATCCTTAGCAAAAAAACTCAAGCCCTGTAGGATGGTTGTGTTGTCTTGATGAGGACATCCAATTATAGAATAGGCGAAGTGTAAAGTTTTTGAACAAAAAACATAAGTGTAGATCATAGAAAATCAGAGTTCATTACCAAATGTTACAAGTTCTATTCAATGTTCTTTCCTTTATGATTAAGACATTCAATTGTGTTATTGAGTTGTTTAGTTCATTAAAGAGATATACAACTCATTTACAGAATTCAATGTTATATTCATAAGGAGTTATGAAATGTTTCCCACACAAGTCGTGAGATGTAACTGAAAAGTAAAATATAGCTACTGAAAAGAAATATACACATGCATTAAAGAGAAAGCAAACAAGTATGAGTGAACCCATCATTTCCTTGGGGTTTCTGTTCTTAGTTTGAAGCATCTTCATCTCCATCTTTTGTTTCTCTTTCATCTTCATTGTAGAAGCCATTGTACATAAAAAAATAAAAGTTAACTATTACTTACGAGCTCAAGGATCAAACCATATTCCTATACTATTCCCACTTCATACATATAAATATTCCCCTAATAGGAGATGTATTTTACTTAAAGAACATAACTACATACATGCTTTATTCACTCATAAAGAAGAAAAACATGGACATAAGAAAGGTGAAAAATCCTAATTATTTTCTAATTATTTTCCTAAGTGTGCAGGTATAGGTTGCAGGCAAAAAGAAAAATAGACAAGTCATAAGTGCATGCAATAAAAGGAAGAATGTAATTAAAAGTTCTAAAAATTGTTCTAAAATGGAAGATGTTATAGTACAAAAGAGAGAGTGGAAGATAGAAACACTTGTTTCAGTTGTAGCAGAAGAGGGAGAATCAGATTTCAAGAAGTTGAAGCTAAATGGAAAAAGGTATTACAGCTGAAATAGGATGATAGAGAATGATTCTAGAAAAATTTTGACAGGGCTTCGCCATGTAAAATGGAAATTTAAAACTTTTCATCATGTTTTTATCAATTATTACGTGCTTTAAAGGAACTATGCAAATCAAATAAGTGATACAAGGAGCAGAAAAGCATCACATGATCAAGATAAATAGCTAACATGTTTTCAATTCTCAATTGCTATATAAGTTCAACAAGAAATGTGTTACTTTTTGTTTTCTGACATCAAAAAATAAAAATACTATTTCTTTAAATGCATTAAAGAAAAGATTCTAGAAAAAATTTTCTAAGTCTTCGCCATGAAAAAATCAACATTTCACAATTTTCCAACAAGCATCTAAGTAAGAAAACAGTTGCAGAAAGGAAATAAAGCATATGAATTAAGGTATATACTGTCAGAAATAATATATGAAATAGTTAATATATTTCTTCTATTTTTTAGAAAAGAACTTACAGATTTCAGGTTCATAGATAGAAACAATGCAATTACTATTATACTTTCACAGTCAAGAATTTTAAATATAAGTAAACTGAAGAAAAAATTGAAGGGAAGTACATTATTTAAGCAAAATAATAAGAGTACAACATTACAACAGAATGTATGAATGAATGGTTTATGCCCTCTAAATGATGTTGCACATATCATGAAGCTGATTTACAGTTTCCGAGAAGGCACACTTGTAAGGCTCAAAAAGAGAGCAAAGCCCAAGTTGCTACCGGAAAGGATAATAATTTCAAATTAGAATAAATAAGATGTCTGTCAGATACATTCATACAATGCTTGAGATAGCATGTAATTAGGATTGCAAAATACTGCAAGCTAATTGTTTCAAAGATCAAAGCTGAATACATGGATTTGCAGTTACAAGAACTAGAAGTGCATTCCAAACAAAGAAGGAGTAAGAGATTGTTGTACATGTCCATAGGCTCCTAAAAGATCTTCAGCTATTTATGGAATACAAATATTATTAGTGAAAATATTAGCATCAGGGGATCATCATATAACCAGTCAAGACTCGATCCTTGTTACAAGGTAAATTAAGACATGAAGGAAAAAAATAATCCATTGAAGCACAGACTCCATCTCAGAGTTTATCATAATGCATCTTAGAATACTGGGTCCATCAAAAGCATGAACAAAGGTACAAACTTGATTTTCATCATGGTAGTCATGATCTATTCGATTATAGCAAAAATTGACACAAATGAAGCTATCAATCCACATTAATATGCCATCCCCAATACTTAGGTACACAGATTTAGAGAAGGATGAAGTCATCTCTAAGCAGGATAAACAGTGAAGTATAGGTTCTATTGTTCAACGTTTGGATTCTCTGAAGATTTTTCGACTCAGTCAAATAGTCGATAGAAACTCATACAGATAGGAGGTATTCAGGTTCAAAACAGATACAGAAGATTTTGAAGCTCACACCAAAAACATGGTAAAACCCTCAAGCCACCCTCATCTAGTTCTTTAGAAGAAGATCCAAGCTCATAAGATGGACTTTACAGCTACAAAGATAACCATAGTTCTGAAGCATACAACAATGGCCACTCAGGAATCCAATGCTACAGTCCATTTGTGAACAGCTTTAGGTGCTTTGAAATGTTATTGACTTAGCTTTCATCCTCTAGAAAATACAAAACAAGTCATGGCAAAGTAAGATAGAGCTCAAAGAAATAACTAGGAAATATATGTAATTCTAGAGAAGATACAGAACCCAACCCTGGAGTAATCTATTAAATTCAGAGCTTCGAAAAGGAACCTAGAATCAAATAGAAAGATTTGGTGGCCAGAAGATAATCATGAGAAGTCTCAAGCTCAAGCACAGGACAACAATAGGTAGTGTACAGGATAACAAGAACTTACTGCTTTGAAGTGCTTCTTCAGGAAGGCCTTTGATTCAATAGACAACATATCTGAAGAAAAGCTCCAAGGATGATCAAAGTCTGAGCAACAAAGTACCCTGAAAATGCAAGGAGTAATTCAGTATCATATGAATGCGTGGTTTCAATAATAACAGGAGTAATTTTCACATTCAAGTACAAATGAAGCTCACCTTTTCCAAGTATTAGCAGATCAACCCTGGGAATGTGAATGCTAGATGAATTCAAAAGCATGAGCATCAGAAGCTGAAGAAAAATGGTGGCCATAGTGATCTTACAATAGAGCTTAATAATGGTCAAAGAACACATGAGAAATCTTGATACATAAACCCTCACGAGCATGCGAATCTCGAAGGACAGAAAGAACTATACAGGGCTCTGAGGATTATTAACCATGGCAGCCAACTCAAAAGAAACCTCATATCCCATGAACTCCTTCAGAAGGAAGATTAGAACCTTGTTTTCAAATAGAACCCGATCTCAAAAAGCTCAATGATAACTGGCCAGAGATAAGAGTAACTCACAGAACTTCTCAGAGAAAGGCTATACACTCAGAACAATCACAGATGAAAGATACATGCATAAGGCTTCAGATCACATAAAACTCTTCATAGCCAAAGCTTGAAAATGGAACAGAAATGGTTTCCACTTCAAGCATTGTAGAGAGTTCACAGAGCCAAGACTATACCAGTGCTAAGGCCCTTTTTGACTTCAAGACCTCACATATAGTATGCAGATACTCTATTCAACTAAGGGAAAAAACCAAGTCATCCATTAAGACCCTACACAATAGATCCCTAAGAGCAAGAATGATAGAACAACTGAGAGTCATTTTTCTGAAGATTAGAGCTCAGGAAGCTTCAACAATGACTTTCCAGGAAAAAATCAATTCAAGGGCTTCACCCGTGAATTACCAAAAAACAAATGAAATGATGCATTGAGGGTCGAAGACACTCTTTACTGCATGAAAACTCAAGAGGTGAGTTTCAATCTGAAACTCAACCATGGTTCAGAGAATCGAAGGTACCACAAGATCAAAGGTACAAAGATCAACATGGCTGAGGATCAATGCTCACTAACTCGAGAAAAATAACCACCTGGGTAAGTTCCCACACTGACCATAATTAATTCACAGTCAACTGAAACCCTAACTGTAGAGTCCATAGGATTGACGGTCATGTGATCAGATTAAGGTACACCAGATTGATGGCCTAGGAGCATCAACAATCTTTCACAAGTAAACTACCAGGATTGTAGTCAAACTCAACTCCAGAGTTACAAATGCCATGTCGACAAAATTTACGCTAAGGGGTGAGTCACCATAGAAGAAGGGGACAACCCATGTGTCCGCCTAAACAAAATCATTACAAATTACTTTCAAAATTCCAACCATTAGTGCATGCTCCGAATAATATAAAGGGGCTTGAACCAATTCATACCATCATGATCACCTAAAAGGTGAATTTTATAATATGCCAAGGCCGACAATACTCAAAGTTGGTGGATTATATATGATGGTCATCTCAAATATTCAAGGTGTTTGAGCATGGTGGGGTTTTTTTTTGTGCCCCTCATGTTTTACAAACCATAGTATATCCTAAGTCCACAAAGGTGGCCAACCATGGTGAAGTGCAGAGGTGGTTCCCACACTTCAAGGAGCTAAAGATTGATTTGTAGTAGTGTCACTCATGTGACCATTTGGAAGCCAAAAGATATGTCAACATCATTAGAATATGTACACATGACAGGTGGAATCCCACTAAATGGATATATGCATTGCAAATATTAATGCAAATATTTTAATTATTTACTCACAGGTTGGGAGTTGTATTTGTTATATGCCTTTAGAACAAGACAAAATAGAGAAGAAGAACAAAGTTGTATGTTCATGGATAGATACTTGCCTAGCAAGAAATCTATTTTTGGAAAAATTATCCACCCAGCCTTATTAAAAATAGAACAGTCAATTTCAGTTGACTGAGATATAATCAATTTCAGTTTGTATTATTTTATCCTTTCATTTATTATTAAATAAAGGATAAAATTAGGATTCATGGGCGAGTACAAAATTAGGCTATTTTTCGGAAGGGTGGGAAACTTTATTTTGCTATATATTGGGTGCCTTTGAAAAGCACAAAAGAGATTCTCTGGAGAAATTTTGGATATAAGAGTAATGAAGAATTTTTTTCCAGTTTTGCCTTCTGTGTGTGAATTATTTTCTGACTTTCCAATTATTTACAGTCTTGTGTATGTTTCTATTAGTCTTGTGAATGTAAATTTCCTGACCAATCATCTTACCCTCCTGTAAAATTCAGTATTTTCTACAAAATTTTAATGTGCATGATAACTTATCAGTACTATTGTTATTTTCCCTTAGTACAACCAAGTGTTTGCCCTTAAAAATTATGCAGAAAATTGTTGGCTCATGCATCAAGAATCATTTTCATAGCAATCATGCATATACTCAGCCAAAGACCTCATATAAATTTGGTGTATCACCCCAATCCAATTATTTCATAGCCACCATTTACCCTTAATCCTATAAAATCAATTTAGGATACATCAACAAGGAACCAACCTTTTAATCCCAGAGACTCACCTCAAAATAGGTATACCCATAGATCTGAGGTGTTTCCATTGTATTCACGAAAGAGATAGATCAATTTTTGCAAGACTAGAAAACTTGCAGCCATCTCTCTACAGGGTGCACTTTCGAGAGATAACAATCTTGTAGTTGTTTTCTTGTATTCTATTGAATTAAAAAAAAACTATGCAATTTAGTGATTTAAGTCATGGAATGAATAAATGGTTAAACCCTTCAACTAGAGAATTTAGTCACATTATTTCAAATAAGGGTAAACTGTAGATCACTCTAATAAATTTGGTTTTTGAAAAAATTATGGAATTGATGGTTATGTTTTTACAGAACAAGTCCACCACCATGTGCAGAGTGGCAGTCTCTGAACCATCGTCTTGATGAAAGCGGTGGTCTTTGAACCACCATCCAAGAAAGGAAGTCGTTTGTGAATTTTCAACCAGGTAGGGCAGTGGTCCCTAGACCGCCAACCTGCTTTTGGTGGCATTTTCATCACTTTTGGTAGATAATTAAAATCCATGACTGTGCAATCTTAAACCTGATTAAATTTAAATCTGAGCCTATAAAATGTAAATAGAAAACTACCATCAAACTATAAGGGAACAGAATTATTTTTTGAAGCAAGTAAATCATTGAATGGACATTTAAATAAATTAGATTTCATAAATTAAAATAGAAATAGGGTTTTGCCCAAAAAAACAACTCAAGAATAGTAATAACTAAATAACAACTCCATATTTTGAGTGGAATCCCCTATAATCAACAAATGGAATACATTGCTACACTAAATATATAATCTAAACTAAACTAAGCTTAATCCTAAAGAATCCCTTCATGGCTTTTTCCTTCCTTTCTCCCATGGCTTCCATTTCTCCAACCTGCAAATTAAACAAAAGAAAAGAGACCAAATGAAGAGGACGCTAGGGCAAAGAAAAAGGATTTAGTAAAATTTCTTAAGGATAATTAGGGTTAGTATGGAACCCTAAGATTTAGTGGTCAAAATTGATTTGATCCAAGTGTTACGAATCAATCCTACAATTGTTAGATAAAAATGAATATTATGGGTTATTAAATAATTTAAAGGTTTGGGTGAATGGGGCAACTTAATACCTTTTTATGTTATGTTATTTATGTAACTCTTCTAGTGTGTTTTAGTAAATGATTAAATGCACATTACAGAAAATAATTTAAGAGAACTAAGGTAACTAAGGTGAAGGGTTTATTAAATGTGAGTTGAATGTTAATTTTCTAAGAGGGAAACTATTTGACCTAGTAACAGAAATTAATTGACATTAGAAATGGATTAATAATTTTTAAGTATTAACGTAGACCTAATCCATTTATTGTAATATACTAAATTTTTGCTAGGAATTAATTAAATGTATTATAGGGTTGACATCCTTGTAACTTAAAACAAACAACAAATTATTGCAACTTTCTAAATAATTATTAAGGTTTAATGTGGTTTTAGGATGTCAAAAATTGTGGGTGTTTCAATTTACATGTAATTTCTTAAATTTGTAATATCAAAATATTTATTTTGATTTCTAGACCTAAAAAATATTTAATTATTAAATATGTGAGCTGAAAAAAAAAACATAATAAAAAAAGAAACCTAAAATCATGAAACTTAAATCATAAAATCCTCTCACTATTTTAAAAATTGTTGGCACTAATTTCTTAATTATAATTTTCTAATTCGTAAATAATTTAATAATTATAAATTGCATTAATTTATTCTATAAATATAATTTCTACTAAAATTTTACTCATAACCACTAAGATTGAAAAGGTAGGAAAAATTACAAAATGAAATCCATTTTTTATTACACTTATGATGTGAAGACTTATCCTAGCAAGAATTACTTCACAAAATGTAGAAACATCCATACCAACATGATTGTAATTTGCGTCATTCTTTAATAATTTTAATTTGAAAATCACCTCGTATTCGACAATTTCATACAAATCAACCTTGCTGACATGTACTGTAAATGCATATCTATTTTAAATACGTGCTATGTGATTGGAGAAATTCTTAGGAGAAATATGTTATCTTACGTTACAATAATATTACTAGGTATGCAGAATTTGGTATTATGCAGGATTTGCTTAACTACATTTGACAATATACATAAAATATATTTGTTGTCAACACGAATTACTACTTGTCCTCGGCTTGGGAAGAAAGATGAATTTGAAAATCCCTATTTCAATTGAAACAATATGTATGTATGAAGCGTGATTACTTTAGGATAACAGGCATCTTTAGTGTGTCCACTAATCTAACATTTATGCAATGTGGTATACATTTAAATATTGATCTAGCTAAATTGAGGTCTAAGTTAAATGTTTCCTTAAGTGGACTAGCCTCTGTAAAAAAAATTAATGTGTAATCCATAACATTATGTCAAAATCCAGTATCACATACATGCCACAACACACACACATATATTTATACATATTTATACAGATATGCATCGTTCACGATTCTTATTATGTATTTACAGATTATAACACAATAGAGTTATAGGTATATTTATTAATACATTTTTTTCATCTGCACAACATTTGTGGTCAGATAAAGTTAACTTAAGAGTGCATTCTAAAAAGATCTATGCATAAATGACTTTCTAAAATAGAAAGGCATTGTCTACAAACTCAATCCTACACTGATCTATACTTCATTAATGATTAAAAATATTTATTTTATTTCTATGCTTATTTCATCTCATTAAATTGTAAAACTTGAATGAGGCCATCTACTACTAGACATTAAGAAATATATGAAGAAGGTAACGGATTCATTATTTAACATTTACTACTACACATTAAGAAATATATGAAGGTAACGTATTCATTAGTTAATGTGAAACACTTTAAAGGATGGAAGCATGTTATAAATCCATTATAATATCCTTAAAATTATGTTTAATATATTCAACCAATAGTTAAATATTCAAAATAAAATAACATAATTTAAAATTTTGAGTAGTGTTTCTCTAGGAAGGGCTACATTTTTGGAATGTCTAAGAACTGGTCACTTCTCATAAGAATTTGTATATAGGATGGAACTAGGGAGGATTGAGGGAATTTATTCCACATCCTTAGGTTATTCAAATATTTTTAACATCTAGTTTAATTAGAACAATGGTCGTACATTGCCATGTCTAACATTAGTTAAAATCATTTTTTATAAGATAGTAGGATCAAAACCTTGAGAAGTTAATGAATATGTATATATATTTCTTCCTTAAGCTCTATAATTGTATGAGGGTTAAAAGAGAGGTTCTCATATGGATTCTCAAATATATGGATGCAATCTAATATTTTTCTCAGTCTGTAGATCTAAAACGGTTCTCAGGAAATGCTAGTGTTCTAATACTATAAGATAATAACCCTAACCCTATGATGGATTTAGGATTTGAATGCATACGACTAAGATAATGATGGTTATCCTACTAAGATTTAGAAATAATATTAAGGGGACGGATAAAGTGGAGGGGCATAATATTAATAAGACAATGCACTAGAGTAAAGAAAACATATATCCACTATAATATATAGAAATTAATTACAAATATACAACATGCACATAAAATATAAGAGAGTAAATAGAGTTATAAATACTTACATGTAGCATGTGTGTGACTATTAATGCATATCCTCCTGAGAGATAACAATGCAAAGGGATAATCAAAATGAATTTATGATAAAAAAAAATACACAATAAAGTAAGATATAAACACCGAATAATAAAATATGGAAATTTTAATTAATTCGGGATATCGATTACAATGATAGAGGTTACATTTTATAATGTTTGATCTCCTACAGAGGTGGAGTCAAACTTCATTTTCAATCCCTCACATCACTCTCCATGAATCTCTCAAACTTATCCCTAGGATATCTCTCACATCCTTTTATTAACTCACACACCAAAATAGCTACGTGAGTTGTTTATTCAACAACTTCACTCACACACAACTATTAAATATATCATGAATATGAGATTTACTAACTCATTATTAATAATATTAAAACTTATTAATAATGTCACAATATATTTGTAACAATTTAGAAGGGTAAATCAAAACAATAATGTATCTAAGATATTTATCCAATGTGGTGATGCAAATGTAGAAGATGAAAGTTCCAAGAGTCTAACTAAGCAAATAAATTTGATGGGAGTTAGTATGAGCAAGATAAAGTATATCTACAAGATAATGATATTAAATTGGTTGTGTTTAATGATAGTTTTTTCAAGTATATATATTCAACTACATTTCTCATGCACAAAAGGAATTGATTATGGAAACTACAAAGTAGACATCATCGTCCATGGGTGATGACATCGACCTTTAGGGAAATGTAGTGGTCGAAGGGTTAAAAATACAAGGAATAGAGGGAAAGACATGAAGGAAGGTGGATGATGAAACTAAAGGCTGAAAAAAGTAGGAATAATAATGTGTAACAACAAGAACCAAGTAGAAAGAATGAGACAAGTAGACATAGTGGGTGCAATATGTGAAAAATAGAATGAAACAAAGCATGGGTGGGGTAAATAAGGATAAATAGTGATATGTTTCAAAGGTTGTGGTATAGCCCACACGAAATATTATTTTCCCACCCCAATCTTGTTAGGCCCCTTAAGGCTCTTTCTCCATGGGATGATGCACTATCAGCCTTTGCAAAAATTAAATTTTATCAAGATTAGAAAAGATGGAGTGTGCATAGTCCCTAAATGAATATCATTGGATGTCACACTAGTGTCAAACAACATAGTAATAAAAAAAAAATCTATACAACATGAAATCAAAAGGAATTGAATAAATTAAATTTTAAATAAAAGTATTGTAAATAAATAATGAACTGCATGAAATGAAAGATGCCTACCTCATACCTATTGTTCAATTTCACTTGGATTTTCTATGGAAGTATATAAAACTAATTACAACCCTTAATAAATGACACACAAAATAAAAAAACTATTATAATAAGTAAAATAATACATAAATCACAAATGTATGGGGTCACAAGATGTATGATATCGAAGAGGTGGATAGAAATACTAAAGAGAAATAAATCTCAACTAGTATATGCTATAAGGATGATAAATTTTTGTAAAAGGTGCTAACTAGGATGAAATGTTATGAATTTCATGTGGATAAAGTGATGGAGATATATATTACCAAATTATTCAAGGAAGGAAGGAATATTTGTATAACCCAAAAAGGGAGGTGGATAAATTTGAGATGAAATGTTTATGAAGTAATTAGTTAAGCATATTTTGAGATATCGATCAGTGAGGATATCAAGCGTATCATTTCATAATAAAATGAGAATTGCATAATATTTGTTGAATATGTGGCCCTCAATCATTTATATGTTATAAGTGTTTGTACCCAATATGTCTTTAATAAGATAGTGACACCACCACATTTGAGTATATTTTCCTTCATTATCATGAGTATAATATAACATGAAGACATAATTTCTTGCTTCACTTTTTGGAGGTTTTATGATGCTTCGTGATACACTCTTTGAATATATGTTAATGAGTGATATACTTATAACATTTTTCATTAAGGAGATTAATGAAATGGTAATGGGCTTAAGAGATGATTCCATATAGATAGATGTATAGTGAATGATGTTCCACCTCCAGTCAAAGTATTTCTGTAGAACATAATATAATTGATATTTTGGCTTCCCCTTTAGCTATAGGACATTGGTATAATAGTCAAACATTTGTAGATAAAGGTTTAGATTTAAATCAAAGAAGGATTAGTGGATAGTATTTTGAATATGTTTTTAAAGGATTTTTATAGAAGATTCGACTATCTATTTCATTAAGTATGATAAGGATTTTAAAATTTATAATTGACATATATGTTTTAGGAAATTAATTCATATATTTGCATTATAACTTCCCAACATTATCAAAAATGATTCTCAGAGGCATGAAAAAGTGGTAGATGATTTGGATAAGGATGAAATTGGAAATTTTAAGGCTTTTTCATATTGTTATGAGGCATGCCTTCAAGCTACTTGGAGAAGTATTCAATATAAGTAATGATGAAAAGATCACCATATTCAAAATGAGAGAGTTGTTTTTAGGACTTGAAGCTCATATGATGGACTATGAATAAGGTAATTATGTTATTTTCAAGGGTTTATTTCTTAGTGGTTGCATGGGAATAAAATTCTATTGTAGGACAATAGTAACCCATATGAATTAATTTTCGTGGGTTGTGGCATGACCTCAAAAATTTACATTATAGGTTGCCCCATTAAATTTATTAAGGAGTGAAGGGACTTCATCCTAAAAGGTACCTATGGTTGTTTTATCCATATTTCACCCCCAAGCTAAATATTGGATCGAATCACAACCTTGCATAAAAGGGACTGAGAGAACTCATGTTAATCTTGTAATTTGGTTGCAAAACGATTCAATAATGAAGTGGCAGAGATGAAGAAAGAGAAATGGATCCTGTACAGAAGGAAAGGACTCTGTCAGGTCATCTGTATGCTTTAAATCCATTCTCCAAGTTATAGGCATGTAGAACCATCAAATAACAGGGTTGAATAACCATGGAAGATGCTACAAAGGAGCCAGAAGCTAGAAAGAAGAATAACAACAAAGATTTAAAATCTTTGGGCTTTAAAAGGTTCAGGAAACTCTTAAAAATTAACTAAGTATGGAGCAAGCAGTGGAAAAGAACATGTGTCCTAACAAAACCCCTCGCAAATTGAATCCAAAGGGAGGAACTCAAATTTTTGTCGATTGTCCATGTAGCAAATGGTCAAAGAGAGTCAAGGGGTGGAGAGGAAAAGATTCAAAATTGACTAAGTATGGACGAGCCAGTGGCAAGAGCCATGGTTCCTTGCGGAACTTCTCCAAATATGGATCTAAATAGATATGCTCAAAAAAATGCCGCATCTCCATGTGTCACAGAGTGGAACAGAGGTAGGTTCAAATGGTCAAAATAGAGTCAAAAGTGGAAAATGTGGGCTTTAAAATTGGCTAAGTATGAACGCACAAGCAAAGAGTGCCAAGTGTCAGGATGGTGAATCTCCAAGAGGTGGTCCCAAGGTGAAAGACCTAAATGAGCGCAATCTTGCCACATAGACCAAATTCTAAAAGTAAGAAAGACTGTTGAAAAGTCCATAGATCAACAGAGGCCGACAAGTCTCAACTCAGCATTCCTCCAAGGAAAACTTTGGGTTGGGTTTGCAAACAAGTGTGGTTCCTCCACATGTTTTATCAATAAAGGTAGAGTTAGTTGAATATTCAATGCACAAACAGGCCAGCAGAGGGTACCAAGTGTCTCATTGGTCTTGCTGTAACTACACCCAGGGGAAGAGTCAGCACTTAGACCCATGTCAAAGCCAAGGTAGGGAGTTAGGGAAAAAATTGGAACTTTTCCTTTCGTTCAAAATCCATAAAGGTAAAAATGGGAGCACATTACCAATCCAACCAAAAGGAGCCACGTGTCTGTGTGGAGCTTTGGGGCTGCCAAAAAAAATTAAGTTTTGAATTTTTTATACGAAAGGGAAAAAAGTTGAATTACGGACCCGCTGGCCTGAATTTTGTTCCAACCTGACTCCCACATGTCCCAATCACAAATTGGGACTCATTTTAAAAATTATTTTCCACCCATTTGTATAGAGTCGATTCAAAATTCAAATGGGCATATCATTTGACCAATATCTCGAAATATTACAAATTTGACACCGTTGGAAAGATATCAATCTCTTTTATGCCATGAGTGTCTGAAACTTTAGTTTTTGTGAAGTTAGGTGGAAGTAAAATGGAAAAAATTATTTGATCTTTGAATGTAGGATCATTAGTCTCAACAACCAGATCAAATTCAATCTATTTCCATCGTTTCCTCTACCTTCAAGGCATCGAAAAAAGAATCGATGCAAAAATAATGGATTTGGGGTAGATTTTAGCATAAGAATTAATAATGGTGTTTGAGCTTCGACCAGTGTTTTCCCACTTCTCTTTCTCTCTCTTGTCTTCTATCAAGTTGAATCTATATAGACAGATGCATGGTTCATTGTAAAGGGTTGGTTATTCTTAGTTTTACAGGCTCCCTTCTCCTTCTAGCAAAGGATTTGTGGGTTTCAGGCCTTCCATTAAAATTATAACACATTTCTGCCATTCAGCTATTCTGTAATGAACTATATCAATCTATAGAGAAATAAAATTCATTTGTGATCGATATTAGATCCTTCTTGATTATTTTTCTTCTATATTGTCTCTCATTATAGATCTGGCTATCTATGCTTGTCTATTGTATGCATTTTTTTGGTTCATGTCAAAGGAAAACTAAGTGTCCATCATTCCTTCAGTGCATCACCTCGTAGTTTAGATTTGTTTTCATTTCTGTATTCCTTCTATTCCTGTCTCCTTGGTAAATATTAGATTAGGATTAAGAATAGACCCTCTGCAAGTTTCTATGTATGCACCTAAATAGAGGAATAAGAAACCAACCTTTAATATGGAGCGATTTTCCAATTTGCAAGGTTCCACACCTTAGGAAAATTTCCATGTTATGTAATCACACTAGATGATTCTACATTAGAAAAGCGTATCTTTAGAAATCATTTAGGGGTGATGTGATTATATAGTAATAATTTCGGCACGCCCGGCGGGACAAGAAGTCTCCATCTTATTACAATAGGAATTGATCTACACTTGATGTGATTCTGGATTTTAAGAAGACTTTAAATTGTATATCTGGCGACTCCAAAAGAAACAAATCTACTGGTTTGAGCAGTCCAAATAAGTTCACGAGAAGAATATGAACATGGTCAAGAACCAGAGAAAAGGGACTATTTATCTATTTAGAATTATCTCCAGATAGAGGGAGAGGAATAAGAAGAGTCCAGAGGTCTCTATCGCCTCTAAGCAGAACTTTATCAACATCTCCTCCTGGAAGACCATTCATTCAATCAAGAGGAGTGCTCATGCCAATCAAAATGGCTCAGCCAAACCCTTATGTTAACTTCACTAGTAGTAGTCCACTTGCCTTGAATGCACAAAATATAGTTCCTATTGCAACATTAAAGAGTATCCCATATTTCACTGGGGAGAACCAAACTTCTCTGACTGATCATGTCCAATATATTGTAAATGTCTGTACAATCCATGAGATTCATGAAATGGACATAGCATTCAAGTTTCTCACCTCTTCATTCAAAGGGAAAGTTTCACAATGGTTCCAGAGTCTTGCAGCAGGCTCTATCCAAAACTAGAACTAGTTGTGCATGGCCCTTCATAATAAGTTTGGGGAAAAAATAACAATTTGTCTTTGTTGGAGCAGCTAACAACAATCAAAAGAGCCCCAAATGAATAGCTGATTGAATTGAACCTTAGATTCTAGTAAACCTAGGACATGATTCCAATAGCAGTAAAGCCCACTGATGAAGGTTCCTTCTTATACTTTCTTAGGGCTTTAAATTATGATATTTCTCTAATTATGTAGTCAATGGGGGGAACTACATTACCTGCAACCTATAGCCTCTCCATAAGGGCTGAAACCTATTTGATTCAAGCTGGAAAAATAGCTCCTAGTCCATTTATGCCTCTTTACCCTAATTTAGGAAGCCCAGATACTAGAAAAGTGCCTAAATTAGCTTCTATACCCACCCCCCAGGAATCAAATCTTAGGTGAAGCTTCCACTTCATCATGTAATGCCTATAAAGAGTTTCAGGAAGTGGTGATGAAGTAATTTCAAAACTTTGGGAATGAGCTAGTGATCCTCAAAAGGCAACAAGCTTCGAGTTCTAAGCCATACCAGCCTCAAGCTCGATATGAAGCTAGACCCCAATACAAGCAGAATAGGCCACTACCTCAGACTATAAATCAGAATCAAAATCAAGGGTAGCCTTAAGCTTCTAGACCTTTTAGGTCTTATGATCCAAGTATAGCCTCAACATCAAAGACATTGGTCCCTATATAGATCAATATGGCATAGGAATATGATTGGTGTTATCCATGAAGTCAGCAACATAATCAATTCATGTGTTTTAATTGTGCTCTGAATCAAGCTCTAATGGTTCAAACCAGTATGGTGTCACAAGAGCCTAGTCAGGAAGGATATTAGCAGCAAGGAGCTCAATAAGGTAAACCTCCAGGAGAGACCATGCTTGTAAATTGGAAGGCTGAATATTTCTATGGGATGAATAAGTTCCCTCCTCAAAGTGTGGTTGTCAATACACGGTTCAAAAAAAGAAGAATTGGAGAGAGCCAACCGCTAAACTCAAGTAACCCTCAACATTCCATCACTCCACAAGTTATTGGTGTTCCAAGTGTAACTCCCAACATGTAAAACCAATCCAAGCCACCTTCCAAATCCATCTAGGAACCGGTTGTAACATCCCATGTGCAAGAAAGAAATGTGTCTTGGAAGGGGCAGAAAAAATATAGCTAATTCAATATTATTAAGCAAATGAAGAGGACAAATGTGAACATTTCACTATGGGATTCATTGGTCATTCCAAGGCACAGGGATCTGTTATAGACTTCCATGTAGAATTGGTCAAGTTAAAATCAACCCCCTAATCAGCAAGAGAGAGTTCTTTCCAATGCATTTCAACCTGAGAAGAATGAATGAGAACAACAAGGTAAGAACTTGAGACCCCCTCCATTCTATGTCTCATTGATTATTGGAGACAAACTAGTGCACAATTATATAATTGATTCTGGGACTAGAAGTTTTGTGATGCCCAAACAAATAAGCAACCAGTTTGGTCTTGTAAGGATATTACTTGTATAAATTAGAACATATACTGATGAATAACATGAGTGAAAACCAAAATATAGGTAAATGATGACAATATGCTCATATAATAGCTTTTCCACTTTGAGGGGGAAACCTACAATACCACTTTGAGGGGGGTAACCTCCCAAACCATAAAATAACACTCCAATACTCAATATGATGATTAAATACACCCTTCTAACCCCTATATATACCATTCTAACCTATGGCCAATACTGAGGCCGACCTCCTAAGCATAATAAATCATAAATGAATGATATAATAAGATAAGGGGATGTGTTCCACATGTTGGCATCTCCATCAATACATATACATCATAACATCCTTTCTCTGGGTGCATAGCATTCCTTCCCTCCTTAACATGTTTCGTCCCCGAACCATAAGAAGAAACCATGTAATGAGTGTGTTGTAAATTTGTACACACTTTGTGCCATGATCGATCATCCATCCATATGTGATCATGGTAGATGATACATATATGAACTAATATCCATATTCCATTGTGCTACTATGATTCCATTCATGACCATAGTTTATCATCCTTTGATTCCATGCATAACCAACATAAGGATTCAATTTATAACCATAATAAGGATTCCATGCTTCATAATTGTGGTTCCATTGATCTCTTGTATAAATAAAGTGATTATTCCTCCAATTACTTGTATATCTATATTAGTTGGAAATATGATGTGCCTTGGGATATGCCCATGATTTTTCTCTCTCATGTTTACGTGGATTTCCATATGCTGCAGTTGTAGTATCCTCAACCTTATCAACCTGTTTCTGAACTTTCTTTTCTTCTTCCACCTTTGCATTTGATATTTTCTTTTTCTCTTGAGTAGATGAATCATCATTTCCTTCTTTTTATTCATGTTCCTCTTTTGAATCATTCTTATTCCCTTCTTCCTCCATATTATAAATCATTGTCATGGTCTATATTGACTTTTCTTTGATTTCCATTAAGCCTGATATCCTATAAAGTGACCTTCTTCTTTTTGTACCAAATCTTCATAAACTTATTTTTCATATTAATATTAATTGTCCCCAATGTCACTAACCAAGGATACCCAAGAACAATATCCAAACCATCCATATAGAAGGCTAAAAAATCTGAATCTAAAGTATATTTGTCCATAGTAAGTTTTAAATCTTCAAAAACTTGAATTTTTCTTACCATTCACTTGAGCTTCTTTGATATTACTTTCTTGAATATGTAGATGTTGAGCCATATCCTTGTTGATGAATTTACACTTGCTATTAGGGTTTATGGAAACAATTATCTTATTCCTTTGAATGCATCCATGAAACTGAAATATGGTATCTTCCTTCTTGGGAGCTATAATATCTTCTTCTGCATCAACATCTTGTTTTTATTCCTCTTCTTCATAGTCTTCTTCAACTTCTTCTGCGTTTGATTCTTCAATATATGTTGCACCATCATCTTCCCTTCAATATTCTTCACCTTCCTCTTGATCTTATTTCTCTCTTGATTATTCAATATATTATTCCCCATCATCTTCCTTTGACTCTTCTTCCTTTTTGTGGTCCCATCTATCCATAAAAAGTTGTTCCATTTCCTCCCAAGACCAATCCTTCCTGTCATTTTTTAACTCAGAAAACCAAATCCATGCAGGACCACCAATATAATGTGAAAACCTATTTCCTTGTCATGAAATATGAGAAATATATATTCTTAAATTTTATCCACCATTCTTTAGCATCCATCTCACACCATTTCCATAAAAATTTGTTATCTCCGTGATCATGATTAGGGTTTAGGAATTATGAAAATATTTCAGTAGATGGATAGAAACATAAAAAAACAAATCCTCAATAAAATTTTAAGAGCTTTACGAAAATATTAATTTTGCTAAAAAATACCACAATTTGCTTCCTAAAAAGTGAATTTATGAAAAAACATAAAACACCAATAACATCCATAAAACAGATCCTATGGAGCTAAAATTTTCAGATATTCTGACTTAGAGTGTTTCCAAATTATGATGAAAAATTGGGAAAAAAATATATACCCTCTTCAATATATATTCTAAACAAAAAATGACATTTTTTCCCCTAATTTAGGCTTAAATCACTGCTCTAATACCACTTGTAAGGGTATTGCTTGTATAAATCAGAACATATATAGCATAATAACATGAGAGAACACCAAAAATATAGATAAATGATGACAATATTCTCATATAATAGCTTTCCCACTTCGAGGGGGCAACCTCTAATACCACTTCGAGGGGGTAACCTCCAAACCATACAATAACACTCCAATACTCAATATGATGATTAACTACACCCTTCTAAACCCTATATATACCATTCTAACCTATGGAAAATACTGAGGCCAAACTCCTAAGCATAATAAATCATAAATGAATGATATAATATAGATAAGGGGATGTGTGCCACATGTCGGCATCTCCATTAATACATATACATCATAACAACCTTCCCCTAGGTGCATAACAGGTCTCCAATATGAGGTTATCTCTAGAGGAGTAGTTCAATTAGATGAGACAATAGTGACCACTGTGGGAATCATCAAATATATTAGCCTCACCCTAAATAACTTCCCCAATGCGACTGTATTGCAAAACATGTCCATCATATATTTTCCACCACATTTTTCTTTGTCTCTATCTAAGGACTTTACTTCCAAAATCATAGGCTACATGTCTGGTAACTGGTCACATATGCTCATTAGGACAAGATGTGGGGAAAAGACCACAATAAGATCTAAACCTATTGCTGAATATTATATTGAATCCTATGTACCTAGCCTAATCAATGCTAACTGATCATCCTTTGATCAAGAGGACCTCCTAAGCACTAATGAAGTAAATACAGGTTGGAATGTATCCTATACTTAACTCTAAATGACTGGGCCAACAAAAGACATGATTTTGACCCCTATAAAGAAATGGAAGAATCTAAGTTGGGTGTCCACCTTCTATGTGAATAAAATCACCCTCTTCCTACCTTAATCAAGCCATAACATAAAGATGACAATGAGGTATGGAAATTATTATTTTATGGTTCAAGGAGTAGACAAGGAGCTGGAGGAGGAGCTGTGATTGTGTCTCCCAAAGGTATGAAGTATTATTCAGCCTTTAGATTCTAGTTTGCTTGTTTAAATAATACTGCCGAATATGAGGCTTTAGTCAAAGGTCTTCATTAGGCAAGAAATCTAGGAATCAAGAATTTACAAGTGTTTGGTGATAGTGAACTCATTGCCAATCAAGTTAGATGACTAAATGTTATCAAAAATGACCTAATAAAAAACTATAAGAATAGAGTATGTGACCTCATGGAGGATTTTAATTCCTTCAACATTATGTTCATACCCATAAAATAGAATGAAGCCACCGATAGACTTGCAACAGTTGGAGTATTCTTTTATGTTGTGAACAACATGAAAAGAGACAAAGAACAACCATATATCCATGTGGTTATGAGGCCAGTAGTGCCAGATAATAATACATGTTGGCACGTGTTTGATAATGATCAGCAGATCATTAAATTTGTATGAGTAGAAGTTGAATTCTCAACCCATAATCAAAATAGACTAGAGCAGTAGTATGGGAACTAGATAGTACAGCTGCATACAAACAAGCTTCCTAAAGGCTTGCTGAACATGCAGATCAAAGGAAAGGATTCAAAATCAATCACAGTTGGAGAAGACAAAACAATTCAAATTGGCAAGGTGGCCACTGAGTAGGAAAGGTATGAATTCATACAACTCTACCAAGAATTCCCTGATGTGTTTTCCTGGAGTTATGAGGACTTGAGGGGTATTAATCCAAAGCTAGCACAACACATAATAAAACTAGATCTAGTTGCTCAACCTATTAGGTAGAAGCATAGACCATTCAACCCACATATTGAGCCTCTGCTGAAGAAGGAGCTGAACAAACTAATAGAGACAAGTATGATATTCCCAATCAAGCATTCAACTTGGGTTGCAAATTTGGTCCTAGTCAGAAATAAAAATGGAGAAATCAGGCTGTGTGCTGACTTTAGGGATTTGAACAGAGCCTCTATTGAAGATCACTACCCACTCCCTTCAATGGAATAGATCTTTTAAGTGGTGTCTAGGTCATAGATATTTTATCTCTTTGATGGCTACTCAAGATACAATCAGATCATGCTAATAGAAGATGATCAATTCAAAACTACTTTTACCACTAAATGGGCCACCTATGCATACAAAAAAATGTCATTTGGACTATCCAATGTTGGTGGTGCTTTCTAAAGAGCCATTAATATTGCATTCAAAGGGATAATTAGCAAAATAGTGTTGGTCTACCTGGATGACATCATTGTGTTCTCTAAGAACGAAGAAGACCACCTTTTTCACCTGAGGGAAGTGTTTCAAAGATGCAGGAGATTTGGGGTATCTTTGAACCCTAAAAAGTGCATATTCTTGGCCCATGAGGGAAGACTTTTGGGCCACATTGTGTCTAAGGAAGGTCTGGAAATTGATCCAGAAACAATTGAAGTAATAAGAGCACTGCCATTACCAAGCCATAAGAGGGATCTTTCAAAGCTTCCTGGGGAAGATCAACTTTTTTCGAAGGTTTTTCCCAAACTTTTCTACTCTAATTAAGACAATAACACTGATGCTGAAGAATATCTTAGCATTTAAATGGACAAATGAACGAAAGGAAAGATTTGAAGCTATCAAAGAGGCCATATTACAGGCCCCAACTCTTATAAATATAGATTTTTCCAAGGACTTCATATTGTATTCCGTTTGTGGCAGTGACACTATATCTGCAATCCTAGTTCAACAGAACAAAGAAAGTTCAGAAAAGCCAATTGCTTTCTTCAATCAGAGTCTAGAAGACTATGAGGTGAGGTATCCCTTCATTGAGAAGCAATTCCTATTGGTGATTAGGGGACTGAAGAAGTTTAAGCATTTGATTTCAAATAAGAAAATCCAACTATTGGTCTCCCATGGAGTCAAATAATTCCTTCCCAACAAGGATCTGAATGAGAAACATGTAGGGTGGATCACTCATGTCATGGAATATGAAATTGACATTAAGGTCACCAAGTTGGTCCATGGGAGGGGCTTGTGTGAGAAATTAGCCTCTGCTCTACCAAATGAAACAAACTTTGATAAAGAGGTCATTCTTATCTTACAAGATGATCAAGAGGAAGGGAAAGATGATGTACCTGGTCCTTGTTGGACCTAAGACATGGTGCATTTCCTTCAAACAGTACTGTGTCCTCATGGGATGAGTAAAGAAAAAAGAAGGAATTTTAGGCTACAAGCCATCCCATTTGTTCTTATTGATGGTGTCTTGTTCAAAACAGACATCAATGTTATTCTGCTGAGGTGCATCAGGAAAGATCAGGTGAAGAGAGTGCTACAATAATTTCATGTTGAAGTAGCTGGAGGTGATTTTGCTCCAATAGTGACAGCACTCAAAATCATGAAAGTGGGATATTATTGGCCCAGAGTGTTTAGTGATTGTTTTACATTGATCAAAAGGTATAAGAGTTGTGCATTCTTAAAAGGAAAAGAGAAGCTAACAGCACTTCCATTACATGCAATCTCAGTAGACCAACCTTTCATGCAATGTGGATTTGAATTCATTGGATTCATCAACCCAAAATCAAGCCACGGTCATAAATGGATCCTAACAGCAACTGATTATTTCACCAAGTGGACCGAGTTAGTGGCACTTAAAGAAGCAAATGAGTATAGTATCCTAGATTTCTATGAAGGGATAGTGACTATATTTGAAATACCAACCACCATCATCTCAGACAATGCATTATCATTTATAGGTTCCAAAAGTTATAGGATGGGCTGTTAAAAGTGGGACTTGTTTGAGTACATCATAAAAGTATTACCCTCGAGGTAATGGCAAAGCTAAGTCTACAAACAAAAACCTACTGAAGATCATCAGGAAAACTCTGGATGGGAATAAAAGGACTTGGAACACAAAGCTAAAAGGCCTTATGGGCTGATAGAATAACATCCAAGAGATCTACAAGCAGCTCCCCATTCAATCTTGTTTATGGGAAAGAGGCAGTGTTTCCTTCGTCACTTGAGTTATGAGCATTGGAGCTTGTGAAGTAACTAGAAATGTATAAATTTGGACCAATGTAGGCCAGGTATGCAGAGTTGATGGAATTGGAAGAATCCAGAGAGGATGCACTTCAAACAATGGAAAAAGATCAGACCTCAATTAAAAGATGCTTTGACAAGAAGGCTAGAGCAAGGACTTTCTAGGAAGGAGACCTGGTTTTGAAGTGGGATACAGATCGAGAAAAGGTAGGAGATATTCTAATTTTTATGCCATCTGGAGTGGACCATATATGATAAAAAGATTAAAAATTAGTAATGCTTTCCAATTATTCACATTAGAGGGTGAAGAGTTGCAGATTTCAGTGAACGGGATCTATCTTAAGCATTGCTACTAAAAGGGAAATGTCACCTTATTTATATCAGTTAGTTTCTCTTTCCTCCAAGTGCTTCTTCACATTTTTTTTACTGTGGTATAGATTACTTTTTCTCCTAAATGCTTTTACATGCTCTGCATGTTCCATTTAGAGCATGTATGATTTCAATTTTGTAAATATTTGTGGTGTTGTTTTTTTGCTCTTATGCAGTTCATTCAGAAAGATAGATGAAGCCCTAGATTTTAAAATAATTTCCTACTCTCAGAAATCTTTATTTTGATATTTTCTTATAAAATTTGAGAATGCAAGCGGTTGGGATCAGGAACCAGAGGTATAACTGGTATCAGACTGTTATTCTTAACTCCATGCCCACTAGATACGAAAAGGTAACTGATCTCTTCATCTAGTAGGTAGATGTCCCCGTGAGTCACCAAATTGTTATCCATATTTCACCCATGAGCTAAATATTGGATCAAATCATGACCTTGCATAAAAGGGACTAAGAGAACTCATTTTAATCTTGAAAATTGGTTGCAGAAAGATTTAGAAATGAAGTGGTGGAGATGAAGAAAGAACAATGGATCCTATATAGAAGGGAAAGAATCTTTCATGCCATCTATGCACTTTAAATCCATTCTCCAAGTTACAAGCATGGAGAACCATCAAATAGCAGGTTTGAATAACTAGGGAAGATACTATAAATGATCTAGAAGTAAGAAAGAAGAAGAACAATAAAGACTCAACATCCTTGGGCTTGAAATGGTTCAAGAAATTCTTCAAAATAAACTAAGTATGGATTAGGCAGTGAAAGAGACCATGTGTCCTAACACCGCTCCTCTCAAAGTGAATCTAAAGGGAGGAACTCAAACTTGTTTTTTCCCTCTACATAGAAAAATGGTGAAAGAGAGTCAAGGTGTGGAGAGGAAAAGATTTAAAATCAAATTAGTATGGAGGAGCCAGTGGAAAGAGCCACATTTCCTTACAACGCTTGTATAAATATGGATCCAAATGGAGAGGCTCAAACAAACGTTGCATCTCCAGGTGTCGTATGGCTGAAATGGAGGTAGGGTCGAATGGTTAAAACAAAGTCAAAGTTAGAAAGTTCAGGCTTCAAAATTGGATAAGTATGAATGCGTGAGCGGAGAGTGCCAAGTGTCAGGATGGCACATCTCCAAGAGTTGGTCCCAAGGTGAAATACCCAAATGAGTGTAATCTTGCCACATAGCCCAAAGTCGAAAAGTAATAAAATCTATTGAAAATTCCATAGATCAGTGGAGGCTGACAAGTGACAACTCGGTGCTCCTCCAAAGGAAAACTTTGGTTCCAGTTTGCAAACAAGCGTGGTTCCTCCATGTGTTTATATTAACAGAGGTAGAGTTAGTTGAATGGTCAATGCACAAACAGGCTAGCAGAGGCTACCAAGTGTCTCATTGGCACTAATTTAATGGTCAAATAGAGAAAAGGTTTCTAAATGAGCACCAGAGAGACATGTGTCCCAAACGAAAGTGGGGAGTCAGAAAAAAGGTTGATTTTTCACCCCCTTGTTACCTTGAAAGGGAGTAAAAGTTACAAAAATGGCCTATAACTCCGCCCCAGGGAAAAAGTTAACACTTAGACCCGAGTCAAAGCCAAGGCGGGGGGAGTCAGGGAAAAAAGGGAAAGTTTGCCTCTTGTTCAAAAGGAATAAAGGTAAAAATGGGAGCACATTTCCCATCCAATCAAAATAAGCCATGTGTCCGTGTGGAGCTTCAGGGCTGCAGGAATTTTTTAAGTTTTGTGCTTGTTGCGTAAAAGGGAAAAAAAAATCAATTGCAGACCCATGGGCCCAATTTTTGTTTCTAACCTAGCCGCCACGTGTCCCAATCACAAAAGGGGACTCAGTTTTCAAATTATTTTCCGCCCATTTATATGGAGTCGATTCAAACTTCAAAGGGGCATATCTATCAACCCAAGGCTCAAAATATTACAAATCTAACACCATTGGAAAGATCTCGATATCTTCTACACCATGAGAGTTTGAAAGTTTTAATTTGCAGGAAGTTAGGTGGAAGTAAAATGGAGAAACATCTTTGAGCTTTCAATGCAGGATCATCAGTCTCAACAACCAGATCAGATTCGATATATTTCCACCATTTCCTCTCCGGTTAAGGCATCAAACAAAGGATCAATGCAAAAAAGATGGATTCAGGGAAGATTTTAGCAGAAGCATTAACAACAGTGGTTAACCTTTGTACCCATGATTTCCCACTTCTCTTTCTCTCTTTGGTATTATCTCAGGCTGAATCTATAAATATGAATGTAGGGTTCATTGTAAAGGGTTGGATATTCTTAGTTTTACAGGCTCCCTTCTCCTTCTAGAAAAAGATTTGTTTGGTTTCAAGCCTTCCATTAAAATTGTAACACATTTCTACCTTTTGACTATTCTGTAATGAAATGTATCAATCTATAAAGAAATAAAATACATTTGTGATCGATATTAGATCCTTCTTATTTATTTTTCTTCAATCTGGTCTCTCATTATAGATCTGGATATCTATGCTTTTCTACTGTATGCATTTTATTGGTTCGTGTCGAAGGAAAACTAAGTGTCCATCATTCCTTCAGTGCATCACCTCGTAATTTAGCTTTGTTTTCATTTCTGTATTCCTTCTATCCATGTCTCCTTGGTAAATTTTAGATTAGGATTAAGAACAAACCCTCTGCAAGGTTCTATGTATGCACCTAAATAGAGGAATAAGGAACCGACCTTTAATCTTGAGAGCTTTTCAAATTTGCAAGCTCCCACAACTTAGGAAAAGTTTGATGTTATGCAATGACAGTAGATGATTCTTCCTTAGAAAATAAACTCTTTAGATATCATTTAGGGGTGCTATGATTTTGCACTAACAGGTTGACTTCATCCTATATCACTGTGTTTATGTGTGTACATTTCCAAGTAAGGTGGTTTGTCCCGAAGGATCTCAACAAGGAATGGCCTCCGTAATAAATAAGTTGGTCGATTACTTTATTTAGGGTATGGCTGCATATAATGGCTAGTGGGAGTGTCGCCCCCACCCTTCCTTTTATTTAAATTAAATATAGCTTTGGGTGAGGTTGCCCCCCACCACCCCACTATAATATTTTTTTTATATTCAATAAAACTAAGGAGGGGGTTCAGCTACAACCCTAAATCTATAAATTTATTAATTTATATTTAATCTTTGTTTTAAACAAAATTTCCCTGTAGATTTAATTTTTAATTTAATTTAATTTTATAATATATAGAATTATATATATGTATCAATATTTCATTATATATATATATATATATATATATATATATATATTTCAAAATTAATAAATATATTTTTATATATGCCTCCTTTTTTTTGGGTTGTATTTTTTATTATATTGTGTCAAGTTCATTTATATTTCTAAATATAAAGCAGTATGCAACTACATGTATTTTATATAGGTATGTAAAGATTATTGAACCAATATTATTCTCAATTAAATAATTACAACTGAGATAGAGACTAGTTTCCCCTATTTTTGTATTTCAAGGGAGGTATACTACATACATCATTTTTTTTTCTACAAGGTAATATAACTTATAGCAACAGTACTAAATTTTAACTAATTTACAATTCATGTTATAGAGGAAAAACAAATATTATCCTTTCAATTACATCCTTTCTGTTGCACGAGTAAACAAACAAAAGCAAGGTCGTTTATCATAAAACAAAATATGTATTTTTTCTTATGCTTCTAGTTTAAAATAAGAACAAGGTTCACTTGCAAAATAACAAGTATGCTAGAATTATTTTTCAGATTTAAATGTACACCAAAAAATAATAAAATGCACAATAGAATTGTCATATCAACTAATATACATTTCCAATGCAAAAGAACCATTTTCAAAATCAATTCAAAATGCAACTTTTGATTAATTTCCATATCTGAAAGGAGCTGCAATTCCATTGAAAACAACTTACAAAATCCTTATTTCAACTTATACAATACATGGCTTAAATTTTTCATTTACAAGAAGACAATTTTAATACAACTTATTATTTCTTCTTTCAACCATTGCAATACATAGTTTGATAATCAATTTACAATAATCCACGTTAAAATACAATTATTTACAAGCCTTCAACTTAAAGGTGGAAACAATATGGTAATGTTCATAAAAAAGGGATTTTTTCTTTTGGTCACAAAACATGTCTTCATCTATTAATCAACTTGAAAATCCACGGATTTTTTCTTTAATCTCTAAATAACAAAAAGGGAAGGTGGAGTAGGCAACGCTCTCCTCCAAAATTATTCCAATGAGAAGGAGAAGCCACCCTCCTCATTAGCCCCCGATACCCAACAATAGATAAACAAGGGACATTAAGCAACCATCAAAACTCTTGATAAAGGCTTGTAACACATAAAAAACACTTTCACATACATACAAAATGATAATATATAGAATTTTTTTACAACTTTCCAACTAAACACAAAGGCTTTAAAAATAATCCCAAAGGAGACAAGAACATGGATTCATCTTCTTATACCTCCCAAGTAGGAAGAGGGTCCACCAAAGACATCGAAGTGCACATTCATAGTCACAAACAAATCCTTATCTCTCCCTTGTAAAATAAAAAATCATATAATCGATTTTACCTCCAGATAGGTGGGACACCACTCCCACAATCCCTCCAAAATAATCCTCACATAATCCCTTTTACATGAACATGAATGACTCTACTTCCCTCTCCCAACACAATACATAAGGCCAAAATCTACCCAACCCATACAATGCACCAAGATACATCAATTTACAAAACAATAACATCACAATACAATATAAGAACAAGTATGTAAGGAATAGATGCTACCTTGCCACATCAAGCATTCAATATTCAAGAAAAAACCTTCCAATTCAAAGCCCAAATTCAGAAGGAAGCTTACAATCTCAAGCCAGAAGTCTAAGAAATTTTCCCTAAAAAGCATGCAAGTGCCCAAAAATGAAACAAGTAACCTCCAAAACTCCAAAATGACTTCAATAAAAATAAAAATTTAAAAAGAGGGTGAGGTGGCTTACTGTAGGATGCCACATCACTTATCCTAAAATTCAGCTCACTTTGTCAAACATAAATACCAAGACTCATAAATGGGTGGGTAAGGATATGAAAATTTTCCTTCCACACACAAACATCTACTCCATACGTTTGAAGGACACAATTAAAAGAGTTTATAATAAAGTGCAATTAATTAGCTCTTTACTCTTCCAAAACACATCATGAGGCCTAAAATTAACCCCTCACATCATGGTTATAGTTGGTTGGTAAGTTTAAGAGGTATGCAACAAACTTAAATTTTCCCACAAGCTTCCAAAAGTGGCTTCAAAGTCAACATTCCAGATTTGAAGGATAGGGTTGAGTACATAACTCAAAATCAAATTAAATATATCAATATTAATAAGATAACAAGGACCATATACCCCAATTGAATGCCTCTTTTTCACATATAAAATTGAATTTATCACATGATTTATTAAATAACAAGGGCACATTACATAACCACTAATAAAGTGAGCATACATTACAAAAATTAAATCACATGCACAACCAAAAATATAAAGAAATTAAAACAAACATTTAAACCTAATATTCATATACGAGGTTACCCCTTCCTATGACTACTTCCAAGCAAACATAACAATACACATGACACAAATTTTCATAAGCTACCTTGTTTTCAATATCAAATAGTCCACCATTGTTAGTATCCTAGCCCCTTGTTGTTGGCGTGATATAATTTCCTGGAACGAATAAAAAAAATACCTGTTTAGTATCAAGGATGGATCAAATACATCAAGAAATAAAATACACATATATATCATCCAACAACATCATACGCGAAGCTATATCATCATCTTCAAAATTAGAAATTTCTATCAATTATTTACAATCACTGCACATGTCAATTTTATAAAACATAACAACTATACGATCATAAGGTCATTCTATCACCCAAATATAATCATAATCATAAAGATCCCAAAGCATCAGTATACAATGAAACAATATTATATAATCATCTATTAATGTTTGATAGTAGTCCATACCATCTATAGTATAAGTCATAAAATACTAATAATGCCCATCTATCATTGTATACTAATCAAATATATGTTAATAATGTCCATCTACCAATGATGATAATAAAAATTTAATAATAATGTCCATGTCTCTAGTCCACAATAATAAAAATCATAGAAAGATAATGTCCAAGAGGAGTGGGCACTACATCCCCCTCCCCTTAGACTTGACTTCCTCTAGAAGTCACTTGAAACTTGTGGGAACTAGGATCGCAATTGTGTGGCATCCTCCCATGTAATTTATGACTTGTCATACTGATCCCCCTATATGTGCACCTGGTCATTCTCACAACATTGAAGGCACATGATCCTATGCTCTAAAATGTACATGGTGTCCACCATCACCTGTACCTTCTCATGTACCTACCAGGTGGTCTAATCCAATATATGTTTAGGATCTTGTTTGTATCTTATAAACAAAAAAACATGGAATGCATCATGGATGTATGACAAGTTGGGTAGCAAGGCTAAGTGGTACTCTATGGGACCGATACACTCCAAGATATCAAATGGACCCACAAACCTTGGATCTATTTTATATCATTTTCTGTAATGGATAGTGCTCTTATGGGGTCTGACTCTAAGAAAATCTCTCGTTTCAACCTCAAAATTTTTTGTCAAGTATCCTTTGGTCTACATACTTCTTCTTTCTATCTAGTGCCTCCTGTAATCTTTGTATAATCACGTGTTATCCAAATAAATCTCCCAATTATTTTTAAACAACTTGTATCTTGATTCTGACTCTGATGCTTTACATTTCAGGTTGCGCACTTGTAGGCTTTCTCATTTAGCACTTTTCATAGGCTGTAGTCCTTATGCATGCTCTCTGTGCCTTGAAAATTCCTCATGTTCACCATGCAGTCCTTCCACATGCTCTCCTACAGATGCCCTACAAATCGGCTAAGTTTCAGGTCTTTCTGTCCCATGCCCTCTTTTCTTTTTGTAGTCACGTGCCCTTCCTCAGTTGGATAGTTGCGTGCTTTCTCCATACTTGTATTTCACAAGTATGTGTTCTTTTCAATGGTGTGTGCACTTACACATGTCCATTTTCTCTACTTTCCTCTTGCATGCTTGCATCTTTCCACGTACCTCGCTTCCATGTTGTAATCCTTTTCGTTTGCACTTGTGCATCTTCTTGTTTCTTCCTTCGCATTGTACTCTCCTTCCATTTTTCCCTTTCACACTTTCCACTTATGCACGTGCCTCTCATGCCTTCCTCCTATGAACCCATTTTTTGTCCCCTCACACCTTCCATGTGTGCCTTCCCTCAGTTTCTCTTCCACACCTTGCGCCTAACTCCCAATCTTCAAAACAACATAACTTTTGATCCAAAGCTCTGATTTTCACAAAATTGGAATTTTCAGAATGGGCACGACATCCTCTTAATTTTAGTTAGGGTTGATATATGAAATTTATAGAAATATATCCATATCTAGTCAATTAAATACCCAATCCCGTCAAATGATAAAAATTCCTTGTAAATCCAAAATAGTTGCCTCCACTCAAAATGCCATATCTTTTGCATTTCTTAATGAAATCACACAAAATTAGTACCATTGGAATCATGGCTCTAATAAAAATGCACAAAAATCAATAAATTTAGGATTTGATAGGAAATTGTTAGTGATTTTGGAAAAATGTGCCCAGTATAGAATAGTGTTTTACTTAGTAGTTAGGGGGCATTAAATGAAGCATCGGATGACATTTCTCATTGCTGTAAGTCATGGGATGTCATGGTGATCCTTTTGCAAGAACTATAACATCATTTCACTTTAATTACTACCTCTTACAAATTGTGAGAAGATAGATTTTGGGATTTTCATTTTTCCCTCTCTCTCTCTCCTGTCATTATTCTATAAATTGGAGTGTTGGGATTATTGTGGAGAGCTAGTTTTTTTGTAGAAAAACTATGTCAAAATTGTTTAGTGAAGCCAATGTGCTATCGGACCTTGTATAGGACTCCTTACATGGTGATCCAGGGCCTTATACTGTAATAGATTGGATTGTGCATACTCATGAAGTAATAGATGCAAGTTTGTGGATGTATCTTCCCTTGCTGTGTTTTTTGCATTCCTCTTGGCCCTTCAATATCATTGCATATATATTTTTTCTATCATATGCTCTTGTAGGAATCTATTATCATTGTGTGTGTATGAAATGTTTATGTTAATGATTTTTTTCTAGACTATGGAGAACTGTGATCACCTCTTCTTGCATGCATTTTGCTTCCAATTTTCACACATTGGAAGGCTACCCTCATCCTCTCCTTTTCTAGTGTATAACACCTTTAGTGTAGGATTTGTTTTCACACATTATCTCTCCTTGGTTGTTTGGAAAGTTAGATTAGGATAGATAGTTTTCTTGCATTAGAGTAGATTGTGGAAGGTAGTTTAGGTGTAAGAACCAACTTTCTCTAGATATCTATCTCAAGAAGCAAGTCCCAAAACTTGGTGATAGTACCCATGTTATCCAATCACACTATGAGCTCAAGAAATCACACTTGTGCAAACCATAGGGTACTCTGATTTGGTTCTAACATGGATAGCCTAAGAGATACCCTTTCCTCTAACCTATCCCAACTCAAAGGATTCTTGCACTCCCTGCAGTAAAATTCTTTAAATATAGTCATGCCGATGGAATTCAAAAGGTTTTTGTTATATGAAAACTCTATCAAATATAGATACTTCTCTCAATGATATTCATGATCCATAAAGTACATGTGAAGCATATCATCTAATATCTAGTTCACCCGCTCAGTTTGACCATCAATATCTGGGTGATAAGTTATACTGAAGTTAATGTCAACAAATGTTTCCCCTTAGGAAAAATTAATGAAACATGCCCCTTCACAGGAGAAAATCAAAGGGTCGGTCCAGTCCTGCGAGCTCATAATCGATCCCAAATCAAGAGGTGGATGGATTTTCCAATAAATGGGGAGGGTCGGTAAAAGAGAAAAAGTTTGAAGAGACCAGAGGCATAGAGCAGAGCAATGGACATTGGCTAAGTATAATAAAATCAGCGAAAGTTGTAATGTGCCTCAAGGATGCACCTCCAAAGGCCAAGACTGAAAGGCATTCCTAAAACAAGCAAGAAGGAGCCACATGCCTCATCGGTGCAATACCAAGTGGAGAATAAAAAATGGGGACCCCAATGAAGTGCCAGCTCTCCACCTATCAAAAATAAAACAAATTTGATCATAAACAAGCAGAAGGGACCTAGCCTAAAATGGATAAATGTAACAAGGTCAACGGAGCTTCCACATGCCTCAATAGAGCATATTCAAAGGTCAAGCCCGAAAGGTGCTCCTAAATGAGTGCAAGTAGAGAATTGGATAAGTAAATAATATAGCCATGGAGGGTGCCATGCATCTAATTAGTGGACCCAGCCTAAAATGGATAAATGAGGGTCGGTAGAATAACAAGGTCAGCAGAGCTTCCACATTGAAAAGCCTCATCCATAGTCAGCATATTTCAAAGGTGACAAGCCCAAGAGAAAGGTGCTCCTAAATGAGTGCTAGCCCACCACGTAGTCAGGGTCTAAAAGTGGGATCTCATCGGCTAGAATTGGCCAGGGAGAGAGAATAAGTAAAGAATAGACCCATGGAGAGGTGTCATAGAAGAGGTGATGCATCCCAAATTAGTGCATCTTTAGAAGTAATGATAAGAACATAATAAATAGACACAATATTCTTGTAGAGATAAAGGGGCAAGAAGAATGCAAGAGAAACACAGCAGGGGAAGATACATCCACAAACTGAATTGCTTCATGATATGCACAGTTCAATTATTACAAGATGTCTGCAAGGTCCACTACAAGGGCACAGGCTTCATAAAGGAAGAGCTCTATCTGAAAACTCTTTCCTTTACAATGGCCCAACACTCCAATTTATAGAAAAAATGAGAAGGAAAAGAGAAGGGAAAATGGAAATCCCGAAATCTATCCTTCAACCACCTGTAAGACATTAAATGGAGTGAAATGATTTTATATTACCAAAAGGCTCCCCATACTGTCCCATGTGCTGCCACAGAGAAAGAATGATGACCAATCGCCTCTTACACTCCCAATCCACCAAATGAAACACTGTTCGATGAACCCGGCCATGTTTTGTAAAAATTTCGATCAATATCTCATCAAATCTAGAATTTATTGAGTGTGTTGGATCCATGATTCGAACGGTACCAATTTTGATTTCGTTCGAAAATGCAAAAGTTATGGCCTTCTGAGTGCGGGTAGCTATTTTGGGTCAGGCATTTTCTGTCGTTTGACGGGAATGAGCTTCACTGGAGCCGAATGTCCCAGAAAGTCCAATTTTGTGTCGGAGCTCGGATTCAAAAGTTATGGCCGTTTGAAAGAGGACTTTTGTTCTTCTGCCTTCGGCTCGCTTCGGCTTTTCACGTCCCATCGCATCCCACGTGTACCGAATGTCCTAGAGTTCTTCCTGAACTTCGGCCGAGGGCTAGTTGAAATCTCCATTCGTTTCGGCTCCTTCGGCTATCCGAGCATCAGTGCTGAAGTTCCTCTGTTTCAGCTAACCAGCCAGTGTCAGCTCAACTGTTTGTAATTTCAGAAGAGGAAACAGACTCGTTTCGCACCAATCCGGCTAGAGTACTTTCGCGTACCTTAAAAGGCTGTGGCTGAGCCACAAGTTCAGATTTCTGTCCTGACAACCCCCGATGTCCCACTTGTCTACTGCCTGGCACCCTTTTGGCCGGTTCGGTGCAGAAGGACTGTTGCAAGTAGGACTTAGATTTTTCATGAAAGCTTGTTTTCTGCAAGCTGGGTTTTCCTCTTGGACAGGAGAGTTAGAAAGAAGCAGAGGGGACCCTAGAAACATGTTTTAATCGACCCTGAGTTGGGACTAAAGAATTTGATGCATGTTATCAAAATTACCTTGGGGGTGAATTTTGGATAACAAGGCTTGTGGAGGCTTCCATGTTTCTCATTGGTGCAACCTCAAAGACAAAACCCAAAGTATAGATTCAAATGTGTGCCAACCTACCACGTAGTCAGGGACAAGAAAAGGGATTAGGCTCGAATCATCTAAGTATAAAAGGTAAGCGAGACCCTCCACATGCCTCATCGGTGTAACTTTAAAAGCAAAATCTAGAGCAGGCTCCCAAATGTGCGTCGAGCCTCCACTTGTCTAGGGTCAAACATATGGCCCCACCAAGAAAAATAGACTTAGCCTTAAAAATACAAACTTGTGGAGCCCTCCATGTGTCACAGCCACCTAACTTCAAAGGGACGATGAAGGAAAAGACTCAAAGAAGCTCCAGTTCTCCACATTTCTTAGGTCATGTATAGAGTCTCTACTAACAGGGGAGCTTGGGAAGAATATAAAGGAAATAGAGCAGGCTTGCGGAATCCACCACGTGTCTCTTCAGAGTGACTTCAAAAGTGTAGAGGAGGGGGAAATACTTTTAGATGCGTGAGGCCACAATATGGACATGCTTGAATAGAAACCAGATTCAAAATTCCTTTAGGATGCCATATCTTTTGATCAGAAGCTCTGAATCAAGTGAGAGGGGATATTTTAGAGAGCTCTCAGCACCTGCTACCCACTTACCACCATTAATATTTCGACATGCCATTACTAAGGCTGTCAAGTCTCCTACCTACCTCCATGATGAAGAATGAGTTTCCCTTCTTCTCCAGCAAGGAAAAGTTTGACATTCTTTTCTTTTTGCCCTCTATTTTCTTTGCTTTGCAGGTGAATTTTTGGAGTCTCGAACCCCTCCATCAAGATTGCAATGTATTTTCTTCATCTTGGATGATGTAATGCACTATATCAATTCTTGAAGAAATATAATAGGTCTATGGATGATTTCAACCCTCTCTTATCCTTTATTTTTTCTTCCTGATCCCTCATTGCAATCTTTGTTATGTTTGCATGGATGTTGTTTTACATTTTAATGGTTTTTGTTCAAAATCAATGCAAGTGTTCATAATTCCTTTCGTGCATCACCTCTTTTAGATTAGGTTTTATTTCTTATATTCCCTTTAACTGTATCTCCTTGGTAAGTTAGAAAAGGATTTGGGATAGACCTCTACAATCTAAACATGTGCACCTAAACAAAGAAATAGGACCTGGCCTTAATTCAGAGAGATCTCTCGACTCACAAAGTTCCACACTTTGATAGATTATCCATGTTCTATAGTCACACTAAGGATCTCAACCCATCAAGTTGATGATTCCAGGGGTGCTTTTATTTAGCACTAATTGTTTTGGCACATCCAGTGGGATAAGAAGCCTTCATTTTACTCCAAAAATATTGATGTGCACTTGTTGTAAGTTCCTAGCTTGTAAAAAGCTCTGAAATCAGACATCTTGCAACTCCAAAAGAGACAGAACCCATTGGTTTCAACAGTCCAAGCTTAACAAGTTCATGAGAAGAATACAAAAAAGGTCAAGGAATAGAGAGGAGAAACTATTTGTCTATCTACATTTACCCCCAAAAAGTGTAAGGAGAGGAAGAAGAGCCAAAAATTCTCCATCTCTGCTAAAAAGGAAATTTTCAACACCTCCACCTAGAGTTAGTACCCAAATTGATTGTCCCTCAAAGTTTGAGCAACATAACAAGTTTTGGCAGGAAGCTTAGAGACAGATAGACCATGGTAAGTCATTGTCTATCTGGGGATGGGATCTAACTGGCCCTTTATTACTCAGATGTGGAGAAATAGATATCACGCTCAATAGGATTTGATCTATCGTCACTATTTTAGGTTGTTCCTTTCAACCAAGGTAAGAGAAACCTTTTCTTGTTGTTTATGGAGGAGATGG
Organism: Taxus chinensis; assembly: GCA_019776745.2. Taxonomy (NCBI): domain Eukaryota; kingdom Viridiplantae; phylum Streptophyta; class Pinopsida; order Cupressales; family Taxaceae; genus Taxus; species Taxus chinensis. Next base: position 413,643,451 of record CM034155.1, on the reverse strand, counting down.
AGATGTCCTTCCTAATGAAGTATTTAAGAAGACCTTGAAGAAAATATGATCAATGCAACAAAATCTCACTCTCACGAGTTGTCACTCTAAATAGTGGTGATATTCTGTAGGCAAGGTTTAGGCTACTAAAGACATTTAGAATCGTGATTTTTTTTTACGTTTTGGTAATAAAATTTATGCATGTGTATACACACATGACAAATAGGAGTAGTATGGGTAGGATTAGTTATTTTTAAATAAGTTTTGGTGGGAGGTGAGACAAAATAAACTTGATTTTCCAAATATCTGAGAAATATTACAAAATGGAAAGTCTAGATAACTTAATGCTTTACAATAGATAAAATATTCCTGTAACAAAAATATGTACTTCAATCGAGGGCCAGATTAGCACTTTTTCACACAATCTATGAGATTTTCACATGAAGGCTCAAGTTAGAAGACCCAATAAAACATCAAAATCTTATATCAATCATGCCTGAGGTAAACCCAGACGGTTACAAACAATCTCTCTCAACAAATGAAAGGAAAATTATTTTAAATCATTTATTTCACTCCCAGATGAAAGATATTTTGAGAAATGAGATTGTAGATGCCAATAAAATATCACAAGGATTGAGACCTATGCGATTAATACATATTTTGATATAACATTGCAATAAGAATAAGAAAAACTATTATCAAACATTCAGAAATGAAACAAACACATTTTTCTGAAGATCAACACAGAATAACTTGAGTTTGATTAAATTTATCAGTAGGGGAAATTTTGTACAACAATCTCAAAGCTTATCAATGGCTGTACACTTGCAACCACCTTGAAATATCAAACTTAATACAAAAGAGATATAGAAACTTCTTAGATGGCTTCTCAAAATATAGGTTTTGTTAAATTTTCCTCTTGGGAATTTTCTTCGACCTCTAACACTCTAACCATCTACACAAATTTTTTTGTGCCATTTAGAACATTTACAATAGAGCTCCTTTTCCCCCCAAAAATCCCAAAAATTGAGTGTTACCAGTACTCGCAATGATCATGATTGTGATTTCTAGAATTAGATCTACAAAAAGTCACCATATGCTCAAGGGGAAAATCTCTTCGAATTTCTCCTGCATTCAACTCCTCCTTCTGGTAGATCACTCTTTCTTCAACTTACCAACCACTTGCACCCCTAATCTATCAAATCTTGTTTCTTACGTGGTCGGGAGAAGAAAAATAGAAAATCACATCGAGCCTGAGAGTCGAACTATTTTAATGGGGAAAGACATCTCCATATTTTCCTGACCAAACTCAAATATCAACGTTAACTCTCCCCTCTATTTTGCATGTAGGAAATACAAAGAAATCATGAATAATCCCAGTTCCAAGAATGTTTTAATAAAATGGGGGGAAAATCAGATTTAGACTCCCAACTTTTTTTGATCTTTACTTTGAATTTGGGTCGTCCACGTGGAAGATTCAATTTAAAATGGTCCTGGGTGTTTCCTTTGACCTTTTACAAATTTTTGAAGAAATGGAAAAATTCCACATTTCGTTCCACACCTCTGCCCTTGAGTAATGAGCCTGACACATGTCCTAAGGTGGGTCTAAATAGAACTATTGATGGAAAATCACAGAACCCATAAATGTCTGTAACTTGATGGGTTGAGACTCTTAGTGCAATTTCATAACATAGAGGTTTTCCCAAGTGTGGGACCTTGCGAATCAAAAAAGCTCTCCAGATGAAGGCCGGTTCCTATTCCTCTGTTCAAATGCAACACATAAAAATGGAGAGGGTTTACTAAAAAACCTAATCTAACTTGCCAAGGAGATAGGGTAAGAAGATGAATAAAAATAAACCTAAACTAACAAATGTGATGCACCAAGGAATGAAGAACACCTGTCTTGCCAATAAACACAAACCATTACAATTCAATGCAAGATCATGCACAAATAACCAAATTTGTAGTGAAAGATTAGGAGGATGAAAATGAACACAGAGAGGGTTGAGAATAATCCATAGACACGCATTATTTGCTGTAAATATTGATACAATACACTACAAAATGCCAAGAGTCAAAGTTGCATTACAGTTTTAGATGGGAGGTTTGAACTCCACAAACTCACCTGCTAAAAAGAAGAAGAGAGGGGCAGAACAAGAATTTCCAACCTTTAGAAAGAATCCCCTCCCTTAAAATTTATAGGAATAATGAGAGAGGGAAGAGAGTGGAAATCCAAATCTACCCCAACCACCTCCAGATTGTATTTAATTCATCTCATTATGGTGGTAGGTGAGAACCCTAGCAAACCAAAAAAATGTCGAATTGTAGTTTGAATTTTTGAAGAATTTTTTCTCACCCAATCAAATATATCCATTTTTATTTTGGTAGAGGACCTTGTAAGCTTTCGGAAAAGTCCAACCTTGTGTGAATCTAAGCTCCCTATGAAAAGTTATGGCCATTTTGAATATCTGGGTCAGGGTTTGGTTTCTATTAGGTTTGGGTTGTCAGCACTCAAAATGTTGCACTTCCTGAAGATGCACGTCAACACATCCATCCTCATGTCAACATACCTCTTAAGTGTGCCATAGGAACTGAAAATGTGGTGTCGACATTTTCTAATCTGCGCCTCCAACCTGCGCCTATGGGCGTGACTTTTTCCATGTTGACATTTTCTGATCTGCGCCTCCAACCTGTGCCATGGGCGTGACTTTTTCCATGTTAACATTTTCTAAGTTGTGCCTCAAACCTATGCCATGGGTGCTACTTTTACCATGTCAAAATTTTCTGATCTATGCCTCTAACCTACGCCATGGGCGTGAATTTTTCCATGTCGACATTTTCTGATCTGCGCCTCCAACCTATGCCATGGGCATGAATTTTTCCTTGTTGACATTTTCAGATCTCCACCTCCAACCTATATACCATGGGCATGACTTTTTCCATGTCAACATTTTATCATCTGCACCTCCAACCTGCATCATGGGCGTGACTTTTTCCATGTCGACATTTTCTGATCTGCGCCTCCAACCTGTGCCATGGGCGTGACTTTTTCCGTGTCGACATTTTCTGATCTACACCTCTAACCTGTGCCATGGGCTCAACTTTTTCCATGTCAACATTTTCTGATCTACGCCTCCAACCCGTGCCATGGGAAGTGTAAATAAATGTTGAGTTTTGAGTTTCTTTGATTTCCATAATCTTCTATTTGTCCATATTTACCCGAGGAGGGAGATATATACAACAAGAACCACGATGAATTTTTTTTATTTCACCTCATATTTTAAAAAGGGAATATTTTCCAAGTTTTCCTCATAGCTCCACCCTTTAAAAATGCTTGACGAGTGTCCTAATGTGGGTCCCAGTGGAACCGTGCTTCCTTTTTCACTTTTAACTCTTTTCTCCCAAAAAGATTTTTTTCCAAATTTCCCCCAAGAGTTCGCACCTCCGTTGTTGACTGGAGCAAGCATTGACCATTCCTCTATTAGGCTTGTGGGCCATTTTTTGTATTTTAACCCTTTTGAGCATAAAAGAAAAAAATTTTAAGTTTCCCTCAATGGTTTTCTTCCCCTCCCCTTCTAAGTTTTCAAACTACCGCATGTCATAATGGCACATCTTGAGATGGTTCCCAAAATTTGAGACTTTGAAAGAGCACGGGCTCGCCACGTGTCCTGTCTTGAAGCTCAGCGGAAGGTACGATGTGTTAGATTCTGTGGCAATCTCTTTCAGCTTTTGAAAAGTCCAAGCAAAATTCAAAGTTAGTGAAGGCCTCCAAGTGTCCTCTCGGTGCTTCATTAAAATGAAACTCAAGGGCTGATCCCGAAACATGTGTGGTTCCTCCACATGTCCCAGATCTCCTAATTTTTTTTGAAAAAATACTAAGTATGGGAAGACCAGGCCAAAGCCTCCACGTGTCCCCCTAGCGTAATTTCGTAATGGTTCCCAAAATGAAGACCCTGAATGAGTTCGGGCTCACAATGTGTCCCAGTCCCCACCAAATAGTATTAGCTACATAACAAAATTTCTAAGTCTGAGAAAAGTAGCGAAAAATTCCACATGTCCTCCGGTGGTACTCCAAGGCCAAACCAAAAAGTAAATCTTCAAATGAGTGTCGTTCCTTAGTGTGGAAAAATTTCTAAGATGAGATAATTCATAAAATTTATGAAGTACCCAACTGAGCCACGTCCAACCAAAAGAGGCCACACTTCCTAATGATGTAAGGAAGCAAATTTGACTGGGAGAAATTCTTGTCAAACCATTAAATAGAGAAAAATAATCATTTGAGCTCGAAGATGAAATTTTCTCTAAGGACAGAGAATTCAAAGATCTTACAAGGCTCAAATACATTCTTCAGAGCTATATCTATTCATTTTCTTCAAGTATTAATGGCAAAAATGACAATGATAGAAAATCCCGATTGTAAAATATGGAAAGAACGGGAGAGCCCAAGTTTTTAGATGAATAGAGAATGGGAGGCCCAAATTACAGACCTTTACATGATCACTGGCCCAAGGAAATATTAATTATGATAGAAAAAGGAAAACAAAGACCTTTCAATCATAACACAGGGGATAAAATGTGACAGAGGCCATAAAAGGATAGATTTGAAGGGTAAAATGGGGAAAGATTATTTTGAGGACCAATATAGGCTCCGACTCGGGGATGGGCACTCCCTGTGAGTGACAGAAGAACAATAGTAGAACAAGTTCCAAAAATATCCATTGGGTGATAGATTCATTTTTCTCAAAAAATAAACATAGCCATCTCAAAAAAATAAAACAGAGAAACCAAGAAAAATAGGTCGCCAAGGACCCAAAACAAGTAGAAAACACAAAAAAAATTAAACAAACAAGCAACTTATACATTGTACAAAAGATGTTTACCTTGATTCTGGGGAATCAATCCATGAAATGCTTCAAATGCCTACCATTAAAAGATAATTCAAGAAAATATCCATCCAAATTATTTCACAAAGAAGGTATGTTCACCAATCCTGATATCAATGGAGTAAGGGCCCATCCATAGTGAGTCAAAATTTCCATGCTTTCTCCTTATCTTCATGTATGTTATCCTAAAGTAGCACAAGATCTCCAACATTGAAAGCTTTGCGAGTGACCTTATTTTTAAATAACTTCTTCAAATTTTCTCTAAACTTTACATGGCTTTGGTGGGAATGCCCTCATTTCTTCATCATGTTCAACAATCTGGATAATGCGACCATCATAAGGACTTACTTCTTGATCCTCCAGTTGTTGAATAAACTGAAATGATGATAATTGCATATGCACGGGCAACAGGGGCCTGAGTTCCATACACTTAACTCAAATGGACTCTTTCTAGTTGCTCTTTTAATAGTAATTCTATCAACCCAAAAAAAACTTCAAGTGCTCGCTCCATTGTCTCTTATTCAGCTCTAAGGTTCTTTTGATAATCTTCAGTAGGTTTTTATTACTAGACTTAGTTTGTCCATTTTGTTGGGGATTGTAATTAGATTCATATGTCAAGTTGATCCCATACTCTTGGCACATTTTGACCAGAGGTTTAGCTCTAAAACTCATGGCATTATCATTTATAATCTTTACTCGCCTCACCGCAAACCTATAGATGATGTGGTTTCAATAGACAATCCATTGACAATTTTTTTGTGTTTCTCTTTTGGTGGGGATTTCCTCCACCTACTTGGTAAAGTAGTTAGTGGCTAAAAGAATCCACTTATGGTTAGCACTTGAAGGGTCTTAAATCTCATTAATGAAATCCATTTCCAATTGCTTGAATGGAACTTTGATTGATACTAGCTATAAAGGATGGGAGCCTGAAGCTTTCAGTCTTCTAGAGAAGTTCTCATAACTCTCACATATTCTAACCAACAAGGTTGTATCCTTTAAGAGATTTGGATACCAATAACTAGCCCTCAGAACCTTGTGTGCTATGAATCTTGCAACAAAATGCCCCCCACAAACTCCTCCAAAGAGATAAAAAATTATCCTGGGGGCTTTATCTTTAGTAATGCACCTTAAGAGGACTCCCTCAGGGTTCTTCCAAGCTAACCCATAATAAATTATGACATATTTCTAGGAAGCCAACTTAAGGGCCCTTTTCTAGTTCTTTACAGGAATACTTAGGGCATTTTAGATGTCTGAGATAGAAAATCACATCCTTGTACCACTCAAAATTAATTATTTTATCAAAGACATCTACCCCTACCTTCTTCTACCTCATTTTACCTTAATAGTTTGCAATTTTCCCTCAGCCATATGCCTAGCCATCGCAAAAATCTCTTACTAGCTTTGTGGTCTGGATATCCATTATCTTTTTCTTGTAACTTGTTCATTGATGTGCATTTTTTTCTTGAGACTTCCATCTCTGATAAAAAAATTTTACCATGGTGTTAGGAACATAGACAACCACTTTAGACCTTAGAATGTAAGGTCTAAAAACCTTTTCTGATTTTACCAAGGCAAATGCCTATTTTTCCCTGATAGTGTACTTCAGCTCAGCCCCATGTAAGGCCTTACTGATGAAGCAAATTGGCCTCTTAGCCCCTTTATCATCCTTATGTAGTAGGATATAATAAATAGTGTCCTCTAAAGAAAAGGAAAATATTTTGAAATTCTTCTGATAATCTAGAGCTACTAACTCAGGCGCATGCTTTAATGCCTCCTTGATCCCATTAAAAGCTTGGATGGCAGTCTCTTCCTACTTGATGACCTAATCCTTATTTAGTATGGAATTTATTAGAATGGTCAACTCAAAAAAGTTTGATATGAATCTTCTGATGAATTTTTATCTAGCCCAAAGAAATACTGAATTCGCTTTCTTGTTCCTTGGAATAGGGACCTTGGTGATGGCCTCTACCCTCTCTAGATCAATCATTACCCCTTCCTGCGACACAATGTGGGCAAGCAATTTTTCCCTCTGAACTCCAAAATGGCACTTCTTTGGATTGAGTGAGATGCCATATCCTTTACATCTTATCAACATCATCTCTAAGTTCAACAAGTGATCACTTCTCTTCCTAGAAAATACAGTTAATAATCTTGATAACCTGCAATAACCTCATTAATGTAACTAGCAAAAGCAATATCCATTACTCTTTGAAAGGCGGCTCAAGCATACATCAAACCGAAGGGTATCCTAACATACACATACGTCCCCCAAGGAGTAGTAAAGGTTGTCTTTATCCTTTCTGATTCCTTCGCCTCAACCTGGTTATAACAAGAGAAACCATCTAGAGTGGAGAGAAATTTAGAACCAGTCACTAATCACAGCATGTTTTCCATATTTGGTAAAGGATAAGGGAGGATTGATTGGCCTTTATTTCTGCCTGAATGGTTTTGAATCGGACTCCAAGGGAATATCATGTTGAAACAGATCCTCTTTGTATGCTTTTAGTTCAGAATAAGTCCAAGCCATACAATATTGGTATTTCTTCAACAATTGGATGTCTAACCTCTTCTCCTCTTTGCTGAGATTTTTGCCTAATAAAATTTTTCTTGGCTTATTCTTTGTGCCAAGGTCATGCTCCTCAATATCCCTAGAGGATGTCATGCATCTGTTAACAATGCAATCAACATTTTCAAAATTGGACTCAAGAGCAACCAACCCTCTAGGAATGGTATTAGTATTTAGTTAGATGATGCCCTTTCCAAACAAGGTTTCTTTCCCTTCTGGTACACACACCATTGGCTCTCAATCAATACTTTGATCAGCAAACTCTCCCTTTCTCTACAAAAATCTTCTGATCTTAGCATCATTATCAAAAACCTATCAATGCTTAACATTATCACATACAGATGGCCTTGTTAACACCTCAACATTATATTCACAATATGGGGATATTGCACAATTGTTAAAACGAGACCCCAACACTGTAATATTTTTTGCCAAGTCATTGAACCTCCTATCGTGAAACAAAATTTTGAATGAATCAAACATCTCAATGAGATCCAAAACTTCATGCTTGTATTATTTAATTCGGTGATTTTTTTGGCATACAATTTTCTGATTTGTTTTACAATTAGTTCTGATTCCCCTTTGACAATGATGTTTTTGACACCATATTTCCAAGAAATTCTTAAACCCAACAACAATGAGTCATACCCAGTAGTGTTGTTAATGCACTCAAAGTTGAGTTTGAAGGAAAAACAAATTTTTCCTGACTCGGGGAAAGTAGAACAACACTAGCACCATTCTGAAACTTGGAGCAAGCTTCATCAAAAAATAGAGTCCAAGGATATCCTACTTGTTTAGGACACCTGCATTCCTCAATCTTGTGCTCATTTCCATCACCAAATCCTACAAAGTTATCAGCATCAACATTTGTGTACAATACTTCATTGGATGCATTGTTGGAATCTTCAATAAGATGCAACATCTTCTTTTCCACATACAACTTGATAAGGTTTTCCTCAACTGGGATGGTGGCATAGGACATGTCCATTTGAACACTCCCACCAACACTTGCAGCCCACCTTCTAGATAACAGCATACCCCACTTGGCTATGTAGTCAACAATGACAACATCAAGTTTCAAGTTTTTACTTAGGTAAGCTACAAGTTGCACCACTAGACTCTTCACACATCCCATTACAGGAACCACTCTAGAATCCATAGCAGTGCACTTCCAATATGTAGTTGTTACTTTGACATTTAATTCATTCATAACTTCCAGAGGCATAACATTGAATGATGCTCCTGAATCAAACATACAGTTATGCAACAATCTATCCTTAATGATCATGGTAGTGAAGAATGGGTCCACATTCAGTTGAGAATCTACTAAGGATGTTCCAAATCAACTTCATGTGGTTCATCTAGCTCTTTTGATGCTAGTGGTGCCTATAATTCCTCTATGACTTGTGGAGTCTCCATAATGTTTATGTTTTTTCCTGGGGTAATCTTCCCTTCTTTTAATCCCAATTATTCAAATGCTCTTTTCTTGTGCTCATGAATCCTAAGCAACTCATTAATTGGAACATAAAATTTGATTTGACTTAAAACTTGGGCAATGTCATATGGGACATTCTTTGGAAAGGTAGTATTGGAAGGAAAGCTGACACACTCACTAGGTGGTATAAGATTTTTGACAGCTTGGGCATGAGGAGGGGTAAAATTTTTGTTTGGAACTATAGGGATTTTAGCAGATGCATCCATCTTAGGGGCCTCTTTAGGAATATTTGAAAGTAAGGGATATTTTGGCTTTTCTTGAGGACTTTTCCCTTTGAAAACCTTACTTCTTGTGTTATATTCCCTCTCTTGAGCAAGAACTATATTCATAAGCAATTGTATATCTTCCTCAGATGGGATTCTTCCATCACACTTCTTTATCATTAAAGCCTTTAAATATTCAAAGTCATTATTGGGAAATTAAAAATCTTGTACAGTATATACTTCTAAAGCATGAGAGTGATGAAAAATAGGTACCCTATGAATGCAGTACCAAAAAGTGGCAGAAGTCTGAGAACTTATCACTTCAGTTTAATTTGCCCCTTGTTGTGAGCTTCTAGAGTAACCCATTATGCAGACATCATCATAATTATCATCATAAGATTATTCTTCTTTTTTCTGATCTTCTTTACATGGAGCATGGGTCATGAAACATCTGTCACACCAATCAATGACATTTGTCTCCTCCACAAAATCAGCTTTGGAAGCCAAAGGATCAGGCACCATTCTATTTTCCCTACGTTAGGGCTGCCTATTTCTAAATCCAACATGTCTCTTGCCTCTATCATCATATCTTTGGTGATTCTTGAACTTGTCTTGGACTTGTTGCTTGTGTTGACCTTATGAACTGTGTGCAATCCCCTTCTCTTCCCGGGATAGTTTGTATGATATTTCCTTGAAAACCCCTGCAAAAGTTTTCACAACCTCCTCCAAACCTAAAGCCTTGCTTGTCTAGGGTTTTTATGGGTTAATTAGTTTTACACCCTCCCTATTTGGAGGCTTTCCAATTTCCTTGATGTTTTTCTCTATTTGCAAATCCATGGTGAAGGCCTACCTCAAATTAGTAGGGTTTTTGTCCCTCAAGTAGTAAGAAGCCTTTTTATCAAATGCATCTGAATATTTGATCAAACATGATTCATCACATGGCCTTATCCTAATAGGAAATCTCCTCAAGGTCTTGTTAAACCTTGTGTTGAAATCATGTACTGACTCATTAGGATTCTTTTTTATGTTTTCAAATTCTCTCAAAAGAAACCTAGTGTTAGTTTTATCACCATACTACAATTTAAATGCATTTCTCATCTCATTCCAAGAATCTATAGAGTTATCTGGAAAAGCTTTATACCATTCCCTTGCATCCTCTTCCAAAGTATGGATAAACAACTTGATATGTACATCCTCATGTTCAATCTCAAAATCTTCCATCATATTGATAAAAAGCTTCAGATGTTGATCACCAGAGTGTTGTTTCCTTGGATTTTTGGTAGTCTCTTTATTACATCTTGAGGAACTGCATTTGGATAACCAGCCATCCCTACAAAATTTATAGGTCCAAAGGTATTTAAAACAAATGGAGGTTTGGGTGGGGGCAGGGCCATGTTGATTTGAGGAGGTGACCCTGGAGGGGTGACAGATTGATAAGGGGTAGAGGGTTTCTAAAATACATGGGTATAATTGTTAAGGTGGATATCCCCTAAAGGCCTTGTTTCTTGGAAATCCCTTTCAACTTCTGAAAATACATGGGAAAAATGAGAATCAAACTTCTCAAAATAAAATTAAGGCCCCTCTCCAATTGGAGAATTCAATTCCACAAAGAGGCTACCTTATTCAGAAGCACTTGAATAGCAGTATTCAATGATAGGGTGATCAATTTCATCAATGGAGATCCCTCTTCTTGTCTATTGATACCCCACAACTCTCCACGCTTTTCTACCTTCTTATTTTGCTTTTCCTAGCTCTTGAAATAACATCCTAGCAGGGTCCATAGTAGAGAAAGATCTTCTTTCTTCTAGCTTTGAAAAGGTTAGTAAAAAATCTCACTTAACAGAGGTTAAGACACTAGTATTCATTAATAATTAGATCAAGAGGAATTCACCACTAAGGATTTCCACCTTAGTTTTGTAGATGCACTAAACATGATCTGTCAAATGTTGTTAACATTGTAAACTAGAAATGGAAAGACTATAGGTTTTCTTTACCTAGGTTTTTCAAGGAAAGCTAGTGCACTTGGTGTAGGAATTGAAAGAATTTCACACAACACTTGGAGTATATAAGAAGTGTTTTACCAGGGTCTTAACATGAACTACAAACAATATATCCCCAATAATGGAGCTAGTAAGGAGTTTTTGATGCGCTAAATAGATATGAACTTGAAGTGAATATGCAAATAGTCTCAACAACTCAAATAAGTCCGTGAAAACAACACCAGTAAGGTGTTGTTGATGGGATAAATAGATATGAATAGGAAGTGAATTAGAAAATAGTCTCAGCAACTCAAATAAGCCCTTGGAAATAATGCCAATAATGTGGTAGTACCCAAATTTATTCTCCCTTAAAGTTTGAGAAGAATCACAAGTTTTGGCAAGAACCTTAGAGATAGATAGATCATGGTGAGTCCTTTTGTAGCCAGGGATAGGATCTAACTATCTCTTTGTCACTCATATGTGGAGAAATTGATAGCACCCTCAAGAGGGTTTGATCTATCCTCACTATTTTAGGTTGTGTCATTCAAACAAGGTAAGAGAACCCTTTTCTAGCCTGTTGTTTATGGAGGGGATGCAGATGTCCTTCCTAATGAAGTTGTTAAGGATACCTTGAAAAAAATATGATCAATGCAACAAAATATAACTCTCATGAGTTGTCACTCTAGATAGTTGAGATATTCTCTAGGAAAGGTTTGAGCTACTAAAGACATTTGAAATCCTGATTGTTTCTGTATGTTTTGGTAATAAAATTTATGCATTTGTATACACACATGAAAAATAAGGGTAGTGTGGGTAGGATTAGTTATTTTTAAATAATTTTTTGATAGAGTTGAGGCAAAATAAACCTGATTTTCCAAATACCTGAGAACTCTTACAAAATGGAAAGTCTAGATACTAGAATGCTTCAGAATAGCTAAATTGTTCCTTTAACCTGAATATGTACTTCAATGGAGGCCTCGATTAGAAATTTTTCACACAATCAATGATACTTTAACATGAAGGCTCAAGTTAGAAGACCCAATAAAACATAAAAATCTAAGATCAATCATGCCTAAGGCTACACCCAAAGGATTGCAAAAAATCTCTGTCAACAAATGAAAGAAAAGTGATTTTAAATTGTTTATTTCACTCCTAGATGAAAGGTCTTCTGAGAAATGAGATTACAGATGCCACTAAACTATCACAAGGATTGAAAATTGTGTGATTAAGATAGATTTTGATATAAGATTGCAATAAGAACAAGAAAAACTATTTACAGACATTTAGAAATGAAATAAACACATTTTGCTCAAGATCAACACTGAATAACTTGAGTTTGATTAAATTTATCTGTAGGGGAATGTTTCTAAAAAAATCTCAAATCTTGTCAATGGTTATACACTTACAACCACCTTAACACAATGAAAGTTAATATAAAAGAGATATACAAACTTCTCAAATGACTTCTAAAAATAAAAGCTTTGTCAAATTTTCCTCTTGGGAATTTTCTTCAACCTCTAACACTCCAACCATTTACACGAAAAATTTGTGCCATTTATAAAATTTACAATAGAGCCCCTTTTCTCCCAAAAAATTGTCACATTGGATGCTACAAGTGCTTGCCATGATCACACTCGTGATTTCCAGAATCCGATTTGAAAAACTTTTCCAGGTGCTCAGGGGGAAAATCTATTCAAATATCTCCCGCATTCAAATCCTCCTTCTAGTAGATCACTCTTCTTCAACTCGCCAACCACTTCCACCCCTAATCTGTCAAATCTAGTTCCTTGCATGCTCGGGACAAGAAAAATAGAAAATCGCATCGATCCCGAGAGTCAAATAATTTTAATGGCGAAAGACATCTCAAGATTTTCCTCACCAAACTCAGATATCATTGTTAACTCTCCGCTTTATTTGGCGTGTAGCAAATACCAATAAATCAAGAATAATTTCACTTCCACACATGTTTTAGTAAAATGGGGGAAAAATCAGATTCAGACTCTCAGCTATCATTGATCTTTACTTTGAATTTGGGTCATCCATATGGAAGATTCAATTTAAAATGGGCTTGGGAATTTCCTTTGACATGGAAAAATTCCACATTTTGTTCTGCACCTCTGCCCTTGAGAAATGAGCTTGACATGTGTCCTAAGGTGTGTCCCAATGGAACCGTAGCCAAATTCTACTATTTCAACTCATTTTTGGAAAAGGGATAATTTTCCAAGTTTTCCCTGTAGCTTTACCCTTGAAAAATGGGCCAGACACATGTCCCAATGTGGGTCCCAGCGGAACCATGCTTTCTTTTCCACTTTTAACTCTTTTCTCCCAAAAGGAAAATTTTCCAAATTTCTCTCAAGACTCTGCGCCTCCGCCATCAACTGGAGCAAGCTCTGACCTTTCCTCTATTGGGCTTGTAGGCCATTTTTGGTATTTTAACCCTTTTGAGGATAAAAGGCAAAAATTTTAAGTTACCTCCGATGGTACACTTCCTTGCCCCTTCTCACTTTTCAAACCACCACACATCACAACGACACATCTTGAGATGGTTCCCAAAAATTTAGACTTTGAAAGGTCATGGGCTTGCCACATGTCTTGTCCTAGAAAAAAATTTCAGAAGGCTTGAAGCTCAACAAAAGGTGACATGTGTCAGAGTCTATGGAAATATCTTTTGCCCATTGAAAATTCCAAGCAAAATGCAAAGTGAGCGGAGGCCTTAAAGTGTCATCCTAGTGCTTCTTTAAAATGAAACTCAAGGGTTGATCCCCAAACATGAGTAGTTCCTCCACGTGTTCCGGTTCTCCCAAAACGTTTTGAAAAAATACTATGTATAGGAACACATAGTGGAAGCCTCCACGTGTCTCCCTGGCACAATTTTAGAATGGTGCCTGAAACAGAGACTATGAATGAGTGCAAGCTCGCCACGTGTTCCTGTCCCACCAAACTTTATTAGCTGCCCCAAAAAATTTTCTAAGTCCGGGCAAAGTAACGAATACTTCCATGTGTCCTTCCAGTGCTGTTCTAAGGCCAAACCAAAAATTATATCTTCAAATGAGCATCGTTCCTTTAGGTGGACAAATTTCTAAGATGAGGAAATTCATAAAATTTATGAAGTACCCAGATGAGCCACGTCCAACTAAAAGAGGCCATGTTTCGTGATGATGCAAGGATGTAAATTTGACTGGGAGAAATTCCCGTCATACCGTAAAACATAGAAAAATAATCATTCTAAGGACAAAGATTTTAGAGATGTTACAAGCCTCAAATATGTTCTTCAAAGCTACATCCATTCATTTTCTTCAAGTATTTAGGGAAAAAATGACAAGGGTAGAAATTCTCGACTGTAAAAAACATAAAGAACATGAGAGCTCGATTTTTTAGATGAACAGAGAACGGGAGACCCAAATTATAGACCTTTACATGATCATCAGCCAAAGGAAAGATTAATTATGGTAGCGAAAGAAAAAAAGAGACCTTTCAGGAAGAACTTAGAGGGACAAAATGTGACAAAGGTCGTAAAAGGATAGATTTCCAAGGCAAAATGGGGCAAGACTATTTTGAGCACCAACACCTAGTTGGACTTTCCTTCAATCAACTAGAGTCCTTTGACCAATTAGGATGGCACAACCTAACCTCTACATAAATTTTACTAGCAGCAACCCGCTGGGCCTCAATGCACAAAATCCAGTTCCAGTTGTAGCATTAAAGAGCATTCCATATTTCAATGGAGATAACTAGACTACACCGATGATCACATTCAAGGGATCACAAATGTCTATGTCATGAGATTGGTCAAATGGACATTGTTGTTAATTTATTGGCATCCTCATTTAAAGGTAAAGCTTTACAGTGGTTGAGGATTCTAACTGTGGGATCCACCCATAACTGGGACCATTTGTGCATGACCCTTCATAACCAATTTGGAGAAAAGGGGGACAATCTATCCTTGTTGGAACATTTGACAACCATCAGGAGGGAACCTAATGAGTAGTTAACTGATTTCAACTTCAGATTCCAGCGTATGTGGGATAGGGTTTAGGTGGTCATGAGACCAACAAATGAAGGTTCTTTTCTATACTTCCTTAGAGCTTTAAATTCTAATATTTCCATGATGATTCAGTCAATGGGAGTTAGAAATTTACCCGCCTCATTTAACATTGCTATTAGAGCTGAAAATTGCTTAATTCAAGTTGGTAAACTAGTACCTAGGCCACCCATGCCTCTATATCTTGAACTAGGAGCTCTAAAAACTAGTCAAGCACCCATGTTAGCTCCCATACCTATTCCAAAGAATCAGAGTTAAGTTGAAGCCTCCAGATCATCTTCTAGCACTTCAAAATAGATATAAGAGGTTATGAAACAATTACAAAACCTAGGGAATGAGCTAGTGACTATCAAGAGATAGTAAGCTCATATTTCTAGGCCGTATGAACCTCAAACCCAATATCAAGTTAGACCCCCATATCCGTAAAATAGACCACTATGTTAGGTTGAAAATCAAAACCAAAAGCAAGGACAACCTCAAGCTGCTAGGCTTTTCTGACCATATGATCCAAATGTAGCTTCGAGATTGAGGGCCTTGGTTCCAATACAAAACAACATGGCTCAAGAATATGATTGGTGTTTCCCATCCAATCAGCCCCATAACCAGTTGATGTGTTTCAATGGTGTACTAAAGGAAACCTTGATTGTACAGACCATTGGTGTACCCCAAGATCCCAGTCAGGAAGAAAATTAGTAGCAAGAAACCTAGAAAGATACACCTCCAAGTGAGACCATGCTTGTTAATTGACAGGTTGAATATTTTTGTGGTATGAATCAACCACCTCCTCATATTGTGGCAGAAAATACATGGTCCAAGAAGAGGAATATTGGAGAGGGTTAATCCTTTGATTCAAATGGTCCACAACCCTTTTTTCCCCGCAAAGTGTAACTCCCAATGTGTAGAGTTATCCTAATCGACCATTCAAACCCGCTCATATACCAGTTATAATGACCCATGTGTAAGAGAATAATGTGCAAGGAAAGTGGCAAAAAAATGATATGTCATCCCCATTTAACATCATTGAAAAGATGAAGATAAAAAATGTGAACATATCAATGTGGGAGTTGTTGGCTATCCCAAGACAGAGAGACCTGTTGTAGGCTGCTATAGCCAATTAGTCAACCTCAAATCAACCCCCTAACCAAAAAGAGAAATTTCTTACAAATGCAACTCATCCTAAAGGAAATCATGGAGGAAAACTAGGTAAGAATATTAATCCCCCTCCATTTTATTTTTCATTGATCATTGGGGAAAAATTGGTACATAATTACACGATTGATTCAGGAGCAAGTAGCTTGGTCATGCCGAAGCAAATAACCAATCAGCTGGGTCTTTAATACGAAGTCATCTCCAAGGGTGCAGTATAATTGGATGGGAAAGTAGTAACAATGGTTGGAATTATCGGATTTGAGCCTCACATTGCACACATGCCCCAATGTAACCTTATTGAAAAAAGTATCAGTCAAAGACTTGCCACCACACTTTGCATTGTGTTTATCAAGATACTTCACTGCTAAAATTGGAGGCAATTTGTTTGTTGATTGGTCACACATTATTTTTAGAAAAAGGTATGGAGCTAAGGTTATGATAAGATCTGAGCCCATTACGGATTTCCATATTGAGCCTCATGTACCCAGCCCAATCAATACAAATTATTTAGCCTTTGATCAAGAAGACCTCCCAAGCAATTATGAGGTAGATACAAAGTTTCGGTGTATTCTTGATTTGGCTCTTGATGAGTGGGAAAGCAAGTGGCATGCTATTGACCCTTATAAGGAAATGGAGGAATCTGACCTAGGAGTTCATTGTTTGCATGAGGAGAATCATCGTCTTCCTAGAATCACTAAGCTAGGCCATAAATATGATAATGAGGTATGGTATTTATTCTTTGACGGTTCAAGAAGTAGACTAGGAGCCAGAGGAGGAGCTATGCTCATTTCACCTCAAGGTACAAAATATTACTCAACCTTCTGTTTCCAGTTTGCTTGCTCAAACAACACTGCAGGCTATGTAGCCTTGATCCATAGACTACATTGGGCAAGAAAGAGGGGGAATAGAAAATCACAAGTGTTTGGTGATATTGAATTGGTTACAAATTAGGTTTGAGGAAAAAATGCTGCCAAGAATGATTTGTTAAAAAAAATACAAGAATTGAGTATGGGATCTCATCGAATATTTTGAATCTTTTAGCATCTATTCCATCCCAAGGAATAAAAATGAAGCAGCGGATAGATTAGCAGCAATTGGGGAAAAATATTATGTAGTAGAGAGTATCAAGAATGAGAAATCTCAGCCCCAGATTAAAGTGGTTGTGAGACCATCTGTTCCAAATAACAATACAAGTTGGAAATTCTACGAGAATGATCAACAAATTGTCAATTTTTTACAAGAAGAAGTTGAGTTCTCTTCCATAAACCAAGACACGTTAGAACAATGGTATTGTGACCAAGTGGTGTAGCTGAGAACCAACAAATTTCTAAAGGGACTTGTAAATTTTGAGTCAATATTCAACCCAAACAATCAATTCTGGAAGGATAATGCAAATATTCAGGTAAAGGGTGAAGATTCAAAGCCCATTTCCATAGAAGAAGACAAAAAATTGTGAATTGGCAAGGTAAGTACTCAATAAGAAAAATATAAATTCATTCACCTTTGTCAAGAATTCCCAAATGTCTTTGCTTGGAATTACAAGGATTTAAGAGTTTTTTACCCAAGGATGGCACATCACACTATCAAGCTAGATCTGGGATCTAAGCCTTTATGATAAAAGAAAAGGCCAGTAAACCGTCACATTGAACCTCTCATGAGGAAAGAATTGAACAAGATAAGTGAGGCCAGCATCATCTTACCTATCAAGCATTAAAGTTGGGTTGCAAAGCTGGTGCTTGTGAGGAAAATAAATGGAGAAATCAGGTTCTGTTTAGACTTCCATGATGTAAACAGAGCATCACTCAAATATCACTACCCACTCCCATTGATGGATCAAATATCATAGGTTGTAGATGGCTCTGAGAGGTTTTCATTACTACATGGATACTCAGTCTATAATCAGATAATGGTGATAGAGGAAAATTAGTACAAGATGACCTTCACCACGAAATGGGGCACATGTTCTTATAAGAAGATGCAATTTGGATTATCCAATGCCATAGCAACATTTTAGCGAGCTATGGATAAGGAGTTCAAAGGCTTGATAAACAAGATGGTGTTGGTTTATCTAGATGATGTCACTATCTTCTCAAATAATGTTGCAGACCATCTCTTCCACGTCAAGCAGGTAATTCAAAGGTGTAGAAGGTACAAAGTGTCACTGAATCGAAAGAAATTTGCATTTTTGGCACAAGAGGGAAAGTTTTTGGTCCACATTGTCTCAAGAGAAGGGTTGAAAATTGACGTTGAAAGAGTTGAATCCATTAGAACACTACCAATGCCACATTAAAAGAAATCCCTCTAAAGCTTCTTAGGGAGGATAAAATTTTTCTATAGGTTTGTGCCTGATTTTTCCACTCTTGTCAAAGCTTTAATGATGATGCTAAGGAAGGGCCTTGCATTCAAATGGAAAGAAGAAGAAAAAGAGATTTTTGAGGCCATTAATCTTGCAATATCATAGACCCCAACTCTCATTAACCCAGATGTTTCAAAGGACTTCATGTTGTATGCTTTTGGAGGGCCAGACACAATCTCAAGTATTTTGGTTTAGCCTAACAAGCAAGGTTCAAAAATCACAAAGACTTCTTAAGTAAAAGCTTGGAATATTATGATATAAAGTATTATTTCATTGAAAAGCATGTCCTTTCCATCATTAGGAGTTTAATGAAGTTCAGACACTTGGTCTCAAACAAAACAATTCAACTACTATTGTCTCATGCTGGTGTCAAGGACTTTCTCTTAACAGAGGACTTGAATGAGAAGAGATCAAGTTGGATTACTCATATAATGGAGTATGATATTGAAATCAAACTAACCAAGGCAATTCAAGGAAAGAGTCTTTGTGAAAATCTCATTTCCAAACAACAAAGTGAGTTAGCGAAGGAAGAAGAGGTTGTCTTATTAATGCAGAATGAGAAAGAGCATCCAGCTAAAATGCACCTCTTCCATGCTGGACTCAAAATTTTGTGCATTATCTCTGAACGGGATCGTGTTCTCCAGAAATGAGAAGAAAAAAGAGAGGGTACTTTAAATTAAAAGCTATCCCATATGTGCTTGTTGACATCATTTTGTTTAAAAGGGACATCAATTGCATCCTATTAAGGTGCATTGGGATAGTCCAAATTGATAAAGTGTTACATGAGTTCCACAATGGAGAAGATGGAGGCCACTTTTCTCCATGGGTAAAAATGCTTAAAATTATGAGGGCTTGTTACTATTTTCCTACAGTGTTTAAGGATTGCTACTTATGGATCAAGAAGTACAAGACGTGTGCATTCTTCATAGGGAAGGAAAGGTTAGCAACCCTACCTCTTCACCCAATTTGTAAATCATCCATTCATGCAATGGGGATTGGACTTCCTTGGAGTGATCAACCCAAATTCAATCTAGGGAGACAAGTGGATACTCACAACGACTGACTATTTCACCAAGTAGACTGAAGCAGTGGCAACTAAGGACACAAATGAATCTGGCATCTTGTATTTCTATGAAGGGCTAATCAAAAGGTTTGGTGCCCCTGCTACTATCATATCAGACAATGCATTGGCATTCCTTGGCACAAAAATTACTAAATTAGCTATCAAGAATGGCATATATCCCAGCATCTCTTAAAACTATTATCCTCAAAGTAATGGCCAAGAAGATTCCACGAACAAGAACTTGCTGAGAATCAACAAGAGGAATATTGATTAGAATAAGAGAACTTGGCACACAAAACTCAAATTATCTCTTTGGGTAGATAGAGTCACCCCCAATATTTCAACAGCTAATTCTCCCTAGAAATTAGTCTATGAGAAAGAGGAAGTTTTTCTTATATCAATAGAATTTCCCTCATTATATCTCATGAAGCAGTCAGAGTTATCAAATTTGAACCAATGGAGGCTATGTATGTAGAGTTGCTTGAATTAGAAGAAATAAGGAAACATGCACTCTAAACAATGGAAAAGGATTGAGCCTTAATTAAGAGATTGTTTGATAAGAAAACAAGAGCAAAGACCTTTTAGGGAGGGGATTTAGTTGTGAAGTGGGATGCGGATCAGGAAAAACTTGGAAGGCATTCCAAATTTGATGCCATTTGGAGTGGCCCCTGCATGGTCACAGGATGTAAAAGTAGCAATGCATTCTAATTATCTACATTGGATAGAGAGGAACTTATAATTCTTGTCAACGAGATCCATCTTAAACATTACTACTAAAAAGGAAAGTTCCACCCTTGTAAATATTAGCATAGGATTTTAATGTCTCATAAGTGCTGTATGCACATTGTCTTGTTCGTAACGTAGGTTTCATTTCCCTAAGTGCTTTGGCATAGTTCTTGTTGCTCTAGGTTTGCTGTCATTGTAAAGTTCAATGGTGCACTCTCATAGGTGAAGACCAGTATCAGGCCCTTTGGCATTTATAACAGGAGAGACCCATAGTTGCCGTAACAATTGTCTCAATTTTATAATAGAACAAATACAAAGAAAATGAAAATTAGGTCTCGAGGGAGTCCGTTTCCAGAACAATGGGGCAGGTTCAAGGTCGCCAAGTATAAGCGTCGAGATTAAATCTTCAAGAACGGGACCAAAAAAAGTATCAAGCTACCACCCATGACTCTGTGCCCAATACATATAACAAGGCAATCTGATTCGTTCACCTACCAGGTAGGTGATCCCACGAGTCACCAAATTGTTGACCAAATTTTTCCCCTTAGGTTAAAATTAATCAAACACACCCCCTACAAAGGAGAAAATCGAAGGTTCAATCCAGTTCTTGTGAGTTCGTAATTGATCCCAAATCACAGAGGCAGGAGGATTCGCCAATGAAGGGGAAGGGTTGGAAAAGGAGAAAATAGTCTGAAGACACCAAAGATGCAGAAAAGAACAATGGAGAAAGGCAGTATCCACTCGTGCCCAAATCGGCTAAGTATAAGAAAATCAGTTGAAGCTACCACGTGCCTGAATGACGTGCACCTCCAAAGGCTAAGACCAAAATGTAGGTTCCCAAATGAACATGAACGAGCCACATGTTCCTCATCGGTGTAATCCCAAGGGGAGAATCCAAAGCAGAGACCCCAAACAAACTGCTAGCTCTCCACATGTCCAGAATAGAAAAAAGTCACTCCTGAAACAAGCAGAAGGGACCTAGCCAAAAATGAAGAAGGAGGAGTAGGCCCAAAACAACTAACTACAACAAGGTCAGTGGATTCCTCCACGTACCTGAACAACACATATTCAAAGGTCAAGCCCGAAAGGTGGTCCAAAACGAGCTTGCCAACCCACCACGTAGTCAGGGTCTAAAAGGGGGATCTCATTGGCTAGAATTGGGTAAGTAAAGAAAAGACTCGTGGAGGGATACCACGCATCTAATCGGTGCATCTTTAGAAGTGAGACCTAAGAGACAGTCTGTAAATGAGCGTGGAGCTTCCATGTGTCTAAGGTCTGACAAGTGGTTCCTAAATGGGTGGAAAACAGGGATAGGTGGGCCCAAAATCGAACTAAGTATAAGAGGGTCGGCGGAAGCCACCACGTGTCTCAACGGACACAACTTCAAAGGAAGGATCTAAAGGTAGAAACTCAAACAAGTGCCAAGCCTCCACATGTCCCAGGTATGAAAATGGAGGAAGAGTTGGTAAGTTGAAAAGTCTCTCAGGAAGCAGAAAGAGTTGTGTGTCAGGCTCGGTGCAAGTTTAAAGAGGTGACCCACAGCCGAGACTTAAATGAGCGCGGAGCTTCCACATGTCTAGGGTTTAATAGGAGCCAGAAAAGGTAGCAAGCTCGTTTAATTGGCTAATTATGGAAATGACCATAGGGATACTTGCTAAATGCCTCATCGGCATGTAACTTCAAAGGCACAGCCCAAAGCGGAGACTCAAACGTGTGCCAACCTGCCACTTAGTCAAGGATTGGAAAAGGGAGTAAGCTTGAATTGACTAAGTAAAAAAGGTAAGCGGAAGCCTCCATGTGCCTCATCGGCACAGCTTCAAAATTAAAGTCTAGAGAGGGTTCCCATAACTATGTTGAGCCTCCACATGTCCAGGGGTTAGACATATGACCCCACTAAGGGAAATAAACTTAGCTAAAACAAAGATAGACTTGTAGAGGCCTCCACATGTCAGTGCCATGAAAATTCAAAGGGGTGATCAACGGTTAAGACTTATACATGTTCTGGTTCTCCACGTGTCTCAGGTTAGGTATAGTGTCTCCTTTAACAGGGGAGCTTAGGTAGAATATAAAGGAAATAAAGTACTCCCATGGAAGCCACCACGTGGCTCTTCGGCATGACTTCAAAAGTGTAGAGGAGGGGGGAAAACTTTTAGATGTACATGAGGCCACCATGTGGACATCACGCGAACAGACTCCAGATTACTGAAAATTCTTTTAGGAGGCCATATCTTTCGATCATAAGCTTCAAATCGAGCGATAGGGGATGTTTCAGAGATCTTTCGGCACTTGCTACCCATCTACCACCACTAACATTTTGATGATACCATTACTGAGGCCGTCAAGTCTCCTAGTCACCACCATGATGAAGAATGGGTTTCCCATCTTGTCCAGTAAGGAACAACGATGGGGGCATGGGTGTTGCAGTGAGACCCATCATTGTGGCAGAGGCAATTCAATGCCCCTTCATGGGGCGGTTGGAACAGGGTTGGATTTTTCCCTCCTTTCTCTTTCTTATTCTTCCTATATATTGTATAAGAGGGAAAATTTCAAGAGGTTAGACATTCATGCTTTGTGCCCTCCCTTTTCTCTTCTCTACAAGTGAATTCGTGGAGGTCTCGAACCCCTCCATCCAAATTGTAATGCAATTTGTGCCTCTTGGCTGTTGTAATGGACTGCATCAATTATTAAAGCAATAAAATAATTATGTTTGGATGATTTCAACCCCCTCTTATGCTTTATTGCTTCTTTCTAATCCCTCATTTCAATCTTGGTCATCTATGCATGGATATTGTGTTACATTTTAATGGGTTGTGTTTAAAATAAATGCAATTGTTCATCGTTCCTTTGGTGCATCACATATGTTAGATTAGGTTTTATTTCTTGTATTTTCTTTAACCTTGTCTCCTTGGTAAGTTAGAATAGCATTTATGATAGACCTTCTGTAATCTGAACGTGTGCACCTTGAACATAGGAGTAGAAGTCCAGCCTTCATCTGGAGAGCACTCTCACGACTCGAAAAGTCCTAAACTTTGAGAGATGCTCCATGTTATGCAGTCACATTGAGGATATCAACCCATCAAGTTGTTGATTCCAAGGGTGATGTGATTTTACACTAACAGTTAATCCTCATCCTAAGAGCATGTTGTATGGTAGTCCATACATTTGAGGTGTTCAAAGGATCACATTAAAAAATAATCTTATGTGAAATCCCATGAAGTATAACTATCTCATTCAAGTATAATCGAGCCACTGAACTAGTTGTATAGGTGATATCCATTGACAAAAAATGAGCCAATGTTTTCAATCTATCCACTGTGACCATGATCATGTCGTGGTGGTATCTCGACGTAAGTAGCCCCACTATGAAATCCATGGAAATGGTGTCCCATTTTAACTATGGTCTAACATGAGGATAGAGAAGGCTAGCTATATGTTTATTCTTAGCCTTCACCTTCTGACACTGTAAATAATGTGACACAAATCGAGTTATATACCTCAGAAGTCCTTTCTAATGATAAAACTGTCTTAGTGTAACATAACTCTTCTTCACCCCTAGATGGGCTGAGTAAGGTGGATGATGAGCCTCTGCCAAAATATCGTGTTGAAAATCTCCATCTTTAGCTACCTAAAACTTACAGTTGTATTGAAGAATCCCATCTGATTCCAATGCAAATACATAAAAATTCCCCTCAAGAGGTCTCTAAGAATCAATCTCTTCTCTAGGTGAAAAGTAAAAGTTTATGTGTGGAAGGTATTGCAAGATGATGGTCCTTAAGTTTATACTCACTATTGTAGCCATAACACGGTGCCTCCAACCACTCAAGGCATCTTTTACTAGATTATCCATCCCCTTTGCATGCTCTATCTCCATATCATACTCACATAAAAGCTCCATCTAATGCCATTGACAGACATTGAGATTAGATTGTGTGAAGAGGTGTTGCAAGATCAAATGATTTGTCTTGAGTGTGAACCTCTTTCCTAAAAGAAATTTTTTCCAATGAACTAAGGTATGCACCACTGTTGCAAGCTCAAGGTCATGAGTTGGATAATTTAGCTCAGAATCCTTGACTTTGCGAGACTCAAAGGAAACAACATAGCATTTCTCCATAAAAAATCCTCCTATTCTGTCCAATGAAGCATGTGTGCAAACAAATAAGTCCCTCTATGGATCTGACACTGTAAAAAATAGCATTTGTAGTAAGACACTCCTTCATATTCCTGAAGGTCTATTCTTATTTGTTTGACCAAACAAACTTCTTCCCTTTTCGTTGGAGGGAAGAGATGGGATGAGGAATGTATGAGAAGTCCTGAAAAAATCTCCTGTAATATCCTAGTAATCCCATAAAGTTACATACCTTGGTAAAAATAGTTGGCACTGGCCAATCAATAATATATCTAATGTTGGAAGCATATATTTTGATACCTTCCCTAGATATGACGTGACATAGATAGTGAACCTCTATCTGAAAGAAAGAACACTTCTCCAAGATCATGTATAGTTGTTACTCTCGAAGACACGACAGAAACTGTTAGAGTTTCTCCTTATGCTCCTTACCCATGTGTGAGTATATTAGTATGTGATATAGAAACATGAGCACGAATCTGACCTAGAATTTCCTAAATAACCCATTCATCAAACTCGTGAATATTGCGTGGCCATTCATCAAATCGAATGAAACAACTGTAAACTCGTAGTGGCCATAATTCATGGGGAAGGATGTCTTATGAATATATTATTCCGCAATCCTTAGCTGATAATAATTGGACTTATGATTTATCTTGGAAAACACAATAGCCCCATTCATCTTATCAAATAAATCATCAATGCATGAAAGGGGTATCAATTATTGATCGTTACATTGTTCAATTATTTGTATTCAATACACAATCGCAAGGATCCATTCTTATTCTTCAAAAAAATCACCAGTGCACCCCATGAGGATACACTAGGATAGGATTAGTCCCTTCTCAAGAAGGCCCTCCAATTACAACTTGAGCTCAAACAAATATGGGGTCCTCATCCCATATTGCACGCGCGAGATAGGATCTGTATCAAGAACCAAACTGATATGAAAATATATCTCATGTGGGGGCAATAGGCCACATAACTCACTAGGAAAAACATCTAAAAATTTCTGTAAAATGAGGTCATCATTAAGTGAAGGCCTACTCATCTCATCCTCAATCCTTTCACTAGCTATGATAGCATATAACTGACATCCCCAATGCACATACCGCTGAAGATAAATAGTGGATATGGTGTGATAGAAAAATACCTCCTAACTCCTACTATCACTGACTCCACTCCAAACTCATATGCACAAATGATTACCTTACTGTAGTAGTCTACTCTAGCTCTTTGCGCAAATAGCAGCTCCATACCCAAAATGACTCAATAAGAAATAAAATGAAGGATGCGAAGATCAAGGTTCGTGTTGTAGGGTCGTAAGTCAACTACACACTGCTGGAAAAATGAGTCGATTGAGATCTTTCCTCCAGAAGCCATCTCAACATCTCTACTACAACCATTCCTAACTACCACCAGCCTTCATTTCTCTACTAAAGATGGAGAAATAAAGGAATCATAAGATCCTGAATCAAACAAGATAGTGGTATAAATATCATCGATGTTACCTTGAGTCTCTATCACCTTTTCTTGGAGCTCTTCCTGATAGTTCTCAACTACTGCATATATCATGTGGGTTCGAGCCATGTCACCAAATTTCAGCTCTAAAGTGGGAAACTTACCCTTTTTGTTAGGGTTATGTGGAAAATATATTTAATGGTCCCCATGTACGTTGCACCCATAAAAATTGTGAGGGACCCTCATATGGGACGAGAATCCTTTGGGTGTTATAGTGGTTTGTGATGTGGACCCTAGTGACCCTGTTATAGACTGTTACAGTTTCTACTGATGAGCTCCTAGTGACTGAGCTTTAGTAGTTCCTATGTCCTAATCGATCCACTAGGAGGCCCCATACTCCACCCTCTCTGGTAATCATATCTCTTTGGAGGCCTTAAAGGTGGGTGGGTTTGTTGCTGCTTTTGTTGTGGCCTGAAGGAAAACTTTGAAGATCCATGTCCACCATGACGGGGGTAGGGTAAACCACTTAGATCGACTATCCTGTAATTGTTGGATATGAGTCCTAACCATGTCTGGTGCCTACTACATTTTCCCCATGTTATCCTATATAATATAGGGCTTCTCGATGACCACTTCTATAGTCTATGGATAATGCATACTAACTTTCCCTCCTAAATCCAAGTTCAAGCTCCTCATGAACCTATGCCCTCTAACCTACTCATCGTGTATGTAATCCACATACTGAAGAAATTCCAAGAACTAGCTCTTGTACTCAGACACTTTCATGGCTTCCTATCACAGATCGTGGAGATTAGCAATCCACTACTAGATGAATTTTCTTGAGATACACCTACTCCTGAATCACTCCTTGAATAGCTCCTAAGTAACATTCTCTGAAATCACATGGAGGTTATTCTCTTCATTCCTCCACTAAATTCCTTCCCTGTCTCTTAGAAAATTTATCACGACACGATCCTTTGTGTTGCTTCTACACAGGGATAGATTAAAGAATCCACTCAAGCTAACTGACCAAGCCTCTACTTCAAATCCTAATGTATCTCCTATGAAGTGTGGTAGAAAAATCTTCAATATCCTTTTAATATGATCTACTGCTATCGACTTCCTATCCCTGGGTTTGTCCTCATTTCCATCCCTCTGTGTAGGGCTCCTAGAGCACTATCTTTCTCGTGACCCTGTCTCCCCATACCAAGCTCTGTATATTTATCTCCACATGTGAAATTCACGGACCCTATTCTCTTCACTATGTCGTGGGGGGGCTTGAACCTCTACTAATGGCTCCTTTTCATTCTGGTTATGTCATCCTCCAAGAAAACCTCTGTGTATAGCAACATTGACACCATGCAATGTCTATAGTATAAGTGGAAATATGGTGACAACTACTTGCTCAGGGGGTGGTCCTTCTATCTCTACATGTAATAACACCTCGTATGGTTCACACCTCCTGCATTGACGAAGATGAGAGCTAGTTCATCATCATTTAGGTTTGTTTTCGTTTACTATGTTTTCTACATTTCAAAATATCAAGCGATGTTGGGTGTTGTAGGTGTACATTATGCCTGGTTAACTTGTTGTGATTTGTGTTAGCCAATGTGTAAGTGTTAAACCCG
The DNA here is from genome assembly GCA_019776745.2 of Taxus chinensis. Taxonomy (NCBI): domain Eukaryota; kingdom Viridiplantae; phylum Streptophyta; class Pinopsida; order Cupressales; family Taxaceae; genus Taxus; species Taxus chinensis. The sequence goes on along the minus strand of CM034155.1, from coordinate 413,615,795 downwards.
TGTCTCTAGTACCAAGTGTAACAGCTACCAATTCGATGTTCCAACACCATTGCAAACCTAATAAATTAATTAGTTGAAATTAAAGAATTTTTTTATTAAAAGGTTACCAAGTCAATACACTTTAATTACGCTTAATTAATTCTACATATTTTCTAAGTAGTCATAACCAAATTAATAATTAAATATTATTAATTTATTTCCACAATTATTTCATATTTAAATACTATTCTAGGGTTTCCATTAATTGTATTTAAAATATTAACTAGGTTAATCTCATTATTTTACCCATTTAAATATCCTCCTAATTTGGTTTAGACCTAACATCCATTCAATCATAAAGTTATTTAACTATGCATTTTAATTCTAAAAAAATTAATTCTTTGAATTCATTATCTAATTTCCGATGTACAATATTGTTTATTTAAATAAATGCCTATAGTCAATTCACATTTAATTATTCTTTTATCCATAGGAAAAGGGTTGCAACTTATCCTAACCCACTAAGAGCACTATGTGGCCCCAATCACTTATTACCCATACCTTTTATTAAAGATTCATTCCCATAAAAATGTCAACCACTTAAAATTGTAGAGACAATCCTCAACCATTGGATTAGATTTATTAGGGCACTTACATCTAAGTTTTACCCAACAAACCCTAAAAATCCTTATGAATTTATTTTCATTTGCACATTTTTTTTATAGGTTTGGGAGAGTGGAGGACTTGAAATCTTGAGGGGAAACCATGGAGATTTTCTTTTAGATCTAGATTTGCCAATGGGAGGAAACCATCCCTCAATTTTTCTCTCCATTTTATTATTTTATTGCCTCTTATGGTTGTAGCTTCTCATTGGAATATATATTTATCCTTAGTTATCTTTCTTAAATTTGGTATTTCCATGTTTGTGAATGTACCCATATTCCTATATATATATATATAATTTTTTGTGTTTTTGAAATGTAAGGTTTCAAAAAGATCCGTGACTGGCGTTTTCCTCAAATGTGGATTTGATACATACATACATACATATATATATAGTGTGTGTGTGTGTGTGTGTGTTAACATTGCCAAGTAAAGCGGTTTGGGCCGAATGCTCTCAACAATGAATGGCAATCATAATAATGAAGTTTGGATGCTATTTTATTCAGGGTATGGCTGTGTATAATGGGGGTGTGGGCGTCGCACCCCACCCCACTATAATATTTTTTATATAGTTAATAAAACTATGGAGGTTGTTTTCCCCCCATCAATCTATTATTATTTTTAATTTAACTTCTTTTTAATCTTTGTTTTAAACAAACGTTCCCTTCATATTTCATTTCTTTTTTAATTTCATTTAATTTAGTTTTATAATATATATTAATATAAATAATTATATATATTTATTATAATATATCACCATTTAATAAAAATTATATATATATAATTCTATCAATATTTGATAAAAATATATCTATTTAAAATTCAACTTTTATATATACTCTTTTTTTATGGTAGGTTTTCTGTTCTGCAATTGTATTTTCGACAATATTGTGTCAAGATCCACTTAGATAACTCAGATATAAAGGATTACTGCAACTAAGTGTTTACAATTTACATTAATTATAGGCATAACGATATATTGTATGGGTAAATATTGTTGAAGGAATATACTTCTCAATTTAAGAGAAGGAGTAATTTCGCCGTTTTTTATCTTCAAGGGATATATAGAAGCATACATCATATTTAGTTTGCAAGGTAATGATAGCTTATAAAAATATGGTACTAAAATTTCACTAGTTTTCCATTCATTGGATAGATGATATAAAATAATTATGATCCTTTCAAATTAGATGTAGTTCATTCTTTGCATGATTAAACAAGGCAAAGCAAGGTCATGGAAGAGAAAAACAAAATATGGAAACAATATTATGCTTCTACTTCACAATAAGTAATGAGGTTCAATTGCAAGATAGAACACTACACTAGAAATAAGTTTCATATTTAAATGAACTCCAGACAAATTCTAAAATGTACATTCAAGTTGCAGATTTCACCTTAGAGTCACATTTCCAATGCAAAAGAACCATTTTTAAAATGAAGTCACAATGTAACTTTTGATTAATTTCTAGATTTTAAAGGAGCTAAAATTCTAGTGAAAATACAACTTATAAATTCCTTCTTTCAACTAATGCAATACATGGCTTAAAATTTTCATTTACAATAATACCATTTTAATACAACGTATTATTTGTTCTTTCAACCATTAAAATACATAGTTTTACAATCAATTTATAAGAATCCAATTTAAAATACAAGTATTTACAAGCCTTCCACTCAAAGGTGGAAACGACATGGTAAAGTTTATAACAATAGGATTCTTTCCTTTGGTCTCAAAACATATATCTTCATCTCTTGACCAACTTGCAAATCCATCACTTTTCTCTGTCATCTCCAAATCAAAAAATAAGGAAGGGGGAGTATGCAATGCTCTCCTCCCAACCTATTCCAATGAGAAGGAGAAGCCACCCTCTTCATTTTCCCCTAATCCAAAAAAATAGAGCAATAAGGGACATTAAGAACCCATAGAAAATCTTTATAAAGGATTCCACAACACAAGAAACACACAAAAAACACTTGCACATACACTAAAAATCAAAATATCAAGAATCTTAATACAAATTTCCAACCGATCACAATGGATTTCAAAATAAGCCCAAAGGATATAAGAGCATGGTGTCATCTCTTTATACCTCCAAAGTGGGAGGAGTGTTCACGTAAGACCTCAAATTAAACATTCAGAATCGAAAAGAACTCCTTATCTCTCCCTTACAAAATGTAAAATGAGATAATCCCTTTTACCTTCACATAGGTGGTAAACCTCTCCCACGATCCCGCTAGAGAAATGAATCCAATTCTCTCTCCAAACACCATAATTAAGGCCAAAATATACCCAACCCATATAATTCACAAACATGTACCAATTTACAACACAATAACATCACAATGTAATATAAGAACATGCATGTAAGGAATAGAACCTAGGTTTCCATTTTAAGCCTTGAATCATCAAGCAACAACCTTCCGATTCCAAACCCAAATTCAAAAGAAAGTTTCCATGATCCAAGCAAGAAGTCGAAAGCAATTTTCCCTAAAAGCACACAAGTGACTAGAAATGAAACAAGTAACACCCAAAAATCCAAAATGACTTCAATAAAGAGAAAATTTAAAGAGGAGGGTGAGGTGGCTCCCTGTAGGATGCCGCATTACTTCTTCTAAAATCCACCTCACTTAGTCGAACAAAAATACCAATACACATAAATGGGTGGGTATGGATACGACAATTTTCCCTCCACACAAAAACATCCACGCCATACTTTCAAACAACAAAATTTAAAATTTTTGTAAGAAAGTGCAATTAATTAGCTCTTTACTCTTCCAAAACACATAATGAGGCCTAAAATTAACCCCTCATATCATAGGTGTAGTTGGTAGGTGAGTTTAAGAGGTATAAGAAAAGCTTAATTTGTCCCAAATGCATCCAAAAGTGGCTCCAAAGTAAAAATTCGAGATTTGAAGGATGGGGTTGAGTACACAACTCAAAATCAAATGAAATCCATAAAAATTAATAAGATAACAGGGAATATCTACCCCCAATTAAATGTCCCTTTGTCACATCTCAAATTAACTTAATCACATGATTAATTAACTAACAAAGGAACATTACTTAAACAGTAATAAAGTGAGCATACATCACAATAAATAAATCAAATGCACACATAAATAAATAAAGGAATTAAAAGAAACATTAAAACTCCTTGGTCACATATGAGGTTACCCCTTCCCATGGAGACCTCTAAGCAAACATAACAATACACATGACACAAAGTTTCCAGGGTGACCTTGGTGCAAATATCTAATATTGCTCCATTGTTAGTATGCTAACCCCTTCTTGTTGTCGTGATATAATTTCCTACAACCAATCAAACAATACCCCTTTGGCCTCAGGGCCGTATGAAATATATCAAGAAATAAAATACAGATACATATCATCCAACAACTTCATACACGAAGTTATATCATCATCATCATCATCAAAATTAGGAATTTCTATCAATTATTTGCAATAACTAAACATCTCAATTTGATAAGTTATAACATCAATAAGATCATAAGGTTAGTCCAACATCCAAATATAATCATCATCATCCAAAATACAAAGCTTCAGTATACAATGAAACAATACTAGATCATCATCTATCAATGTTTGATACTAGGCTATACCATCTATAGTATAAGTCATAACATACTGATATAATGCCCATCTATCAATGTATGCTAATCAAAATATGATAATAATGTCCATATACCAATGGATTGTAATCAAAATGTAACAATAATTTCCATATCTCTAGTCCAAAATAATAAAAATCATAGAAAGATAATGTCGAAGAGGAGTTGGTACTACACAAAACCTATTATTTTCAGTGATAGATACGTAAAACCCCATATTCATAGTTGTACATGAAATACCCAATCTCATTTTTGTATGAAACCATGAATCCTTATCACAATCGTGTATAAAGCGGAGTGCATAAAAAATATTATTTGGGTACGAATAATATAAGTTTGGCATTAGGGATGGGACATGGAAATGTTTATTTCCCTTGTTTGTCCTAATTCATCAATCATGTGTGGGATGTGCAGGTATTGAAATCAAAGGTATAATTCACCTTCATTTTCCCACACATGTAAAAATTATGTTTCTCATGGTTGCATGCCATCCCTATTCTTTTCCCTTTTAGTTACATAGAATCCCTAATCGCAATTTCGTATGAAACCCCTAATCATAATTGTGTATGGAGCCATTTTCACATTTGTGTATAAGGTAAAGAACATATAATTTATTATTTGGGTAGGAATAATGTAAACTAAGGAATAGGTGTGGGACATGAAAGGTTTTAATTCCCACATTTTTACTAAGTCATAGTATTGGTGTGGGACATATAAGTATTTAATTTTTTTGTTTTAATTTAAAAATTTCTTTTTCGAATGAAAAATAATTTGATATACCTTTTTCTCATATGGCCAAACGCTAGAGTGGATCAATTATCAGTTATTATTCAAGCATCTCATATTCCCCTACAAGTAATGAAGTTTGAAACTGAAAATAGTCATTTATTGAGTTTTACCTCATTTTTTACTTTTTGGTCCGTTTAAATGCAAATATGAGATAGAGATTAAAAAATGGATCCCATAATGTGTTTTTATTTATAATATTCAATTCATGTCATTTCCTTTCTTGAACATTAATTTTATGCATCCTTTCTCCCTGATTCGAAGGGAGTTTTGGAAACTCTCACCTTACAATCTCAACAGGGCTCCCTCCCAATTGCCAACATCTCTCTGACCACAATCAAATTTTCATTTCTACTCAAATTTCCATATGTACTTTTCCTACATCATCCACATCTTGAAAAAAATAAATGCCTCTTGGCTACAGAAAAAACCATGTTCATTTCCTTAATAGCTACCTAAAAACTCTAATTGTAAATATGTATGCAACTAGTACCCTAGGATTTAACGTCCACACCACATATTATTGTTTCTAAATTAACCCGTGAAAATGATATGTATGCATTTTTTTGTTTGCTAACTACCTGTAAAGTATAAGATATGAAATTGCAAACAACAACTATTGACACCAATACTATTGATTGATCACTCTTTTGTTATATCTCCAAAATATGTTTCCTTGACATCTTGAACACCATATGCACTTCTTATTTTTAAAAAGAAAAAATATTAAAATTCGCATGTTAAATAACATGTTCTTGTAGTCTGTACATCCATTCCCCAAAAGGGCTCAATTATCAATGATTGTTCTTGCGTCACCTACTTCATTGTAATTTCTCGAGCTTGAAGTTTTGAAAAAAAAACATGCTTGTAGAGTGCAACAAGAAACAAGTAGTGCATTTGGATTTCAAATTGGGACCCTTCTAAATTCTCAGATATTTTTATATTCCTTCCTTTAAACTGGCATTGCACTCATGTGAATAGATCACATGAGAATATAACAATTAAATGGAGGACATATAGTAGATATTATTTATGAAGGAAAAATTTGCTTAACGGAATAGGTATGGCACATGTATGTATTTAATTTATCACCTTTTAATATACAACAATCCATTCATGTGTACATATTACCTATCCAATTAAATTTCTTCCAATCGAAAAACTTCATGCCATAAAATAAAAACAAAAATTTGATTAACAGATAAAAGATACCTTTTAATGATATTTTTGATTGCTCGTTGGACTCGATTAATGGTGTTTGTTTTCTCACCATCTACTTTCCTACGCTCACTTGAGCTTACAACTTTAAAGGTAGGCTATAAATTAGTACAAGAAGCATCCATTAACCCTGGGAGTTGAACCCTAAGTCTTTACAAGTTTCCCCATATTTCCTTGTGTCCTCTTTGTCAGATTGAAATGCTTATGTGGAACACACAACAAATAATATTTGGGGCAGAACAATAAATTCTGTAAAACTGTGTCAGGCATGCAATCCAAAGCCTTGATCTACCTTTGACTCATATTACCAATCATTAGAAGGTGTCAATTATTGACACATGTATGTGCATCTACTTCCAACAACGATTTGTCCTCACAACTAAAAATGGCTCCTACTAAGCTATATAACAAGTGGTCATTGAGATCCACATTACAAGATATCTCCCTCAACACTTTTATCTATCTTCTAGTAAGTTCTGGAACATGTGTTTTCTCCTTACGAAAGACAAGCTACGTGTTGTGTACTTCATAGACAATATATTATCGCGTTGCCTCCTTGATTACTTTTCCCTTTCCCATACAGTTCTCCACTCTCGAATGTGTTTTAGTGCACCCCACTTCGTCTCGCATTGTTTCACTTCTTCACTAGATTCCTTTTAACATTGACATCAAACATTTCACATATGAATGCTAGTTTAAATATTCATCATTTTATATATATATAAAATTTCCCATAGGAGTTTTTGTTGTAAGCCATTACTGTTTATATACTTTTTATATTTTTGACTAATAGATATGCTTGTGTTTCGAATTAAATTAATTGTTAAAAAGAAAAAGTGTGGATAAGAATTGACCCAATCTTACTCGAATGAAAGCTCACCGAATGGTATCTAAATCTCGTGTCACTACAGAGGTTGCCTACATAACATCAAAACTCGAAAGGATGCCTAAAAAATAGGGAAATTCTTTTTGAAAGTCAATTGTATAAGGGAAAAATCATAATAGCGAACATGATATGATAGGCGCTCTGACGTTTAGCTGATTATTTTATTGGCTTCCGTCGCGGTTTAATTATAGCTATTAGTATTTTGGCTTTTGCCTAGGTGGGGAGGTGAGCTGAGACACGTTAAATACCCAATGCAATGGATATTATCTTCCAAGCAAGAACAAGGCCTCATCAAGGCTTTCGTGTATTTTCAACTATTTGTGTGTCTTCTGTTATCAACAGAAATTTGTTCTGGGTTTATATCTGTACGTTCGGGTAGGTTTAAAACTTTTGGTTTCCCGCTAAGCATTGTGATATCGGAAGGCCAATAATGAAAACTATGTCTACTTCCATAGTACTAATGTGTTTTCTGTGTCTTTTGTCATTCCTTGCCGAGGTTGCTAGGATTTTGAACGGTCATAGCGAGTTCAAGTTTGTGCAAAATGAGCCGACTGCTATGGAGATAAGTTATGACGCCAGTTTAAGGACATTCGAAAAAGATAAGCCCGTGATAGATGCCATGACCAAGCTACAATACATGCATTCTTCCAAAGCTCTCCACTCTAAACAGAGGATCACTCAAATATCACTACCCACTCCCATCTATGGATCAAATATCGCAGGTTGTAGATGGATCTGAGAGGTTTTCATTGCTAGATGGATACTCAGTCTATAATCAGATAATGGTGAAAAATGAAAATCAGTACAAGACCTTCACCACGAAATGGGGCACATATTCTTGTAAGAAGATGAAATTTGGATTATCCAATGCCAGAGCAACATTTTAGTGAGCTATGGATAAGGCATTCAAACGCTTGATAAACAATATGGTGTTGGTGTATCTAGATGATATCACTATCTTCTTGTAATGCCCTGTTCGGCATCGACCTTCGCTGTTACGTCCTTGTCCTTTTTGCGTGTCATGTGTATACTTTCAAAATTTACATGCATGTTCGCCAGGACACTTGCAAATACAACATGTGACGAAAATCCCGTCTCCATTATGGTTTTTGATGGATTCCCATAGGCTGTTCCAAACATCCCATTTTGGCACGAAATTTGCTCCTTGTGGCGTCTTTGCTTTGCACCTACCAATATTGGTCATTTATTGGACTTGGATAACAATGTACACAACATGCTTTATCTCCTTCTTGGCGTGGAGGGTGGAGTTATTAATGTCTAGGCATGTTGGTCTTTCATTTGGTTTGAATGCCAATTGGGGGGGGGCAGTTGGCCGCCTGTCTCTTCCAGCAACTTTTCAAACACTTTAGACCTGTATTTCTTTATGACCTGCTCTACTTTCTTTGACTTCCTCATGCCTTTGTCTGCGGCGTCTTGGGGGAAGGAAACCCCGGTTTTGGAGAGTTTTAACTCACTGTAAAAGAATCTGTTTTTGTGTTTAGATTGTAGGGAATATGGCGGTCATGTTTTCAGCAGCGTCGCTGAGATCTCTTCATGCTGCCAACTCTGTACGTGATTTGTCCACTTTCAATCTCAACAGCAACGTAAATTCCTGCAAAAGCATCTCCTACTGGTTAACCCTCCGCCATTTGAGAGGGAATGAATGCAAAATCAACTTGCTAGTGGTGAATGCGGCTACTGCATCACGACAAACATTTCAAGCTAATGAAGAAAACCACAACGACAACAAAGACCGCCGCCATTTCGAAACACAATTCAGGTTGAAGGTCTCTTAGAGACTATAAAGTGGGACGAGAAAGGCTCGGTGGTGGCAATCGCTCAACATATTGATACAGGAGCTATTCTGATGCAAGGTTTTGCAAATAGGGAAGCTATTTCCAAAACATTGATATCTCGTAAAGCCACATTCTACAGTCGGTCCAAGTCATCGCTGTGGACTAAAGGAGAGACTTCTGCTAACTTTTTAAATGTGTCTGATGTTTTTTTTTGGATTGCGACCATGATTCGATAATATACCTTGGGAATCCTGATGGAACAATGTGTCACACAGGGACAGAGACCTGTTATTTTACTGTAGCATCTGATTTTGTCAAAAAACTCTGCATGTTGAAGTAAAAATACTGCCTCTTACATCACTCTATTCCTTAGAGGCTACTATTTCTCAACGAAAATCAGATGCAGCAGTCATGACTGGTAGGAAGCCTTCATGGACAAAGAAGTTGTTGGATGATCAAAAGCTACTTTGCTCTAAAATACGCAGCAAACCGTTGGTTGTTTCCCAGACAGCGTCTTCTAGTGGCACCTCTGCGTATACAGAAAGCATTCCATCTACTCCCAAGGGGGAGAATGAATTGATATTGTCATCCAAGTTGAAAAAAAAAAATATTTTTCCTTCAGTGAGCTGAAGTCTGCCACTAGGAACTTCAGGCCAGAGAGTGTCCTCGATGGTGGGGGGTTCGGCTATGTCTTTAAAGGTTGGATAGAAGAGAATGGTACAGCTCCTGTCAAGCCGAGGACTGGCCTCACTGTTGCTGTCAAAACACTGAATCCTGATGGGCTGCAGGGTCACAAGGAATGGCTGGCAGAAGTCAACTTCCTAGGCCAACTTCACCATCCCAATCTTGTCAAACTTGTTAGAAACATTTCAATTGCACGTTGAATGAATCTTGCAACCATCTTTTTGAAGCGGCCCTCAGTATTGTTACAGTTTCTGACTTTATCTCTAGCCGTGTCAAAGCTGGCACAAAGTACCTGTAGGGTGCAATAACAACACAAGTGGAGTAATAGTTTATTGATCTATTGGAATTCTGCAACAACTTCTGATTTGATTGATTATCTATTGTCTGTGAATTTCCTGTAATAATGATGCTAGGGGTTCAGTAGTCTTGGAGTGGATTTGCGACGTTGAACGTTGTAAAAAGGTGCATTATCGTAATTTGCTTTCAACTTCGTATTTATGCTATAAATCGACTTGGAGACTTCTCATTAAGAAGTGTTTAAGGTTGACTGAAGATGGAAGGAAATCACCGAGCTTTTAAGCAGAGTAAATGTGAAGAAGACAAGTGTGCTTTTGAATCAGATGGGCGTTTTTTTTTGGTATCTGTGTGGGTTTTGTTACTCCAATGGGAAGGTGAAAGTCAGACTTCTGGGTGTGCTCTTGGCACTTCCATGAAGCTTGCATAAGAGATATACGTGCTGAGGTAAAAGGAATGTTTTTGGAATGAGTTGTAGCTGTTGGAGCCCTGGTTGACGTGCGTGTTGGTTGGAAGAATTCTAACCAGGCATGTTAAATCTACCCCTTGTAATAGTTTTCTACCTTCTTTCAGTATCTTGAAATGAACTTTCTTTCCCCTTGAATGGCGCCTAGACAAAATGTTTTCGTGATTATTTAAATCGCTGCCTGAATGTGTTGGTTGTTCCTCTAAATCTCGTCCCAATTTCACTGGTTTACTTGGAATGTTCTTTCCTCTCTTATAGCTTACTCTATTTTTATTTGTCTAAGTGGGCTACTGCAATTTTGAGTGATGCAATCTAGTTCGTAGGGAAGGAAACATTATAGAGTTTCATTTGCTTATATGACTCTCTTTTAAAAGAATTTTGTGATGGTATTTATAATTGAAGGCTTACTATATGGAAGGTTAAGCCTTCATATCTCTAGTTGGGTTGAATAAATACGTATTTCCTGTTTAGGGCTCTCCTGTTTTGCTAAAAGGTACATTAATAGTGACGTTGTGTTCTAAAACTTGTTTAAGCCTGTGGGCATTCCTTACTTTTGTTTAATTAGAAAATGGCATTAGGGTTTTGTTTTAGAACTGTACATGGTTGACTTTTGTACCCAGTTCTAGAGGATGAATAACCTGACATCTATTTTGGCCTCTACGTGTTGAGAGAATTACTATACCTACTTCCTGTTTCAGACTCTTGTTAGTTAAAGTAAGGGGGAAACATTGTAAGTTTTATTGAATGAAATCTCTACAATTTTATTAAGGGTCGCAAGCAAGCTATTAATAGCTGGACTGAAACAAAAGTTGTAGGTGAATCCATGGTATTGGACTCGTGAACCCATTTCCTGTTAGATGACAGCTGATTACAGTGATAATATAATAGGTGGCTATTATATTCATCTGTTTGATATTTGCTAGACTTTTCCTTGATAAGCCCACATGGATCGGGTAAAATTTCCATCTTCTATACCATTGGCAAGGAGCTCATAGAACTTCTAGGCCTGACTGCACTGCGTAACCTTCCTGATGGATATGTGTGTTGGTTCTTATTTTTTTCTTGTACTCGTGGTAAGGTCTTTTGAGTCTGGGGCATCACTGGTGTATTACCCACGTGTATCGAATCCCTTTGTTTTCGAACTCGAATATCTTATACTTCAAACTTGGTTACTAAAAGTCCCATTTTGTGGCTTTGTTAAGGAAATCAATTTTTATTTTTATTTTAAAAAAAAAAAATACTTATTGATATTGTCGGAAATATATAAAAATTATTAACTACTTTTGGGTTTAGCCTTCCCTTATATTATGTAGAGAAGTTGACAATTAGGATAAGGTTTGTTGGTAGAATAATGGCCCTTTTTGTGTCTCATTTGTACGCTTTTGGAAGAGTGGATTTGTTTTGTTAACTAGTACTACGTTTAAGAAATCCTATAAGAAGGTAGTGGTAAAACTCCTTGGTTAAAACTGAAACTATAGTTGTTTTCTTTTAAGGGCGTCGAACCCTTATTGCTATGAAGCCTCCCCCTAGGAGATTTGGATAACGTCATTTTGTTTCGCGCCTACGATCATAATTAGTATGTTTTGTCTTCTCTTGGACCCCTTTAGATGGATGGATTGAGTATTGGATTCCAATCACGTAATCCATAGGATTACATGAAGGAGAATATCAACACTCTTGACCTTCTTGTTCCTAACCCATAAGGTCTTGCCTTGATTTATGTAATTTTGTTCTTACTGGTATTTTGACTTTCTCCTTGTTGGATGGTTTAGATTTCTCTGTCATGTGATTAATCTTGGAGTTGTGGGTTGTGTTTTAATCCATTTCTGAATTTAGAACATTCCTTTCTTGATATTGTTAAATGTTAGCTTACTGTTGCAATATGTAGCCTTAACATGCTCAGTTCTCGCGAACTGATTCCAACTTAGTATTTGTGCAGATGGATTATGCGCCTGTAGATTAAAGGAAAGAGTTGTAAAGGTTTCATCAGTTTGCAATTTATGAAGTTCTTATTGTAAAAATGTCACAATGTGAGGTAAATTATTTCTAATGAGTGCTTGCAAATGGAGTTTAGAAGACCTCTTGCCTTGGGTTGTTCTGTTAATTTCGTGATGATGTTGTCTTGTCCTGTCTGTAGGTTAGACTAGTAAATTACCTTTGTGAGAAATAATGTTTCAATCTTGACCTTGTTATGAGTATTCTTTTGGTGATATCATTTATCGGTCATGGAACCGTTTTGGTAGCATGGCTTGGCTTATGTTTGTTACACTTCTTGTTCTTGACCCAAGTGGAACTCCAACCTCTGTGATCTCCTTAAGGTTCATGTGCCATGTTGAATGGAAATGTTATAACTGTGGTCTTCTCGTCTCTTGTTAAATAATGATAATTCCTTCTTTCCCCCTAGGTCATAATGACTTTCATTGGTTTTAGTAACCCTCCATGGTACTAGACATCAATGTTAGTTCTAGGCATATTTTAGTGGGTTGAAAACCCCTTTTCTCTAAAGATAATCAAAGAATAACAGAACAGAAGAGGAATACATAAGATGAATAAATAAAGAAGATAATAATGAAGTTGTATACCTTGGTTGAATAAAATTAAGAGTCTTCCTAATCGAAAAGAGAGGAGTGTTCTATCTAACAATGTAAAAAAATAAATAAATAATACCTACCATTGCTAACCTTCAGCTATGGATTAAACCTTATTGTCCTCTTGTTGGGAAACGTTAATTAATTTTAAAAGTAATATCACTGTTGGCTTTTGGGGATATCGGTAGATCTTATCTAGTACAGGAGTTGAATAAAAACACATTAAGTATAATGCTTCCATGTTGGGAACCCCTGTGTATTCCCCGACAAACTTAATCAAGATGATTTCTAAATGAAGCTTTTACCAAAATTCAATTGAACTCTTAAGACTCATTAAAAGACCCTTAATAACTAAATAGATCATAATAAAATAAATTTATCTTCTCTCTCTAACCATTAAGTCCTGGTTAATCTAAGCTATGATAAATTTTTAATTCTTGATCAAAGATGATTAGGGTTCTGAACCTTAACGATACTCCTCTCCTTTTGATCTTACGCTTGCCTCACTTATGTAATGTGAGTATGTAAACGAGTTTCAGTAGTGAGGGGTTTAGATAGATAGCCTTGTGGAGATTGTTTACCTCCTGGTTTTGTAAACAAATTAATCAAGGAATTTTCATATTATTAGGTGATCCTAGGATAGTCCTCAAGTTATAGAAAGGAAAAGAAACTTATATCCTATAAGAAGAATGGTATGAAACATATCATGAACCTTCTAGAACGTAAGCTCAAGAATTGGTAAGATGGCTCTAGTAAATCAGTAATCTTAAGAAGATTTTCACAGTGGGATGTCTTCAGCTGCAACCTATGTAATGTGGTTGGTCTTTTGCCATGTCCTTTCACAAAAGAAGAAGTAAATTGTCCTTGATAGGTGTGAACGTTTCCGTGCTGCCTTTATGGCCATACCTTATATCAAGTTGTTCACTTAGTGTTAGTTGTATCCTTGGTGACGACATGTTGCGTCATGTTATGTGTCAAGCAAGTAAAAAAAAAAAAGTTATCCTGTATTTCACTGTGTTGTTTGTGTGTGATGATTTTGGGTCATTACAATATGCCACATTACCAATTTTGTACAACACTTGATAAGGGCCGTAATATTCAGTTGAAAGCTTGTTATATTTTTGTTTTTATTTAAAGGATGGTTATTTATGTGGCTATAATCCTACAAAAACAAAGTCTCTAAATTCAAATTTTCACTCACTATGGTGTTGATCAACTTGTTGCTTCATGTGGTTTTATGCCATTACCAAATTCTCGTTTAAGGCTATAAAGCACCTCATGTTGGTGTTGAATATGATCTTTAAATGCTCTTATTTTAGGTTTGACCCTCAAGTTCAAGGTGAGAGATGGTGGATGGTAATCAGACATTACCAAGAATGGGAACATTTTCGATGAGGTATGAAATGAAGTGTTATACTACCATTTTGCAAGTGGTTGCCATTAAACCCATCTCTCTTGCTTATCTATACGATAAATACCACTCAAAATATTTTTTATTATCTCATTATGTCCATCACATTAGGTATGATATGATGAACTATGATCCATTTAAGTACCCAAACATCTAAATAAATTAGTCCCAATTTTTCTATGAATATAGGATCATAATCAGTTACCATATTTTGGGGTGTTCTATGTAGTTTTTGAATTATATCTATAAAACATATGGTAATTATACTTGATGTAAAGGGATGTGATAAGGAACAAAAATGAGCATATTTGGCGAGTCTATCCACAACCACCATAATTACACTTTTCCCTTCATATTTCGGAAAACTTATAATAAAATCCAAAGAAACCTCTAGCTACCTCTCACTAGGAATAGACAGAGGTTGCCAAAGGCACTGTGACTAAATATCTTATCCCTTATTACATCAACACGCCAAGTATTCAACCCTGATTTTTTGGACCATCCCCTATCAACCCTTCCTAAAAGAAATATTGCTTGATTATGTGATGAGTTTTCAGGAACCCATAATGGCCACCTAGTGGAGAAGCACAAAGATCTTTAAGAACAACCCTTCCTAAAAGAAATATTGCAAAACTTAAGGGTAAAGATCTTGCATATGTACAATTGATCCTTGTACCACAATGGATCCCCATTAAATACATTTTTTCTGAAATTCTAAGATCGTGTTGGATATTTTGAATGACACTATGGTTTTTTATGTGATTTTGTCTTTTTTTATCTTGCATGATCTACCCAATTTACTTGTAATATGGACATGACATATAACAATGCTTATGTGGAATCATCTCTCCTAGATAGTGCAACAACTACCACATTTTCTTTTCTTTTCTTGTGTATGATTGCAAAGTCATACCCCAACATATTTTGTGACCAATTTATATTATTATTCATAAGAGATTCATTGCTCTAAGAAGTATTTCAAGTTATCATGATTTGTCTTCACCTTGAAGTGACAATCCATGAGATAGGTTGGCCATTATTTGACTGCACGAAGAATAATCATCATTTCCTTCTCATAATTTTGTGTTTATAGGCTCTTACCTTTGATTTTATGACTCTTAAATGTAAGGGGGATTTCCTTCTCATAATTTTGTGTTTATAGGCTTCTTGCATGAGTATTGCACTTTTGCCACAATCTGAAACATCGTATTCAACAATAAAGGTTTTGGAGAAATACGGGGTAGCCAAAATTGGAGTGGTACATATGGCCTTATTCAATGACTCAAATGATTGGGTTTCTTTCTCATTATAATGGAAAGAGTCTTTCTTCAACAATTTTATGAGTGGTGGTGCACCTCTATCTCAATTATTCACAAATTTGTGGCAATAACCTGTAAGCCCTAAGAAGCCCCTAAGGTTTTTGAGGGTTTTAAGAATATTTCAATCTACCATGGCTTCGATCTTATGAGGATCCATTGTTACACAATCTTGAGAAATGATATGACCCAAGTATTATACCTTTCTAACTCTAAAATCACACTTGGAATGCTTGGCATAAATACGTTGGTGTTCAACTGTGTACAAGATCTTATTAATGTGATGTAAATGTTCCTTTTTGGTCTTGTTCTAGATTAATATATCATGTTAAAGAATACCACAACATACTTTCACAAAAATTACTAAATTAGCTATCAAGAATGGTGTATATCTCAGCACCTCTTAAAACTATTACCCTCAAATTAATGGCCAATAAGAGTCCGCGAACAAGAACTTGCTGAGAAACATCAAGAGGACTATTGATGAGAATCAGAGAACTTGGCACACAAAACTCAAATTATCTCTTTGGGTAGATAGAGTCACCCCCAAGAGGTGAACAGGTAATTCTCCCTACAAATTAGTCTACGAGAAAGAGGCAGTTTTGCCTATATCAATAGAATTTCTCACATTAGATCTCATGAAGCAGTCAGAGTTGTCAAAGTTTGAACCAATGGAGGCTAGGTATGTAGAGTTTCTTGAATTAGAATAAATAAGGAAAAATGCACTCTAAACAATGGAAAAGGATCGAGCCTTAATTAAGAGATTGTTTGATAAGAAAACAAGAGCAAAGACCTTTTAGGGAGGGGATTTATTTCTAAAGTGGGATGCGGATTAGGAAAAACTAGGAAGGCATTCCAAATTTGATGCCATTTGGAGTGGCCCATACATGGTCACAGGATGTAAAAGTAGCAATGCATTCCAATTATCTACATTGGATAGAGAGGAACTTCTAATTCTTGTCAACGGGATCCATCTTAAACATTACTACTGAAAAGGAAGGTTCCACCCTTGTAAATATTAGCATAGGATTTTAATTTCTCATAGTGCTTGTGCATATTGTCTTGTTGTAGCATAGGTTTTAATTCCCTAAGTGCTCTAGCATAGTTTTTGTTGTTCCATGTTTATGTCATTGTACAGTTCAATGTGCCTCCATATGAAGACAAGTCTCAGGCCCTTCGTTATTTACAATAGGAAGACCTATAGTTTCTGTGAAAATAGAACAAATACAGAGAAACTTAAATTGGGTCTTGAGGGATTCCATTTTTAGAACAATGAGGTAGGTTTAAGGTCACCAAATGCAAGCGTCGAATTGAAGCTTCAAGAATGGGACCGGAAAATTATTAGGCTACCACTCATCACTCCATGCCCAATGGATACAACAAGGTAGCTGATCCATTCACCTAGCAATTAGGTGATCCCACGAGTCACCAAATTGTTGACCATTTTTTCCCCTTAGGTAAAATTAAACAAACAAGCCCCTATACAGGATAAAATTTAAGGGTCGGTCCAGTTCTGTGAGCTCATAATCGATCCCAAATCAAGAGGAAAGAAAATTTGCTAATAAAGGGGAAGGGTTGGCAAAGGATAAAATAGTCTGAAGAGACTTGAGGTGCATAGCAGACCAATGGAGAAAGGAAGCATCCACTCAAGCCCAAAGTGGCTAAGTATAAGAAAATTAGTTAAAGCTACCATGTGCCTAAATGGTGCACCTCCAAAGGCCAAGACCAAAAGGAGGTCCCCAAATGAGTGCGAATTATCCACATGCCTCATAGGTGAAATCCCAACGAGAGAATCCAAAGCAGGGACCCAAAAAAAGTGCCATCTCTCCTCATGTCAAGAACTAAAAAAAGTCACTCTGAAACAATTAGAAGTGACCCAGCCAAAAACGAAGGAGGAGCAAGCCTGAAATGACTAAGTGCAACAAGGTCAGTGGAGCTTCCACGTTCCTTAATGGTGCATCTTAAAAGTGTTACCCAAAATTCACCCCCAAGGTAATTTTGATAACATGCATCAAATTCTTTAGTCCCAAGCAATTATATTGATTCAGGGAAAAAAATCATGTCTCTGGGGTCCCCTCAGATTCTTTCTAACTCCCCTGTCCAAGAAGAAGAGAGCAAGTTTTGAGAAAAGGTGAAAAAATTACAGAAAACAAGCTCGGGCCAGAAAAAATCATGAAAAATAGCTAAGTCCTAGTCCTCGCAATAGTCAGGACATGACGGATGTTTGGGCGCGAACCAGCCGAAAGGCCGCCAGGCGGTCTGCGTAGCATTTGGGACATTTGGGAAAAAGGGATGCGCGGGACGCGGAAATCTGAACTGGCCGAAAAATAAAAAATAAGAAAAAATTGACTAACTGTTGAAACAGGTAGTCTGGGACATCTAGGTAGTTAGTACACGGAGGACGCAAGTCGGTCGAAAAGACTTAAGGCAGCTTGGACCAGTTGGGCTGAAGGTACGCGAAGTACGTGAGCCGGCCGGATCGGCCGAAATGAGAACTAACAGTCCGGGACAAGCGGGACAAGAGTACGCGGTGGGCGCGAACCGGCCGAACCAGGTGAAACAAGGGACTTTCGTACTGGGACATCTAGGCCAAAGGGACGTGTGGGACGTGAAAATCCGAATCGGCTGAAGGCAAAGAAGAAAAGTCAACGTTTAACCCGTGAAACTTCAAACGGCCATAACTTTTGACTCCGAGCTCCGATTTTCACAAAATTAGACTTTCTGGAATGAGCACGACGTCCTCTATGCCAAAAAAATGTCATTTATTATTTTTTATGAGGGTAGATATATTTAAATAAGAGAAATATATTCGGCTCCAGTCAGTTAATGCTCATTCCTGTCAAATGATAGAAAACACCTGCCAGGCCCAAAATAGCTTCCCGCACTCAGAAGGCCATAACTTTTGCATTTCTCAACGAAATCACACAAAATTGGTACCGTTGGAATCGTGGTTCCAAGCCCGATGCACAGAAATTAAAAATTCTGGATTTGATCATAAATTTATTGAAATGTTTAAGAAAACGTGGCCCGGTTCAGAACAGTGTTTTATTTGGTAGATGGGAGTGCAATTAAGAGGCATGGTCATCATTCTTTCTCTGCTGCAGCACATGGGACAGTATGGGGATCCTTTTGCAAGTAATATACAATCATTTCACTCAAATTAATGCCTCTTATAGGTGGTTGAAGGATAGATTTCGGGATTTCCATTTTCCCTTCTCTTCTCCTTCTCATTTTTTCTATAAATTGGAGTGTTGGGCTCATTGTAAAGGAGAGAGTTTTTTGGTAGCAAAGCTCTGCCAAAATTTCTTTGTGAAGCTAGTGTGTTGTAGGCCCTTGTAGTGGACTCATTGCATGGTGATCTAGGCCCTTATCTTGTAATAGATTGAACTGTGCATATCATGAAGCATTAAAATACCAGTTTGTGGATGTATCTTCCCCTGCTGTGTTTTCTTGCATTCTTCTTGACCCTTTGATATTTCTATAAGAATATTGTGTCTATTTATTATGTTTTTGCAGGGATTCATTATCATTGTGTATGCTTGGAATATTGTTGTGAATGCATTTTGCTAGATTATGGTTAACTGTCATCACCTCTTCTAGTGTGCACTTTGCCTCTGTATTTCACACATTTGGAGACTACTCTCACACCCTCCTTTTCTGGTGTATCACTACTTTAGTGTAGGCTTTCATTTTATGCATTCTCTCTCCCTGGTCCCTTGGAAATTTAGACTAGAATAGTTAACTTATCCTGCATTAGAGTAGATTGTGGCAGGTAGTTTAGGAGCAAGAACCAGCTTTCTCTGGAGGTCTATCTCAAGTAGAAAGTCCCACAACTTGGAGATAGTACCCATGTTATCCAATCACACTGTGAATTCAAGTATATGCACTTGTATAAACACAGGGGTGTTGTGATTCGGTGATAACAACAAGTTCAAGCATGAAAGGAAATCCCAAATACACGCCATCCCACCACATAGTAATGGTCTAAAAGGGGATCTCATCAGCCAAAATTAGCTAAGTAAAGAATAGACTCACGCAGGGTGCCATGCATCCAATCAGCACATCTTTAGAAGTGGGACCTAAGAGACAGTCTGTAAATTAGCATGGATCTCCCACGTGTCTAAGGTCCAATGAGTGGCTCCTAAATGGGCGGAAAAGGGACAGGTGGGCCAAAAATCGACTAAGTATAAGAGGGTTGGTGGAATCCCCCACATGTCTCGATGACACAACTTAAAAGGAAGGATCCAAAGGCAGATGCTTGAACAAGCACTAAGCCTTCACATGTCCTAGGTCTGAAAAGGAGGTAGAGTCAGAAGTTGAAAAGTATTTAGGCAGTAAAAAGAGCTACATGTTAGGCTCGACACAATTTTAAATAGGTGACTAAAAGCAGAGACTTAAATGAGCACAGATCTTCCACGTGTCTAGGGTCCAACAAGATTCGGAAAAGGAATCAGGCTCATTTAATCGGCTAAGTATGAAAATACCCATGGAGATTTGCACGTGTCTCATCGGCACAACTTCAAAGGCACAGCCAAAAGTGGAGACTCAAATGTGTGCCAGCCTGGCACGTAGTTAGGGACCGGAAAAGGAAGTAGGCTCAAATTGGCTAAGTACAAAAGCTAAGTGGAATCCTCCGCGTGCCTCATTGACACAACTTCAAAATTAAAGTCTAGAGAGGTTTCCCAAATCTACGCCGAGACTCCACATGTCTAGGGTCAGACATATGGCCCCGCCAAGCAAAAGAGACTTAGCTAAAACAAAGATAGATTTGCAGACGCCTCCACGTGTTAGTGCCATGAAAATTCAAAGGGGTGATCAAAATTGAAGACTTATACATGTTATGGTTCTCCACGTGTCTCAGGTTAGGTATAGTGTCTCCTTTAACAGGGGAGCTTGGGTATAATATAAAGGAAATAAAGTAGGCCCGCGGAAGCCACCACAAACATGGCTCTTAGGCATGAATTCAAAAGTGTAGAGGAGGGGGGAAAACTTTGAGATGCATGAGGCTACCATGTAGACATACGTGAATAGAATTCAGTTACAAAATGCCTTCAGGTGGCCATATGTTTCAATCAGAAGCTCCGAATAGAGTGAGAGGGGATGTTTCAGAGAGCTATCGACACCTGCTACCCACTTACCACCATTAATATTTTGAGCTACCATTACTGAGGCCATCAAGTCTCCTAATCACCACCATGATGAACAATGAGTTTCCCTTCTTGTCTAGTGTTTTCCATTCAAAATTCCCCTTGCTCTTAAGAAAGTGAAAATTCAAAATTTTGAGTTTAAGTGTTTTCTCTGTTGTACCGATAATGTGAAATGCCAAAGAAATTGATAAATCTGCATTTTTCGGTCATTTTGTGTGTTTTCTCAGGCCTGTCGAATATTTTTTTTCTTGCGTGTCCCAAGTTCAATTGGGACCTTTGTTCCCTGATTGACCGGTTCACCCGAAGTCTGTTCTTTTTGGGCCCATCTGAAATTTTTGTCCCAAATGTCCCAAGTTCGCCCGGACCAATTGTTCCATTTTCGTCCGATTCGGTCGAGCCGCATACTTCGAATACTTTTGTCGTGCATGTTCCAAGAGCATTTGTTCTTCTTTTCCCCACTTCACCCGAATCGGCCGAGCCGCGTACTTTGCGCTTTCGTGTCCCACATGTCCCAAATGAACCAAGTGCCATTCATGCTAATTTTTCCCACTCTACCCAAATATCTTGCTTATTCAATTCGGTAGGTATGTATTAAATACGCATTCATTGCCTTTCTCTCTCCTAAATGGCTATATAACGAGAAAACCCCCTATGCGTTTTGCACACTGCTTTCCTGCTATCTTTTGCTTGAACCTTTGCAATCTGAATTCCTGCACACGTATCCATTTTCCTCAGCAATTCCTTCCCAAGTCTATCTTGTAGCTTCGCCCTCCGAATTACTACCAACATGAAGATCAAATTTCAGGGGCAAGAACAAATCTCACCACTAGAGTCTGCCGTTTCCAATATCGGGGATAGTGAAGTTCGCCATCTTGACTTTAGTGATTTTTGGTCAAGGATGACAGACGCAAACCCTACACCAATGGCACAAATGATTCATGACAGTGGTTTGGCTTTCGCTGGTGGTTTCCCAATCTCTGTGCAATGTGCAGATACAGTGCTTTCATGCAGAGCTCATTTCAACCCTGATTCGAGCGAATTGACCAATATACATGGGGAGCTCATTGCCAAACTTGACACTGCCACCATTAGCACTGCACTGAGGATTCCAGAAATGGATAATGCCATAGTTGTCTCCCAGAATCAAGCACAGGCCTTGTTCAATCAAGACAGTGACAACTACAAGGCGCGGGTGGCGTAAGGTTTTTGATGATGCAAAGGATAATCTGTCAAAATCCTGGGTCTATAGCGTGGAGTGGAAGATCAAGGTCCTGGAGGAGGCTTTGGGAGAATTGAAGAATAGTTGGCAGAAGGGAGAGGCTTTCAAAACACTAGTTGTATCTGCTTTCAAAGATATACATTGTCATCTTCAAGATGAAACTTCTGGTGTGTCTCTCTCCCTACAAGAAATCAAAGCTCAATTCAAAGCTTTTGTCAAAGGAAATCTGTTCAAGGAAAGCTCCATTTCCAAAGAGAAAATGAAGGAGATCTGCTTTCTTCAATCTACTATTGAAGAAGCAAATAAAGACTATCATACTCATGTCGAGTTTGATAAGGAAATGAAGAAGTGCCTTGGATTTTGGACCCAGTCTACAGCCAACACATTAGTCCCACGTGGCAGAGACATAGCCGAGGCATTGAAGAGATTCAGGCGGTGGATTTTGAAGTCAGTGGGTCCCTCCCAGTCATAAGCACATGTCTTCTTCTCCTTATTCCTCTCTTCTCTTCCAATTCTTTTTCTCGGATTTATTGTAATAAGTTGAGGTATTGTGATTGGAAATCCTTAACTAATCTTTAGTTAAAAGAAGTAGTTACCGAGAGTAACTGAATTGTAATCTATATAATGGCCTCTCCTCACCATTTTAAAGGAGGAAGAACTTGGCTTATTTTCTAAAATTGTAAATAAATCATAAAGAAATCAATACAGAAGGGCTTTTCATTCTTCGTCTATCTGATCTCTTTTATCCCTAAGATTTTCATTTAATCTTTTTAAGATCATTTGTCTATATTATATTAAGAAGCTTTGTATTCTTGCAGATGTTATTGATAGAACTTTGTGTCTTTCAAATTTCATCTTATTAGTATGATACAAATGATCTTGTTTCAATTCACTGTACCTTCGCATGCATAAAGAATTACTCTGTCATCTATAATTCTAAATGGTGCCTTTCTACTCGTTCTCGTTTTCTCATTCCTCAGTCCTTTTGTAATTGAAGATCCTTATAGAAAACACTTTCGTAAATATCCAAGTTCCATAAGAAAATCATGTTTTGTATATTTGTAAATAGGTTCGTTTCTGAAGGGAACCTCTCCCATTAAAGAGGAGGGACTTCTTGTCCCCTGACTGTTGCTCTTCGTAAAGTCCTATTTGATGGCCAACAGTTTTTGGTGACTCTGCTGGGGAAAACATATTCTAGTTCTGTAATTATTAATCATCCTTTGATCTGGTGACTCCACGTTTTACTCGAGGGAGAAGGGCCCTTAGTATTGAAGATTCTCAGTTCTAGCTTTTGGAGCAGCAGGGTTTTCCTTTCCCTTCAACAAGAAATAGAAAGACTCGTTCGAAAAGCACTCCACCTATTCAGGATAGAATCCCTACGGGTGGTATTCCTTCAGAGTCAATCAGTCCTAATCTTCGAGCTTTGATTATTGTTGGTGTTGCAGTTCCTCTTCAAGCCATTTTTCCAAGAATGGTGGTACCATTGCCCTGGGGTCATCTTGTCGGGGCCCTTGCCCTTCCTCAGCCTTTGCATGAGTTACCCAGAGGTAACCAGAATAACTTCCCTAAATTCAAAGGTGATGGTAAAGTGCATCCTGATGAACACATCGCAGCCTTCATAGTTGCATGTGGAGTTCTGGGAGTTGAACATGAAGATGTCTTCGTAACAATTTTCATTGAGACTTTACAAGATAATGCTTCTGATTGGTTCTATCACCTTCTGACTGGTGCTATCACCAGCTGGGATACAATGAGAACTAGGTTTGAAAACCGGTTCAAACCAGCAGAAGACGTGCATGCATTGCTAGCCCAAATCTCTCAAATAAAGAAGGATTCATCAGAGCCCATGAGAGAATTTGTGGCCCATTTCAATAGGTTGATTAACAAAATTCCACAAAATACTCGACCTGTAGATCAAATTTAAAAATGTTTTTTCCTAAATGCTCAATCGCCTAAAGTTAGGTATGGACTAAGAAGGGCTAATCTCGCAACATTGGCTGAAGATAAAACTCTTGTTGTTAGTGTCGAAGATGATTTAATCATGTCAGGGAAGTTGAGGAGAGACCCTTCTAAATCTAAATCTACTTCTTCCTCCTCTTCCACCCCTAGACCTAATACTGATCCCTTGGTACAAAAACTTGCGAATGATCTCATTTCCATAAAGAAACAATTGGCTCAGCATGCTCCCTATACAGACGTTCCAAGGAGGATTTTTCAGCCCAGAAATCATTTTCCTGCTGCTCAAACAAGGCTAGCACTTGAAGGACCTCCTATTAAAGTTCCCGTCAATGCAACCTGTGAAGTTGAGGAACCTAAAGATGAAGAGGTCAATGAATATTGCGAGGAATTTTTTGAAGAGGTTGATGATGAAGTAGATGAACTTGAGGGATCTCGAGTTAATTTATTCACCACTGAGGGTATTGATGATGAGGATGATTATGATGAAATAGTAGCAGACATGAATAGAAATTCATACGCTGTCATGACTCGAGAGCAGACAAATTAGAGGGAGAAAGTGATGCAGCCCACCAAGAAATCTAAAGAGTAGCTAGCAACAATCCCCGTAATTACAAAGAGAGGATCTCCTATCCCCATTTAATCTACACAAAAGGTGAGTCATGTTAATTCTGCTACTAAAGTTACTTCTTTTTCCCCTAAAATTGATAAACCTAGGATCTCAAGTGATGATAGCCCATCCACTTCTGGGTATTTTGATATTATTGACCACTTAAAAAAGACTAAGGTTCAAATCTCAGAGGCAGAGTATTATCAAACCCATCCCAAGGCTTTTGCTAAAATGATTCACTTTGTCAATTCCCATTCTAAAACTACTTCTAAAGGCCTTTTACCCTCTCCTCCTTCTGCACCAAAGCCTAATCTGGTAGCCACTATCACCTCGCCCAATGAAAAAATAAAACCATTCTATGTGACACTTCTTATAGCTGGCCATAGGCTCAGTAATTATGTCATAGACTCAGGAGCCTTAGACAATGTGATGCCTGCTAAAGTAGCTCATGCCTTAGGCTTGACCCTCACACGCACTTATGGATCTTGTTACTCTATGGAGAGTAAGGAAGTGCCCCTGGTCAGAAGAATTAAAGATGCACAAGTGGCTTTTGTTGCTTTGCCTGAGAAGAAAGTTTTGGCTACCATCTTAGTAGCAGATATTCCTCCTTCATACGGGATGTTGCTAAGCAGGAATTTCTGTAAGGATGTAGGTGGAGAAATTCAAATGGATTGGTCACATGCACTCGTCCCTGTTAATGGGAAAATGAAGAATTTACTGCCTGAGAAGCAATCTGAGTATATTCTATAAAAAACGGATGATCCCAAAGAACAAATACTCTATGAGGATATGGGGCATGGCAACTACATGATTATGTTTCCTGAAGAAATCCAACTCCCCAAAGTGTCACCTAAAGATCCTAATGGTGTTTGGATTTTAGAGTTTGATGGAAGTTGTTCCTCAGCTGGTTCTAGAGCTGGTGTCATACTGGTGTCACCTGAAGGAAGCCTTCATCCTTTCTCATTCAAGTTGCAATTTGAAAATACCAATAATACAGCAGAGTATGAGGCTCTCATTCTTGGACTATAGGTGGCAAAAGAACAAGGTGTGAATAATCTTCTAGCTCGTGGGGATGCGGAATTGATTGTAAAGCAAGTTAGAAACCTCTTCCAGGTGAAAAATGGAAGGTTGAAACATTACCGGAATCAGGTTTGGGATTCCATTGAATTTCTTGATGCTTTCTCCAACAAAGCAATACATAGGGAGAAGAACACCAGGGCTGATTCACTAGCAGTCTCAGGGTCACTACTAATTCCTCATCCTGACTTCTCTCAAGATAAGTTCACCATTGAGATGATTCATCGACCCAGTGTACCTGATAATACAAATAACTGGCAAATTTTCAATAATGATCAGCACTTTCTTTCTTTCTTAGAACTCAAGGATAATTTTGAAAAATTGTACTTTGAAGGAAGTGATAACTTGCCTCGTGAAAGTATGCCCTTTGACAAAGTAGCCACTCAAGGAGAAGAAACGGATCAGGATGGATGTATCAAACTCAAGGGAAACAAGATCCCTAAAGGATTGGTAAGTTTAGAGGAACTGTTTGATAAACACGACAGGTATGTAAAGTCTAGAGCTTCTACTAGACCTCAACAATCAGCTGAATGTGACAAAATTAATATTGGGAGTTCTACTGACCCTAAGCTTGTGAACATTGGAAAATGTTGCACAACAGATGAGAGGAAGAAAGCAATTGATCTTTTAAAGAGGTATAAGGATGTTCTTGCCTACTCTTATGAAGATTTGAAAGCTTTCCAACCAAAAGAGATGCAGCATTTTATTCCTCTCAAACCTGGAATTAAGCCTTTTAAATAGAAGCAGAGGAAATACAATCCTAAAATAGTTGACACCATTTTTCAAGAAATACAGAAGTTTTTGAAAGCCAAAATCATTTTTCCTATCCATCATTCAACATGGATTGCCAATATTGTACCTGTTAGGAAGAAAAATGGTGAGATTCGTATCTGTGTTGACTTTAAGAATCTGAATCAGGCTTCCTTGAAAGATAATTATCCTTTAACTATGATGGATCAGGTATTACAAGTAGTAACAGGATCTGAAATGTTATCTATGCTTGATGGATTCTCAGGATATAATCAGGTAGAAGTTAATACTGCAAATCAACACAAAACAACTTTCACTACCCCTTGGGGTACCTTTGCTTACAAAAGAATGACTTTTGGGCTCATTAATGCTGGTGCCACTTTTTAGAGAGCTATGGATCTGGCCTTTGGAAGTTTGAAAGGGAAGTGTATTGTTGTATACCTTGATGACTTGACTGTGTATTCTAAAACAAGGGCAGATCATTTTCAGCACCTGGAGACAATTCTGCTAAGATGTAGAGAACATGGGATCTCTTTGAATCCTAAAAAATCCATCTTTTATGTCACAGAGGGGAAATTATTAGGGCACATCATCTCTAAAGATGGAATTAAAATTGATCCTGAGCGAGTTCAAGTTATTCATCAAATTCCTCTCCCAACCAGCAAAAAGGGCGTGCACTCTTTCTTTGGTAAGATCAATGTTTTGAGAAGATTCATCCCTGATTTTGCAGAACTAACTCTGAATATCTCCCAAATGATGAAAGGAAAACAAATTTTTGGTTGGTATTTTGAATGGAAAGAAGCCTTTGAAGATATTAAAAGAGCCATTGCTAAAACTCCTGTTTTAGCATGTCCAAATTTTAGCAAATATTTTATTATCTATTGCTACGCCACAGATAACACCTTGGCTCCGGTTTTGACTCAAGAAGATTCTAATGATCACGAACTCCCAATTGCATTTGTGATCTATATTCTGAAGGATCATGAGTTAAAATATACCATGATGGAAAAAAATGCTTTTGCAGTGGTTAAAGCTGTTAAGAAGTTTCATTTTTACATTCTTAACTCTCACCATTCTTCTTCCTAGCAGTTTTATTTTGATTTAGGTTCCTGAAATCAACACAGATGCGGATCTCACCATTCTTCTTCCTAACAGGCACAATATTTGCAATCCATGTTGAATGGTGAATGGGAAAGATGATTTTAGCTTTCAACAACTTCTGTATCTCCTGAAAGATGGTGTTAGCTACTTTGGGGTTGTATTGTCTCTATTTCTGCTTGAAAGGCTTAATTCCAGGCTTGAGGGGAATAGAGTGCTGCATATCTTTTGGTTTGAAAGCTTTCAAATCTTCATAAGAGTAAGCGAGAACATCTTTATACCTTTTTAGAAGATCAATTTCTTTTCTCCTCTCATCTGCTGTGCAACATTTTCCAATGTTCACGAGCTTGGGGTCAGTAGAACTCCCAATATCAATCTTATCATACTCAGCTGATTATTGAGGCCCAGAAGAAGCTCTAGATTTCACATACCTATCATGCTTATCAAATAGTTCCTCCAAACACACCAACCCTTTAGGAATCTTGTTTCCTTTGAGCTTAATGCACCCTTCCTGATCTGTTTCTTCTCCTTGGGTGGCAGCTTGGCCAAAGGACACACTTTCACAAGGCAGGTTGTCACTTCCCTCAAAATACAGTTGTTCAAAATTACTTTTGAGTTCCAAGAAGGAAAGCAAATGCTGATCATTATTGAAAACCTGCCAGTTATTGGTGTTGTCAGGTACACTAGGCCGATGGACCATTTCAATGGTGAATTTGTCCTGAGAGAAATCAAGATGAGGAATCAGCAGTGACCCTGAGACAGCTAGTGAATCAGCCCTGCTGTTCTTTTCCCTAGGTACTGCTTAAATAGAGAAAGCATCAAGGAATTCAATGGAATCCCAAACCTGATTCTGGTAATGCTTCAGCCTCCCATTTTTTACTTGAAAAATGCTTCTGACTTGATTTACAATCAACTCTGCATCACCACGAGCCAAGAGGTTCTTTACACCTTGTTCTTTGGCCACCTGCAATCTGAGAATGAGAGCCTCGTACTCTGCTAAGTTATTAATATTCTCGAACTGTAACTTGAATGAAAATGGGTGTAGGCTTCCTTCAGGTGACACTAGCAGGACACCAACTCCAGAACCAGCTGAGGAATAACTTCCATCAAATTCTAAAATCCAAACCCCGTTAGGATCTCTAGGAGAAACTTTGGGGGGTGGGATTTCGTCAGGGGACATAATCATGTAGTTGCCATGACCCATATCCTCATAGAGTATTTGTGCTCTAGGATCATCCGTTTTTTTCACAATATACTTGGACTGCTTTTCAGGCAACAACTTCTTCATTTTTCCATTGACAGGCACGAGTGCATGCGACCAATCCATCTGGATTTCCCCACCCACATCTTTGCAAAAGTTCCTACTTAGCAACATCCCGTATGAAGGAGGGATATCTGCTACTAGGATGGTAGGCAACACTTTCTTTTTAGGCAAGGAAGCAAAAGCCACTTGTGCATCTTTAATCCTCCCGACCAGGGGCACTTCTTTGCTTTCCATGGAGTAACAGGATCCATAAGTGCAAGTGAGGGTCAGGCCTAAAGCATGAGCTACTTTAGCAGGCATTACATTATCTGAGGCTCCTGAGTCAATGACACAATTACTGAGCCTATGGCCAGCTATAAGAAGTGTTACATAAAAAGGTTTAATTTTGTCACCAGGAGAGGTGACAGCAACTACCAGGCTAGGCTGTGGTGCAGAAGAAGGAGTAGGCAAAAGACCTTTAGAGGTGGTCTTGGAATGGGAATTAACAAATTGAATCATCTTGGCAAAAGCTTTGGGATGGGTTTGATAGTATTCAGCTTCTGAGATTTGTACCTTGGTCTTTTTCAGGTGATCAACAATATCAAAGGATCCAGAAGTGGACGGGCCATCATCATTTGGAATTCTAGGCTTATCAACTTTAGGAGAAAAAGAAGAAGCAACTTTGGTAACTGGATTGATAGGACTCACCTTTGGTGTAGACGAAGTAGGGATAGGAGATCCTCTTCTTGCAATTACAGGGATAGTTGCCGACTGCTCCTTGGATTTCTTAGGTGGCTGGGTCACCTTCTCCCTCTGCTTTGTCTATTCTCGAGTCATGACAAAAAAAGATTCGCTGTTCATGTCTGCTACCACTTCATCATAATCATCAATGCCCTCAGTGGTAAATAAATTCACTCGAGATCCCTCAAGTTCCTTTGCCTCATCATCAAATTCTCTCGCAAACTCTTCGCAAGCTTCGTTATCTTCATCATCATCTCATTCTTCCACCTCGCAGGTCGCATTGACAGGGACTCTAACAGGAGGTCCTTCAAGTGCTAATCTTGTTTGAGAAGTAGGCAAACGATTCCTGGGCTGGAAATTTCTCCTCGGAACGTCTGCATAAAGAGCGTGCTGAGCCAGTTGTTTCTTTATAGCAATAAGATCATTTGTAAGTTTCTGAACTAATGGATCAGTGTTAGGTCCAGGAGTGGAGGAGAAAGAAGCAGCAGACTTGGATTTGGGAGGGTCTCTTCTCAACTTCCCTGACATGATTAAGTCATCCTCGATACTAACAACAAGAGTTTGATCCTCGACTAATGTTGAGAGATTAGCCCTTCTTAGTGCATAACTAACTTTGGGCGATTGAGCATTCAGGAAGAAACACTTTTGAATTTGATCAACAGGCTGAGTATTTTCAGGAATTTTGTTGATCAGTCTGTTGAATCAGGCCACAAACTCTCTCATAGGTTCTTGTGAATCTTTCTTTATTTGAGAAATTTGGGCAAGCAAAGCATGCACATCTTCTGCCGGCTTGAAACGGTTTTCGAACTGAGTTCTCATTGTGGTCCAGTCGGTGATAGCATTAGCCGGAAGGTGGTAGAACCAATTAGCAACATTGTCTTGTAACGTCTCAACAAACAGCCTTATGGAGACGTCTTCATGTTCGAATCCCAGAACTCCACATGCAACAATGAAGGCTGCGATGTGTTCGTCAGGATGCACTTTGCCATCGCCTTTGAATTTGGGGAAGTTCTTCCGGTTACCTCTGGGTAACTCATGCAGAGGCTGAGCAAGGGCCAGGGGCCCGACACGATGACCCCATCGTAATGGTGCCGCCATTCTTTGAAAAACGGCTTAGAGAGGAACTATAACACCAACAAGAATCAAAGCTTGAAGATTAGGGCTAGTTGGCTCTGAAGGAATACCACCCGCAGGACTTCTTTCTTGAACATGTGGTGTGCTTGTCGAATGAGTCCTTCTATTTCTTGTGGAAGGAAGAGGAAAACCCTGCTGCTCCAAAAGCTGAAACTGAGAGTCTTCAATACCAAGGGTCCTTCTCCCTAAAGTAAAACGCGGAGTCGCCAGATCAAAAGATGATCGAAAATTACAGAACTGGAATGTGATTTTCCCCAGCGGAGTCACCAAAAACTGTTGGTCGTCAAATAGGACTTTTAAGAAGAGCAACAGTCAGGGGACAAGAAGTCCCTCCTCTTTAATGGGAGAGGTTCCCTTATTCAGAAATGAAATTATTTACAAATATACAAAACATGATTTTATGGTTGAACTTGGATATTACGAAAGTGTTTTCCACAAGGATCATCAGTTACAAAAGGACTGAGGAAATGAGAGTACGGAAAAGAGCAGAAAGGTAAACATGTGGAATTATAGATATCAGAGTAATTCTTTATGTTTGTCAAGTCACAGTGGATTGAAAACAAGATCATTCGTATCGGACAAATAAGATGGAATTCAAAGACACAAAATTCTGTAAATAACATCTGCCAGAACACAAAGTTTCTTAACGTAACACAGATTCATTATCAAGGAAGCAAAGTTCATTCTTGGTTGTACAAGATCACCGTGCTTGCAGAGTCAATTGGTGAGACTAACGAATTTGGGATAAATGATCTTCACCAGGAAAATAAATGAAAGCATAGGAAAAACAGAGATCAGATAGACAAAGAAAGGAAAGTCCTCTGTATTGATTTCTTTATGATCTATTTACACTATCAGAAAATACGCCAAGTTCTTCCTCTTTACCTGTGGCGTAGAAATGCCGTTATATAGATTACAAATCAGTTACCCTTCGTAACCGTTTCTTTAATCAAGAACCGTTAAGGACTGCCAACCGTAATACCTCAACCTATTACAAAGAAAATAGAAAAGAAAGGGAAGAGGAGAAAAGAACAAGGAGAAGAAGACAGGTGGCCAGTCGCTGAGAGGGACCCACTGACTTCAGAAACCACTGTCAGAATTTCTCTAACGCCTTAGCTATGTCTCTGCCATGAGGACTGACGTGTTGGCCATCGACTGAGTCCAGAATCCGGGACACTCCAGAAGTTTCCTCTTGAAGATGACAATGAAAATCCTTGAAAACTGATATAACCAGCGTCCTGAAAATTTCATCCTTCTGCTAGCTGTTCTTCAGTTCTCCCAAGCCCCCCCCAAGACTCTGATCTTTTCAGGATTTTGATAGATCATCCTTGACGTCATCGAAAGCTCTATTCGCCAACAAGATGCTCGAGCAAGAGATAGCAAGGAAGCAGTGTAAGAAATGCAAAGGTGACTTGCTCGTTATATAGCCGTTGAGAATTTCAAATGCGCATTACATTCATGTCCATCAGTTTGAAAAACAGCATATTCGGGTAGAGCGGGAAAAACTAAGTATGAATGGCATTTGGTTCGCTTGGGACATATGAGACTCGAATGCGTGAAACACGTGGCTCGGCCGATTCGGGGGAAACTAGGAGAAGGTGCACAAATGCATTTAGGGACATTTGGGATGAAAATGTGCAAAGGACGCGATTCGGGTGTTTTGGCCGATATTGGAACAACTTGCACTTTTGACTTTGGGACAGTTGGGACAAAAAGTTCCGAAGTGTGCGACTCAGGCGTTTTGGCCGAAAATGGAACAACTTGCACAATTTGACTTTGGGACAGTTGGGACAAAAAGTTCTGAAGTGCACGACTCGGGCGTTTCGGCCGAAAATGGAACAACTCGCACTTTTGGCTTCGGGACAGTTGGAACATGAAAGCGCGGTTCGGGCGGATCGGCCGATATTGGAACAACTTGCACTTTTGACTTTGGGACACTTGGAACAAAAATGTGCGAAGTATGCGGTTCGGGTGTTTCGGCTGAAAATGGAACAGCATACACAATTTGACTTGGGACAAAAAGCTCCGGAGTACGCGGTTCGGGCGAATCGGCCGATCGGGGAACAGAGCGCACTTTTGACTTTGGGACAGTTGGGACGAAAAGTTCCGACGGGTCCGAAAATGGAACAACTTCGGGGATTTTGGCCGATCGGGGAACAGAGCGCACCTTGGAACTTGGGACACGCGGGACAAAAATGTCCGACAGGCCCGAAATACACACAACATGACCCAAAAACTGCAGAATTTTCTTGGTTTCATGACTTGGTACATTAGAGAAAACACTTGAACTCAAAATTTTGAAATTTTTTACTTTCATCAGAGTGAGGAATTTTGAGTGGACAACATCACCAACTTTCAACTCTAAAATGGGACACTTACCCTTTTTATTAGGGTTATGTGGAAAATATCTTTAATGGTGCCCATGTACGCTACACCCATAACAATTGTGAGGGACCCTTCAATGGGACAAGAATCCTTTGGGTGTTAGAGTGGTTTGTGATGTGGACCCTAGTGACCCTGTTATAGACTGTTACAGTTACTACTGACGAGCTCCTGTTGACTGAGCTTTAGTTGTTCCTGTGTCCTAATTGATCCACTAGGAGGCCCCATACTCCACCCTCTCTGGTAATCATATATCTTTAGAGGCCTTAAAGGTGGGTGGGTTTGCAACTGCTTTTATTGTGGCCTAAAGGAATACTGTGAAGATTCATGTCCACCATGAGGGGGGTAGGGTCAACCACTTAGATCGACTGTCTTGTAATTGCTGGATACGATTCCTCACCATGTCCAGTGCCTACTACATTTTCCCCATGTTATCCTATTTAATATAGGGTTTCTTGATGACCACTGCTATAGTCTATGGATAATGCATACTCACTTTCCCTCCTAAATCCAAGTTCAAGCTCCTCATGAACCTATGCCCTCTTACCTACTCATCGTGCATGTAATCCACATACTGAAGAAATTCCAAGAACTAGCTCTCATACTTAGACACTGTCATGGATTCCTGTCACAGATCGTGGAGCTTAGCAATCCACTACTAGATGAATTTTCTGGAGATATACCTACTCCTGAATCACTCCTTGAAGAGCTCCTAAGTAACATTGTCTGAAATCACATGGAGCTTATTCTCTTCATTCCTCCACTAAATTCCTTCCATGTCTCTTATAAAATTTATCATGACACGAGCGTTTGTGTTGCTTCTACACGGGGATAGATTGAAGCATCCACTCAAGCTAACTGACCAAGCCTCTACTTGAAATCCTAATGTATCTCCTACGAAGTGCGGTAGAAAAATATTCAATATCGTTTTAATATGATCTACCGCTATCGACTACCTATCCCTGGGTTTTTCCTCATTTCCATCCCTCTGTGTAGGGCTCCTAGATCACTATCTTTCTTGTGACCCTGTATCCCCATACCAAGCTCTGTATATTTATCTCCATATGTGAACTCACTACCCTATGCTCTTCACTATGTCGTGGGGGGGCTTGAGCCTCTACTAATGGCTCCTTTTCATTCTGGTTATGTCATCCTCCAAGAAAACCTCTACGTATAGTAGCATTGACATCATGCAATTTCTATAGTATATGTGGAAATATAGTGACAACTACTTGCTCAGGGGGTGGTCTTTCTAGCTCTACATGTAATAACACCTCGTATGGTTCGCGCCTCCTACATAGACCAATATGAGAGTTAGTTCATCATCATTTAGGTTTGTTTTGGTTTACTATGTTTTCTACGTTTCAAAATATCAAGCGATGTTGGGTGTTCTAGGTGTACATTATGCCTGGTTAACTTGTTGTGATTTGTGTTGGCCTAGGGTGTAAGTGTTAAACCCGTGTCTCTAGTACCATGTGTAACAACTGCCAATTCGACATTCCAACACCATGGAAAACCTAATAAATTAATTAGTTGAAATTAAAGATTTTTTTTTATAAAAACGTTACCAAGTCAATACACTTTAATTACGCATAATTAATTCTACATATTTGCTAAGTAGTCATTACCAAATTAATAATTAAATATTATTAATTTATTTCCACAATTATTTCATATTTAAATCCTATTCTAGGGTTTCCATTAATTCTATTTAAAATATTAACTAGGTTAGTCTCATTATTTTACCCATTTAAATATCCTCCTAATTTGGTTTAGACCTAACATCCATTCAATCATAAAGTTATTTAACTATGCATTTTTATTCTAAAAAAATTATTTCTTTGAATCCATTATCTAATTTCCCATGTACAATATTGGTTATTTAAATAAATGCCTATAGTCAATTCATATTTAATTATTTTTTTATGCATAGTAAAAGGGTTGTAACTTATCCTAACTCACTAAGAGCACTATGTGGCCCCAATCACTTATTACCCATATACCTTTTATTAAAGACTCATTCCCATAAAAATGTTAACCACTTAAAATTGTAGAGACAATCCTCAACCATTGGATTAGATTTATTAGGGCCCTTACATCTAAGTTTTACCCAACAAACCCTAAAAATCCTTACGAATTTATTTTCATTTGCACATTTTTTTTATAGGTTTGGGAGAGTGGAGGACATGAAATCTTGAGGGGAAACCATGGAGGTTTTCTTTTAGATCTAGATTTACCAATGGGATGAAACCCTCCCTCCATTTTTCTCTCCATTTTATTATTTTATTGCCTCTTACAGTTGTAGTTTCTCATTGGAATATATATTTACCCTTAGTTATCTATCTTAAATCTGGTATTTCCATGTTTGTGGAATGTATCCATATATATATATATATATATATATATATTATATATATATATATATATATATATATAATTTTTTGTGTTTTTGAAATGTAAGGTTTCAAAAAGATCCGTGACTGGCGTTTTCCTCAAATGTGGATTTGATACATACATACATACATGCATACACACACACACTATATACATACATATATATATATATATATTATATGTATATATGTGTACTTATACATATATTATGTAAATCCGGTATATGGGCCCAAAGGCTCTCAACAAGCAGAATTGTAAGATCACAGATAATGGAGCAGATGGCAGACAGATTTGATTTATATGAGCTATGTATAATGGGGGTGTGGGCGTCACAGCCAACCCCACATAATATATTTGATATATGGTTAATAAAACTATGGATGGATGTATTCCCCCATCAGTCTGATTATTAGGTCATGAAGAAGAAGAGATATACCTAATCTTACCCCTTTAAACAAGAAGTTCCCTACATATTAAGCGGCATTTCTCAGCTGACATCACTAATGTGCTCATTTCAAGACTTGAGTTTTATAATATATATTAATAGAAATAATCTATATGTATTTATTATAATATATAAGCGCTCTATATAAAAATTATATATATATATATCGCTCTCTGATCAAATATATCTATATACAAATTACACACACACACACACACTTTTTTTTACACACAGTTTTCACACACACACACATTTTCACACACATATTGTGTCAAGTTCATTTATATTTCTAAATATAAAGGATTATGCAACTAAGTGCATTTTTATATGGCATACATATATTTATCTGTAAATATTATTGAACCAATATTCTTCTCAATTTTAGAGAGACTAATTTCGCCGTTTTTTATTTCAAGGGAGGTATAATGTATACAACATTTTTATTTTGCAAGGTAATGTAGCTTATAAAAACAATACTAAAATTTAAGTAATTTAAAATTCATTTGATAGATAAAAAATAATTATGATCCTTTCAATCACATCCTTATTTTTGCATGAGTAAACAAGGCAAAGCAAGGTCATTTAAGGGAAAACAAAATATGTATACTTTATTATGCTTCTAATTCAAAATAAGAATGAGGTTCGCTTGCAAAATAGAATCTACAGTAGAATTAAGTTTCATATTTAAATGAACTCCAACAAATAATAAAATGTACATTCAAATGCTCCTTTCACCTTATATACATTTCCAATGCAAAAGAACCATTTTTAAAATGAAGTCACAATGTAACTTTTGATTAATTTCTAGATTTTAAAGGAGCTAAAATTCTAGTGAAAATACAACTTATAAATTCCTTCTTTCAACTAATACAATACATGGCTTAAAATTTTCATTTACAGTAAGACCATTTTAATAAAACATGTTATTTGTTCTTTCAACCATTAAAATACATAGTTTTACAATCAATTTATAAGAATCCAATTTAAAATACAAGTATTTACAAGCCTTCCACTCAAGGGTGGAAATGACATGGTAAAGTTTATAACAATAGGATTCTTTCCTTTGGTCTCAAAACACATATCTTCATGTCTTGACCAACTTGCAAATCCATCAATTTTCTCTTTCATGTCCAAATCAAAAAATAAGGAAGGGGGAGTATGCAATGCTCTCCTCCCAACCTATTCCAATGAGAAGGAGAAGCCACCCTCTTAATTTTCCCCTAATCCAAAAAAATAGAGCAATAAGGGACATTAAGAACCCATATAAAATCTTTATAAAGGATTCCACAACACAAGAAACACACAAACAACACTTGCACATACATTAAAAATCAAAATATCAAGAATCTTAATACAAATTTCCAACCAATCACAATGGATTTCAAAATAAGCCCAAACAATATAAGAGCATGGTGTCATATCTTTATACCTCCAAAGTGGGAGGAGTGTTCACCTAAGACCTCAAAGTAAACATTCAGAATCCAAAATAACTCCTTATCTCTCTGTTACAAAATGTAAAATGAGATAATCCCTTTTACCTCCACATAGGTGGTAAACGTCTCCCACGATCCCGCTAGAGAAATGAATCCAATTCCATCTCCAAACACCATAATTAAGGCCAAAATCTACCCAACCCATATAATTCACAAACATGTACCAATTTACAACACAATAACATCACAATGTAATATAAGAACATGCATGTAAGTAATAGAACCTAGCTTGCCATATTAAGCCTTGAATCATCAAGCAAACAACCTTCCGATTCCAAACCCAAATTCAAAATAAAGTTTCCAAGATCCAAGCAAGAATTCCAAGAAACTTTCCCCAAAAGAACACAAGTGCCCATAAATGAAACAAGTAAAACCCAAAACTCCAAAATGACTTCAATAAAAAGAAAATTCAGAGAGGAGGGTGAGGTAGCTCCCTGTAGGATGCAGCATTACTTCTTCGCAAATCCACCTCACTTAGTCAAACAAAAATACCAATACACATAAATGGGTGGGTGCGGATATGAAATTTTTCGCTCCACACAAAAACATCCACTCCATACTTTCAAACAACAAAATTTAAATTTTTTGTAAGAATGTGAAATTAATTATCTCTTTACTCTTCCAAAACACATAATGACGCCTAAAATTAACACCTCATATCATAGGTGTAGTTGGTAGGTGAGTTTAAGAGGTATGAGAAAATCTTAATTTGTCCCAAACGCATCCAAAAGTGGCTCCAAAGTAAAAATTCGAGATTTGAAGGATGGGGTTGAGTACACAACTCAAAATCAAATGAAATCCATAAACATTAATAAGATAACAAGGAATATCTACCACATTAAATATCCCTTTGTCACATCTCAAATTAATTTAATCACACGACTAATTAACTAACAAAGGAACATTACTTAAACACTAATAAAGTGAGCATACATCACAATAATTAAATTAAATGCACACATAAATAAATAAAGGAATTAAAAGAAACATTCAAACCCCTTGGTCACATAGGTTACCCCTTCCCATGGAGACCTCTAAGCAAACATAACAATACACATGACACAAATTTTCCAGGGTGACCTTGGTGCCAATATCTAATATTCCTCCTTTGTTAATCTCATAACCCCTTCTTGTTGTCGTGATATAATTTCCTACAACCAATCAAACAATACCCCTTCGGCCTCAAGGCCATATGAAATATATCAAGAAATAAAATACAGATACATATCATCCAACAACTTCATACACGAAGCTATATCATCATCATCATCAAAATTAGGAATTTCTATTAATTTTTTGCAATAACTAAACATCTCAATTTGGATAAGTCATAACATTAATAACACCATAAGGTTAGTCCAACATCCAAATATAATCATCATCCAAAATACAAAGCGCTAGTATACAATGAAACAATACTATATCATCATCTATCAATGTTTGATACTAGGCTATACCATCTATAGTATAAGTCATAACATACTTATATAATGCCCATCTATCAATGCCTTCTAATCAAAATATGATAATAATGTCCATCTACCAATGTATTGTAATCAAAATGTAACAATAATTTCCATATCTCTAGTCCACAATAATAAAAATCATAGAAAGATAATGTCGTAGAGGAGTTGGTACTACACAAACCTTATTATATTCTGTGATAGATATGTAAAACCCATATTCATAATTGTGCATGAAATACCCAATCTCATTTTTGTATGAAACCATGAATCCTTATCACAATCGTGTATAAAGCAGAGTGCATAAAAAATATTATTTGGGTACGAATAATATAAGTTTGGCATTAGGGATGGGACATGGAAATGTTTATTTCCCTTGTTTGTCCTAAGTCGTCAATCGTGTGTGGGATGTCCAGGTATTTAAATCAAAGGTATAATTCACCTTCATTTTCCACACATGTAAAAATTATGTTTCTCATGGCTGCATGCCATCCCTATTCTTTTCCCTTTTAGTTACATAGAATCCCTAAT
Organism: Taxus chinensis; assembly: GCA_019776745.2. NCBI lineage: Eukaryota > Viridiplantae > Streptophyta > Pinopsida > Cupressales > Taxaceae > Taxus > Taxus chinensis. Next base: position 413,576,395 of record CM034155.1, on the reverse strand, counting down.
CACAATTTCGTATGAAACCCCTAATCATAATTGTGTATGCAGCCATTTTCACAATTTGTGTATAAGGTAAAGAACATATAATTTATTATTTGGGTAGGAATAATGTAAACTAAGGAAAAGGTGTGGGATATGAAAGGTTTTAATTCCCACATTTTTGCTAAGTCATGGTATTGGTGTGGGACATATAAGTATTCAATTTTTTTGTTTTTAATTTAAAAATTTCTTTTTCGAATGAAAAATAATTTGATATACCTTTTTCTCATATGGCCAAACACTAGAGTGGATCAATTATCAATTATTATTCAAGCATCTCATATTCCCCTACAAGTAATGAAGTTTGAAACTGAAAATAGTCATTTATTGAGTTTTACTCATTTTTTACGTTTTGGTCCCTTTAAATGCAAATATGAGATAGAGATTAAAAAATGGATCCCATAATGTGTCTTTATTTATAACCTTAAATTCATGTCATTTCCTTCCTTGAACATTACTTTTATGCATCCTTTCTGCCTGATTCGAAGGGAGTCTTGGAAACTGTCACCTTACAATCTAACCAGGGCTCCCTCCCAATTGACAACATCTTTCTGACCACAATCAAATTGCATTTCTATTCAAATTTCCATATGTACTTTTCCTACATCGTCCACATCTTGAAAAAAATAAATGCCTCTTGGCTACAGAAAAACCACGTTCATTTCCTTAATAGCTACCTAAAAACTTTAATTGTAATATGTATGCAACTAGTACCCTGGGATTTAACATCCACACCACATATTATTGTTTCTAAATTAACCCGTGAAAATGATATGTATGCATTTGTTTGTTTGCTAACTCCCTGTAAAGTATAAGATATGAAATTGCAAAAAATAACTATTGACACCAATACTATTGATTTGATCACTCTTTTCTTATATCTCCAAAATATGTTTCCTTGACATCTTGAACACCATATGCACTTCTTATTTTTAAAAAGATAAAATATCAAAATTCGCATGTTAAATAACATGTTCTTGTAGTCTGTACATCCATTCCCCGAAAGGGCTCAATTATCAATGATTGTTCTTGCATCACCTACTTCATTGTAATTTCTCGAGCTTGAAGTTTTGAAAAAAAAAACATGCTTGAAAAGTCCATCAAGAAACAAGCAGTGCATTTAGATTTCAAATTGGGACCCTTCTGAATTCTCAGATATTTTTATATTCCTCCCTTTAAACTTGCATTGCACTCATGTGAATAGATCACATGAGAATATAACAATTAAATGGAGGACATATAGTAGATATTATTTATGAAGGAACAAATTGCTTAATGGAATAGGTATGGCACATGTATGTATTTAATTTCTCACCTTTTAATATACAACAATCCATTCATGTGTACATATTACCTATCCAATTAAATTTCTTCCAATTGAAAAATTTCATGCCATAAAATAAAAACAAAAATTTGATTAACAGATAAAAGATACCTTTTAATGATATTTCTGATTGCTCTTTGGACTCGATTAATGGTTTTTATTTGGTCACCATCTACTTTCCTATGCTCACTTGAGCTTACAACTTTAAAGGTAGGCTATAAATTAGTACAGGAAGCATCCATTAACCCTGGGAGTTGAACCCTAAGTCTTTACAAGTTTCCCCATATTTCCTCGTGTCCTCTTTGTCAGATTGAAATGCTTATGTGGAACACACAACAAATAATATTTGGGGCAGAACAATAAATTTTGTAAAACTGTGTCAGGCATGCAATCCAAAGCCTTGATCTACCTTTGACTCGTATTACCAATCATTAGAAGGTGTCAATTATTGACATATGTATGTGCATCTACTTCCAACAATGATTTGTCCTCACTACTAAAAATGGGTCCTACTAAGTTATGCAACAAGTGGTCATTGAGATCCACATTACAAGATATCTCCCTCAACACTTTTATCTATCTTCTAGTAAGTTCTGGAACATGTGTTTTCTCCTTACGAAAGACAAGCTACGTGTTGTGTACTTCATAGACAATATATTATCACGTTGCCTCCTTAATTACTTTCCCATACAGTTCTCCACTCTCGAATGTGTTTTAGTGCACCCCACTTCCTCTCCCATTGTTTCACTTCATTTAGTTTCACTTCTTCACTAGATTCCTTTTAACATTGACATCAATCATTTCACATATGAATGCTAGTTTAAATATTCATCTTTATATATAATTTTCCATAGCAGTTTTTGTTGTAAGCCATTACTGTTTATATACTTTTTATATTTTTGACTAATAGATATGCTTGTGTTTCGAATTAAATTAATTGTTAAAAAGAAAAAGTGTGGACAAGAATTGACCCAATCTTACTCGAATGAAAGCTCACCGAATGGTATCTAAATCTCCTGTCACTACAGAGGTTGCTTACATAACATCAAAACTCGACAGGATGCCTTAAAAAATAGGGAAATTCTTTTTGAAAGTCAATTGTATAAGGGAAAAATCATAATAGCGAACATGATATGATAGGCGCTCTGACGTTTAGCTGATTATTTTATTGGCTTCCGTCGCGGTTTAATTATAGCTATTAGTATTTTGGCTTTTGCCTAGGTGGGGAGGTGAGCTGAGACACGTTAAATACCCAATGCAATGGATATTATCTTCCAACCAAGAACAAGGCCTCATCAAGGATTTCGTGTATTTTCAACTATTTATAGTGTCTTCTGTTATCAACAGAAATTTGTTCTGGGTTTATATCTGTACGTTCCGGTAGGTTTAAAACTTTTGGTTTCTGGCTAAGCATTGTGATATCGGAAGGCCAATAATGAAAACTATGTCTACTTCCATAGTACTAATGTGTTTTCTGTGTCTTTTGTCATTCCTTGCCGAGGCTGCTAGGATTTTGAACGGTCATAGCGAGTTCAAGTTTGTGGAAAATGAGCCGACTGCTATGGAGATAAGTTATGACGCCAGTTTAAGGACATTCGAAAAAGATAAGCCCGTGATAGATGCCATGACCAAGCTACAGTACATGCATTCTTCCCAAGCTCTCCACTCTAAGATGAATGTTTTTTTTGCAGTAAAAAAGGGTAAGATTGTTAACAAAAGACAGGAGAGTGATATTCCTATGAAGCCATTCGGACATAGCCCTGGAATCGGCCACGACATTCCTCCAGGGGAAGGGCGTTAGATCTTCGTAAGAAAGACGCTCCATTGAAATGCATTACTTTAACATTTATTATGAATTACGTCACACACACTAAAAAGAGAATGTGTTAAAAAGCTGGTGTATACATCTGCCCTTTAAAATCTTCCATTGTAATTAGCCTTTCTATAAAATCTTCCATTGTAAATAGCCACTGCTTTGTCTTTCTATTTCGTGCAATGTAGTTTTTTACGTATAATAATATATTTTAATGTACTTTGGTAATCTAAAATGAAAAGGGGTTGGAGTACAATGTAATAAAATATTATAATGGTTCGGAAATGTCTGTATTGTATTGTTTTGTTTATTGATGTGTTGAATTTTATAGTGGCCTTCAAAATATAAAATTTATGATACCGTGAGTAGTTAATAATTAGGTTAAAATTCAAAGTTACAAGAAAATTTCTATGTTATATATGAGTTTTTATCTCTTTTTTTTAAAACAGTCATTTAAATTTTTGTAATTTTTAATTGGGGAAGTTAATTGAAAACTCATAATATATAAATATATTTTATAGTATGGGATGTTTATTTTTCTATACTTTTTAAAACTAAAAGTAAAATATTATCATTTACCATTAATTAATGAGAATTTTATTTAAAATATAGAAAAAGAAAAATTACTTAATATATTATTTATTTAGAATTTATATGATATATAAAAAAACATAAAATATTTTTTAAAATTTTTTTTATAGCTATTATATTTTAAATATACAAATTGAATATATTGTGCTAATTTATTTTGTCTCACGGGGAATAATGTCAATTTTTTTCTTTTTTCTTTTTGGAGGAAATGACATTATCACTTTCACAAGAAATGGATATAATATCACTTTTAATAAGTACATAACATTAATATCCATGTTCGCTCTCAATAAGGAGACATTGAGGTGTGAAATGATTCATGGGAACCAATTCTACAATTGGACAATTGAACATACGAGAATGTTAGATAGACATCATTTAATTGGTTTGTTAATTATTTAACGAAGACAAAAATCTATACAACCTGTAAATTGCTTATGTTAATGAATAATTACATTTCCATATCTTTTTGTTCGGGCAATAAAAATCCAATAAAAAAAAATGTCATGTTATATGTGATTTGCAATTTAAATGTAGGATAGTATATACAATCTTCTCACAAATTATAAGTCAAATATTTAATTAATTATCTTTCGGATAACAATCATGTAATTTGAAAACTGAATTTGGTTGTCACGTTGTGAATTAGATGTAAGGTAGTACCTTTTTCATTGTTTTTGAAAAGACATTGACAAAGTCATGTTTTAAAGTAGTTATGTTTTTAATATTGGAAATTAGTTGTTATTATTAAACAATTAGAAAATCAAAGTTCGTTACATAACATTTAAATTATAAAATTCGAAATTCAAAATTATTATTGTATGAAGAATTAAAGTTATAAATATTTTTAAAAATAATTTAGTTGTTATAATTTTTATTATTAATAAGTTTGTAATAATTAAATATTGAGAACTACTTTTACACATTATTTCATACACAGTTTAATATTCTAAATTTCTTTTTTAAAAATATTTTTATGATAAATTAGAGCTAAAAGTATTTTAAAAAATAATTTAGTCATTATAAATTAAATAATTTTGTAATAATTAAATATTGGGAACTACTTTTAAACATTATTTCACACAAACTTTAATATTCTAAATTCTTTTTAAAAAAATATTTGTATTGTTAATTAAATATAATTATAATCTTGACATATATTGTGGATATATAGTTAAATACATATTATTTATTTGTATAACATCAATTAAATTAAATACTTTATATAAATAATTTTTCTATAACACTCTAATAATTTTGAAATGGACCATAACTATCATTTATAATTGTTAACTATTCTTTAATATTAATGGATTTTTGAATTTATTTACAGGTAAATATTTTTTGGTCGAAATCTTATCCAGGAACAAAAAGTCCTGAAGCCCAAAGACAACAACGAAGACAAAAAAAAAAAAAGAAAAAGTTGTTGGGAAACAAAAACAACACCTGTACAACACCAACACCAAGAACTGCAGTCAACCTAAAGCCAAAGAATCTTATTTGAGTGTCATGTGGGATGAGATCGATTGAAATTTAAACGAGATTCTTATCTATATCTGGACGACCATCCATTCCTCCTTGTTTGACTTAGCATTACATACATGATTGCATACAAGAATAATATTAAAAGAAGAAATATGTCTAAAAGAAACCTAGCAGGAGAAGAGGGTATTACCTTCTCCTTGACCGCTTAAACAGGTTCCTAGTGGATATGATTCATTGATTCACTAAGATACATCTAAGAGGGGTTCACCAATGGGCGGGAGACATCATCAGAGGGGCTCGAAGCAGAATTAGAAAAAGGGTCAGAAGAGGCATTAATGGTAAAGTGAGAAGTGAGATAATTCACCCACCAGGGACGATTGACCCCCTTTTTCTTAGTGTGACAACAATCCTCTAACACGGTTCCTTTTTTAAAACACATATATGATAGTAAAAAGGTAATCTGTCATAATATAGTATTTTTGTCCATTATCTATCTCCAATTCGTAGATTTATGCTCTCGGGAAGGCCCTGAGAGATGTCTAAATCCACAAGGATTTAGACATAGATAGTATACAAGTGTAAAGTGGCAGCATATCATATTTTTCAAAGGCCCTTGACCTATTACCAATGAATTCAAGGCAAGATTCATCCCATTATATCAATGAATTCAAAACAAGATTCATCCGATTATATCAAGGGAATTAATGGAAGTATGACCCAAATGGGCATAATTTTAAATCAATCTTTCAATTGGCCTAATAAAGGATACAAAGGTTCATTCATGAGACCGTAATGATTCCTCCAAACCCAAAATATATTGTGTACAATTTCGCTATCTTCATTAGATTCAAAAACAACTTTGAAATAATCTTTAAAACAAAGATAGAGTTTGATCCTACCCTTGAATTTGGGATCCAATTTTCAGTGATACATTCATGTAGTTCGGAATGTTTTGGCTAAAAGTGGTTGAATCTAAAGATATGTATGCATCTTCTAAATCCTTTACCTTGAGGACGACATCATCTTAGAGATTCAGGACAGGGGTGTCCTTTAGGGGTTTCAGGGGCTTTGTCCTCACATGGGTGCTATTGCCACCAGCGACCGCCACAACAAATGAAACCTCCTGTCGTCCTTGACTGTTGCTGACTGCACTGGGTGATTTCTCGGAATCCGTAGCATGCCCTGTTCTCTCGTGGTTCCCGCAGACCACACCATCCCCGACAATGAAATATTAAGTTCCAAGAAGATTTGCATTTGCCGTCAAAAAATGAGTCCCCTGTTTAGAAAGGGACAGAGGAATGGCAGCCGATTAGACGGCCTGTGTTGCACATGGGAGTGGATACCTATTTCCTTCAGGTTCTGGTCCACCTTCAGCGAGCCTCCATCGCCAAAGAGACCACAACCTCCCCCTGGCGAGTGCACCTACTTGCTGTCATCGCTAGTAGCCGCACCTAAAAGCTTGCAATTAGAGTTAGGGCACAGAGTTTACATTACTCTCTAACACTTCTTAATGAAAGGAACTAAAAATATTTTCATTTAAAAGAGCATAAAATTTATCATTAATAGATTGCCGATTTTATCATTAAACGTATATAAAAGAGTATAAAATTAAGAAAGTAAACTTTTGCGAACATGTTTTACAAATATAATTATTTATTAAAAAAATGATAAGGGTTTTGAAAGCCCACCGTAACCTTAAATATAAATGAAAGACAAAACATAATTGATCACAACCAAGAAATAATGAATGTGATCAAAATAACTTGATCTGGAGGTGATCTCGAAACTCGGTATTTGTTTTAAAAACCCTAGTTATATAAGAGTTTTTGCGTCGTGTGAAAAAGTAGTAATTATCACTATAGGACGACATCCAAAGTACCCCTAAGATTACTCCTAGCTACTCTAACACTGTGTTGGGTCACTCTATTATATTTGAATTTTCTACTTTCCAATCTATTTCAAATATCCTACTCTTCCTTTAATTTCTTTCTGTCATTTTTACATTATTTCTGTACTCCACACTTCATTCTTATGAAATCATTATACCTTTGACCATCCATAAATGAAAGCACATATAGTTTACCTATGTCGAATGGATGTATAAGGCTACAAAAAAAGTCTTGAGAGTTCTCCTCTTTCTTCTTTTTAGGATTCACATTGTTTCTTTTTTAATATCTATCAAGCTTCTTAGTTGAATATTTATTTTTTGCAATTGTTTGCTTTTGCTCCTCCGAATTTGGTTAGTGAAATATTTAAATATTTCTAAAATTCTTCAAGGGGCTAGATGGGGCTAGAAGTGATAATGAATTCTACCACATATCCCAAGTCAAAACCATCCTTACATGTGTTCCTCTACATGATTTCAAACTTCTTTGGTTCCCTTACAGAAGAGGCCACTCGTGTCCACTTTGGATTAATAGCTTCAACTTGAATATCGTGAATGTTGCTTGTGGAATCGTGTACCATTATCTTATTACATGGGTGGGGCCATAAATTAGGCCATTCTTTAATGTCATGGACCACATCCCCCACTCAATCATACATATCATCTACTAGATTGTTTCTTTATGTAATGCCCCGTTTGAAGTTTACACCGGGTTCTTGTCTTGGTGACCGTATTGCCGAGCGTTGAATGATTGTGTATGCTCTTGTTGACTGTTAGCTTACTTAGACCTTGTCGCAGCAAAGGATTAGCATCCTTCCTCTTTGTCATGCCTTCTTGTATCATTGTCAATGCTTCTAGTTGCTGGCCTCCGCAACGTCCTTTACGATTTTTCATATTAAAGGAAAATCGTGTTCTAGAATTTTCACTGTCAGTCATTATTAATATGATTAATAATTATTTTAACTTGTAAAAATAATAATAATATTGTTATTTAATTGTCGAATGACTATTATTTTATTTTAGTGTAAATTTTTATCAATATTATTATTAATTACATCTAAGCTATTTTATTTTATCATTTATCGTTTATGTAGCATTAGCCTCGTTTCAAGCAAAGGAAGAAATTACCCTATTCTCACGTCATGGTTGGTCGTTGTCTTAACCCATCGTTGAAAACTCCAACCTCTAGTCTTTCCCCATTGGTCGATTAGGCCCGCATACATGCTTATTTTCTTTGTTTAAATTGAAGGAGAGTTTGATATTCTAACCACCGACCTGGGTTTCTTAATGACGCACTATTCTTATTGTTAGCATGGGAACTATTGATTTCCTTCCCTCCTGGTCTTTTGGCATGTGGAGGCGTGGATAGGCCTTGGAAGTGGGGATGTCTACCTCCATGTTTATCTTCTTTATGGCAATTTAATTGGCATGCCTGGCGTGGGATACAAGGAAGCATTATTTTTTCTTTTTTGTTTGGGGCCTTGTGTCAGGCATGCCGAGGCATTTTCTTTCCCTTTTGTTGTTGGCCACGTGGGGTTGGGTAAATGTTTGTGGGTCTATTTAAAATGGGCTTTCTCTACTGCAATGTTGGAATCAAGGCTCCTCTCCTGCGTGCGTGGGTGGATGTCCACACCTGTTTTCAAACTACCTTTTTGCTTGGCTGCGTGGGTGTGCTTGGATAAGGTGATTTGTTCAGAATGGACACCTGGTGATGGTGTGGGGGGGAAGAAATGTTGAGTTTCAATATTCCTTTGTTTTTTGTGCTTAACCTTACGTGAAGGTGTTTCCTTGAAGACCACATCTTTTGCAGGCATTTAGTCAATAGTTTTTTGGCCATGTGATTTCCTCCACACTTTGTATACAGGATCCTAAGTTTCCTGCGACCCCATCCTTCTCAATCCATTTCCTCTGTTCTTCGATGGATGTTCTTTCTTGTTCCAAAGCTTCCATATTTCCCTTGGCTACGTGTATTTCTATCTAGGTTTACCTACCTTGTGGTTACTTGTAGTTATTACATGCATGGCCTCTTTTACTCCTTCCACAACTATTTAGAAAATGTTTTTCCCTTGTACTTCATTTAATGTTCTTGCCCTTCTCTAACTGTCCATCTCTGACGCAGGCTGGGAGTAAGTTTATAAGGTTATGGGGTATAGTTTTTCCCCTATCTCTCATGAGTTCATAGCACCTTTTTATCCCAATTTTAACCCCCTAGGAAAAATTCATCGAATGCGAAAAAACATAGAGGAAACAAAGGGGTCGGCTCAGTCATGTGGGCTCGCATTCAATCCCAAAAATGAGCCCAGAAGGATCTAACCCCAATCAGAGCAACAGAACCGCAGAAGGGGGCCACATGCCTCATCGGCGCAACTCTAAGGGAAAAATCAAAAGGCAGTCCCTAAACAAGCGTAGGCCCTCCACGTGGTCAGAGTCAAAGGGGGAAGAGTTGACCGTTGAATTGACTAAGTGTAGAAGAGAATGCAGAAGTCTCCACACATCCAATCAGCACAACTCCAAAGGTTAGGCCCAAGAAGGGTCTCCAAATGAATGTGGAGCCTCCATATGTCTAGAGTAAGACATATTGCTTAGCCAAACGGGAAGGGAATAAGCCTATAACACAAGGAAATGAAGGGATGACCTGTGGATGATGTCAGGTGTCCCACCATCATAGTTTCGAGAACTAACCATAGAGGTCCCACCCGTAAAAGGGTTTTGGAATTATATAAAGTGGGGCCCCTTACTCACCCAAATGAATGAGGAAGGAATTGTTCACTCAACGCCTGAATCAGCTAAGTATAATAAATGGTCAACGAAAGCCTCCACATGTCTCATCAGTGCTCCTTTGAGGGTCGAATCTACAGGCAGTCCCTAAACAAGCGCCAGCCCACCATAAATTCAGGGACCGAGAAAGGTAGCAAGGTGAATCGGCTAGGTATAACATGGTCAGTGGAAGCCCCACGTGTATCTTCGGTGAAACTTAGAAGTCACCGAAGAAGTGGGGTCCCCAAACAAGTACCATCCCTCCATGTGGGTAGATTCTAAAAAGGGTTTCATAGGTCATTGAAAAGTTGAAGATCCGTGAATGGTGCCATGTGCCTCATTGGTGCACCTCTAAAGGAAAAATACAAGTGGGGTCCCCAAATGTGCGCCAGCTCTCTACATGTCTTAGGTCAAGCATAGGGTCTTCAACAAGTAGAAGGGACTTGGCTAGGGTGCAAATAAAATAGAGTAGGCCCACGGATGACACCACTAGTCTCTTTAGCGCAACTATAAGAGCGAAGGGAGGGGGGGAAATCTTAAAATGCGCAGGGCTTCCACATGGACCTTGTATGGGAAGACTCATTCAAATATTGCGAGCCCGCATTAAATGCCCTACCCTAACCTTCAGACGACCATATATTTCAACTGAAATCTCAGATTTGAGCGGGAGAGGACATTTTGGAAAGATCTGGGCACTTGCTACTCACCTACCACCATTAATGATTAGGTATGCCATTTTTGAGGCTGTCAAGTCTCTCACTTGCCACCATGATGAAGAATGGGCCTCCTTTCTTTCCAAATAAGGAAAAATGATGGGGGCATGGGTATTGCAGTGAGACCAATCATTGTTGCAGAGGAATTTATTTCCCTTTTAGGGTGGTTGAACAAGAGTCTTTATTTCTTCTACCTCTTTCTTTAATTATTCCTATATATTGTACATGAGGAGAAATTTCTAAAGGCTGGACATTTTTTTCTTTACACCCTACCTTCTTCTCTGTTCTTTGGGGGAATTTGTGGAGTTTCAAGCCTCCAATTTTGATTGTAATACAAATCTTGCCTCTTGGCCATTGTAGTGTACTGTATTAACTCTGGAGCAATAATGTATGTATGTGGATGATTTCCAACCCTCTCTTCTTCATTGCACCTCTATGGTCTCTCATTATAATCTTGGTCACCTGTGTATGGTGGTTGTATGCATTTTTATGGTTTTTGTTTATTTTCAAAGTAGGTGTTCAACATTCCTTTGGTGCATCACCTTTGTTAGTTTATGTTTATTTTCTTGCATCTCTCTCAACCCTATCTTCTTGGTAAGTTAGAGTAGGTTTTAGAGTAGATCCTTTGCAATATGAAAGTGTCCACTTGAGCTAAGGAATAGGAATTGACCTTCATCTGGAGATATCTCTTGATTCATGAAGTCTCATAACTTTGAGAGATGCTCCATGTTATGCAATAACACTGAGAGTCTCAACCCATCGAGTTGCAGAGTTTAGGGGTGTTGTGATTTTGCATCAATAGTTTTTGCACACCCGGTGAGACAAGAATTATTCATTTTTATTACAACAATATTGTTGTGCACTTGTTGTGAGTTCTCTGCTTTTAATAATCTCTGAAACTGCACATTTAGCAATTCCAAGAGAAGTAGAATCCACTAGTTCCAGCAATCCAAGCTAGTCAAGTTCATGAGAAGAGTAAAAAAAGGTCAAGAACTAGAGAGGAGGGGCTATTTGTCTATCCACATTTATCCCTAGATAGAGCAAGAAGGGGAAGAAGAGCTCAAAGGTCTCCATCAACAAGCCTTTCTATTAAACCGATTTTGTGTATTCACAACCATTATGTGAGTCCTTGGGATCTAATTTATTTAGACAAATGCACTTGTGGTTTTGGTAGTTCCCTACTTGTGCCAACATGGGAATATGTGGAGGTTTTAGCACCCATCATGTTTATGGATAGAGACTTGACTTGAAGATTGTTGTTGCTGGTCCAAGTGGTGTCCATGCGACTAGTAGAAGATGGAAATCAGGTAGATAATTCTACCAATGTTACAATTGCTAATATTTAAAAATATCATGAAATGGCACTTTCCCTTGCCTAAAATTGGCTTGTCTCTGCTACTTTTGATGTGGGTTTTTATGCCTTCCTGGGAAATATCTCCTTTCCTCTTAAAATATTTTTCTTGTTTTAACTATACTAGTTATTAGTGTTAAAGTGGACAATGAAGATGTATTCCTCTTCTTTTGTTGTTGAGTGTTCATGCTTGAATGATCGACCTTCTAAAATTATTAGCCACATTTATGGGTTTAAGTAACAAGTTTGTCATGTTGTTTATTTCTAGAGTTTTCTGTTGTGAAAACAAGCCTGTTATACTTTAAATCCCTTATTCTTCATAAGAGCTTATTATCTGTAGATTAGATTTTCCTCATAGATAATTGAGTTGTTCCTGTTTCGTTGACTCTAGATCTGGTTACTCAAGTAATTACTCTATCAAAGGATGTCTCTTCTAGGTATGCGAGATGTTTTGATCTTTAAGGTTTATAACCCTTTTCCCACTTCTCTACTACTTCTTAAATTAACTGGATTAGAGGAACAAAATCCAGTATAGTTTTACCTTTCCAATTATGGGTATGTTGAGCATATTTTACATGAGACATGACAACCTTAATTTAGCGAACAACCACTAGGTTGAACCCGATCGGGGTTGACTATAGTTTTATGGAAACTTAGTCACCCTTCGAGTTATGGCAGAAAATTTTGTAATGTTAGTTATTTTCCTTTAGTGTTCCACAAGCACGGAGTGGTGTGGTTGTTGAGGTATTTTGGACCTCACTTTTCTATTTTCTAGGACTAGGTAAGTGTCCCCTTTGTTATCCAATCAATCCCGAAGGGTTACAAACCTTTACGTGAAGTTGACTATAGTGGTTAGAATTATGTATGAAGGGAGTATCGTGGCTAAAGTACCATATTTCTCAGTCATTTATACATCATGGTTGTTTGTATATATTTGATTAGGGTACTAGAATTTCATGTAATTGCTTGATCATCATCGGTGTAAGTCCACATGCTTAGGTTTTTCCTTAAGTGACACTTTGACTGTCCCTCATGAAGTATGTACCGCAACTAAACTCTTGGCATCAAGATTTGAAGTTATATATGTACATTTACAGATAGTACTTCTTTATCATTATTCTACCCTGGCCTAGTTCTATTATGTGATGACTATTGGTAGTATGTATAATTGCCCATCTTACTATTTTTTTTGGAAATTAATAATAAATTTTATTGACAATTGGATGTTTCATGCATATTGAAATTTGGTTGACTCATGATAGAACTGTTAAGATTATTAGAGACATTTTGGAGTAAGTATATTTATAGATGCATTATTGATTCATGATAGAAACTGTTGTTAACATAATGGTTTTTGGTGTTTAATGAAACTATGTTTTCTTTTACTAAAAGACTTGTTTGATTTTTGTAACGAGGGTTATTTTGAAAAGGAACTTGTGATGGAAAAGAGTGATCCATTTTATGTTAAACAGAAACTATAATTTTTTTGAAAAATCTTGTAAATCCATAGTGTTAAAAAATTCGGATGGATATTTAGAGTGCTAGCTTGTATATCAGAACTCTTCTTTACACTCAACATTTTATTTGTAACTCTTTAGGCCTATGGTGTTTCTTTCTTGATGGTTAAACCTTCATTGTTTTCAAACAATGATCATAGATGAGGTATAAGACTTTCTTCTTAGATTGGCATGGTGGAAAATTTTAATATAACTTAGGAGCTATTAGTATTTTGATTTTTCGATCCAATACTTGGTATAGAATGTTTCCTTTTTTTAACATTGTTAGATAATAACTTATTGTTGCTATGTGTAGTCTCATCTTGCTTAGTTCTCGCGAACTGAATTAGGTTAATAATGTGTTGCAGATGGATTTTGTGAGTAGATGAGGGAAAGAGTTGTAGGAAATTTCTTCAATCTTGGTTATGAAGTTCCGTTTTACGAATAATTCTATGTTGTAAAAATTTGGAAAGGGTTATGTCTGACTTTAGTAGAAAACTAGTGCCTTAGTGTTAGTTGTTGTGCAGTTTTGATGTCGTAACTATTGAAATTTTGGCTTGTATTGTTATCATTTAAGATATAAAAGTTGATTACCGCATGGTTACAGGAGACTATAATGTATTATAGAAATTCTAATAATTGTATAGCGTGGTATAACCAATGTTTTTCTCTCTTGATTCCTAGTCATGGTTCCATAGTGTTGGTTGTCCCTTTGGGTTGTCCTTCATGTTGGAAAGAATTGATCTATCCTTGTATAGTTTTCACAAATGAGTAATGCTAAACTTTGATCTTGAGATAAAATTGTGAGTTGTAAACCATTTTAGGACATATTAACAATGTATTTATAAGAATAATAAAATGGGTTGGATAATCCTTATAAAAGTCAATATATATATATATATATATATATATATATATATACATACGGTTAGGTTAGTTAATTATGCATAATATAAATTGATTATTTAATTAATTAAATAATGTTGTTATATGGTTATATTATAAACCATTTTATTGTTGTAATTTTTTATATGGTTTCATCAGCCATATTTGTCTTTTATTTTCACATGTATAATTTTTATAATTCTTATAAAAATTATGTGCTTCCTGTTGTCAAAATTTCACCCCCCCTGGGTAATTTTGATAACATGCATCAGAATATTCAAGTCCCAGGCACATTGATTGATTCAGAGCAAACATCATGTTTCTGAGGTCCTCTCAGATATTTTTCTAACTCTCCTGTCCAGGTAGTTAGGAGCAAGCTCTGAGAAAATGCGGGAAAAGGTTGCAGAAGGCAAGAAGGTTGATCCAGAAAAAATGGTGAAAATCGGCTAAGTCCTAGTCCTAGGAGCAATTGGGACATCTGGGACAAAAAGGAGCGGATCGGCCGAAAAGCCTCCAAGCGGCCCAAATAGCAACAGGGACATCTGGGACAAAAGTACGCGGCGGGCGCGAAAAGCCGATCCGGCCGAAAGAGGAAGAAAAATTGGCTAAGTGTTGCTCGGGACGTTTGGGACAAAAAGACCCGAACCGGCTGGATCGGCCCGAAATCAGCACAAGCATTCCGAAACAAAGTGGGACAAGCGGGCCAAAAAGCGAGTATGGGCAAAAAAGCGTCGGCCGAACCGGGTGAAAAAGGGAACAAGGGCAGTCCGAAGGCAACTGGGACATTTGGGACAAATGGACGCGAACCGGCCGGTTCGCGCGAAATCAGCACAAGGAGCACTAAGCATTTGGGACATCCGGGACGAAAAGACGCGAAAGGTGCGAAAGAGCCGGCAGGGCCGAGAACCAACCAGATCATGCCACGTGTCTCAAGGAGAAAATTCAAAAGTTAAAGGGGCAAGGTTTGAAGCGGTCTGGCCCGAGCCAATAGGAATTGGACACGTGTCCAATAGAGCAGTAAAGTGCGGAGCTCGGGGGGAAGTTAGAGAATTTGGCCGAGTTCCCCAAAAAGGCTAAAAGTAAAGGAAGCCCCGCGCCCTGTCCTCCAACAAGATCATGCCACGTGTCATCCAAATGGCGGGAGCGCGGGAAAAGGGTGAAAAAAGTCCCAAAATCATCAAAAAGTCAAAATTTCAAAGGACAGCCCGCCGAAAAGATGGAGGAGAGAGAATTGCTCGTCCAATCAGAGCGTGCCACGTGTCATCCAAGTGGCAGAGCGCGGGAAAGATTTCAAAACACGTTTTGGTCTGTTTTGTGCCCTAAAACTTCAGACCTCCATAACTTTCGATCCAGAGCTCGGATTTGCACGTTCCTTATATCAACGGAAAGCTTATGAAATTCTCTACATGATTCTGGGATCAATCTCGAGTTTTGGTGTAGTCTGAAGAGAGAAAATCGAGAAACGGCTCTGATGCGTGATAATGGCCAGAAGCGACGTTTCAACAACCTGTTTTAATGCTAATGGGTCGCATTCTTCTTCTGCACGGCCAGAAGTGACATTTTAGCAGCCAAATTAATGCACATGGGTCGCATCCTCCTCAAAAAATCACTCAAAGTGACAGGGTATGGGTTGGTAAGATCCTCCATGCTGATTTAATGCATCTACAGTCAATGAGGAATGGGCTTGCACGTTTTCCCACGTTTCTGTCCCCTGGGCTCGACCCATGCAATGTAAAAGCCAGATTTGGCTCATTTTGAAAAAAAAAGTTGTTCATTCTTTCTGCTCTGCCCTCCCTTCTTTTCTTCTCTAGGGTTGAAAATGGAGTTCGAACCTCCTCCCTTGCTCTGTAATGGCATTTTTGCCTCTTATTAATGGAATGATGTTCTGTGCAAACTTCTGGAGCAACAAAACGTGTTTTGTGATGCATCTGTCCATCCTTTCTCGTTTTTGCTTGTTCTCTTCTTGCCTCTCTTCATTGCAGGTATTTGTGCATGTTTGAATGTTCATTGCAGGTCTGGAGCTGTGTTCATGGAGTTTTGGGACATTTTCTGTGTGAAATCTATCCTTGGGCCTGTGATGCATCTGTCCATCCTTCCCATTGCTCACCTCTCTTTGTCCCATGGCAGTTTTGATAGATGTTCAACATTCTCCTTCTCTGGTGTATCACCGTTTTAGTGTAGGCTTTTGCTGTTTTTCCCTTCTCTCTCTCTCTCTCTGTCTCCTTGGCATGGTTAGATTAGGATTAGATTAGCTTGCCTGCACTGGAATAGCTTGTGGCAGGTAGTTTAGGAGCAGGAACCAGCCTTCTCTGGAGATTCCTCTCTCGGTTTTACAAGTCCCACGCTTGGAGAGAGGTTTCCATGTTGTGCAATCACACTGGATGCCTGAGTGATCAACCTAGAAGCCTGATCTGCATCCAGGGGTGCTGTGATTTTGCATCAACAGTTTTGGCACGCCCGGTGGGACCTTAGAGGTCTTTCACTTCATCTTTTGCAGGTTGATGTGTTCCTGTGAAGATTTCAGCCTTTGGAGGCACTTGCAAACACATCTGGCGACTCCATCTGGTCAACAACCCATCTCTGAAGTTGCAGACCTTCCTTTCCATTCATTTCCATCCATTTTTCATTCATCCTTCTTTCCATCCCTTTCATTCTTTTCCATTCCATGAAGTTGTGCAACCATGACTTCATTTCCATCATGGAACTCACATTTACAACAACAGCAGTATATTCCACCTCCAACATGTTTTACAAATCCTCCAGATCAGCATGCATACTCATATGAACAGCAGTGCCAAAGTCAGTTTGGCAATGAAGCTTCCCAAGAGCAAGAGTATGCATACAATGAAGACCATCAGATCCAAGATGCTGGTCTGTTGGAGAAAATCCAAAAGATGGAGGTGGGGATGGTGCAGTCCAGGGCTCAAGCACAAATGAAAGCTTTTGGAATCGGTTATGGAGCACCCTGTCCATGGGTGGGACCTTTTCCAAGGCACTACAGCCCTCAGGAGAAGCTGGACTTCATGATAAAGATGCTGCCCCAACTTGCACAATGGACAGCAGAGATAGAGGCCTACAGACTTGTTGTTGAACAACCTTGTCAATGGGTAAGTTCTACACCATCATCTGGTTTTTCTCTTTCCATTACTCAAGCATTTCACCATCTCATTTAAACTCCCCATCTGCTGTCCCAAGTGTTGAATCCATCCCTCCATCCCCTAGTCTTCCACCCCATCTCGATTCTTCTTTCCTTTTCCCTTCCAAACAGTCATCCCCTCCACAAGAGCTAACAGAAACACCCCCTCCTCCAAAGAAACAAGAGGTTTCACCTCCTCCACCACCACAAAAAATTGTCAAATCAGTTGAGTTTCAACCCATCCCTCCTCTTGCATTCCCAATTCCATGTTGGGAGGAGAAGAAATTGAAAAAATCAGTCATCAAGGACAACAAGAGGAAGAGCCAAAAAGAAAAGAAATGACAGACAGTCTGAAGAGTTGGGCTCTTAGATTTGGGATGACAAAGATCCCCTTGATGGTTAAGCCTACAGAAGAGGCTGAGGTTGAACAAATGGTGGTGAGGACTCATTTTGTTGAAGAAGAAGATCTTGCAGCCCCAACTTGTCCTCTAGAGCAGCAAATTGAAGAGTTTGACTTGACAAACTTCATGCTGGAGGAGGAGTTCAATCAAGAGCAAGATTCTCTTCAAACATTGGAGGAAGGAGAAGCTGCTCCAAATCCAAAAGAAGAGGAGCACATTCTAGCTGTGGAGGAGAAAAGTGCAGATCCAAGGGCTTTGAGCACAAAGCAGGCTACAGGAGAACCTTCAGTTCTTCTTTCCACTTCATCTCTCTCAAGTTCTAGTTACTGAAAAGGAGTTTGATCTCTCAAACTCAATATTGGAGAGTGAAGGAAACCATGGTGGTCAAGTTGCAGATCAAGAGGACACCATGGAGGAAGTTGAATACGAACAGCGGGACAGCAATGAGGCAGTTTACCTGTCAGATTTGGAGGACTGTTTTGATGGAGAAGAGCCGGTTGAGTTTTCACCATTCTCTCTTTCATCATCCACATTCCAAACACAAGAGCCTGCTGCCATGAAGGAGAACTTTCATTTGCAGCAGCCTGCATCTTATAGCAGCCCTTTGGAATCAAAATTGGAAGATTCTAATCTTCCCTGTTCTTCATTGGAGGAAGAGAAAGGACAGAAGAATTCCACCATTTCTTCCACATCATCCATTCAAGAGGGTCTACAAGAAGACTCCATTCTTGGAGTTGAAAATCAGAGCTATGGGCATATCAAACGGATCAGACCTTGCCCAATCAGGTATTTGGCTTCATTGGAGCCAAAGGAGAAGCCACAACCAGTCATGCTTGCTTCTGAGCATGAGGATGAGCTACAAAGTACCAAGGATCAGCTGCCATACCTCTCCAATCCAAATGCAGAGCAACTAAAAGAGGTATTGGATTTTTCAGTTGATACCTTGATGATTTGGATAGAAGACCAGCTTCTTGTTGATTTTCCATCCATCCAAACAGCCATGATCAGTGCCAAATCAATTGCATGGCTGCCAATTTTGAAGAAAGGAAGCTATTTCTCACAACCAGTTGCAGGGTTTGTTTAGCTTGCCTTTGCTTCCAGCTAGAGTAGAGTAGGTAGATTTGCTTTCAGTAGAAGAAGTGCTTGTGCACACTCTGCATGTTCCATTTGGGGCATGTATGATTTTCAGTTCTGTACATAGTTTTGGTGTTGCTGGTTTTGCTCTGGCACAGTTCATTTCAGTGGTTTTGGTGAGAACAACTCCATGCCCGGTGGTTTCCAAGTGGCTCAGAGGGGAGATTTTCAAGTTCAGATCAGTTTTCCAGGCTTGCTTATGACTCCATGCCCAATGGATTGCTTCAGGCTACTGGTCTTTTCATCTAGCAGGCAGATGACCCCACTGAGTCGCCAAACTGTTGTCAAAATTTCACCCCCCCTGGGTAATTTTGATAACATGCATCAGAATATTCAAGTCCCAGGCACATTGATTGATTCAGAGCAAACATCATGTTTCTGAGGTTCTCTCAGATATTTTTCTAACTCTCCTGTCCAGGTAGTTAGGAGCAAGCTCTGAGAAAATGCGGGAAAAGGTTGCAGAAGGCAAGAAGGTTGATCCAGAAAAAATGGTGAAAATCGGCTAAGTCCTAGTCCTAGGAGCAATTGGGACATCTGGGACAAAAAGGCGCAGGATCGGCCGAAAAGCCTCCAGGCGGCCCAAATTGCATTTGGGACAATCTGGGCCAAAAGTACGCGGCGGGCGCGAAAAGCCGATCCGGCCGAAAGAGGAAGAAAAATTGGCTAAGTGTTGCTTGGGACGTTTGGGACAAAAAGACCCGAACCGAACGGATCGGCCGAAATCAGCACAAGCAGTCCGAAACAAAGTAGGACAAGCGGGCCAAAAAGACCTGAACCGGCCGATTGGGACAAGCGGGCCAAAAAGTGGGACGTTTGAACCGGCCGAACCGGGTGAAAAAAAGGTCAAGGCAGTCCGAAGCAACTGGGACATTTGGGACAAATGGACGCGAACCGGCCGGTTCGCCCGAAATCAGCACAAGGAGCACTAAGCATTTGGGACATCCGGGACGAAAAGACGCGAAAGGCGCGAAAGAGCCGGCAGGGCCGAGAACCAACCAGATCACGCCACGTGTCTCAAGGAGAAAATTCAAAAGTCAAAGGGGCAAGGTTTGAAGCGCTGGCCCGAGCCAATAGGAATTGGACACGTGTCCAATAGAGCAGTAAAGTGCGGAGCTCGGGGGGAAGTTAGAGAATTTGGCCGAGTTCCCCAAAAAGGCTAAAAGTAAAGGAAGCCCCGCGCCCTGTCCTCCAACAAGATCATGCCACGTGTCATCCAAATGGCGGGAGCGCGGGAAAAGGGTGAAAAAAGTCCCAAAATCATCAAAAAGTCAAAATTTCAAAGGACAGCCCACCGAAAAGATGGAGGAGAGAGAATTGCTCGTCCAATCAGAGCGTGCCACGTGTCATCCAAGTGGCAGAGCGCGGGAAAGATTTCAAAACACGTTTTCGCCTGTTTTGTGCCCTAAAACTTCAGACCTCCATAACTTTCGATCCAGAGCTCGGATTTGCACGTTCCTTATATCAACGGAAAGCTTATGAAATTCTCTACATGATTCTGGGATCAATCTCGAGTTTTGGTGTAGTCTGAAGAGAGAAAATTGAGAAACGGTGCTGATGCGTGATAATGGCCAGAAGCGACGTTTCAACAACCTGTTTTAATGCTAATGGGTCGCATTCTTCTTCTGCACGGCCAGAAGTGACATTTTAGCGGCCAAATTAATGCACATGGGTCGCATCCTCCTCAAAAAATCACTCAAAGTGACAGGGTATGGGTTGGTAAGATCCTCCATGCTGATTTAATGCATCTACAGTCAATGAGGAATGGGCTTGCACGTTTTCCCACGTTTCTGTCCCCTGGGCTCGACCCATGCAATGTAAAAGCCAGATTTGGCTCATTTTGAAAAAAAAAGTTGTTCATTCTTTCTGCTCTGCCCTCCCTTCTTTTCTTCTCTAGGGTTGAAAATGGAGTTCGAACCTCCTCCCTTGCTCTGTAATGGCGTTTTTGCCTCTTATTAATGGAATGATGTTCTGTGTAAACTTCTGGAGCAACAAAACGTGTTTTGTGATGCATCTGTCCATCCTTTCTCGTTTTTGCTTGTTCTCTTCTTGCCTCTCTTCATTGCAGGTATTTGTGCATGTTTGAATGTTCATTGCAGGTCTGGAGCTGTGTTCATGGAGTTTTGGGACATTTTCTGTGTGAAATCTATCCTTGGGCCTGTGATGCATCTGTCCATCCTTCCCATTGCTCACCTCTCTTTGTCCCATGGCAGTTTTGATAGATGTTCAACATTCTCCTTCTCTGGTGTATCACCGTTTTAGTGTAGGCTTTTGCTGTTTTTCCCTTCTCTCTCTCTCTCTCTCTGTCTCCTTGGCATGGTTAGATTAGGATTAGATTAGCTTGCCTGCACTGGAATAGCTTGTGGCAGGTAGTTTAGGAGCAGGAACCAGCCTTCTCTGGAGATTCCTCTCTCGGTTTTACAAGTCCCACGCTTGGAGAGAGGTTTCCATGTTGTGCAATCACACTGGATGCCTGAGTGATCAACCTAGAAGCCTGATCTGCATCCACGGGTAATGTGAATTTGCATCAACAATTTTGGCACGCCCGGTGGGACCTTAGAGGTCTTTCACTTCATCTTTTGCAGGTTTATGTGTTCCTGTGAAGATTTCAGCCTTTGGAGGCACTTGCAAACACATCTGGCGACTCCATCTGGTCAAGAACCCATCTCTGAAGTTGCAGACCTTCCTTTCCATTCATTTCCATCCATTTTTCATTCATCCTTCTTTCCATCCCTTTCATTCTTTTCCATTCCATGAAGTTGTGCAACCATGACTTCATTTCCATCATGGAACTCACATTTACAACAACAGCAGTATATTCACACCTCCAACATGTTTTACAAATCCTCCAGATCAGCATGCATACTCATATGAACAGCAGTGCCAAATTCAGTTTGGCAATGAAGCTTCCCAAGAGCAAGAGTATGCATACAATGAAGACCATCAGATCCAAGATGCTGGTCTGTTGGAGAAAATCCAAAAGATGGAGGTGGGGATGGTGCAGTCCAGGGCTCAAGCACAAATGAAAGCTTTTGGAATCGGTTATGGAGCACCCTGTCCATGGGTGGGACCTTTTCCAAGGCACTACAGCCCTCAGGAGAAGTTGGACTTCATGATAAAGATGCTGCCCCAACTTGCACAATGGACAGCAGAGATAGAGGCCTACAGACTTGTTGTTGAACAACCTTGTCAATGGGTAAGTTCTACACCATCATCTGGTTTTTTCTCTTTCCATTACTCAAGCAGCACCATCTCATTTAAACTCCCCATCTGCTGTCCCATCTGTTGAATCCATCCCTCCATCCCCTAGTCTTCCACCCCATCTCGATTCTTCTTTCCTTTTCCCTTCCAAACAGTCATCCCCTCCACAAGAGCTAACAGAAACACCCCCTCCTCCAAAGAAACAAGAGGTTTCACCACCTCCACCACCACACAAAATTGTCAAATCAGTTGAGTTTCAACCTATCCCTCCTCTTGCATCCCCAATTCCATGTTGGGAAAGAAGAAGTTGAAAAAATCAGAATGCCAGTCAAGGACAACAAGAGGAAAAAGAGAGTACCAACAAAGAGGAAGAAGTGACAGACAGTTTGAAGAGTTGGGCTCTTAGATTTGGGATGACAAAGATCCCCTTGATGGTTAAGCCTACAAAAGAGGCTAAGGTTGAACGAATGGTGGTGAGGACTGATTTTGTTAAAGAAGAAGATCTTGCAGTCCCAACTTGTTCTCTAGAGCAGCAAATTGAAGAGTTTGACTTGACAAACTTCATGCTGGAGGAAGAGTCCAATCAAGAGAAAGATTTTCTTCAAACACTAGAGGAAGGAAAAGCTGCTCCAAATCCAAAAGAAGAGGAGCACATTCTAGCTGTGGAGGAGAAAAGTGCAGATCCAAGGGCTTTGAGCACAAAGCAGGCTACAGAAGAACCTTCAGTTCTTCTTTCCACTTCATCTCTCTTAAGTTTTATTACTGAAAAGGAGTTTGATCTCTCAAACTCAATATTGGAGAGTGAAGAAAACCATGGTGGTCAAGTTACAGATCAAGAGGACACCATGGAGGAAGTTGAACACGAACAGTAGGACAACAATGAGGCAGTTTACCTGTCAGATTTGGAGGTCTGTTTTTAGAGTTATATTTAGTTTCTTCTAAAATTAGTAGGCTTGTATATTTGGAGGCCACTCTATGAAATTTGGAGGATTCGAGCCATTACGAAGGTAAGTTGTAGACCAAGCTATTTGAGCTCCTGGATGTGCTATTGTTTGTGAAGACAAAGCCCCAGGTTGGGTGACTCTATCAACAAAAGATTGGGTTGACATGAGTTAATTCAGACAAATGAAGTCATTTGTATTGAAGCGGATTAAGCTTGTAATCACAATGACTAGGTCATTACGGAACGATGACCCATCATTGGGCACTCAACGTTTCAAAATCAGCGACCCTGCAAGCGAAACGGTGGAAGAACACACCTTCATGCCTCTATGTCGACCTTCTCTCCTCCACATGACCTGCACAGAGAAAAAATAAAAAAAATGAAGCTTTCAAAGCCATGACCTACAACCTACAAATGGAGAACAAGAAAAATAATTTCCATAAGCGGCGGTGCCGAAGCAAGTCAAGCAAAAATGTTGGATGACAAAAAAATAACAACAAAAATAATTTATCAAAGGAGATAACATGCTTCAGATCCGTTCCAGGTGGAAACCCTTAGCTCTCCTCCACACATGCATCTGCCACATAGGCCTACACCTGTACCACATTTGCATTCAAAAAGGTTAGTCACGTTTTTTAAATTAAAATATAACGTGCTCAATTTCATATGCTAAGTGCATAAGGTGCCTAGGTGGATAGAGGAAAAGTATTAGAAGTGTGAGATGCCTGGTTCGAATCACAAAAAACATAATAAGTTTTTCAATTTTTAAATTTGGAGGAAAATATAGAGAAATAAAATTTTGGAGGATGATTTAGTAGAAAAACTATAGCTAAACCATTTAGTGATAACTAAATAGGTCTCTAAACTTTTAGCAGGGAAATCTCTAATTTAGGGTTAAATTTTTTTTTCTCCTATTCCACCTGTTTTTTCATTCTAGACATTTTATTTGTTAAAGGAAGCTTATCCAACTATTGCATTTTTAGCTATATTTTTGCAATTTTTTGGTGTAGTGGGTCATTTTGGGCTATGGACACCACTAAGGCCAGCAAAAAAAAATAAAATTACCTACCATTCAATTTTTTCCAAAATTTTGAATGTAATTGCATGCTGCAATATATTGTACTAATTTTACAGTTGCCATAAGTCAACTGGAAACTTTGTAACTAATAAAAAACTAGCAGAATTGTAATCAAAATAGTAAAAAAATTAGTTCTGTAACACTTACGAGATCCTAGATCTCATTCCCAATGTTCGGTATATACGGTGCCTTTGGGAAGAGCTTACAGGTAAAGTCATCGTGACTACTACTACACTTAACACCTAATATAGCTGCAACAACGTCATCTAGGCATCGACCCTTTAAATCAACTGGGAGTAATAAGGTCACAGTGCACACACTATGAGCCATCCGATCTATGTGTAAATGATTGCACAACATAAATCCGAACTGATAAATTATCCAACTATATAGTGAAATTTCATGTGCGTATGAATATATTTATTTTAGTCGGTGTCAATAATCACACAGACCCCTTTCAATACTATCTTGGTACCACGTATTGAATTATTTCATGTAAATTAATGCCTCTTTCATTTACCTTCGGGTATATAGAAAGGTCGAGATTCTTTCACATACTATTGGGTATATCAGAAGGGCGCGTAGATTGACGGTATATAGATTGGTAGAACTTATACCTGGAGTGATAAGAGCCAAACCCTGTCAGTGATCTTTGTAAAATGGGCACCAATGCCCCTAAACGTTTTCTTCTGGATTCACAATTACTCAGAGGAAAAAACTATGCTGCATGGAAGAGAAAAACCAAGAAACAACTTGAGTTTGAAGAGATTTTGGCTACTGTGAATGGTAGTCTAACCAGATCAACTACTGATACAACACAATAGTGACATTTTGTTAAAGTACATCAGAAGGCCAAACTCATCATCTTGTTTGGAGTGTCTGATGATGTGCAAAACCAAATTTGAGATGCCAAAATATCCAAAGAAGCATGTGATAAGTTGAGCACAATATATGAGGCCAAGAACAAGAACATTACACTGAATTTACAGAGTCAGTTACACACATTGAAGTTCAAGAAAATGAAAAAATAGAAGCTTTCTTAAGAAGAGTTACAAAATTGGGGGCTTCACTTATAGCCCTAGGAGAAGTGGTCACAGATGATGCTCTCGTTCCCGTTTTTTTGAGAGAAATCCCCTCTTCTTACCACATTTATGTCACAACACTAAATGTTGCAAATATGACAATTAGTATTGATAAGATGGTAAAACTGCTATAACAAGAGGAATCCATGAACAATAAGGATGATGAAGAAGAGCAGGGACTCTCTTCGCATCAAAAATGGAAAGGAAAAGGTAACGGAAAACCTAATTCCTATCTAAAGTCCCAAAATACAAATCAGAATCAAGCGGACAGACAACAGACGAAGCAATGTCCTATCTGCAAAAGAGAACATGGCCCACAAGATTGTTGGTATAATACTTACAAGAAAGGTTCATCTAGCAACTCTAGACCTCAACAACAACAGTCTTAGAAGGGACATTCTAACCAAAATCATGGGTATCAAAAGGGGAACTGGAAAACAAGACCCCATCAGTAAGGAAATATTTTTGAGCAACAAGAATAGTCAGACAATGAAGACTACTTGTTCACTTCTCGATCAAGTGAACCATCCATGTCATCTAGTGATGTTTGATATGTTGTTTCAAGGACCACTCGACACATGACCGACCAAAAAGATTGGTTTATTTCAATGAGGGAAACACCATCAAAAAATCATGTTTTGTTGGGAGATGATTTTTCATATATAGTTTAGGGGATTGGGAACATTTCTCTACCCCTTGGTTCACGTAACTGCAGACTATTAGACGTCTTATATGTCCCTAGGTTGAAAACTAATCTACTTTCATTCAGCCAACTCCTTGATCACAATCTAAAAATTTACTTTGATAGTCATTCCGGAAAGAAAAAGTGTTTGATTTGAGATAAATCAAGAGGATCAAAAATAGTTACAAAAGCCTCTAATGTGGGATGCATGCTCAAAATTGATTTTTTTCACAGAGATAATCAAGAACTTGTGGTGAAGAACTCCACCTTAGCAAATTTGTGGCATCGGAGACTTGGTCATGTAATTTTCAAGTATCTCGAGACACTTCGTCAGCATAATATGGTACATGGACTACCATATCTTTAGAAGGATATAGACAAGTGTCCTCACTATCTAGCAGGAAAACAACATAGAGCTTCATTCTAGAAGAACACATATCGAGCTCATGGTCAGCTTGATCTAGTTCATACTAATCTTTGTGGTTCAATGCAACCATGTCATTATGGATTTTAGTACTTCATGCTATGTGTCGATGATTATTCAAGGAAAATGTGGTTTTTTTGTCTTCGTAAGAAAAATGAAGATTTTAAATCTTTCAAGAAGTTCAAAGTAGCAGTTGAGAATGAAATTGTTCATCACATCAGAAATCTCCACTTAGATCGAGGGGGGAATTCAAGAGTAATGAGTTCAGATACTACCTATAAACTCGTAGGATTCCTCGACACACACTGGAGCAAAATGGCATTGTTGAGAGAATAAATCGTACTATCATGGAAATGGTTTGATGCATGATCAATGAATCTAGACTTGTAAAGACATTCTGGGAAGAAGAAGAAAAGACAACAGTGTATTTATTAAACAAAGTGTTCATAGTTGCTTTTGATGGAGTAACACCATAAGAAGCATGGTCAAAATGGAAACCATCTATTGCACACCTTAGAGTATTTGGGTGAAAAGAAACTATGCACATACCCAAGAAGAACATAAATAAATTGGACATAAAGTCACATAAACTCATCTTCATTGGGTACAACTAAGAGACTCTTGGGTACAAATTGATGGATCCTAAGACTAGAAAAGTCTACACTAGCAGATATGTTGAGTTTTTTTAGAAGAAGGTAGCAGAGACTCCTCCTCCAGACTCACCAAATGTAGAATTTTCTCCACTTGTAAAAATTGAACCTGATGTTCCCTCAGAAGATGAAAGTGACGACAGGGATGATGGTGTTGATAAGATAGATTCACGACCCATGAGAACAATTCAGCATATGTCCAAATGGTGTAATAGCACATTACAAGATGCAAGAATGGATGCTCCACTGGATACATCCACCTCTATACCATGGACTCACAGTAAAGCAATAGAAGAAGTTAACTTTTCTTTGATGAGTAGAGTTATTGAATCTGATGAGCCCTCTACAGCCCAGGAAGCCCTAAAGTGAAAAGCTTGGAAAGATGCCATGGATTCTAAATATCAATCAGTGATGAAGAATGACACTTGGTAGCTTTTCGATCTTCCACCAGGAAAGAAACCCATTGGATGTAGATGGATATATAAAACAGTAAAAAGTAGATGGGACAGTGGATGAGTATAAAGCGAGACTAGTAGCAAAGAGGTATGCACAAATATAAGGCATTGACAATAAGGAGAAATTTTCTCCCATAGCTAAGATAAAAACAATTAGAATGATAATTTCTCTAGCTACACAGTTTGGTTGGAAATTCCACTGGATGGATGTAAAAATCGACTTCCTAAATGGAGATTTATAAGAAGAAGTCTACATGACTCAACCTAAGGGATATATATTACCTGGTCAAGAAGCAAAGGTATGCAGACTCAAGAAATCTCTTTATGGACTCAAACAGGAACCCCAGGCATGGTACATCGAGATTGATTACCATCTCGTACAATATGGATTTGTTAGAAATCCATACGATCGCAATCTTTACCTCAAAAAGAAAGGGGGCGAGATTGTGATTGTCATTTTTTATGTCTATGATCTAGTCATCACTGACAGTTCAGTGAGGGTGATTGATGCAACAAGGAAAGATCTTAATCGATCGTTCCACATGATTGATCTCGGGAAGATGCATTATTGTCTTAGATTGGAATTATTACAGAAAGAGAATCACATGTTTGTTTCTCATATGAAATATACTAAGAAAACGCTCTAGAAATTTAGGATGATGGATTGCACACCAATTACTACACCCATGGAGAACATATTGGAGTTATCTCATTTAGATCCATCACCTGATGTAAGTGCCACTCTTTATTAGTAGTTGATTGGGAGTCTCATTTACCTTACCTACACTAGACATGATATGTAATATATCTATCCAGGTTCATGTAGGAACCAAAATTTTGTCATTGGAAAGTAGCAAGTTGCAATTTGAGATATCTAAAAGGATCAGTGGATCTTGGTCTAGAATACAAGAAGAACAAAAAATTCTTCTTTACTGGATATTCATATTAAGATCATGCAAGAAATATTGATGACAAAAAATCCACTTTTGGATTTGTATTCTTTATGGGATCTGGACCAATATCATGGGAAGTAAGAAACAACACTTTGTTTCTCACTCTTCCATAGAAGTCGAGTATCATTCTGCAGGAGAAGCTGTCTATGAAGCGATTTGACTATGTCACATACTAGAAGGACTTGAAATACCACATGACAAACCAACAACCATCTATGTTGATAATGAAGGCATTCTCAAACTTTTTTGCAATCCATTTATTCACAAGATAAAAAATCACATTGAAGTATAGGTTCATTTCATACATGAACATGTGTTGAAGCACAACATCCAGCTTCAATTTTGTCCAACAGCTGAATAATGAGAAAACATTTTCATGAAGTCACTTGTACATGAAAAGTTTGAGTTATTTAGAGAATTCCTCTCCTCATCTCTTGAGACAATGCACAATTAAGGGGGGGAATGTTAGGTTAGTTAATTATGTATAATATAAATTTATTATTTAATTATTTTTATTAATTAAATAATGTTGTTATATGGTTATACTATAAACCATATTATTGTCTTCTTTTGTTATATGGTTTTATCAACCATATTTGTCTTTTATTTCCACATGCATAATTGTTATAATTGTTTTAAAAATTATGTGCTTCCCGTATGTAATATTGGAAGCAGTTGTGAGTTTATTTTTACCTGTGTAACCTATTTTTGATTTTGCACATGGCTGTTCAATTCCTTTAAGAATTGCAGCACTCCATTTTACTTTTGGTTGATTGTGTTTAATGAAGAAATTCAGACTTCCACCCCTATTGCTCAATTTACATATACGAATAAATTAATGTAGATGTGATTTACTTGATAACATTTGAGCCCCTAAGCGATTAATGAGGAAAACTATATTTGGTAATAAAAATATTTATATACCTTGTCTTTCCCCAAGATAAACAAATCAACATTATCTTTTTATGGTGAAGTCTTAAATGACCTTATAGTGTAATCATTGGCTAGTTTTTTATTGATAATAATGTTGTATAAGTAGGATGGAATTTATTTAGAAAACCGTAAATCTCTCTCAAACTTTTGAAATGTAAATTGTTTTCCTTTGTCAAACATAATAAAAAAAAGTATAAATGAAAACTTTTAACCAATCTTGATAAATTTCTTATTCTCAATAAAAGGTACGTTAATAAGCAATGAGACCCTCAAGCTGAATTTTCTTTTACCTATTTTCGTGAACCCTTTCCTTGATTCATTGTGATATTTCTTAAGTAATGTTAAATTTTGATCTTAAAACAAAGAATATTATTGTTCTAAACCTAAAAAAATACTTTACCTCAGTTGGAGCTTGTGCTTATAACATGTTCAATAGAGGTGTGGAACAAGTTTCAATGTATTGGGTAAGATTAATTAACCTTGTGAGAGATGGAAAATTTGTTCTTAAATAAAATGAATTAAGCAAGTTATTGACATATAATTGATGATCCTCTTTCTGAAATCTTGGCCTTAATATATTTATTCAATAGTATAAAGGAAAGAAGTTCTTACTTGTGGAAATAAGTGTGCAAATTATTACATGAATTTTATCAAGAACGCAAGTTAAGAATTAAGTGAAATTTTAGTGAACAAAAAATACATAACAATAATTTCCTTGTGGGATGCTGCTAAAGATAAGTGTGTTATGTGGTTGGACTTGTATGTGATGTTTTGTTAAAATGGGAAGTGAATAGTTCATGTTGAGAATCGTCGCTTTCCTTGTACTTCGGTGGTCAGTGTGGTGTCAAGCCTATCATGAGTTGGTGGTAGCCATTGTGACCTCTTGTTATGTCATGTAAACTCCAAGGAAGTAAAAAAAAGTTATTCGAGTTTTTTTAGTGATGTATATGTATGTGTATTAGTGGGCATTATAATTAGTATCAAAGTGGATGTTGGTGCTCTCGAACCTATTGGACTGATTAAAATTGTGATGATGTTGTGTGATGGTGGTGGATATTGGAAGAGAAATGCAATATAATCATGATGCGAAATATGTCGCAATTGTGATAATGTGAGTGCACATGTGTATATCACTTAGTGTGTAACTATTGGCGTGTTGATGTGTGGATATTAGAGTATTCCTTCTCCTTTTAAAAAATTCAATGAGAATGTGACTGTGAAACAATGTCTTGTTGTGTGTGGAATATATGTTCTTGTTGATTTCATAGTGTTGGATTCTTTTTTAATTTTGATGTGTGGGTGTGTTGATATGTTGTACGACCAAGTTGGTTATAGTGAGCTGGAATTCTTAATGATGTCATTATCATTTGTGTAGAAAAGTGTGTATTCCCATGTTATATGGTTGCTGACTGTATGTTGTAATTGTGCTCATCATAACTATAATTCATGTGATATGTAATGATTCATGTCGTAATTTAGGGACATATGCTGGGTATATCATCCCTATTGTATAGTGATTGCACTTTTGGTGCAACATGTGGTGATGTGGTGTGTGGTAACCCATGAATGTAATGTATGTGATATAACCTATATTAGTGCCATGCATGAGATGCTATGGTTAATGTGTGTGAACCACCATTGTTTTAGTGATGTAGTTACATGTTATGTTGTGCAACTTACGCTAACTGACCCTGGGGGAAATCGGTGAAGGTGTATGTTTGGAGTGAGGGAATGGGTACCATGGGCCAGTAACTCGAGATGACCTTAGGTCTAGTAGATAATGACATGTGCTTCTTTCCTCCCTCCCTATGTGGTTTTTTTATGGATGCAATATGAGTGTAACTATGACTATGTTTAGCCTTGTCAAAGTGGTGGTAGAATGATGCAGATAGAGATGACAACAATTATACTATTTATATGTTATTTTTCAAGCTGAGGCTCAATGATCCAAGTGTTAGAAACTCGTTGAGTATCCCCTTGGTGGAAAGACAAGGCCACATAGTCATCGTAATGTGTTACTCTTGTATATGTGTTTTATTTGTAAATTGAATTTTTTATTTAATTTATGTAAGGACCAACCATTTTCTTGATTGCCATGTTTTATATTTTGAGAATTTCCTTGGTTTTTGGTACTAACATGCATATTTTGCACTAACTATGGCTATTTCTCCATTTGTTTTTCTTGGATTTGGATCTTCTTTTAAACTTTTAAAATTTTAATGCCTTGCCCAAGGCTTGTACTTTGCCACTTGGCATTTGAATCATAATGCTTTGTTGGTTCTATTGTTGTGATCGGTGGAATAGGGTCATGGGATGTACCATGGAACGGTTGGACCTATGGACCTGCTTCATTGTATGGGGGTGCACCCCAAGGATTTATAGATAACTAGCAGGTTGTTGGGCCACAATTTATTATGTCACTTGGGTTAGGGGTTATTGGAATCTATGTGCCTAGGGCCATAGGGAAACCGACCTCCTTGAGGGAGGCATAAGAGATTTAGGTAGGCATAAGAGACTTGAGAGAGGAATAAGATACTTTAGGGAGGCATAAGAGAATCAAGCGAGGCATAAGATATTTGTGTGTGTATGTGTGATTGATGTTTCGGGATATATGTTGAGTTATTGTGATGTCTTTGGAGTGGTCCAATGATGTATGTTTTACTCATGTTACTTGGGTATGTTGTGTGATGTTGTGGATATGGATTTGATTCCCTTTTTGACACTATGTACCTGTAGCCATTTTTCTGAGTTATGTAAAATCTTCACCTGTGGAATTGGGGAAATGTATGGTTGTTGTAGTACAATTTTGTTTGAGTATTCTATACATCGTTCATAGATGTGTGACAAGTACTATGTTATGTGGACCATGCATGTTCCCTTTCATAATTTGACTAATCTCTTGTGGTGTGGTACCATCATTAAAGTATGTAAAATTATTTTTGTGAATCCTTAGGGTTGTGTATGACCCTGGTAGGGTTTTGCAATGGTATTTCATGGTGGGAACCCATAAGAATGAATAAACTAAAAATATACAACAATGAAATTTTAAAGAACTTGAATTAACAATAATATAAATGGAAATAGTCTAATTAAATAATGTATAAGAGGGAACTTCCAATCTCCACAGAACCTTAAAAGTTAAGAATTCTACCAAAATATTTCTAAGGCTACCCCATGGCTATGCTTTAATGACTGAAATTTTAACCATCGGGTGTAATTTCATCTTTATTTGTTCCTTTCTGCTTACCACCCTTCCTTCCTCTTGTGTTATGTCGCATCATGGACGATGCTTTATTAAGGGGAGGATAATGCAATGGCCCGTTTAATGTTTACCACATTTCCTTGTCTTGGTGACCTTATTGCCAAGCATTGAGTGGTTGTGTGTTCTCCTATTGAATGTCATTTGACTTAGACCTTGTCACACTGAAGGATTAGCATATGTCCTCTTCGTCGTGCCTTCTCATGTTATTTTTGATGCTTCCAGTTACTAGCCTCCACAACATCCTTTACGATTTTTCCTATTAAGGGAAAATCATGTTCTCTAATTGTCAAGCTTGATTATCAGTCATTATTAATATGACTAATAATTATTTTAAGTTGTAATAATAATAATAATAATAATAATAATAATAATATTTTTATTTAATTGTCGACTAACGTTTATTTTATTTTAGTGTAAATTTGTATCAATTTTATTATTATTTATGTCTAAGGTATTTTGTTTTATTATTGATCATTTATGTAGCGTTAGCCTCGTTTCACGCAAAGGAAGAAATTACCCTCTTGTTATGCCATGGTTGGTCATTGTCATAAGCTACCATAGAAAACTCCAACCACAAGTATTTACCAATTGGTTGATTAGGACCGTGTTGTAAATATCTTCCCCCTGGGTAGATATAGACAAACAGAAAAATATGGAAATCAAAGAAACTCAGAGCCCGATATTTATTGCATCACCAACAGCCCATGGTGCAGGTAAGAGGTGCACGACAGAAGGTGTCAACACAAAAATGGACGTGCCCATGGCGCAGGTAAGAGGCGCACGACAGAAGGTGTCGACACAAAAATGATTGCACCCATGGTGCAGGTAAGAGGCGCACGACAGAAGGTGTCGACATGAAAATGATTGCACCCATGGCACAAGTAAGAGGCACACGAAAAAATGTGTAGACATGAAAATGATTGCGTCCATGGCACAGGTAAGAGGTGCACGACAGAAGGTGTCGACACGAAAATGATTGCGCCCATGGCACAAGTAAGAGGCACACGACAGAAGGTGTCGACACGAAAATGATTGCGCCCATGGCGCAGGTAAGAGGCGCATGATAGAAGATGTTGACATAAAAATGGATGTGCCCATGGTGCAGGTAAGAGGCGCACAATAGAAGGTGTCGATACGAAAATGGATGCGCCCATGGCGCAGGTAAGAGGTGCACGACAGAAGGTGTCGACACAAAAATGGATGCGCCCATGGAGCAGGTAAGAGAGTGTCGACATGGTAGAATTTGCACCTTTGCGTAGGTAAGGGTATTTCGACATGAATATGGATGTGCCTATGGTGCACCTTCAGGAGGCGTAACATTCTGAGCGCTGACAGGAAGTAGACCCTGACCCAGATATTCAGACGGCCATAACTTTTCACAGGGATCTCGGATTCACGCAAGGTTGGAATTTTTGGAAAGATTATGAGGTCCTCTATCCAACTACGATTGGATATGTTTAATTGGGTGGGAACAAGTTCTTAAAAATTCAAAATACAGTTCACCACTTTTTTTAAGTTTGCTAGAGTTCGCACCTACCACCATAATGAGATAAATTAAATGCAACCTGGAGGTGGTTGGGGTACATTTGGATTTCCTCTCTCTTCCCTCTCTCATTATTACTATAAATTGTAAGGAGGGGCTTCTTTCTAAAGGTTGGAAATTCTTGTTTTGCCCCTCCCTTCTTCTCTTTGGTAGACGAATTTGTGGAGATCAAACCTCCCATTTAAAACTGTAATGGAACTTTGCCTCTTGGCATTTTTTAGTGTATTGTATTAATCTTTGGAGCAAATAATGCATGTCTGTGGATGATTTTCAACCCTCTCTATGTTCATTTGCATCCTCTTGATATTTCACTACAAATCTGGTCATTTGTGCATGATCTTGCATTACATTTTTATGGTTTGTGTTTATTGGCAAGACAAGTGTTCTTCATTCCTCGGTGCATCACCTTTGTAGTTTAGGTTTTATTTTATGCATTTTCTTACCCTGTCTCATTGGCAAGTTAGATTAGGTTGTTAGTAAACCCTTTGCTTTTTTATGTGTGCATCTGAACAGAGGAATAGGAACCAGCCTTCATCCGGAGAGCTTTTCCAATTTCGCAAGGTCCCACACTTGGGGGAAAAGCTCCATGTTATGCAATCGCACTGAGAGTCTCAACCCATCGAGTTGCAGACATCCAGGGGTGCTGTGATTCACCATCAACAATTTTGGCACACCCGGTTGGACCAAGAGGTAATTCCACAAGATTTGAAGGAAATTTCAAGAAAATTGGACTAAGATATTGCATGTTTTACAATTTCAGATTTTTCACCTTTCAGGCTTAACTTTGAAATCAATTTTCAAGGGCTTAACTTGCTCGAAACAAGTCAAAATTTCACCAGTTGATAGATTGGGGGATAATATTCAAAAGGGTATTCTTAGTTTTTTTAGATTTTGAATTTCAAAATTTCATGGTTTTTTGGTATTTCGGGTTTTCCTAGTTGCCTTGCATGACCTGAGTTTCACCTGTACCTTTCAGAGATTAGTAGCTGCACAAAAATATCCCATAACCAAATTGAAGAGATGTATCTTCTAGGTCCTTCAAGTTTTAATTTCTATTTTTAATATTTGTCAAGTTTGGTGTGTAACCTAGCAGAATCTATCCTTTTGAGGCTCATTATCTAACACATATGGCGACTCCAAAGGTGTAGAATTCAGTGGTGTAGAAGCAATAGTTTCCGAGGCGCATGAGAAGAATTCGAACTAGGTCTGATACTCGAGAAGAAGGGTTATTTTTCCACTTACAGCTATCGCCAGACAAAGGAAGGAGAGGAAGAAGACCACAAAGATCACTATCTCCACCTAACAAAACTTTATCAACCCCTCCACCTGGTAGACCTTTCATCCAATCAACAAGGGTTCTTAGGCCAATCAGAATGGCACAACCACCGAATCCCTTTGTCAATTTCACTGGTAGCAGCCCACTTTCCCTCAATGCACAGAATCTAGTTCTAAT
This sequence comes from Taxus chinensis, assembly GCA_019776745.2. Taxonomy (NCBI): domain Eukaryota; kingdom Viridiplantae; phylum Streptophyta; class Pinopsida; order Cupressales; family Taxaceae; genus Taxus; species Taxus chinensis. The sequence continues at coordinate 413,540,735 of CM034155.1, read as the reverse complement.
TGTAGCATTGAAGAACATTCCATTTTTCACTGGAGAAAATCATACCACTCCTGGTGATCATGTCAAAGACATCACTAACGTTTGTGTAATCCATGAGATAAATGAAATGGATGTTTTTGTCAAATTGCTAGCATATTCATTCAAAGGGAAGACATTGCAATGGTTTAGGATCCTTGGAGCTGGTTCTATCCAAAATTGGAATTAGTTATGCATAGTTCTCCATGAGCGGTTCAAAGAAAAGGGAGATAATTTGTCTCTACTAGAACAATTGACGACTATCAAGAGAGCTCCCCATGAGTAGTTGACTGACTTCAACTTCAGATTTCAAAGGTCTTGGGATAGAATTCTAGTGGCCGTTAGGCCAACAACTGAAGGTGCTTTTATATACTATCTTAAGGCTTTGAATTCCAATATTTCTATGTTAATTCAATCTATGGGAGGCACAACCTTACCTGCTACTTATAGCATTGCCATTAGGGCTGAAAAATATCTTATTCAAGCTGGTAAGCTGGTTGTTAGGTCTCCCATGCCCTTGTATCCAAACTTAGAAAATATAAGCACTAGTCAGGCACACACTTTGGCTCCTATACCCACTCCTAGAAATCAAAGTTCAAATGAAACTACTACTTCATCCTCTAGTGCTTCAAATGGACTCCAGGAGGTTATGAAACAATTGCAGAACCTTGGAAATGAGCTGGTGAATATCAAAAGACAACAAGCTCAAAGTGCTAGACCATATCAGCCTCAAGCACAGTACCAGGCTAGGCCCCCATACCATCAAAATAGGTCACTAGCTTAGGCTGCAAATAAAAATCAAAGCCAAGTAAGGCCTCCCACCAATAGACCATTTCAGCCCTATAACCCCATTTTTGCATCTGCTTCTAAAGCATTAGTGCCAGTGCAAAAAAATATAGCTCAAGAGTATGATTGGTGTTTCCCATGTAATGAACCTCACAACCAATCTATGTGCTTCAATGGTGCTTTGAATCAAGCCTTGATGGTGACAACTACTGGCGTAGAGGGTGAAGTGAGTCAAGAAAAAAATCAGCATCAAGGGACATCTCAGCAAAACATAGGTCTAAATGATACCACACTTGTGAATTGGCAAGCTGAGCATTTTTGTGGCATGAATCAAAAAAATTCTCAAAGTGTAGCAGCTAACACAAGATCAAAGAAGAGGAATATTGGTGAAGGGAAGTCATTGGCTCCAAGTGATCTACAACCTTCCATCACTCCACAAGGTGTTAGTAAGAAAAATACAGTTCCAAACATGTAAGGACAGCCTAAACCACCTTCTAAACCAACTCAAGTGCCAGTTGTTGCTGCCCATGCACAAGAAAGGAATGTGTCACCTAAAGGAAAAAAAAGAGATCTTTCATCCCCATTTAGCATCATTGATCAAATGAAGAAGACAAATGTGAATATATCAATGTGGGAATCTTTATCCATCCCAGGACAAAGAGATCTTCTATAAGCTGCCATGAAGAATTGGTCAACTTTGAACCAGCGCATCCATATGCAAGAAAAGGTCCTGACAAATACTGCTCAGCTTGAAGGGAATCATGGAGGACAACAAGGTAAATTTTTTAAGCCCCCTCCATTCTATATTTCATTAATTATTGGGGATAAACTAGTACACAATTGCATGATTGATTCTGGGGCAAGTAGTTCTGTCATGCCTAAGCAAATAGCTGATCAGTTGGGTCTCCAATATGAATTCATATATAAAGGGGTAGTGCAATTGGATGGGGCAACAGTAGCAATGGTGGGAGTGATTAAAATTGTGAATCTTACCTTGCATGCATGCCCCAACGTTACCTTTTTGCAAGATGTGTCAGTGATAGATTTTCCACCACTCTTTGCCCTATGCTTATCAAGGGATTTCACAACTAGAATTGGAGGCTACTTATCTGTTGATTGGTCACACATGTTGTTCAGAACAAGATATGGTACTAAGGTCACAATCAGATCTGAACCAATTGCAAAATTTCATATTGAGCCTCATACTCCAAGCCAAATCAATACCAATTGTTCAACATTTGATCGAGAAGATTATCAAAGCACAAATGAGGCTGACACCAAAGTTGGAAGCATCCCAGATTTAACTCCTGATGAATGGGTGAGCAAGGTACATGCTTTTGATCCCTACCAAGAAGTAGAAGAATCTGAGCTAGGAATCTATTGCATACATGAAGAAAACCGGCCTATTCCTAGCATCACCAAACCAGACCATAAGGATGAAAATGAGGTATGGCAGTTATTTTTCGATGGATCAAGGAGTAGGCAAGGTGCAGGAGGAGGAGCTATGCTTGTTTCACCTTAAGGTATCAAATATTATTCAACTTTCCATTTCCAATTTTCCTGTTCAAACAACACAGCTGAATATGAGGCCTTGACTCATGGACTTCATTGGGCCAGGAAAAAGGGCATAAATAACTTGCAAGTATTTCGTGATAGTGAGCTGATCGTAAACCAAGTCACAGGAAAAAATTCCGCCAAAAATGATCTACTGAAGAACTACAAGAATAGGGTATGGGAGCTCGTCAAGGATTTTAAAGCTTTCAAGATCGTTTCTATACCTAGGAAGAGAAATGAAGTTGCGGATAGTCTCGCAGCAGTTGGAGAAAATTTGGATGTGGTTGACAACATCAAAAGGTAAAAAACACAACCACATATCCATGTGATTGTGAGGCCAGCAGTTCTAGATAATAACACAAGCTGGCAGGTGTTTGAGAACGATCAACAGATCATCAATTTCTTACAAGAAGAGGTTGAATTCTCAGCTAGGAATCAAGATAGATTAGAGTAGCAGTACGGGGATCAAGTAGTGCAGTTGCGTACAAATAAGCTTCCCAAGGGTTTAGTAACATTGGAGTCTATATTCAACCCTAATGACCAGTTTTGTAAGGAAAAGGCTAACATACAGGTCAAGAGAGCAGATTCAAAGCTAATTCCGGTTGGGGAAGGAAAAATGCTTCAAATTGGTAAAGTGGCCACTGAGCAGGAGAAATCAAATTTCATACAAATTTGCCAAGAATTTCCAGATGCCTTCACTTGGAGCTATGAAGACTTGAGAGGTTTCAATCCGAAGTTGGCAAAACATACCATAGAATTGGATCCAGACGCTAAGCCCATCAGGAAGAAGTAGAGACCAGTCAACCCTCACATTGAGCCTCTAATGAAGAAAGAACTAAACAAGCTAATAGAGGCAAGCATTATATTTCAGATCAAGCACTCAAGCTGGGTTGCAAACTTGGTTCCGGTCAGGAAGAAGAGATGAGAAATCAGGTTGTGTGTGGACTTCCGAGACCTCAACAGGGCATCTCTCAGAGACCATTACCCACTTCCTTCAATGGAACAAATATTGCAAGTGGTGTTTGGTTCAAAGAGATTCTCTCTCCTAGATGGCTACTCAGGGTATAATCAGGTAATGGTGAAAGAATATGACCAGATCAAGATGGCTTTCACCACTAAATGGGGCACATATGCCTACAAGAAGATGCCATTTGGACTATCAAATGCTAGAGCCACTTTCCAAAGGGCAATGAATATGGAATTCAAGGGGTTGATTAATAAAATAGTTCTGATATATCTTGATGACATCACTATATTCTCCAAAAATGTAGTGGATCACCTCTTTCATCTGAGGCAGGTATTTTAGAGGTGTAGAAGATTTGGGGTATCATTGAATCCCAAAAAATGCATATTCCTGACTCACGAAGGAAAACTTCTAGGCCATATTGTTTTAAAGGAGGGATTGATGATTGACCCAGAAAGAGTTGAAGAAATTCAAGCGTTTCCATTGCCAAGTCACAAGAAGGCTCTTCAAAGCTTATTGGGAAGGATCAATTTTGTCCGCAGGTTTGTTCTAAACTTTGTAGCTCTCGTAAAGCCAATAACGCTGATGTTAAAGAAGAGCATGGCATTTAAGTGGACAACTGAAGGCAAGGCAAGTTTTGAGGCAATAAAAGAGGCTATATCTCAAGCTCCGACTCTCGTCAATCCAGACTTCTCCAAGGATTTCATGCTATATTCCTTTGGTGGTGGAGACACAATTTCTACAATCCTGGCACAGAAAAACAAAGAAGGATTAGAACAACCAGTTGCTTTCTTCAGTCAAGACTTGGAGGAATATGAAACTAGGTACTCTTTCATTGAAAAGCATGTCCTTATAGTGATCAGGAGTTTAAATAAATTCAAGCACCTGGTCTCAAACAATAAGATCCAATTATTGGTCTCTCATGCGAGAGTCAAGGACTTCCTTCTAAACAAGGATCTAAATGAGAAATGTGCAGGATGGATCACTTGTGTCATGGAATATGACATCGAAATTAAGGTCACTAAGCTAGTATGTGGAAAAGGACTATGTGAACAGCTAGCTTTTAGTCGGAAAGTTGAAGCAGGTGATGAAAAAGAGGTTGTCTTGGTACTACAGGATGGTCAAGAACAAGAAAATGATGATGTGCTTGCTCCTTGTTGGACTCAGAATATGATGAACTTACTACAAGTAGGCCTATGCCCTCCAGAATTGAGCTAAGTGAAAAGGAGATACTTCATATTACAAGCCATTCCATATGTGCTTGTTGATGGTGTTTTGCTCAAGAAAGACATCAATGGAGTTCTATTGAGGTGCATTGGGACAATTCAAATTGAGAGGGTGTTACGAGATTTTCATGATGGAGATTCTGGAGGACATTTCAGCCCACAGGTAATAGCTCTTAAGATAATGAAGGCAGGGTATGATTGGCCCACAGTGTTCAGTGACTGCTATACATGGATAAGAAAGTGTAAGAAATGTGCACTCTTCACAGGAAAAGAAAGACTAACAGCACTTCCATTGCACCCAATTTTTGTTGACCAAGCATTTATGCAATGGGGATTGGACTTCGTCGGGGTCATCAATCTGAACTCAAGCCAAGGCCACAAGTGGATTATCATGGCAACATACTATTTCACCAAGTGGACCGAAGCAGTAGTGCTCAAAGAAGAAAATGAGTCTAACATACTAGAATTTTATGAAGGAACAGTGACCAGGTTCAGTGTTCCGGCCACTATCATATCAGACAATGCACTGGCATTCATAGGTTCCAAGATTACAGAATGGGCTGTCAAGAATGGGATCTATTTGAGCACCTCTTCAAATTATTACCTACAGGGTAATGGACAGGCAGAGTCCACGAACAAGAATTTGCTAAGGATCATCAGAAGGACTCTGGATGAAAACCAAAGGACATGGCATACGAAGCTAAAATCAGCATTATGGGCTGATAGGATAACACCAAATAGGTCTACAGGTAATTCTCCCTACAAGTTGGTATATGGGAAAGAGGTAGTATTGCCGATATCATTAGAATTTCCAGCATTGGAGCTCATGAAGTAGTTGGAGTTATCTAAGTTTGAAACAATGGAGGCCAGGTATGCAGAGTTGATAGAATTGGAAGAAATAAAAGAACATGCAGTTCAGACGATTGAGAAGGAACAGGCCTTAATAAAAATATGGTTTGATAAGAAGGCAAGAGCAAAGACCTTCCAAGAAGGGGACCTAGTTCTGAAATAGGATGCAGATCGGGAAAAACTAGGAAGGCATTCCAAGTTTGATGCCATTTGGAGTGGTCCCTACATGGTCACGGGATGTAAAAGTAGTAATTCTTTCAAATTGTCTACATTGGATGGAGAGGAACTTCCGATTCCGGTAAACAGAATCTATCTTAAACATTGCTACTAAAAGGAAAAGGTTTACCCTTGTAAATATTAGCCTAGCTTTTAATTCCTCTAAGTGTGTATGCACATCGTCTTGTTGTAGTTAGGTTTCAATTTCCCTAAGTGCTCTAGCACAGGTTTCACTGCTCTCAGGTTGAATTTCTACAGTTCATCATGCTCTCAGAGAAGGAGTTGCGATATTATGGCTCAAGATCATAAATCAAGTTAGTTTCAAGTTATTTCTTATGACTCCATGCCCAATGGATTGCTAAAAGGCCACTGATATTCTACCTAGTAGGTAGGTGATCCCATTGAGTTGCCAAATTGTTGTAAATATCTTCCCCTCGGATAGATATAGACAAATAGAAGAATATGGAAATCAAATAAACTCAGAGCCTGATATTTATTCCATCACCAACAGCCCATGGTGCAGGTAAGAGGCGCACAACAAAAGGTGTCAACACAAAAATGGATGTGCCCATGGTGCAGGTAAGAGGCGCACAACAGAAGGTGTCGACACGAAAATTATTGCGCTCATGGTGCAGGTAAGAGGTGCATGACAGAAGGTGTCGACATGAAAATTATTGTGCCCATAGCGCAGGTAAGAGGCGCACGACAGAAGGTTTCGACATGAAAATGATTGCGCCCATGGCGCAGGTAAGAGGCACATGACAAAAGGTGTCGACATGAAAATGATTGCCCCCATGGCGCAGGTAAGAGGTGCACGACAGAAGGTGTCGACAAGAAAATGATTGCGCCCATGGCGCAGGTAAGAGGCACATGACAGAAGGTGTCGACACGAAAATGATTGCACCCATGACACAAATAAGAGGAGCATGACAGAAGGTGTCGACAAAAAAATGGATGTTCCCATGGTGCAGGTAAGAGGCGCACAACAAAAGGTTTCGATACGAAAATGGATGTGCCCATGGCACAGGTAAGAGGCGCACGACAGAAGGTGTCGACACAAAAATGGATGCGCCCATGGCACAGGTAAGAGAGTGTTGACATGGTAGAATTTGCACCTTTGCGTAGGTAAGGGTATGTCGACATGAATATGGATGTGCCTATGGTGCACCTTCAGGAGGCGTAACATTCTGAGCGTTGACAGGAAGTAGACCCTGACCCAGATATTCAGACGGCCATAACTTTTCACAGGGATCTCGGTTTCACGCAAGGTTGGAATTTTTAGAAAGATTATGAGGTCCTCTATCCAACTATGATTTTATATATTTAATTTTGTGGGAACACGTTCTTAAAAATTCAAAATACAGTTCAACACTTTTTTTAAGTTTGTTAGGGTTCTCACCTACCACCATAATGAGATAAATTAAATGCAACTTGGAGGTGGTTGAGGTATATTTGGATTTCCTCTCTCTTCCATCTCTCATTATTCCTATAAATTGTAAGGAGGGGATTCTTTATAAAGGTTGGACATTATTTTTTTTCCCCTTCCTTCTTCTCTTTGGCAGATGAATTTGTGGAGATCAAACCTCCCATTTAAAACTGTAATGTAAATTTTCCTCTAGGCATTTTGTAGTGTATTGTATTAATATTTGGAGGAAATAATGCATGTCTGTGGATTATTCTCAACCCTCTTTGTGTTCATTTGCATCCTCTTGATCTTTCACTACAAATCTGGTCATCTGTGCATGATCTTGCATTACATTTTTATGGTTTGTGTTTATTGGCAAGACAGGTGTTCTTCATTCCTCGTTGCATCACCTTTGTAGTTTAGGTTTTATTTTATGCATTTTCTTACCCTGTCTCCTTGGCAAGTTAGATTAGGTTTTTAGTAAACCCTCTGCATTTTTATGTGTGCATCTGAATAGAGGAATAGGAACCGGCCTTCATCCGGAGAGCTTTTCCAATTTCACAAGGTCCCACACTTGCGAAAAGCTCCATGTTATGCAGTCACACTAAAACTCTCAACCCATTGAGTTATAGACATCCAGGGGTGTTTTGATTCACCATCAATAGACCGCATACATGCTTGTTTTTTTTCATTTAATATAAAGGAGAGTTTGATAGTCTAACCATTGACCTACCTTTCTTAATGACACACTATCTTTCTTATTAGCGTAGGGACTATTGATTTCCCTCCCTCCTATTATTCTAGAATTTGGAGGCATGGATATGCCTTGGAAGTGGGGACACCCACCTCCCTATTTATCGCTTTATGGCCATTTAATTGGCATGCCTGGTGTGGGATATAAGGAAGCATTGGTTTTTTTTTGGGGGTGGGGGGTTTGTGTTAGGCATGGGGAGGGATTTTATTTCCCTTTCACTGTTGGCCACGTGAGGTTGGGTAAATGTTTGTGGGTCTATGAAAAATGAGATTTCTCTACTACAACGTTAGACTAAAGGCTCCTCTCCTGCATGCGTGGGAGGATGTACATACCTATTTTTTAACTACCTTTTTTACCAGCTACGTCGGTGTGCTTCGAAAAGGTGACATGTTCAGACTGGACACCTGGTGATGGTGTTGGGGGGAAGCAAGGTCGAGTTTTAAAATTCCCTTTTTTATGTGCTTATCCTTATGTGACCTTAAAGACCACATCTCTTGTAGGCATTTAGTCAACAGTTTTCTAGCCACGTGCTTTGCTCCACGCTTTGTATACAAGATCCTAAGTTTCCTACGATCCCATCCTTCTTGATCCATCTCCTCTATTCTTTGATGGATGTTCTTTCTTTTTCCAAAGCTTCCATATTTCCCTTGGCCACGTGTATTTCTATCTAGGGTGACCAGATCAATATGTTTTTTTTAGTTTCCTTTTTTGTGCTTTCCTTGCAATCATGGAATTCCTATGACCTCATCTCCTTCAGGAATTTTGCAAAGTAGTTTACCTTCCTTGTGGTTACTTTCACTTTTTACATGCATGGCCTCTTTTTCGTCTGCTTCCATGGCTATTTAGAAAAAAAAATTCCCTTTTGCTTCATTGGATGTTATTTCCTTGCTCTTACTATCCCTTTCTGACACAGGGTAGGAGTAAGTTTGTAAGGTTGTGGGGTCTAGTTTTTCTCCTATCTCTCATGGGTTCCTGGAGCCTTTCCATTAAACCAATTTTATGTATACACTACCATCATGGTAGTCCTTGGGACCTATTTTCTCTAGACATATGCACTCGTGGTTTTGGGAGTTCCATACCTGTGCCAACATGGGAGTATGTGGAGATTTTAGTGCCCATCATATTTGTGGACAAAGATTTGACCTGAAGATTTTTGTTGTTGGTTCATGAAGTGTCCATGCAACTAGTATAAGATGGAACTCAGGAAATATAATTAAACCATTGTTACAATTGCTAATATTTAAAAATATCAAGAAATAGAACTTTCTCTTCCCTGAAATTGGCTTGTCTCTGCTAGTTTTGATGTGGGTTTGTACGCCTTGCTGAAAAATATCCCCTTTCCTCTTTAAATATGTTTCTTTTTTTAAATATACTAGTTATCAGTATTAAATTAGACAAAAAATATGTATTCCTCTTCTCTGGTTATTGAGTATTCATGCTTCAATAATCAACCTTCTAACATTATTAGCCGCATTTCTAGGTTTAAGTAACAAGTTTGTCATGTTTTTTATTTCTAGAGTTTTCTGTTGTAAAAACAAGCCTATTGTACTTCGAATAGAATGTTTTATTTTTTCTACATTGTTAGATAATAGCTTATTGTTGCTATGTGTAGTCTCATCTTGCTCAGTTCTCATGAACTGACTTAGGTTAATGATGTGTTGTAGATGGATTTTGTGAGTAGATGAGGGAAATACTTGTAGGAAAGTGCTTCAATCTTGGTTATGAAGTTCCTTTGTACAAATACTTTAATGTTGTAAAACTCAGGATTGGGTTATGTGGGAATTTAATGGAATAATAGTGCCTTAGTGTTAGTTATTGTGGAGTGTTTTTGTCGTAACTATTGAAATTTTATCTTGTATTGTTATCATAGAAGATATAAAAGTTGATTGTTGTATGGTTACGAGAGACTCTAATCTATTATAGAAATTATAGTAATTGTAAAGCGTGGCATGACTAATGTTTTTCTCTCTTGATCCCTAGTCATGGTTCTATAGAGTTAGTTGTCCCTTTGGGTCATGTGTCTTGTTGGAAATAATTGATGTATCCTTTTATAGTTTTCACAAACAAGTAATGTTAAACTTTTCTGCTAAGGTTTAAATTTTAGTTGTAAACCCTTTTAGGACATAGTAATAACATATTTATAAGCATAAGAAAAATGGGTTGGATAATGATTATAAAAGTCAAATATATATATATATATATATATTAATGTACATGTGATTTACTTGAAAACATTTGAGCCGCTAAGCGATTAATGAAGAAAAATATATTTCGTAATAAATTTTTTTATATAGCTTGTCTTTCCCCAAGCTACACAAATCAACATTATCTTTTTATGGTGAAGTCTTTAATAACCTTATAGTGTAATCATTGGCTAGTTTTTGGAAGATAATAAGGTTGTATAAGTAGGAGGAAATTTATTAAGAAATCCTTCAATCTCTCTTAATAATTTGAAATGTAAATTGTTTTCCTTTGTCAAAATTAATCAAGAAAAGTCTAAATGAAATTTTTTAACCAATCTTGATAAATTTCTTAGCCTCAATAAAAGGAAAGTTAATAAGCAATGAGACCCTGAAACTAAATTCTTTTTTACTTGTTTCCATTAACCCTTGACTTGATTCATTGTGTTCTTTCTTAATTAGTGTTAAATTTTGATCTTAAAACAAAAAAGATTATTGTTCTGAACCTAAAACAATACTTTCCCTCAGTTGGAGCTTGTGCTTATCACCTATGTAATACAGGTGTGGAACAATTATCAATGACTTGGGTAAGAATAATTAACCTTGTGAGAGGTGGAAGATGTTCTTAAATTAAATGAATTAAGAAATTTATGGACATATAATTGATTATCCTCTTTCAGAAATCTTGTCCTTAAGCTATTTATTCAATAGTATAAAGGAAATAAGTTCTCCCTTGTGTAAAGAATTGTGTGAATCACTACATGAATTTTGTGAAGAATGCAAGTTAAGAATTAAGAAACATTTTAGTAAAAAGAAAAAAACTTAATAATACTTTCATCATGGGATGCCCCTAAATGTAAGTGTGTTCTATGCTTGGAATTGTATGTAATGTTCTCTCAAAATGGGAAGTGAACAGTTCATGTTGAGCATTATAGATTTCGTTGTACCTTGGTGTTTAGTGTTGTGTCAAACCTATCATGAGTTGGTGGTAGGTATTGTGACCTCTTGTTGTGTCGTGTAAACTCTAAGCAAGTCAAAAAAAATTATCTTAGTGTTTTTTAGTGTTGTATTTGTATGTGTATTTAGCAGGTGTTACACATTGTATACTCCTTGACTCATTGTGAAGTCACCCACAAAGGTAATATTTTTGTGTCGTGATCTAAATAGTGACTATAGTATCTTCAATAAGGGTTAGGTGTTTGTCCAAAAAAAAAAGAACTCCCTTGTGATAATAAAATAAATCCCCATTTATTTTATTAGTTTTAAAACCAGTTTGGATTTTTTGGGAGACCCATTTCCCAAATTTTACTTAGACTCATTAAAAAATAGCATAATTCATCTTATCCCAAGCATAAATTACTTATTAACTTTCTTCATCATTTTATAGACTGTAAAATTTTTTTGAAGTTATACCAAGGACAACACACTTTTCTTTTTGTTTTAATGCTTTATTTAGCCTTTAAATAACATTTATAATTTTTTGTAGTGATAAATATATGTGCAAGATGATAATAGTTTAAAAAACATTACTTAGTCATTTGTAAGGTAAAACACTAAAAAAAATTCCACATCGTGGTTAGATTTAAGTTTTATATTATATTTTTAAGGTCAAATTTAACTCAACATTTTAGCTATTTAGCAGGTTGGAAAATAACAAATCTTGCACAGGATGTGTCTGGAAAGATAGTGTTTATTTCACTAAGATAAAAGATTATTTTAGACAAAAAATAAATCTATAAGTCTTGTGCATAACAATACCATGGATATGTGACAATTGTCACTCATCGGTGAGGCTATCTATGTCTAAATACATGTGATCAGATAAAAAGATGATGTTCTCTATGTGGCATCAATTAGTTAGTTAACAATATCAAGGAGCCTTCTAGTTAACTTCACCCCATTGATTGACATGTGTCAAAAATCAGTAGTAGGATGTAAGGATAAGATTGAGAAAAAGAGACTAAAATTTTAGGGATCACATAGAATGAAAGCATTTATGGATGCCACGTGTTCACCGTTAATGCACCCATGGTACTAAACTTACCATGACTGAGAGACTTAATTTCCATGGTGATTTAATGAAATATAAATATTTATTAGATGATTGAAATCAAATAGATAATATGAAAAACATGCATGATCTAACATTTAATGAAATATAATTCAAAGTAACAAGAGGATGAACATGACTTATCTAATAATTCACTATTTGGGATGATTTTTGAATGGAATACCGATGAAATAGGTTGGATATTGGTTGTGTATGCTTATTTTGAAAAACATAGATCAAGAATGAGGACATGACCACCTCGAATACTAGTGTCCGAACTACATGCTATTGTCTTGGCATTAGCCGCAGATATTATAATTTTTTGGTCTAAAAATAGATCGGTTACTTCATTATTTATCACAATGATTTCACTTTATGGTTTCACTATCACACTTGAACTTATAAAACAAATCCTAGGTATGTGCACAAGACACAAACATGTATTAGAGTTAATAAAACATGTATATGGATGAGTCGAAATGACCTCAATAATCACCTTAATGTGATTTTAACCGCATGTTGCACTACATTTCACACTAAATGTAGTTCTCTTGTGTGTGTGTGTGTATGATATAATCATGTCCCTTAAAGCTAGCTTTCCTTTATGCCAATTTAACCAATATAATAAGATATAACTAATTTTCCCCAAGATGAGTGTTTGTGATGAAATTCAAGAATCACCATTTCTTTGTACTAAATTATATAACCCAAATGAAGTACATTGGTGTTTCGTTTTTCTCAAGTAGTAGAAAATAAGTAATAGCCCAAAATTTCTCACTCCTTACAATATAAATTCATGTATATATATTATTCCTTTGATTGATTTTTTTGAAAAAAAAACCCTAAAAATTGACCCTTAGTGATAATAGAAGTTTTAGAAAAGATAATGATTAAAGTTATATTGTTAAAAATTAGAGAAAAGGGAAAGAGGACACAAGAAATAAAATAGGATAGTACTGTTAACCTAGCTATTTTTTAGAGATTTTTTGTTGTGTGTTAGTTTCTCTTCACATGGTTTATGGCCTTCGATGTCTACACATATATTGGTTGGTTTCCTTTTACCAATACATACATACATACATATGTTTGTGTGTGTGTGTGTGTGTGTGTGTGTGTGTGTTTGTATTCAACCCTTAGATCATTGAATAATGTAAGAGACCCATTCCTCTCTTATTTTTCAAGCAAGAATTTGTATCAGAGCATTATTTACTGAACATGTAAAAGGGAGAGGTATTTGAAACATGCCGCAAATATAGTCATGTGAACTTTTATGTGTCTTACTAGTGGTGATTTTTTTCATTTGTGCAAGGGAATAAACCTCCCCAAACATGGAATATAGACCTGTATTTATCCTAATAACAACCTATGTGCAGGCAGAAAAGCATGTGGTTAACTTCAAACCTGAGTGGAATAAATCCTATTGTTTTATTTTAGCTTGTGTGTAGAAACTGATTAACTAAAATTTGGAATTTATTTTAATTCTATAATTAATATAATATTCATAATATAAGTGAATAATAGATAAAATCATAAAGAAAAATTATCTAAGTAATCTAAGCTATGAAAATAGAAAACCTTATAGTGCAGCAAGAGCTTAGTTGATTCGACAATGCCTTTAGACTGTGTTACAAAATAAACATGATGAAAAAAATCTAGGAAATAATAGACATAAGCTCCTAAAAACATAGATATCAAATAGTATGTTGGATTGGGGAACTGTGATCTATGAAAAATCTCAACAAAAATCCTATGAGGTTTTGCTATGTGATCTCTTTTATTTTCTTCTTATCAGACTAGTGTCGTTGGACTGTGCAATATGTTGCTAGAAATTAGTGATGAATGAAAAACCTTTAAAACCCTAATAAAAGTATCAAAGCCCTAAAAAATAAATATGTATATCAATGGGTCTGATTGTTCTCACTAAGAGTTACACTACATCTCTAACCCGATATATTTCTATGTTCTTATGTGTTCAATCATGCCCTAGATTATCTTGTAACAACTGAACTTTTTGAAAGTAGCGAGCAATAACTAGGTGTAGAAATATAATAAAATGGTGGATGGAATAGTATAAACTTCCCTTATATGGAATTTGATGCACATGAACCAGCATTGTTGTAGTGTCTACTCCTTTATGACACTTATTATTTTTTGATTTTAATTACTGTCGAGTATAGACATGGTTGCTATTGTATCATTTTGGTTTAGAATGATGTTAGATGATAAATATATCCCGATTTTGATTGATTGTGATTCGTAGTATGATTGTGTGGATTCTTATACACATATAGAGACATGTTATATTTGATGACGATGATGTTTTGTTGATATATGTATTACTGACATTCAGAATTCTCATCACGTTGAGTAGGATTTAGCATTTGAACTAATCTTGAGATCTTGTTGATACTGATAAAAAGATAGAATACAGATGTTGTTGAAATTTTAGACAAATTATAGCATTGTTAATAGAAATAATTATTTAGCTATATGTGAATGGTTATTGATTTATATGTGTATATTTTATATTAGATTTTTTGATGTGGCCATGAGGCCGAAAGAGGTAATATGTAATTTTGTAGGTAATTATATCACAACAAAAAAAAGGGGGATTGGAGACCAACCATAACAGAATACCTAATGGATACAATGAAGGTACCATGGAAAACTGTGTAATGTTTTCATTTTGTTTGTTGTTTGTTTAGTTTGTTTGGGGGTCCCCATGGGGACATGACCTCCAATTGTGACCATGGGATTATGTGCACTTTTTACCTTTTATTTATTTATCGTAGTGTATGTGGTTTATTATTGATGTAATTTATTTAATCCTTGTTGATTGATGTGCTTTATTAAGTAATTTAATCATGTTATTAAGTGATTTTGGGATGTGACAATTGGAGTCATTTATTAGAGTTGATGGGTTTTAGACTATGTGATTTAAGTTTATTTTAAGTAACTTTGAGTGCTCTACACTCTACCTCACCTTGGAATTTCAGATGTGGGCTTAAGGGACATTTTTGGAGTCTTATGGGACAATCTAAGCTTGTCCCACAGCTCTTAATTTCTTATACCAAACATTCCTATGGATTAAGGGGACAAAAATAGACCCCATTATGTGTTCTGTAAGACATAAGTAGCATTTATCACATTTTGTAACATGGGTTTTTAATTCTATCCATAGGAGGTGCGGGTTTGGATTGTGTGTAAGAGGTTTTTCACTCCTCTCAACCACCAATTTATTGTGCATTGGGGTTGAGGATAAGTGATGTGGAATCCTACATTGAGCCATCTAACCCTCCTCTCTCCCTTTTCTATTTATGTAAGTTATATTTTTATTTGGGGTTTACTTCATTTCATTTGTGCTCTTGTATTTTGGAGTTGAAGGATTTTGAAGTTCTTGTGGATTTTGTTGGAGCTTGTTGGTGTTGGATTGGTCTTGAAAGGGATTGGTGTTTGAATCTTAGATCAATCTCTACCATGAAAATGTAGGAGCTACACCCTTGTTTTAATATTTTTCTTTTATATGTGTATATGTGTATGTTATTGAGTGTTTTGGTATGCTTGTTGGGTTCTTGGGTACATTGCCTGCGTATGGTGTAGGAGAAGGCTATGAGGATCTTATATCTAGGGAGGCATAATATTTTATTTCATCTCTTGGAGGGAGTTGGGTTGGGTGCCCCACCTTGGATAATAAAATACTTTCATTTCTTACTTGGTCCTTATGAGTGAGGCATAAGAGATTGTAGAGAGGCATAAGAGATTGTAGGGAGGCCTAAGAGTTGTGTAGGGGTGTTGAGATGTATATTGGAAGGTTTTTTAAGGTGGGCATCTAATTCCATTGGGAGGAATAAGTGGTCTTGCAATAGATCCTTTCTCCATTGGCTTTTCATTTTCAAGCCTTATATATATTGTTAATATCCTTCTTGTGATTGTATTTTTCGTTGATTGTGTTTTTGTATGGTTGTGAAATCTTTGTATTGTGATGTGGAAGCTTTGTAATAGTTTCCTTGAGTTGGATCAGTCTTTTATTGCATTGTGGTTGGGGCTCGAGGGCCAATGAGGAGGATAGCTTCTTATCCTCATTGGATTATTGGTTGGTTGGAGAGTGTTGCATGTCCCCCATTTTTGTTGTTGTGATCAAGTGAAGACATGGTGGAGATCTTGTGGGAGATTTTAAACTTGGAGCTTTTGTGAAATCAATAAATCCTTCTTTATGAGAAAAACTTCTTGTTATTTCCAGTTAAGGTGGAAGACTTGTAGTATTTATATTTTTAAAAGAAATGTTGCATTGTAAGTTTCATTTACCAAGTTGTATTATTATTTTTGAAGGAAGTTCTTTACAAAATATGTATTTTCCTTTCTCATAAAATTGTAGTATGGAAAGGAAGGAATTAGAATGGAACTCATGTCTAAAATTTTAGTTGTATTGTATTGTAAGTTTCATTTACCAAGTTGTATTATTGTTTTTTAAGGAAGTTATTTACAAAATCTATATTTTCCTTTCTCCTAAAATTTTAGTATGGAAAGGAAGGAATTAGAATGGAAATTATGTTTAAAAGTTTAGTTGTATTGTACTGTAAGAAAGAAAATTATTTGCATTGAAAGGAATGAGCTATTGTCAAGGAACATAAAGTTCATTATCATTGTTGAAGTTGAATTATTTTAAAAGGGAAGGAAAGAACATGGAATTTGTAAAATACTAATAGTGTATGCATGCAAAACTTGAATGTGGAAAAAAGTTGTTTGTAGTTATTTGAACAAATGGTTGTAGTGGAAATGGAAATATGTAATAAATTTTATGTAAGTTATTGTGGAAATATTGAATTTTGTTGTGAAAGGGGAAAACAATGATAATGAGAATTATATTAAGTTTCATCTCTTACTTTGAGTTGAAGAGAATTTTCTGGGAAAAATAGTCTAATAGTTGTTTTTTTTGTTACTACAAAAATAGAAAATCCTTTAAATGTAGTAATGCTAAGCTTAGAGTGAATAAATGGTTAAACCCTTCAAATGGAAACTCAAGGAATATAAATTTAAGATAAGGAATATTATTTTATTTTATTTTAAAAAATTGTGGAAATGAAGGTTCTATATTAAAGAACAGGATCATTGCCCTATGTAGAGTGACAGTCTCTGAACCAATGTTCAGGAAAGGTGGCGGTCTGTTATTCCTTTCCTAGGTAGGACAACATACCCTAGACCACTCGCCTTCTTTGGATGGAGGTTGTATCACTGATGGCAGAGTAATACAAATCCGTGCATGTGTAAATTTTTACTTGGTATAACTAAAAATTTAAGTCTATAAAATTAAATAGGAAACCTCCAGCAACAAAATAAAGGAAAATTTTTCATTTTTCTAAACATGTAAATCTTCAAATGGGTATTTAAAAAGCATTCAATCTCTTGGTTTAAAAATGAAGTAGGGTTTTGCCCATGTAGGAAACTAAAAAAAACGGAATTAAGTTTATAAGAAATCCAAATTTGGAGTGGATACCTCTCCAATATTCAAATGAAAGGAATTACACCAACTAATCCACAATGTAAGCTAAGCTAAGATTGAATCTAGTAAAATTATTCTTGGATTCTTCCTTTGTTGCTCCCATGCTTTCCATTTCTCCAACCTGCAAATTAAATAAAAGAAAACTGACCAAATGAGGAGGCTAGGAAAAAGAAAAATGTTTTATTAAAATTCCATAAGGATATCTAGGGTTAGTATGGAAACCTAAGATCTAGTGGCCACAATTGATTTGATCCAGGGGTTGAGGATCAACCCTACAATTGTTAGGTAGGAATGAATTTTATGGGTGTTTTAAAAATTTTTAATGGTATGAGTAAATGGGTGATTGGGGCCATATAATACCCTTGTAGGTTAAGTTATTTATTTTATTTCTAGTATATTTTAGTAACTATTTAAATGGAATTTAAGATTTTAAGATAAAGGAACTAAAGTGACTAAGTATAAGGTTTATTAAATATGGGTTGGAATGTTAATTTAAGGAGGGGAAAAACCATTTAACCAACTGAATCAATTTATGGCCCCTTCCTAGTTGATTGTAATTAATTTGACCTTAGAGATAAATGAAGAATACTTAATAATTTAACTTAGACATGGTTCATCCTTTGAAATGTATTATTTTTTGGTATAATTTAATTTAATGTACATTATGTGTTGATACCCTTGCAACCTTATAACTTAAAAAATTACCACAACCTTTCTGAATAATGGATTAAGGATTATTGTAGTTTTAGGATGTCAATTTTGTGGGCATTACACTTGGTATCAGAGTCATGGGTTTAACACTTGGACACTGGGAACACTTGGAAGCATAAAACATAAGAAGAAATTTTAGCGCAACTCTAAACCTCGATCACACAACATTGCATAATGTTTTAACACATAGAAAACCTAGAAAAATGAAATTGAATTATAGAATAATAAACTAACTCTTACCTTGGTGTGTGTAGGAGGCACGAATCATAGGAGGCATTGTTACAGGTTGACCTAGACTTAATACCTCAAGATCTTCCAGTAGCATCCATATTACCTCAGATACTTCATACGTTATAGGATGTTAATGTCATGATACATGGAGGATCCATGGGAGGTAGGCACAACAGGTAAGACTAAGAGCCATCGGTAGAGGATTTTGAACCTTCCTGAAATAGTGATGAGCATGGGGCAGAGAACCCAAATGTAGAGTCGGTCACACAGGACTCACCAAAAAATTGTCATGGTGATAGGGCTATAGAACACATGGACAAATCTAGGAGCCCTGGACAACATGATGACTATGTCGAGAGACTGTTGATCACCGAATCACAGCACCCCTGTGTTTATACAAGTGCATATACTTGTATTCAAGGTGTGATTGGATAACATGGGTACTATCTCCAAGTTTTGGGACTTGCTACTTGAGATAGACCTCTAGAGAAAGATGGTTCTTGATCCTAAACTACCTGCCACAATCTACTCTAATGCAGAGGAAACTAACTATTCTAATCTAAATTTCTAAGGGACCAGAGAGAGAGAATGCATAAAATGAAATCCTACACTATAGCGGTGATACACCCGAAAAGGAGGGTGTGAGAGTAGTCTCCAAATGTGTGAAATACAGAGGCAAAGTGCACACTAGAAGATGTGATGACAGTTCTCCATAATCTAGCAAAATGCATTCACAATAATATTCGAAGCATACACAATGATAATGAATTCCTGCAAGAAAATAATAATAGACACAATATTCTTGAAGAAATATTAAAGGGGCAAGAAGAATGCAAGAAAACACAACAGGGGAAGATACATCCACAAACTGATATTTTATTGCTTCATGATATGCATAGTTCAATCGATTACAAGATAAGGGCCTGGATCACCATACAAGGAGTCCACTACAAGGGCCTACAACACATTGGCTTCAAAAATTAATTTTGATAGAGCTTTTCTATCTAAAAACTCCCTCCTTTTACAATAATCCCAACACCCCAATTTATAGAAAAAGATGAGAAGAGAGAGAGAGAGATTGAAAAATGGAAATCCCAAAATCTGTCCTTCAACCACCTGTAAGAGGTATTAAATGGAGTGAAATGATTGTATATTACTTGAAAAAGGCTCCCCATACTGTCCCAGGTGCTGCAGCAGAGAAAGAATGATGACCATGCTTCTTAGTTGCACTCTCAACCACCGAATGAAACACTGTTATGAACTCGGCCACGTTTTCT
This sequence comes from Taxus chinensis, assembly GCA_019776745.2. Taxonomy (NCBI): domain Eukaryota; kingdom Viridiplantae; phylum Streptophyta; class Pinopsida; order Cupressales; family Taxaceae; genus Taxus; species Taxus chinensis. The sequence continues at coordinate 413,521,017 of CM034155.1, read as the reverse complement.
AAAAAACCTCCATCAATATCTCACCAAATCTAGAATTTATTCATTTCTGTACATCAGGCTCGGAGCCTCGATTCCAACGGTATAAATTTTGTGTGATTTCGTTGAGAAATGCAAAAGTTATGGCCTTCTGGGTGCGGGCAGCTATTTTGGGTCTGGCAGGCGTTTTCTGTCATTTGACGGGAATGAGCATTAACTGACTGGAGCTGAATATGTTTCTCTTAATTAAATATATCTACCCTTATTAAAAATAATAAATCGAGAAATTCATGGCATAGAGGACGTCGTGCTCGTGCCAGAAATTCCAATTTTGTGAAAATCAGAGCTCGAAGTCAAAAGTTATGGCCGTTTGAAGTTTCACGGGTCAAATGTTGACTTTTCTTCTTTTCCTTCGGCCACTTCGGCTTTTCGCGTCCCCCGCGTCCTGCGCATAATTTTTTCCTAGCTGTCCCAGATGAAAATCTCCTACCTCGGCTGATTCGGGCTTCCTTGTCCCTCTTTGCGGTGAAGACATGTGGAGAGATTCCATTCGCTCTCGGCTCTTTCAGTTTTCTGCGTCCCATGCATCCCTTTGGCCTGGATGTCCCAGGACGAAAGTCCTTTGTTTTAGCCGAACCGACCGGTTCGCATCCTCCGTGCACTTTTGTCCCAACTTTCCTGGACTGCCTAGGACAAATTTCTCCGAACCGCCCGAAATGGACTGACTTGCACCAAACCGGCCGATCCGCGTCTTTCGCGTACCTTTCTCCCAACTGTGCGAAACAAAGACTTAGGGAATTTTTTCCACTTTTCGGTTGGTTCACCTTTTCGTGTCCCGTGCATCCTGACGTTTTGGATGTCCCTTTGCTCTACAGATTGCCTGGCGGCCTTTCGGCCTATTCGCGCCCTGATGTCCCTCATGTCCCGACTGTTGCGAGGACTAAAACTTAGCCATTTTTCATGATTTTTCCTGGCCCAAGCTTGTTTTCTGTAACTTTTTCACATTTTTAAAACTTGTTGGGTTTTCTTCTTGGACAGGAGAGTTAGAAAGAAGCCAAGGGGACCCTAGAAACACGATTTTTTTCCTTAAATAAATATAATTGCTTGGGACTAAAGAATTTGATGCATGTTATCAAAACTACCTTGAGGGGTGAATTTTGGATAACAGAGACCTAGAGGTACACAGTCTATAGTGGTAGATCACATAAGAGATATCCTAAAACTCCATCCATACAATTTAAGTGGGGACACTAGAGGATTTTAGGAAGAGCCATGGTTAGTCAACCTGAGTGGATGCTTGAAGATATGACCATGTATGTGTAACACGAAGGCTCGTGCTACCATAAACCTTATAAGAGGCGGAGCTAGGGTTTGGTGGAGGACTTGGGAGTAGAAGCTCCATGTAGATTATGAGATATTCACTTGGGATATCTTTGAGGAGTTATTCAAGAGTAGATACATGTCCATGAGGTTCATTTAATAGAGGATAGATGAGTTCCATGACCTTTGTTGGACATCTTTGACAATGGTAGAGTATGAGAGTAATTTCCTTGACCTACTTAAGTATGTGGAATATATGTATGACGGGAAGGTGTGGTTCCATTGGTTCATCATAGGCCTGAACCTTGATATTGCAGGTGTAGTGTGCATTCATTGGTTAAATATATTAGCAGAGGCTATTGACAAGGCCTATATTGTGGAGGAGACTAGGAGAAGACACAACAGGCCAGAGATAGAGTGCGGAGTCATGTCTAGTAGATGTAGGATAGTAGATCAAGGGGGTCAACTCCTACTCCTCTTGGTGGACATGGTTCTACATAGTCTTCATTCAAGCCAGCACAACAACCACCTCAGTAGCAGTAGAAATAGGCTCATGCTTTATTTATACATCGACAAAGATTCGATAATCAGAGAGGATGTAGTAGGGCGTCTCCTCGTAGGGGAATAGTCAAGACTCAGCCACCACCTAGAGCTCAGTCAGTAGGAGCTCATCAGCAGTGACCACAACAGTCCATAATAGGATCATCAAGATCCACTACACATACAACTAGGGTACTAGAAGGACCAACTTCTCATTTGAGGTGACCTAGTAGTTGTTATGGGTATGGTGTACAAGGACATCATTAGAGAGAATTCCCTTAGAACCATAATAACAAGGGTAAGGTACTAATTTTAGAACCAAATTTAAGAGACATGGCTAGGATCCATGAGATATATGTAGTGGTTGAGAACCACCAGGAATAGCACAAGAGCATGGTGATTGAGATGATAGGTAGCACTGACATAATTTCTATTCCTTTTTTATTTGATTTAGGTTCTTTCGATTCTTTTATTTCCCCATTTATACTAGATCTATGCACATTCATGACAGTTAGGCAGATCCATAGTTAGGATGTGGAGATGGATTCTTGAGACAAGCTCACAGTGGACACCTTATTCGAGGAGTGCATAGTTGACATAGGACCCTTTTCCATGACCTGGGATATTCATATCCTTCCATTGGGTTCATATGGGATTATTCTAGGCATGGATTGGTTATCTGTGGATAGGGTCATATATAATTGCTACATTAAGGTAATAACTTGTGCAGATGATTTGGGAGTTGAGTTAGTGATAATTGGAGTTAAGAGACCCACATTTATTCACACCATATCTGATATGCATCTTACGAGGTGTGTGCAATGAGGTTCCCAGTTGTAAACTGTCATGGTTAATGACAGATCAAAGGATGATTCTAGTTGGTCATCACTTGATGATCATCCTATCTTGAGAGAGTTTTTATATGTCTTTCTCAGGGAGTTATCCGGGTGACCTCCCCCAAGTGAGATAGAATTTGACATTTATTTTCTTCTAGAAGAAGATCCTATCTCATGAGAACCTTATAGGATGACTACCCCTAAGCTCTGTGAGCTCAAGTTGTAGCTATGGAGCCTTCTAGAGAAAAGAGTAATTTTTCCTACTGTATCCCCTTGGGGTGCACTAGTGATTTTTGTAAAGAAGAAGGATGGATCTTTGGTTGTGTATCGGTTATCATCAATTGAAAAAAGTAACAATCAAGAATCATTAGCCCCTTCAACGTATTGATGATTTTTTTGATCAAATGAAGGGAGCCAAAATATTTTCCAAGATAGATCTTAATTGTGGATACCATCAGCTAAGCATTGCTGAGGTAAATATTCATAAGATAGCCTTCTGTATGAGATATGACCCATAATATTCATAATTTTGATGTATGGGGTATTCCAACAAATTTTAGATCACTTCATCCTAATTTTTCTTGATGATATTTATATTTACTCACGTATGCATGAGGAGCACAAGGAACATCTTCGTGAGGTTCAACGGTGTCTTCGTGAGGTGTAGATTTACGAGAACCTGTAGAAGTGTATATTCTTCCAGTCAAAGGTGAAATACTTGGGTCACATAATTTCTAAGGAAGGTATCACCATTAATTCTTCCAAGATTCAATTTATTATGGATTGCCCTGTTCCCACTAGTGTGACCGAGGTGCACAGTTTCATGGGGTTGACAAGGTACTATAGGAGATCTTTTTAGGAATTTTCTCAGATTACATACCCATCACTTCCTTCAGCAAAAAGGGAAGAACTTTTTTTTTTTATAGATGTCAGTAGGCCTTCAGTACACTGAAGGGATGCCTTATATAAGCAACGTTTCTTATAGTGTGATATTCACATGGAGATTTCTTTGTTTGTACATATGCTTCCTTGGCAAGAATTAGAGTTTTTTTGATGCAGGAGGTCCATGTGGCTTCCTTTGAGTGTCACAAAATCAAAGATCCTGAGATAAATTATATGACTCATGATCTTTACCTTGCAGCAGTTGTGCATACTCTGGTTTGAGGGATATATTTCCTTATTTGTAGGAGATTTATACTCAAGGAATGATCACTTGAGTCTTTGTTACCTCTTCACGCAACCCAATCTCAAAGTTGGACAATGGTGTTAAATGGAGTTACTTTGGGAGTAAGACATGGAGATAAAGAATTTTAAGGGGAAGGACAATGTTTTTGTCGACACTCTGAGTAGATGGAGACATTTGGCTATGGCTACTTGAATGGGTATGGATTTATGGAGCATGATTTTATAGTAGCTTCCTCATGAAATTTTATACCTTGTAGCTAGATTAGAGATTGAGTCTCAGTAACCCCTTGAAAGGAATTTTTATGGTTTTCCAATAGAATCAGATGGACTTCTCAGGAAAAAAAGGATAGATCTATGTACCAAGGGATGGAGCTTTGAGATAGGATATCTTGGCTGAGGCTCATCATGCACGTTATTCAGTCCATCCACGAGTGAAGAAGATGCATGCCACCTTGAGACAACTTTACCATTGGAGATGTCTTCATATAGATGTAGCTCATTTCATGTCATATTTTTTGGAGTGTCAAAGGGTGAAGGCTAAGCATCAGTATCTAGCTAGACTTCTTTACCTACATGTTATAATGAAGTTAGAATGGGACATGGTTTCAATGGATTTAAAAGTAGGGCTACTGATGTCGAGATGCCAGCATGATCCCATCATGGTCATAGTTGATTGATTGATGAAGGTTTCTCATTTTTTATCAGGTGAAGACCACCTATAAAGTTAGTGTAGTAGTGAGAGTGTACCTACATGAGATTGTTAGACTACACGGGATTCCATAGAAGATCATCTACGAAGATGATCCTTTCTACAAATCAAACTTCTTGACTACCATGCGATAAACCCTTGGGACACACGTAAAATTGAGCACAACCTACAATCTAGAGACAAATGGACAGATGGAGCGGGTGAAATAAATTTTAGAGGACATGCTTTAGATGTACATTATGGATAATCAGCCGAAGTGGGAGTGTATTTGTAATTTGTGGAGTTTTCCTATAACAAAAGTTTTCAGAGTTCAATTGGCATGGAATATTTTCAAAAACTTTATGGTAGGGAGTGCAAGACACATTTGAGTTGGGATAGACTTGAGGAAATAGTATCTATTGGCCTATATTTGATACAAGACATGGAGTAGCAAGTTGTTTCATTCAGACAGATGTTGTAGGAGGTACAAGATAGGCAGAAGAAGTATGCATATCATAGGAGATTTTACCATAGTTATCAGGTGGGCACAAATGTGTTTCTCTGTCTCAGAACTCATAAGACTCCTATCTGTTACAGAAAAGGCTCTAAGTTGTCTCGTATATTCATGGGTCTATTTGAGATCCTTGGAGTGGATTGGTCCCTTAGTGTATTATCTAGCCTTGCCAACCATATTGTCTCACATGCATGATGTGTTTCATGTATATGTTCTTAGGACATATACCCAATATCCATCTCATGTACTGGATTGGACCACATTATAGGTGTAAGAGAAGGGGCAGATGATGCTGGTGCCCATGCGTATTTTAGAGCGCAAGACCCTGGGATTTCGAGGTCGAGAGACTGATCAAGTGTGAGTCTAGTAGGATAGGTATGATGAAGACTGTTTCTACATGGGAGGATGCTATGTTATACAAGTTCAGTTTCCACACCTATTTCAGTGACTTCTAGGAGGAATTTGAGTCTAACAAGAGGGGGATGTAGTGCCCACTCCTCTTCGACACTTATTATATTTTGATTTTGATTACTATCGACTATAGACATGGATGTTATTGTATCATTTGGTTTTAGCATGATGTTAGATGATAGATATATCTTGATTTTGATGGATTGTGATTCATAGTATGATTGTGTGGATTTTTAGACACATAGAGAGCTATGTTATATTTGATGATGATGGTATGTTGTTTATATATGTATTACTGACATTCGGAATTATCATCATGTTGAGTAGGATTTACAATTTGAACAAATCTTAGGATCTTGTTAATATTGATAAAAAGATAGAATTTATATGTTGTTGAAATTTTAGACAAATGATATCATTGTCAATAGAAATGATGATTTATCTATATATGAATGGTTATTGGTTTATATGTGTATATTTTATCTTGTATGTTTTGATGCGGCCATGAGGCTGAAGGAGGTATTGTGTGATTTTGCAACTAATTCTATCACAACAATCAAAAGGAGGATTAGAGACCAACCGTAATGGAATACTAAATGGATACATCAAAGGTCACTATGGCAACTTGTGTAGTGTTGTCATTTTTTTTTGTTTGTTTAGTTTGTTAGGGGGTCCCCATGGGGGCGATGACCTCCAATTGTGACCATGGGATTATGTATAGTTATATCCTTTTATTTATTTATAGTAGTATATGTGGTTTATTTTTGATGTAATTTATGTAATCCTTGTTTATTAATGTGAATCATTAAGTAATTTAATCATGTTATTAAGTAATTTTGGGACATGATAATTGGATTCATATTAGAGTTGTTGGGTTTTGGACTATGTGATTTTAAGTTGAGTGTAAGTAACTTTAAGTGTTGTACACTCTACCTCGGCTTGGAATTTCGGATTTGGGCTTACGGTCCATTTTTAGAGGCTTGTGGGACAAGCTAAGCTTGTCCCACACCTCTTAATTTATTATAACAACCCTACCTATGGATCAGGGGGTAAAAACTAGACCCCATTATGTGTTTTTGAGACAAAAGTGGCATTTAATACACTTTCTTACATGTGTTTGGATTGTGTGTGTAAGAGGTTTTCCATTCCTCTAAACCACCAGTTTATTATGCATTGGGGTTGAGGTTTGACTTGTGAGGTGGATTTGATAATAAGTGATGTGGCATCCTACATGGAGCCATCTCACCCTTCTCTCTTGCTTTTCTATTTATGTAAGTTCTTTTGTTTGTTTCGGGGATAATTCATTTCATTCATTCTCTTGTATTTTGCAGTTGGAGGATTTTGGAGTGCTTGTGGATTTTGTTAGATCTTTTTGGTGTTGGATTGGGATTGAAGGAGCTTGGTGTGTGACTCTTGGATCAATATCTAGCATGGGAAGGTATGAGCTACACCCTTGTTTTAATATTTTTCTTTTATATGTGTATATGTCTATGTTATTGAGTGTTTTGGTATGCTTTGTGGGTTCTTGGGTAGATTGACTAAGTATGGTGTAGAAGAAGGTTATGGGGATCTTATACGTATGTATTCATAAGGTTTCATTTCATGTTTTTGAGGTAGTTGGGTTGGGTGCCCCACCTTGAATAGGAAAATGCTTACATTTCTTACTTGGTCTTTATCATGGAGGAATAAAAGATTGTAGGGAGGGATAAGGGGTTTTTTAAGAGATATAAGAGAATGTGGGAGGCATAAGAGGATCTTGTGGGACGCATAAGAGTTTTATATGGGTTTTTATACATATAGAGGAGGGTTGTTTAAGGTGGGCACCTCATTCCATTGGGAGGCATAAGTGATCTCCCCATAGATCCTTACTCCATTGGCTTTACATTTTCAAGCCTTGTATATATTGTTAGTTTCCTTATTATGATTGTATTTTGTGTTTATTTTGTTTTTGTATGGTTTTGAAATCTTTGTATTGTGGTGTGGAAGCTTTGTAATAGTTACCATGAGTTGGAGTCATCTTTTATTGCATTGTGGTTAGGGATCGAGAGCCAATGAGCAGGATAGCTTCTTCTCCTCATTGGATTATTGGTTGGGTGTTTTGTGTTGCCTCTCCCCCATTTTTGGTCTTGTGATACAGTGAAGTCATGGTGGACATCTTGTGGGACATTTGAAATTTAGAGCTTTTGTGAAGTCAAGAAATCCTTCTTTTTGAGAAAACCTTGTTATTTCCACTTAAGGTGGAAGACATGTAGTATTGTATTTTTAAAAGAAATGTTGCATTGTAAGTTTAATTTACCAAGTTGTATTATTATTTTTGAATAAAGTTCATTAAGGAATGTGTATTTTCCTTTTTCCTCAAACTGTATTATGTAAAGGAAGGAATTAGAATGGAAATCATGTTTAAAAGTTAAGTTGTTTTGTATTGTGAGAAAGAAAATTCTTTGCATTAAAAGGAATGAGCTATGCTCAAGGAAAATAAAGTTCAATATCATTGTTCAAGATTCATTATTGTAAAAAGCAAGGAAAGAACACAAAATTTTTTAATCTGAGCCTCTACAAATTGTAACTTGGTCTACCTTAAAATTTAAGCTAGTAAAAGTAAAGAGGAAACCTTTTGTAAGTAGTAAAGGAAAAATTTCATTGTTTTAAACGTGTAAATATTCAAATTGGTATTTAAAAAGAATTCAATCTCTTGGATTAAAAATTAAGTAGGGTTTTTCCCATGTACAAAACAAAAAAAAATGGAATTAACTTTATATCAACTCTAGATTTGGAGTGGAAACATCTACAATATTCAAATCGAAGGAATTACAGCAACCAATCCATAATGTAAACTAAGCCAAGCTTGAATCTTGTGAAATTTTTCTTGGATTCTTCTCTTCTTGCTCCCATGGCTTCAATTTCTCCAACATGTAAATTGAACAAAATAAAAGTGACTGAATGAGGAGGCTAGGAAAAAGAAAAAGGTTTTATTAAATATCCATAAGGATGGTTAGGGTTGGTATGGAACCGTAATATCTAGTGGCCATAATTGATTTGATCCAAGGGTTTAGGACCAACCCTACAATAAATAGGTAGGAATGAATTTTATTGGAGTTTTAAATAATTTTAAAGTCATGTGTAAATGGGTGAATCGGTTCATTAAATACCCTTGTATTTTAAGTTATTTATTTTATTTCTAGTATGTTTTAGTAAATATTTAAATGGACTTTAATATTTTACTATAAATGAACTAAAGTAACCAAGTACAAGGTTTATTAACTATGGGTTGGAATGTTAACTTAAGAAGGTATTTTTTTTAACCAAGTGAATCAATTTATGGCCCCTTCCTAGTTGATTGTAATTAATTTGACCTTAGAGATAAATTAAGAATACTTAATCATTTAACTTAGACCCATTCCATCCTTTGTAATATAGTAGTTATTAGTAGAATTTAATTTAACGTACATTAGGGTTTGATACCCTTGCGACATTATAACTTTAAAAAATTACTGCAACCTTATTGAATAATTGGGGTTTTACGGCATCGATTTTGTGGGAGTTACACTTGTGCCTTGTGATGGAGCTAGATGGATGTAAATGGAGACTTTGATGGGTGTAACCTGATGTGATGATTATAGCGCTTTGTTTTTAGCCCCTCATCATGGTCTCATAACTTTATATTTATATGGTTATCATTTTCTAATTTTCTAATTAACCTTAAAAATGCTGACCACTATAAAGATAGAAAGATCAAATGGCTATAAAGTTCCCAAAAAGTGGCAGGAAGGAGTAAAAAGGCTCATGTCACCCAAAATGGGACCATGGTTCCTAGGGCAACCAAGTCATAGATAAAAAGACACTAGATGGTAAAAGAAAAATGGGAAAGTACATGTGGGAGGTCGAAAGTGATGACATAAGAAAAAGTAAAATGGCCAAAGGACGTGGGTTAATTTCTTCTTTCTTCACTCAAAAACCTGCCTCAAAATTTCCAAAGTGCATGGGTTTGTGTCTACATTTTTCCCAAATTTATGTTGTTGAGATGAATGCTCAGTAATATAAAGTAGGTAGATATGCATACCTGATGTCCGTGTAGACTAATATAGAAAGTGTATCGATGGAATAACCAAACCATCGAATGAGAAAATAGTGGAGCATGGAAACTAAAGATGTAATAAGTGAAAAAATTGGTGAGAATGAACCTAGGGCAGGAACCCATGTGTAGATGCCAATATCATGCCAATGTCTGTGATGTACCTTCATGTTAGCATAAGGTGTGTGATGCCACGAAATATTGTTATTTTTGTGGTTGACACCTTTTTCGGTTTTTGTTGACTTCTTGTTTCTCATATGTTCCAACCTACAAAGGAGAAGATGATCAAGTAGTTAAATACACATGTAAAGATGTATGTAATAGTAAATAACATGTAATGGAAATTAGAAATGTAAAAGGAATATGTACACCTGATTTGTGATGAGAGAAAATGTGTAGATAGGATATCCTGTACTATAAATTTTTTAGGTGATCTAATGACACGTTGGCCGAAGAACTATAAATATAAATATGTATTATTCTCAAAATGGTAATTTATTCCCTAAATATGTATAAGGACATCACTATACAACCTAGTTTTTAGGGTGATCCGATACCACTTACTGAAGTAGTGTAGGGAGGAAATTCATTGTATCCTGCAACCTATAACTACTCCCCAGAATGCTAAGGACAACATATACTGTAAAATTAATTGTGTATGGGTTTTGTAAAATGGTCTAAACCCACAATTGTAAATATGGAAAAATGAACCGAACTTTACCAGTAGAGAGCGTTGTGTAATGTGTAAAACCCAAAATGATACACCCCTCTTTAGGGGCACATACGATGTCGCTGATAGGATAATATTAGTTAATGCATCCATAAAAAAGTACCAACCACATAAATTATTCCCTTTAGGAGGAAGCGAATGCCCTTGGTAGAAATCAAAGTTAACACAAACAATTGGGTAGGAAACAAGTGTTAGTACAAACAAGCATGCATGTAAAAGACAAGTGTATGCTATAAAAGCACTGTATAAAATAGAATACAATTAAACAAAAAAAAACTATAATATATAATGTGCAAGAGGGTTTCAAACATGGGACAGTATTGAATATGTCGCAAGACACTCAAGGCCACATTGGCCTCATACAAACAAAGAAGTTCTCACACTAAACATAGAGCGAGGCCCACATAGAATAACAAATAAGAGACAAACAATAGTAGAGAAACAAAACACGTAACCATGGAAGAAAATAATCATGTAAAAAAATGCTACACATGAAGCACCCATTATTATGTTAGAAAGATAACCCATATGTCAAAATTATGAATAAGAAAGTGATGTGAAGTGCTAAGTACAAAATGAAACAATAACACCGGTAAGAGATGGATGTGGATACCCCGAGCGAATGTTATAGGAGTGGTAGGAGATGAGCATCCATGTTGTGTGTAGGATACTTTTATTTATGATCATAACTAGAAAAGTATGTGAACATGCATGTATATATGGTAAATATAATGACATACAAGATATCTAGATAGCACGAGTAATAAGAAAACATGAACAATTTTTTTTATCAAGATTAAAAGAAACCAAGATATGCAACATGCTTTGGATGGATGGAATGAAATGTAGTATATATGATATGATCTGTGTTCCCCCCAAGTGAATGGAAGTGTATGTTGTAAGGTTCATTTTGTATGCCCCCTCAGTAGTCAAGAATAAACCAAAAATGAGAGTTCGTCATCAAGAATTGTTTGAATTTTGTGTTGTGTCTAACATGCTTTGATGAATTTGTTTATGTGTGATGATATGTAACCTAGAGATGAAAACGTGATGATGTAGCCTAAAGTGTATATCATGGTGAGATGAATAGAAGGATTAGTGATGTAGCCTAAATCACGTACCACTGTAAGATGAAGAAATCGATGACCATTTATCCTATAGCGTATGTCACTAAACACATAATGTTGCATGAGATAAGGTCAAGTAATGAATGTATATGCATGATATGGTCCATTTCATTGGTAAAACCTCAAAAATTGAGTACGGATCGAGGGACTAGAGTGCATAATAAGTTAGTTTGTGCAAGGTGTATAATATGATGTAGTATGTGCGATGATAAGAGATGACCATGTGATGAATAGAATGTGTAATGTACGATTTATAAGATGCAATGCAAGATGTGTATGTAGAATAAAATTGTAAGGTGCATGTTGTGTAGTATGTAACATTAAGAGTATGTAATGAGTGACTCATAGACCATAAGAGTGTGATACATGTATGTTGATGACCAATATGATGTATGATTTGTAGATACGTAAATGTAAAAATGATATATACCTAATGTTTATTGTATGATGTAAGATGTATGACATCTAACACAACATCTATCAATAGTCACAATGGGTAATATCTATTGTGTAGTGTGTGGGGTTCATGTGTAGTATGCCCTCAACAATCACGTATGAACCGAATCACAAGAGTTTTTCATTGGGTAATGTAGACACTAAAGTTTATATCAATGTGACTATGCGAGGACATTAATGGATGATAATGCAAAGAAAAGAGATGTGCTAATGTTAAAATGAGAGGGGTAGTAGTTTGTGATTGTTATGCCCCCAAAGCAGGTGTGAAAAAGTGAACTATCCAATAACACTAAAGGATGAAGGTACTCCATCCAATGAATTTGGTGATGGAAGCATGTGTCCATGCTCTAAAATTTTTGGTATGGTAGATAAATAGTGTGTAGGTTAGTGAAGGTTATATGCATCTGATAGATGGATATATGAGACCACATAGGTGTAATAAAATGTGTAGGTGATGGAGATCTACATGAACCTGAATGTCGAGGTGATGCAAATACACGTAGAATGAAATGGGGTGGTGACATAGGTCGAGATGAAGTAACTGTCTTAGGAATGGATCTATGTTGATGTGTACGACTAGCAGAGAGGTGAGATTGCAGAGAAAATGTATGAGTAGGTGAACTAGGAGTAAATTGTACTTTTAGTAACATGGATATCAATGTGCTAGATTAAGTGCATGGTGTTTGAATCGATGCTCGAGAAGATGAGGACTATGGAATGGATGGGTGTATGCTATCAATAGAGTTAACTTGAATTTTAGGGATGAATTTGAGTCACAAATGATTCATAAAGATAATAGATTGATACCTAAAAATTGAATTGAGTCCAAGTAGCATGTCATGAGTGTCGACTACTTTCTGAGTAAGGAAAGCGATAAGAAAAGTGTGAGGTCCAACCATAATGTGCAGGCTGACGACACCATGTGGTATTTTTAAAGGGTATTCTATTTGGGAGAGAGGGTAAAAATTAAATGAATAAATGGAATCTAACATGTGCTAATAGGAAAATATGGGTCAACCTATGTATTATTTATGGGGATCAATCCAATAGATACTTTGATATGTAGGTGATTAGATGCAAAAGTTACATGATATTCGTGGTTAGAAAAAGAGATGACTGGTGGTAAAGTGTCAGTATGTGCAACTAGAAAATCAAGGACGACTAAAATAGGAGGAGACACTACATGGTAGAGATAATTAGTCGATGATTTAGTTTGTTTTCTATCATGTTCAGGTAGAGGTTTTTTAAAGGTTTGAAGCTTTTAATTTTCATAGACAAGTGGAGATGTTGCATATTTCGGAAGCTCAATTTCACCATTGTCAATCAAATCCTAAATGAGATATCATATTCAATAACAATTATCAGTGGACTATCCTACACACTGATGAAAATCCTAGTGGGAATGTTCTTCAAAATTACTCCTTGTTTATTGATATGTATCAATTTGTAGTAGAGAGGGAAGTGTGATGAGGTTACTTTTGACAAGTTGCAGTAGTAAAATACATGGGATACTACTAAAATTATTGAATGTATGTCGATGTGGTTACAATTGAAGATCCTTAGTAGTAGACACTGTTTTCATAGTGACTTTAATATCTACTGGTTTAGTCATAGATTTCTTGACTGTTGAATTACTTGGAAGAAATTTAGAAGATGGTGCATGTTCCTAATACTTATGTTTTCCTATAGCCAGGATTTTGGTTTCATGTAACTTGAGAGTATGATATAGTTGATCGAAGGAAGAAGAATCCTAAAAGATAACACTCTCGACAAGTGGTGGTAAAATACTATGAATGAATAAATCCTGAAGATCAACATTCGCAAGCATCCTTGTTTGAGTTATGTAAGTTGAGCACAAGATATCTTAGAGCCAATGCTAATGGAAAAGAGATTGAGAAAGGCATCAGAAAGATGTGTGAAAGAGTTTACCGAATGGATTTCTAGCTCATAAAACCAATACTTTGCATAATATTGTAAGTTATGAGGAAAGAGTTTAACTAGTACTGTAGGGTCATCTGCATACTCTATGCATGCTATGTGAAAATCATGGATAAGTTTTTGTAGATCGTCATTTCCTTTAAATATGGGAAATTTTGGGGAGATGAAAATTAGTGGTAAAGTATAAGTAGATATAATAGGTGTGAAGGTAGTATGTAACAATTATGTAGAGTCTAAAGATGGTGATGTGGGAGAATTGGAAATATAGAGTTGATGAATTTGGCTTAGCAAATCATGATACAAATAATTTAGATACGGAATCTTTGATGAAGATCCAAGCTTCATATAATGCATTCCAAGGTGAGTTTAAGTTGTAGTAGGAATGGAAGTAGAGACATACATTGGTGCAGTGGAGACCACGAAATATGAAGAAGGAGCAACTATAGATATGGAAGCATTATGAGAATTATTAGCAGAAATCAAAGCATATAGACCATATGGAAGATGAGTGGGATGATCACGCAAAACTTGTCAAAAATAAGTAATAGTGTTAATTTGATTATGGTTGACATTAATGTCTTCATCGTAGGATTTTTTACTATTAAACGCTCTTATTACATGTAGAGGAATGTTATGTTAATTATCTAAAGCATTTTCAATAGTAGATATAGAAGTAGGGATATCAGCCATTGGTTTGGAAACCCTACAAGTGAATTAAGGAAGGTCACAATATTGAAAATACTAAAAATGACCATTACGTGTGATGAGCATATGAAGGAAAATATGAAGTAGAAAGCGTATTTGAAGATCACATTCACCAAAATGATTAACTAAAATAGTTAACTTATTATTATTCTATAGTTAGTCTAATATTAATAACAACAATGAATAAAAAATAAATGCATATATAAAAATAATCCAAGTAATCTAAGCTATGAAAATTGAAAAACCTAAAGTTAAATAAGAGTTTGAATGAGCTAAGATGATTCAAAGGTGCCTCAGGACTATGTCACAAAATGTACTAGATGAAAAAAATGTAGGAATGAATACACATAAGCTCTAGAAGAAATAAATTTGGAACAGTAGGTTAGACTGGGGTGCCTGGAAAGGTAAACAAGTTCCTGTGGGTGCTCTGGTCTATGAAAAATATCTATAAACCTCCTTTAATGTATTATTGATTGATTTCCTATGTTCTCTTCCTACCACACTAGTGTTGCTACTCTACACAATATGTGACTCGAAATCAAGGATGAAAGATAGACCTACAAAATCCTAAGAAGAGTATTAAACCCCTAAAAAATAAAAATACATAAGAAGCAGTTGGACTATCCTTAGTTTCCACGATGATGTACTTACTAACTAAGAATTGCACTACATATCAGACTTGATGTATTTCTATGTGCTTGTGTGTGCAATCATGCCTTAGGTTGTCTTATGCCAGTCACACTTTGTGAAAGTAGAAAGCAATAACTATGCGTAGAATTGTAATAAAATGGTGAATGGAATAAAATAAACTTCCCTCTTATGCAGTGTGATGTAGATGAACCAACCTTATGCCTTTTTATGGAGCTAGATGGATGCAAGTGGAGCCTTTGATGGATGAAACCTTAGGTGATGATAGTATTTCTTAGTGTCTAGTACTTCATTATAGTCTCATAACCTTATATATATATATATGGTTCTCTTGTTCTAATTTTGTAATTAGGCCTAGAAATGCTGACCATTAAAAAGATAGAAATCTCAAATGGCTAGAAAGTACCCAAAAAGTGGTGGGAGAGTGTAAAAAGCATCCTGACACCCCATGCAAAGATAAATGACATGAAAAGGAAAACATTTACTGGGAAAGTACATGTGGGAGGTCGGTACTGACAACAAAAAACAAAAATAAATTGTTAAAGGAAATGGGTTAATTATTATTTTCTTCACTCAAAAACCATATGAATAATAGTATGAGACCGAGACTAAATAATGTCTAAAGTGCATGATTTTGTGTGTCCAGAAAGTAAATTTTCACCCCTTGGTTATCCAAAACACATTAATCATGTAATCATTATTCAAGTTATTATCACTATCCTATGTCCATCATCTTAATAATTGAATTTACCGTCATAAACACTCATTTATCCACATAAAATCTTATTTACCCTCCACTAAAAACCTAAAACAAACGTATCCTAAATTATTATAACCATCCTAACACCCTAACCTCTTCCTCCATGGATTCCTAACCTCCCACCACTTATCAAAAAAACTTAATCCCTAAATGATAAGTGGTTTTAACCATTTTCTATCTCTTCCTTATATTTTAACATCTCTAGATAAATTGATGGTGATCCATGATAGCTGGTGATTGTGGAAGACGTCTTAAATCCTACTTAAATTACCCTCTTACCAATTTTATCATTCACATAGATTAGATACACTGACATAGTGGAATACTGTTTGAATTATAAGCCTCCACATGACATAACTACATTGTCAAACACCCACACTATACTACCATTCATTAGAAAAATATCGCCAAGTCATCACTCAACCACTTGGATCTTAGACATCCTCTGAATTATTTTACAAGGTTAGTATACTTTTGTTTATCATCTTCAATCATATTTTACATTAATCATGTTATAGAATAGTCATATACACCATTCCCCATGATAAATTAACATTCATTCGATAATTTAATAAACGCTTACAACATCTATAATTTTAACAATGATCTCCATCATTTCTCAATCGACTTCAATAGTTTTCTTGATCCCCTGATAACATTTGTTCCTCATTATCTCTTTATACTTGTCAAAATATATTTTTTATATATCTTCTTTTCTTCTTGGATTCCATAGTCCATTTTACCATTGTCAAAATTCATTTTGTATTAGTTATAACCTATTATATTAGCTTTTATAATAATAAGCCTTTGCTCCCTGATCACCATCAATTCGTGATCAACGTTGATCTCTGTCAATTTAGTAATTTTTAGTAATTATCATATTCCATCTATATGTATTGGTAAAATATTTTATCTTGCAAGATGTGTTCTTTATAAATGAATGTTCTAGGTACCCCACACCCCATCATAATCATATACAATCTCTCAATCTTCCAATAACCTTTTGTTTGGGAAAATTTTGATATATCACATGAGCTCGTCTTGTGTGTCATTACACCCACAAACAATATTGAATAAATTGAATATTAACTTGAAGTGATACATGAAATGTGAGATTCAATAGAACAAGTCTGGTTCAAGTATTTCTTGGATTTCAAGCTTACTACAACCCTATCTTGGGCCACCTACAACAAAAGGAAGGTGTAGGGACCACTCCTTTTCGAAACTATTTCATTTTGATGTTGATATTATTGGAATGTTACTTAGACATTTGAGTATTATGTGTTGATCAATAGGTCATGGACTACACAGATATTTAGACTATTGAACTTATGCGGTTTATATTTTATTTTGATGCACTATATGGTGATGCTAGCCAGTTATATGTGTTGATTTGTGATATTTTGATTGTTATACTAACATGTCATAAATTGGATGCATAGAAAATTTGGGATGCTTTGAATATAATTATGATTTTTATGAATGAAAAAATGAAATTAATTGTATGATGCTAGATGATAAAATTTCTAATGTCGAATGATGATTATTAATTTTATATGTATATTCTCTCAATGTGGTTAATACGGCTGAAAGGCCATAGAGGTATTTTATTTGTGCTGCAGGACATTTTATCACATACATCAAAAGGGGATAGGGGACCAACAATGAAAGGATGTATTGGTGCTAAATTTAATCTCACCCTGTCTGTTCAAAATTTCTTAGTTTGCATAGTTTGAAGTTATTTCTGTCTCCCTGTATGGATGTGTGAAAACTTTCTTCTTCATTTAGATGTCATTGTGTATCTTTTCCTTGGGTCATGTATCACATTGATTCTTGGTATTATTTACAGTCTTCTCTCCATGGGGAAAATGTTTGTTGTTGGGTGTTGTACATCAAGAATTTCCACGCTTGTTACCTATCCAAGTTAATGCACCAAACTAAACACAAAAACCTTGAAAAACTTAAATAAACTCGATACATGATTAATGGGACAAGATTTAAAGACGTAGATGGAGAGAAACCTTGATGGAATTAAGATGGTCGTACATGAGAAATCCTATGGAGTAGATCCAACAAACCGGTGATGCACAAATACTTGACAGAAAAAGATGACATTAGAAGATATAAGGGTGAAATACCCAGAAAGTGGGTTCAGGAATCGATTAACTTCCTCGGTGGATGTTAGTTCACATTTTTAATTAATAATAAAGGCGTACATGATAAAAAAAATGTAATTAAATGTTTAGATTTTCTAATTTTAAGTTGCAGATAACATGTAAAAACAACAGTATAAACTGAAAGGAAGCAAGAAAATGTAAAAACAAAGATGAAATTGTGTCACCTAGATTCTTTACCTTTCTACAGACTGGTCCCCATCGATCAGACAGTGATCAGTGCCAATGTTTTAGAATAACATCGATTTGGACAAATCGGCGTCGATTGATTCTGGGTCATCCTCAACCAGGAAGAAATTGTAGAAAGCTTGACTGATGATTGATGATGATCAGATTTTGGAGACCTGCAGGAGCTGTAGAGATGTGGAAAGAGTTCCACCTTGGAAGGATGGAGAAATGGAGTCACTTAGAGGTTGAATAACCTAAGTGATATTGATATTATGTGGGAAAAATAACGGTGCACCTCTCAGGGATTGATCTGGACAGAATTCTCTCTTTCTTAATTAATAATTTCAAGATTCACTCATGTTTTTCACTATTTCTCAAGTCTCTCCCATCTAACAATAATTTAGTTCAGGTCATGTATTTATAGTCAGTGCTGACCGAGGTAAAATCAGTGTTATTCCAAAAAATTGGCATCAATCAAGGACCGATCGGTGCCGATCAGGGATTAGACTCCCAAAGTGGTGAAAAGGGATGAGTAGTGAGAATAAGAATATTATCCTTCCCACTCAAATATGGGAAAAGTCCCACTACACGATTCCAGGAGAGGAGAAATAGGTGGGATGGATGGATAATAATGGCATAGGAGGTTGGGAATTGATATGGGGTGAATAAGTAGATGGAATAATGTAACAGATACAATTACATGGTTAATGTTAAATTATCCATGGGTGAAATATAATGGGGTGGATAAAACTTAGGATAGGAACTTTAATTAGATATTTATTTAATACCCTAAGAGAAAAGTAGTGATACCAAATTGCACCGGGTTACCTGAGACTAGAACAGGTAAGCAAACACGGGGGACATTAAACTAAGTAACCCATTATAGGTGTCTACATTTGATCCTTTTTGTTGAGTAACTTTTGATAAGCAATGCTACGAGGTAAAAACAAGGAGTTGGAAGAAAACGAAGAATATTAATGATGCACTCCCCCTCAAACTAGGGATGGGGTGGCCGCAAAAAACAAACCGATCTTGAGTTTGAAAAAGGTAGATGAAAAAGAATGGAAGAGAGGATACCCCAACTACATGTCTAGAGTATATTTGATCATTGATGATGCACGTAAAAAGCAACAAAGGAAGCGACCTAAGGAACTCACATTGGTAGGGTAGACTAGATGATCTTCATATGAGATGACATTAGTGGCTATATACTTGTGAGTTGAAGGTGACTGCAAAATAGTAACAACCAAAGAGTGACATGTTATTAGGGACAAATAGATGGCCTTCAAATGAGATGATGTTAGTTCCTACAGACCTGCTATCTTTAGGTTGCAAAAAAAACGTGATTTACCCATGTACAGGGAGAAAATTTTGAATGGGTGACAACACCGAATACATGTGCCAAAAGGTGGAAATAAGGTCATAACAATGATAAGAAAAAAAAATCCAAGATTCAATTCTTAGACAAAAAGGATGAAGCGATGGCCTCGAGAGGAGAGCCACTACAGAAATTTAAATATGGCCACTATAGTGGACTTTGCAAATAGAAATTCTACTAGACTAGGTAGAACAAGTGTCCTATGGGTGGCACATGCAAAAGATATAATGATGAGATGCCCCAAGTGGGGAACGACAAGAAAAGTCATGATATGAGCAACACACATGTGGGTCTATGTAAGGAAAAAAGGTACAAGTACACAAAATAAAGACACAATGATGGTGATAATGTGTTACGGGTGACACATGCGCAAGATAGGATAATTATATGAGAATGAAGCACGTCTTGGTGTGATGAGATGAGAAAATATATCAAAATCTACTTGATCAGCCTTGATGGGCACAATCAGCATCAACTCATACCTAATCGACATCAATCTGAAGAATCGACACCGACCCAAATAATCGACATCGACCACTCCAAAAACCTATAAATATAGAAATCATTCATTTACATTGTGACAATTGATTTAGAAAAAGTCAAAAGTTGAATTTGAGTGACATGGAAGCTTTTGGAAGCAGTCAGAAGAGGAAGAGGACATGGCCAGGGGTAAGTGATCCTTACTTAGCCTTTGTATGTTGGTGTTATTTTGTAGTAGGAGGGAAGAGGGTGTTTTTAGCACTATACCTCCTAGTTGGCATCGATTGAAAAAGTTGGCGCCAACTAGTATGTGATCAATGTCGATTGGAATTGGTGAAGACCATAAATTAAATGGCGCCGATGGACTGAGTCGACGCCGATTGGAAAAATGAAACATTTGGAAGATTTGAGAAAAATTTTGATGAAATTTTAATGATATTGATTTTGATAAATATGAAACTAATGACGATTTTTGATGTGATGCTGGCACGAGAGGTCCTACACATGTGGGATGCTATTCCCAAGCTATTAGAGACAATACTATTAGATGTGACAAATGTTGAGTGGTGCAATCTGGAGTTAGCTAGACTAGGGGGTTTCCATTATTATCGATGGGTACCCTAAGACATGGAGCTGATGTGATTGTTGATGCAGCGGTGGGATAGCTAGACATATACTTTTTGGTTTTAGAAAGGTGAGATGACTATCAACCATGAGGACATCTATAGGATCCTCAGGTTGCCGATAGCAAGGGACCTAATAGAGATTACTCCACGGGAGCAGCAGAGGAGGGCCTTGGTACAGTTATATGGGGACATGGTAGATTATTTGGAGATAGAGTCTGAGACTATGAGGATAGCCTCACAGTATTGAAAGGATGACACTAGGATCAGACTTATAGCATTGATCTAGATGGCTATCTCATATTATGCACTACCAAATTTTTAAGGCGGACAATTCCCACAACTCTTAGATGACTATGTCTATGATATCCTAGAATTCATGTACGTATTCAAATTCACCGATGCACTATTAGCATATATATATATCATGAGATGTGGATGTATTCCACAGGAAGACGCACTGGGATAGATGTCATTTTTTTACTCCATCGTTGGGCTTATGAGCATATATCAGTGATTAGATCGTCCAGACTTCCATGGATGCCATGAGCAGAGGGAGCCCTTGATTATGGGTTTTGACAATGGTGGGCAGACATGGGCCCTTGGAGATACGGAGATATTGTCAGAATGGTATTCTCAAAGATTCAGGACTCTAACACCATCACAGGTTATATGGAGGCCATAAAGGGCCTAACCTACATGGGCCGGACAGGATGCCCACTTAGTTGGGATGAGTCACAAAAGAGTGGTCAGGGGCTATAGGTAAGATATTTTAGAGCCGGCCCTGTTTATATGGGTGATGAGATAGTTCATATTGATACAAATTATTCTGATTGTATATCTGTCATACAAATAGGATATCAAGGAGATAGATCTACCAATATTGGTCCCAAAAGATCCACTTAGGGAGGCCCTACCTACCACCAATGATGATTATGATGCAGGAGTGGATGAGGGTTATGAGGCGTGGTATCATGAGGAGCTACTATGGCATATCACAATGTCTACAGAATCAGACGAGGAGGATATAATGATAGAGCTAGGGAGACTGCAGGGAGAGCATACCGCCTTAGTACAGATACACCAAACTACTCTGGAGGAGATCAGGATGTTGAGGGAGGAGAGGGATACAATGATACATGAGAGAGACACCACTCGCTAGGAGCGGGATACAACTATCTAGCAGAGGGATAGATATCACAGACACAGAGAGGCCCTCAGGGCCAAGTATGGTGATAGAGGCACCACATCAGAGTTAGGGGCATAGGGTACCATAGTAGGAGGACCATTAGTAGTAGTGCCAATGAGAGCACCCAGTATGGTGATTCTAAGTACCTATCAGGCTCTCCTTGATGAGGTCATATACTATAAGGATACCTTGACACAACATGCCCCAAATGTGCCTCATTATGGAGCGAGGAGGAAAGTGACAGCCACTACCTGGTGGCGCATCAAAGAGTGGGAGCACTGGGGGAGACCGAGGAGGTCATAAGGTCATGATTACAGGAACCTCTAGTTTTGTAGATGATGCTCAGGAGAGAGAGCCCGTGCCTGAGGAGGGAGGAGGAGATAATGTTTTCCATTTATCTGATTTTAATATATAGAGATGATATTTGTAGAGACATACTGATGTAGCCTTGATTTGAAAGCATTTTTGATACAATGTATACAACTCGATTTGAAACAATTCAGATATGTGTGTGTCTTTGTGTTATGTGATTGGACTCATGCTTTTAATTTTGATAGATACAGATAGATAGATGTGATATAATTTTGAGTTGTCATCGATGAATAATTGACTAAATCAACATGTTAAGACATTAATTCATTTAAATGATATGGATAGATGTATCCACATAATATATGCTTCTTTGATGTTTTTACATGAAGTAGATAAGATGAGCATAGATAGATGAGAGATTTGATTGATTAAATTAACATGTTAAATGTCAATTTAAATGGATAAATAACAAATGAACATGGGTAATGTCTATTTGATTTTATGAAAATAAAGTGATGCAATGATCTTATCCCTTAGAAATAAAAATCACTATACCTAGATAGGAAAAATAATGATAAGTTAGTCCCCTAACCGACCATAAATAGAGACCTTGATGGTAAATTGAAAGATGATGCACATAAGGCCATAGACATGGATAAAATAAACCTAACGATAGTTAATCGCAAACTAGATCTAGGAGGTAGATAGGGACGAGAGATAAGTATGCATCTCGTCAAAACACATTAAGGATTAAATATGCACCCATATGGGGAAAAAAGGGCCTCCATATGATCGAAAAGGTCTCATATCACAACTTCATGATTTTTCTTTTGATAAAAAAACAAACTAATCAATGTGGTTAGTTTACTAGATATGAAAAGACTGATCAATATGGGAAGTCTTTCAGAGATGCTAACAAGTGAACAAATTGGCTGAGAGAGGAATTTTGTTACTGTAAAGGCTCCAAATTGCATTAAACAAACAAGCAAACTTCAAGGGAGCGGTCTGTATTTTGAATTTGATGGTAGCCATCCTTTGAGGAATGGTCTACATTTTTTATTTTATTTGATAAGGTATGGATAACTGACCTTCGATGGATTAGTCTATCTTTTGGGACTAAGATAACAATTTTTTTTTTTGAGCTTTGGAAGAAGCTGAGTTTAGACAAGATAGATTAGATACAGGGAAAGAAAATGTATATAAGCACATACTCTTGCCCCAAGTAGATTTGATCAAGATGAACACCTAGGGAAGATGAAGTAGTGCTTAAGGTATTCATATCATGAGAAGGAACAAATCCGTAAGGAAAATTCCATGAGTAGAGCCATGGTACTAATATTTAAGGTATAATTAGAAATAACACGGAGAACCACATAGTTCCAAATCACTACGAAATACATGACTGGTTATAGATGGATGAAAGACCTTTTTTGTGATTAAGATCATGTAAGATAGATTTTAATAGTAGAAGGACCTTAGATGCAAAGAATTAAGAGGTTCCATTTTAGGTATACCATCCATAGAAGATAGATGATAAGCCCTAGACCCATACTTATGAGTGACAATGTACGGTCCCATCCAGTTAGGAGCAAACTTACCTTGTTGACTTCGTTCCAGAGTAGTGACATTTCTGGTTTTCTTTAAGAACATGATCACCGATTTGGAAGTCACACTACTGCAAATGCTTGTTATAAGCATGTTTGACACACTCAAGATAGACTTGATGATCTTAAAGAGCATTGAGATGATGTTCATCTAACAACTCAGGCTATGCTAGATGGTTTTGATGATAGTCCTCATCAGAGACAAACTCTTTGAGAGAGACATGAAGAGAGGGAATCTGGACTTTCAAAGGAAGAATAACCTCAGACCCATAGATGAGAGAGAAGGGAGTAGCACTAGTAGGGGTATGAATGCTAGTCTGATAATCCCAGAGAGCAAAAGGGATGTGTAAATGCCAATCTCTACCAGCTCAACTAGTTACCTTTGCGAGGATATTACGCAAAGTTTAATTAGAAGCTTCAGCTTGGAAATTAACTTGTGGATAGTATGTAGAAGAAAATCTGAGTTTAATATTGAAGGGGTCACAAAGTTTCTACAAATATTTTTTTTGAAAGACTTTTCATTGTCTGTAATGATCTTGTGAGGAACACCAAAGTGACAAATGATATGTTGATAGACAAAATCAACAATAGGTTTAGCTTTGGTCGATGAAAGAGGAATAGCCTCCACCCATTTAGTGAAGTATTCTGTGGAAGTAATGATAAGTGATGTCACTGTGAAGAGCATGGATTGATGAGAGACCAATGAGGTCAAGACCCCATTGTGAAATAGGCCACAAATCCGTTGCAGGTTATAAATCTTGACTAGGGATATGTGTAAGATTAGTGTGTTGTTGACACTTGACACATTTCTTAACATATTCGCAGCAGTCTTGATTAAGAGAAGGCCAATAGTAACATAAATTTAGGATGTGCTTAGCCATGGCCAAAACACCAAATTGTCCACCATAGATACCGCCGTGGACCTCCTGAATGGCCTTAGATGATTCAGGGGTTTTGAGGCACCAAAGCAAAATACCCTCAAAACCACATTTGTAAAGGATTCCACCCAGAATAGCATAGCGGTTTGCACGTTGGATAAAATATCTTCTACCATTGGAAGTCAAATCTAGAGGAAGCACTAAGTAGGATAGGTAATCAAAAATGTGCTCATACCAGTCATCTTGAGTGTCAGTCGTGATGGCGTTGATTGAAGTCAACTACCTGAGATGAGATGGTTGGTCTAGACACTAAACAACCACATAAATTCACAAGTCTTCAGTGAATGGAGGAATAAGTGAGGCTAAAGAAGCCATCATATCTACAAATCGGTTTACAGTGTAAGGAATATCCTGGATAGTAATTTTTTTGAAAGATTGAAGTTGAAAGGGAACGATATCGCGATATTTTTGAAGGATAATATATTTGTATTGATAGACACTAGTGACTTGATTAACGATGAGCTCAGAGTCACCGAAGATGTCGATATGGTGAGCGCCGAGATTAATGGAATTTTTAAGACCTAAACCAAGGGCTTTCATATTTGGCCATATTATTGGTACATTCAAAGTTAAGTTTGTGAGCGACAGGGATAGGTGCACCCCAAGGAGGAATCATGAAAAAACCTGTTCCTCCCCCTTGGTAACACTTGGACCCATCAAAGAAGAGTTTTACTTTAAATGGAGATAGACCAAAATCAATTTGTTGAATGTAATCATCTGGGAATTGAGTGAGGGGGACTTATGTGTCTGGAAGAGGGGCATCAACTAATTGATCAGTGATAACTTGACCCTTTATAGATTTCTATGAGATGAACTCGAGGTCAAACTCTGTCATGAGCATGAGCCAATGAATGATATAATCATTGTGATAAGGTTTCACATGCATTGTCTTGAGTGGAATGACACTCATAACAATGTAATTTTTATGATTAAGGAGGTAATGAAAAATTTTAGAAGTCGCGAAGAAGAGAGCACAACACAACTTTTCAGCTTTGGAATAGTGAGTTTCATACTCATGAAGAGTGCAACTGATATAATAGATAGCCTATTAACTTACCATTAGCATCTCAATGTGAGATCATGGCTCCTAGAGCATGGTCAGTCATAGAAATATAAAGATAGAATGTCTCCACCTCACGTGGAGGTGTGAGCATAGGTGGAGAAAGAAGATAAGCTTTGAGATCATCAAAGGCTTTTTGGGAACAATCATCCCATTCAAAATAAATGTTTTTATAGACGAGATGATGAAAAGGTTGACAACGGTCTGTAAGCTACGAGATAAAACGATGCACTGATTTTATTTGAAGACCATGGAGCTTCTTTAAGTTGGAAGGAGGAGGCATATCGATGATAGCATTTATTTTTGTGGGATTGACCTCAATACCCCTGATAGAAATGATAAATCCTAAATGTTTACTAGTGAGAACGCTAGACACGCATTTAGACAGATTTAGGTAAAGAAAAAAATGAATGAGTCTCTCAAAGACAGGTGCAAGGATGAGAAGATGATCTTGACGCTGTTTGGACTTACCAAGGATTTTGTTGACGTAATATTCTACAGTTTTGTGTAAGAGGTCATGGAAGATGTAGGTCATTACAAGTTGATAAGTCGCCCCTACATTATTAACACTGAAGGGCATGACACAATAACAAAAATTCCCCCAAGGAGTTATGAGGGAATTATTTTGATGATCCTCTAGTGTGATGAGAATTTTATTATACCGAGAGAAACCATCCATAAGATAAAGCATCTCGTGACTTGCAGTTAAGTCCACGATTTGGTCGATATTAGGTAGGGGGAAATCATCTTTCGGGGAAGAGAGATTAAGATACCAAAAGTTGGTGCAAATTAAAATTTTCCTAGTATCTTTGGTTACTGGTACTACATTTGAAACCCATTGTGGATATTTAATGGGTTGCATGAAGTTGGTGGAAAGCAAGTGCTGCAACTCTTCTTTAATGAGGAGAGCTACACTAGGATGCATCTTACACAGTTTTTGTTTAACTGGTTTGATGTCTGGAAGAGTAACGATATTATGGATCATGGTGTTACCATCGAGGCCTGACATATCTGCATATGACCAAGAAAACACTTGGTGATGATTGGAAAGAAATGCGGAAAAGTCTCCTAACTCTTGTGGGTTAAGAGATTGGCCGACCTTAATGATGCAAGGGTCTTCAGAACTCCCTATATTAATGTCGATAGTGGCTTTGTTAAGAAGCATAGATGTGTCAAAAGGAATGGTTTTTGAAAGATAAGAATATTTTTCCCCTAGATAGGTAAGAACAGAATCATCATCCAAATAATGGATAGTATTGATAGTAGGAGAATCGTCTGCAACTATTTTGGGGAAGACTAATTATATGGAAGTGGATTTTCCATTAGTCTTATAGGTCAGTGGACCTAAGGAAATGAAATTGACTAAAAAAAAAGTTAGAAGGGATGGAAATGATGTCATCCACATAAAGCAATGCTTCAGACCTGATAGGAGAAGATGGTTCCTTAATGGAAAGAGGCTCAGGGAGAATGCTGATGGCAGCTTTCAAGGGAGGTTTGAACCCTAAACTAAATTTTTGATGTGGTTTAAGAGTTGGAATGGATGCGAGGTCATGCACACCCTATACATACTTTCCTAAGCTAAATCCATTCCACGTGCATCGATATAGATAAGTTTTTGCAAACGTGGGATTCTCTAGATAATCAAACCCTACCGAATAGTGTTTGGCCCTAGAAGGAGAAACTGAATGATAGTGAGGTACATCAAGACCACTGTAGATGAATTCAGTCTATTAATTGGGGAAGACCAATGGTGATGATGTGGCTAAGACCTGGTTGATATTCAGGTTGTTCATCTTGCCTACCATATTCATTAGGTTTGAGATGGGCGTAAAAAGAGAGAATGGGAATCTCTCCTAGTGAAAAATGATGCAACGTATCTTCTAGATTTTGTAGATCTGGTAGTTTTATTATAGGTATGAAAGAGGACGAAGCCTTGTAAGGAGGATCAACGTTCTCCTTTGGAGGGGCAGACCCTATGGTCATGTCACATTGTGCGGATGGAAAAGGGTCTCTTGGATGAGTACAGATTTTACCCTCACAGTGATATTTTATGCATCGATGGAGGGTTGATGGGATGTAGTGCATTGTATGGATCCAGGAGCATCCAAGAATCATATTGTAGTGGAATTTCCCTTCGAAAATGTAAAAAATCTCGTGAAGAAGTTTCTTGCCTACCCAAATGGGCAGGACCATAGTTTCTAAGGTAACTGCCAGCTGATTGTTAAATGATTGAAGGGTGAAAGGTGGTGGTGACACTACATTCTTGGGTAACTTAAGTTGCTCAAATGTGTGGGAGGAAATGACATTGAGTGATGCACCACTATTGATCATAGTGTGTTTTAATGTAGTGTTATTGATTTGAACTATGATAAAGAGAGGATCCTCTAAATCCTCAAAAGAAAGGGGAGGAATTTCAGAATCCTCAAAGGAGATGGTGGTTGATAATCTATTCAACCCGACAACCATCTTGAAAGGTTGGGGCTCATTTAAATTTTCCACTGATGTGGTGCAGATTATCAATCAAAGCATGGAGATGCTGGGGGAGGTGACTGAATAAGAGTCAAAAAAGATACATTTTGATCGAAGCATGGGTGAGTTTTTTCATAGCACTCTCCTCAAATGACTTGGGAATCTGAGCCTAAGGTGAAGCACGAATAGAGAATCATTTAGGAGCAGCAGAAATAATGACTCGTGGTCAAGGATCTGTAGAAGATGATGGAATATCATACCATTGTGTTTTAGTGGCGATACAATGAGGAAGGAGGAGCTCATTTGGGTGAAGTAGAAATAATGAATCGTGGTCGAGGAGATGTAGAAGACGATGGAAAATTGTATTGTTGTGTTCTAGTGGCGATATGAATTGTGTCGATTTGAGAGGGTAGAAGATCATCCGGAGTGATATCAATAGACTTGGGGGCCTGAATAGATCATTTATACTCAGAAGTAGTTAGGATGATTAGAGACACTAGTTCCTCTTCCTCCTCCAACAGGAGATCATTTTCTTCCAAGAGGTTGTTAATAACAGATTGAAGGTATTTACATCCCTTAGTGTCATGACCTGGAGTGCGATGGTAAGCACAAATCACATCAGAGTTGAACCATGTAGGTTTTACTCTATTGGGATTATAGGGTTTGATTGGAGGAAGTGATATAGATGAAGATTGGATAAGTTGGTGACTAGGATTCTTAGTATAAAATCTGGTAGACGTAGATGTGGATAAAGTTGGAGGAGGCACCTCTTTAGTCTTAGTAGACTTTTGAGGTAAAAGAGCCTACATATCTTGTTTGAGAGTATTTTTAGGGACCAATTTGCTATTTTGAGTACTAGGAGAAATAGCCTTAGGTGCTTGAGATGGAAGCAAGTGAGGCAAGATTTAATTTTAGTGGAGGAGGAGCTCCTAAGATATATTTTTAAGATGACGAAGACATGACAAGTGTTTTAGTCTTCAAATATGAAGAAGGCTAGTTGACCAAAACAGATGATGATTTAGATACGACTGATTTAGAAGGGGGAGGAGCTCCCAAAATAAATTTTATAGGAGGCACAAAGGGTGCCTTGGTTTTTGGTGATGAAGATGATGGTTTTGATCAAATAGGTGACACATTTTCAGTAGGTAAATCCATTTTATGAGGCACTAGTGAAGAAGATGGTGTTATAGAAGAAGACACCTTTTCATTGAATAAATCCAATTTTTTATGAGGCATAAAGATGGATTTTTGAGGGAGAGCACCAAGATTTTTGATGGTCTGAAATATTGGTTTTCCCTTTTTAGGGATGGTGACAACTTCAACTGCATAAGGTGATTGTAACCATTTTAGAGGAAGTACAGGAGATGATACCGATGATGTGACTTTATATTTAAACTCAAATTGTTTATGTCTGAGTCTAGGAGTTAAAAGTGTGGGTATCGATGCTATCTCTTTAGATGTTTCCTTAATATGCAAGGAATAACTGATGGTGAAAGAGGCAAGTAATGAAGAAGTAGCCTCTTGTGAGGAGGGTACTTTAGATGCAGTAATTGTGGGTGTAATTACTGTAGGAAAAGAGATAGGAAGAGTCAAGATTGAAGAAACTTCCAAAGGCATAGAAATTGGTACAACTATGGGTACATTAACCAAAGGCATGGTTGTGGCAAAAATGGGAGCGATAGAAGTAGAAGTATTCATAGTGAAAATTTGAAGGGATGTAAATGACTCAAGCACCGAAAGAATATCTGATGACGAGATAGATGAAGACGACATTGTATCTAAAAATAAAGGAAGACTCGAATATGGACCATCCGAGGATGCTGGAATCTCATAATTTGAAGGAGCAGAAGGAAGTTCTAATTTAGTCGACACGTTTGTGGATGACTCAAAATTAGAAGAAGAACTATCAGTAGAAATGGAACTGATAGTATGAGTGTTTGGTTTTTGAGACCTCGAGACATCATTGTTTGGGGAATGATTTGGAAAAGGTTGTTTAAAAATGTCAAGTGCCTAATTTGGGGGGGGGGCATTTGGGTTATCTAGAATGAGGTCACCTTTATCAATGAATTTTTCGATGAGATTTTTGAAGGTCTGACATCGTTCAATGTCATGGCCTTTGTTTCTATGATAACGAAAGAAGTCATTTTCAAGATAGCAGAATGGGTTTTCTTGATTATCATCAAAATTTCTAATAGGAGGAAGTTTGATCATGTGAACTTCCAGCATTTTGTCTAAGATAGAAGCATATGATTCACCCAAGGAAGTAAAAGACCAAGATGATGAAGGTTCTTTTTGAGAAGATGTGGAGTCTCTCCAAGGTGTTTGATTAGAAGTTTTATCAGATTGTGATGTTTTTAAGACAATAGCGTTTGTGGACCCCTGATTCTTGTCTTTGTTAGAAGAAGAAGGGTTCGGTTTTGTAAACCATGATAAAAATATGGTTTAGACTTAGAGTGAAGTTTTAACTTTCCTTGTTCGATAGTGCGAAACTCAAGTTTGCTTTCCATCGTAAAGGCTTCTTCAAATGTATGAAAGGTTTGAATCCTTAAATTGGAAGAAATATGATTGGTGCAAGATCAAGTAAACATATCAATTTGGTGAGATTGAGGGAGGGAGAAGGACAATTGATTT
Organism: Taxus chinensis; assembly: GCA_019776745.2. NCBI lineage: Eukaryota > Viridiplantae > Streptophyta > Pinopsida > Cupressales > Taxaceae > Taxus > Taxus chinensis. Next base: position 413,490,085 of record CM034155.1, on the reverse strand, counting down.
ATTATTCCTCTCCAATGAGTGACAAATTCTACAATAGACTCATCATCGAATTCATGAATGTTATAAAAATATGTGATCGTTATCTTCTATGTGATGTTTATTGAGAAGTTTTCAACAAACTATTATCTCTTGAAAGTGCACCGTACAGAGAGATGGCAGCATATTTTCTAAGCCTGCAAAAAGATCTCTCTCTCTTATAGATACAATGGAGACACCTCATGTCTGTGGGTATACCTATTATGAGGTGAATCTTTGGGATTAAAAGGCCGGTTCCTTATTAGTGTACACTAAACTTTTTTTTGGGAGATTTAAGGGAAAAAGATGACTGAAAATTTAATAATACTAAGGTGATACACAGAATTTATGTGAGAACTTTGAATTAGTGAAATGGGTCAAAGCATACAAGTGTGTCCCACTTTGTGGCCATAAATATTTTAAAATCTGACTAGTAAATAAATAATTAAAAAATACTATAAAAATTTAAAAAATTAGGTAAATTCTAGATGCCCTGCACCTTGGTATTTAAGCCTCTTAAAAATACATGTTTGGTCATTTTATATGTGTTTGTTCATGTTTTGGTTGTCAGACATAGTTTGCTGAAAGTACAAAAACTACAAAAAAGTGGGACACAGTTATATGCTTTGACCCAAATACACAACTGATTTGTGATGAATTCCTTAGTACACGAACCAATTAATACTTCTTTGTAGAAATATAATGGGAAAAACACTTAATTTGTACTAAGGGAGATTCACAATCGTACTAGTAAGCTAAAATGCACAATTAAATTTAGCAAAAAAGGGTAAATTTGTAGCAGGGTAAAGTGTTTAATTAGGAAATTTTCATTCACGAAATTAATGTCTATAGACACAAGATTGTAAAGTAACTTGGAAAGAGATAAAATTCTTCACACTCAGAGGGAAAAACTGGTAGAAATGGCTTCATTACTCATATCAAAAAGGTCCTCTGGGAATTTCTCTGAAAAATCTCCCCCCTTGTGCTTTGAAAAAGCACACAATATATAGAAAAATTTCACCCCTTCCTAAAAATAGCCTAAAGGCCGTACTTGCCCATGCATCCTAATTTTATCCATTATTTAATAATAAATGAATGGATAAAATAATACAATCTAAAGCATGTAATAAAAATAGGAATTAACAGTCTTAGATACAATATAGCCAAACTAAAGTTGACTGTTCTATTTTAAAGAAAGAAAGGGTGAATAATTGCTAAAATACAATTTTCTTGATAGGAAAGTCTTCCTCCAAGAAAATTCATCATCTTCTCTATTCTGTTCTATTGTGAAGGAATGTAAAAATACCATTCTCTGTATGTGATCAGAAACCGCAATCCTCAGCAATATCTACAAAAATAATGTGCGGGGACCACCTCCAATTTGTTTCGTTTGGTACTGCAACCTTTTTGACTTAGAAAAATTCATGTGTTTGAATAAAAGGAGGACCACCTTTGATTAGGCCACCATGTGTATTTGAATGACCATATAAGGTCTGCCACCTTGGTTTTCTTGGTCTATTATATTTTTCACCTTTTCAGTGATCATGGCATATATTATGGTTTTTTTTATTATTTGGAAGCATGTATTATTGGCTTGGACTATGGTTAGACTTTTGAAAAGTCATGGCAATGATTAATCTTTGGGCCATGTGGGCTGGCCCCTTCCCATGGTGCCTCACCCGTTGCGAACTTTTGTTGATGGTGACCTAAGTGCATGTTGGGTTTACTTGGATTCTTGGGATACGTTAAGGGCCCATGATATTTGCTTATCTGATTATGCCGTCATTGATCCATAACTCCAAGTTAGGGTTTTGAACCCTTGATTTTAATACAGTCAGTACGGTTAACTGGGGTTTGTTTGTTTTGATCTTTGTGCTTGATCCCCCACCACTCGATCTTGTCCTCGATTTCTACCTTGCCATTGATCCTTAACTCCAGGTTAGGGTTTTGAAACCTTGGTCTCAATGGGAAGTTAAAGCATTCGAGCTCTTTTCCTTTGTCATTTCATTCAGTTTTCGTTCCACGGGTGAAGCCCTGGAATTTTATTTTTTGCGCTACATTTTGATGAAATCATTGTTGTTTTAGAGGTCTTCGAGGCTATATACTTCGTTTTCTGGCATTGGACTCCATAGAGCATTCGCTTCGGCCTACATTTTTTTCGATGAAACACGAAGGTATTTTTTCTATTTCATTTTCTGTAGCTCGGCCTTTTTTCCTCTGTAGATGTTTTGTTTGTGAAACTTAGTTGGTTTTAGTTATTTTCCTCTGAGTCTTTTGATCTCTATTTAAATGACAAGTCTCTCCATTTCTTTTCTTGTTTTTTCTTTGTATATTTGGCTTCAATGAGCTCGTACGAGCCTGTAAAGGAAGTTATCACCATTTTTTATCATTTCGACTTCCTTACTTGAGCACGGTGACTTCTTGTACTCTGTACATTATTTGCAAGTGTGAAAAGAAATGGAAAGAAACTTTTGGACTGTCTTGTGTTTTCCTTCTTTGAGATCTGGCTCAGCTTGTATGGGAACTTGATTGAAAACATCCTTTGTTCATACTTTAGCTATGTCTTTTCTTTCTGTAGATGCAGTTTCAGTTTGTTTTAAACTTGATTGTTTACGACTCTTCATGGTACATGTCACTGTATTGGGTGCCTACTTTTCTACTGTAGATGCATACTTGGCATAAATCAACTGTTCAAAAGGAAATTGTTCTTAAGTGTGAAGTTCTTGTCTTTTTTTTTGGAATATGACAATTTCAATTTAGCCTGAAGATCTCTAACTTTAGATATGGAATTTGTGATTCATTTCTTCTTTCTATACTGGTAAAAACTCCACTTCTGAGTATGAGGTTGTCATTTATTTGAGATCTAATGAGGATTGTTTTCCTATTTTTATAGATTTGTACATTGGGTTTAAATAGAAACTAGATTCACAGTATACCCTTCAATATTTTCATCCTGTATTGGTTCTGTAGATAGTTACATCTTAAAAATGGGTTATCATTTTGATCTCTGTTGAATGAAAAATCTCTGCATTTCTAAATAACATATTGTTTATGGTAATTTTCTAAATAAATCATGTAACTGCATCTATATTTGATTAGTTTTCCTGGATAGATAGTTGCATTCCTTTTTATAATTAAGAGGTTGATCCTTTTCCTTAGAAAATTTTAAGAAAATCATTAAGTTCTTTTCTGAAAACCCCATTTTGAAAAGGGAAAATCTGGCAATTTTTTTCTAAAATCCTTTTTTTTCTCTCTCCTTTTCAAGATTTTCAACTTTGATTTGCAAAAATATTCTTTTCTTTACCTATTTTGATGCTGCTTCCTTCCTGTAAACCATCTAGAAATGATGTTTGTTTTCCATTCAATAGTTGCTTCTTTCTTAAATAGTTAAACTGATTTTTCCATTCTTATGTCACAACCTATTCCTGCAAAACTCATAAATAAGTTAGAAATATATAGGATTTTTAGCCTCTCTTGTATCCATGTGATTTTATTTTCTTCTTCAACATTCTTCTTCAAACTGCCTTCAAATTCTTTTTCAAGTCAATCTCCACATCTATCTCTTTTATAATCTATTCCAGTTTCTGCCTTTCTACTCCATTCCTTAGCTCTTTTGTTTCTTCTTGTCACTCAAATCTCTTTATCTACTCTACTCTTCTTTTGTTGTCAGACCCATATCTATCCTTAAATTAACTTGTGTCATGTGCTTGTATTTCTTTCTTTCAAGTACCATTAGATACATTGAACTTAGAATATGTATTTGCTTTAGAACATGTGTATAGGAATAAAAATGTACCCAAATCTCAATTTTATAGGTACTAATTTTTTCTTGCATGTGAAAAGAAGATGGAGATGGAAGGAAAGATGGAACGAGATGAAGATGGAGATGATGTAGAGCGGGTAAAGAAGATAGAAAAGGCAATGATAGGTTCACTTTTACTCCTCTACTCCTATTCTTGAGCACATGAAATATTCTCATTTCCATGTATATGATGTTGTTAGTTAGTCACATCCCACGGATTTTTTGGGAAAACTTATGATCTCTTATGAATAAATCATTAAATTGAAATAATGAGTTGACTATCTCCTTATGCATTCAGTTTTTCCTTTGATTGTACAATGATGTATGCAACTCAATATCTCAATAAAATGAATTAATATAAGAGATGAACTTAAAAGGAATACCTTTAACTCTAGTAAGCCACCATTGAAGGAGATGTGCCTCCTTGTATGCTATTTGACTGCCTTAGCATATGTTCTTCATTTTGACTCCTTCCTACTACCTCCATTTAGACATTATTGTCACTATTTGTCTGTCGATATTTTATTGATGGAAGTAGCAGGAAAGGATTCACTTGTAACATTTTATGCCAACATAGATGGATGTAATTTCATTAATAAAAAATAACTTTAATGAATACAGAGCAATAAATTTGATGAGCACAAACATAATAATAATGAATATGATCATTTGAAAACTACTACTATGTTTGTTGTCCCAGGACCATACACTTCACATATTCTGCAATCAAATGTCTTCATCGAGACAACACAGTTGTTTTTCGAGGCTTGTGTTCTTTTGCTGAGGATATTCGTGAGATTGTAGAAAATGTGATCCATTACATTTTGTAAGAACACACATAGCTATAGAATTCACTTAATCTAATCACAAATCAGCAGTAACAATATAATCTGATATAAATTCCCCTGGCTTAGGTATATTTCACTAATTCTATCCATCGTAACAAAGTTTCGAGTTTCCCATTTATGCATGAGTGTAGAAATTTTCAAAATTTCTAGCGATCATGTGGGGAAAAGCTTCATGCTAGCTTGTAGACTAGTGCCTTACTCTTGTCCATTGGGTATGGAGTCCAAATATGTAACCAAAATATTCCATTTCTTGAAACGTCCAACCCTTCCAAAACAAACTAAAGATAGGAAAAGATATGGCAAACTACACCAAGTGCACAAATGCACTTATTGAAAATAAAGAATGATGCAATGTGTAGAAACTGCACTTATTGAATGGGAAATCCTACTCTAACAATCACTGTAAGATTTTCAATAACATTATTTGAGAAACATACCATTCACAGGAATGGGGAGTTCCTCTCCATTCAGCTTTGAAAGCTAAAAAGAATTGTTTTACTTACAAGTTGAGATCATGTAAGGACCACTCCAGAGTGTATCAAACTTTGAGTGTCTTCCTAGCTTTGCACGATCAGCATCCCATTTCAACAAAATATCTCCTTCATTGAAGATTATTAATTTGGCTTTCTTGTCAAAAGTCTTCTTCATCTGTTTCTAATTCTTCTACATAGTTAAATGATTTTAATCTCTTAGCTCTTGTAATTCCATTAATTCTACATAATGAACCTGTAATGGTTCATTTTCAAGTAGTTCCATTTGATGCAGCAGATCTAATGCAGGTAATTCAACTGAAATTGGCATTTTTGCTTCTTTTCCATACAAAAGTTTATATGGTGAGTTGCCAACTAATCTCTTAGGGGTCACCCTGTTAGCCCAAAGTGCTGAATTCAACATTAGATGTCAAGCTCTTTGATTATCTGTGAGTGTTTATTTGATGATCCTTAACATATTTTTGTTGGTACTCTCAGCTAAGCCATTACCTTGTGGGTAATAATTAGACAAAGAGCTTAAATAGATTCCATGGTTGATATCCCAATCTGTTACTTTAGCACTAAGAAATGCTAGAGAATTATCTGATATGATAGTTGTTGGAACACCAAATCTGCAGACTATACCTTTATAGAAGGATAATAATGATGTTTCATTAGCATCTTTCAAAGCTACTACTTTAGACCATCGTGTAAAATAATCTATAGCAGTTAAGATCCATTTATGACCTTGTGAAGAAGGTGGGATTATCACTCTAATAAAGTCAATACCCCACTACGTAAAAGGCCGATAAACTGAAATAGGCTGCAAAGGCAGTGAAGCTCAACATTCTTTTTCAACAAAGAAAGCACATTTTTTACACTTTCTGATCTATTCATAACAGTCCTTAAATATTCTAGGCTAGTAGTAACCTACTTTCATGATCTTTAAAGCTATAGTACGTGCTGAGAAGTGACCTACTGTAGGTTCTTCATGGAATTTTGATAATATTTTCTAAATTTTATTGTAATTGACACATCATAGCAAGATTCCATTTATATATCTTTTGAACAATACACCATCAACAAAAAGATAAGGAATAGCTTGTAACTTAAAATACATTCGTTTATTCTTATCCATACCTTTCGGATAGGTACCATGTTGTAAATAGTTAACCAAATTAGTCATCCACCTTGATTCCTGGATTTCTTGAGAAGGTTCATGTTGCTGATTTTTTGGTTACAACATGATATTTGATTGTTGATACATAGTTTCAGCATGTTGTTTCGAATCTTCAGGTTCTGTATCCTGTTGTTTCTCCATATCAGTAATTAGATGCTCGCATAGATCCTTTACCTCGAACTATCTTGGAAACTCAGATATCAACATCATATTCCATAACCTTCGTTATCCATCCTGCTCTTTTTTCATTCAATTCTTTGTTTAGTAAGAAAGCTTTCATACTTGGATGAGAAACAAGAACATGAATTCTATTGTTTGAAAGCATGTACTTAAAATTATTTAGACCTCTGACTACTGAAAGTACTTGTTTTTCAAGGATCATGTACCTTGTTTCATAATCATGTAAACTCTGCCTAAAGAAAGCAATTGGTTGATCGATATTCTCATCATTTACCTGGGTTAGAATAGTCGAGTTTGTTTTAGCTCCTGCAAGTGCATATATTTCAAAATATTTATCAAAATTTGGATTTGCAAGAGTAGGGGCCTGGGAAATAGATTTTTTAATAGCCTCAAAACCTTCCCTTCCTTCGCTGGTCCAAGAGAATGTTTTCTCTTTCTTTAACATAGTTGTCAATGGTTTAACCAATGCTGTAAAATCTAGAACAAATCTCTTGACAAAGTTTATTTTTCCCAGAAATATCTGCAATGCCTTCTTGTGATGAGGCAATGATAGCTTTGATAAATCTTTGATTATGAAAGGATCAATTACTAGACCTTGCTTAGAAACAATATGTCCAAGTAGTTTACCTTGATGTATAGAAAAGATAGACTTTTTGGGGTTCAAGGATATTCCAAATTGCCTACATAACTGAAAATTCTTCCTTAAATTCTTTAGATGTTCTTCAAAATATTTTGAAAACATAGGAACATCATCTAATTAAACAAGTATGCATTTATTTAGTGAGCTGTGAAAATCCATGTCCATTCCATGTTGAAATGTTGCATTTGCATTTAAAAGGCCAAAAGGCATTGTTTTGTAAGCATAAGTACCCCAATTGGTGGTAAAAGTCATCTTATATCTATCCTCTTCTCAGACTAAAATCTTATTATATTGGCTATAACCGTCTAGAAGGGATAATCTATCTCAACCTGAAACTATTCTCAAAATGTGATCCATATGTCGGTAGTTGCTAATGATCTTTTAACGACGCTTTGTTAAGATGTCAGAAATGCACACATAGTTTGATTTCTCCATTCTTCTTCCTAACAGGAACAATATTTCCTACCCAACTTGAGTGCTTAACTGGGAAAATTATTCCTAATTCAATCAACTTTGATAAATATTTTCTCATAAGAGGTTCTATTATGGGATTAACAGGCCTTTGTTTCTGTCTAACTAGTTTATAATTTGGTTGTAATTTAATGGTATGTTGCGCTAAACTGGGGTCAAACCCTTTCAAGTCTTTGTATCTCCAAGTGAAAACATCTTTAAATTCTACTCAAAGCTTAATAAAATATTGTTTTTTAGATAAGGAACATACCTTTCCAAGGAATAGATTCTTTCCTTCATCAACTGAAATCTCTTTGTAATTATTAACATGAGTAGACATCTTAGTTTTGTCCTTTCTTAACTGGTCATTAGTGCTAAAGATGTCTTCGAATGTGACAAGTCCTTGAGGTAATTTGTTTTTCTTTAGTTGAACAATCTGGTCTCCATATAAATGTTGTAATTTATCTTGATTTACTGTAGAAAATTCAGCCTCTTGCTGTAAAAACCTGCAGATTTGATCTTCACTTTCAAAAACCCTGCCAATTTGATTCATTATCAGTGATAGAAAACCTAACAATTAACTTAATATGAGACTAAATTTTTTTATTTTCTATCTATTCCAGCACTTCGAAACTAGCACTAACATGCTACAAGTCTGTCAGCATGCTTATTTTCAGCTCTAGGAATAGATTGAATATTAATAGCATCGAAATCTTCCATTAAGTATTAAACTCTATGTATGTAAGACTTCATTAATGGATTCTTACATACATTTAATTTTTATACTTGATTGATAACCAACTCAGAATCACTAAAGATTTGTAATGTACTGATCCCTCTTTTTTTGGCCCAAAGTAAGCCATGAATTAATGCTTTGTAATCATCTACATTACAAGTGCATGAAAATTGGAGACTCAAAGCTGTAAAATACCTTTCATTTGTTAGGGAAGTGAGCATCAAACCTTCTCCCTATCCTTTCTTATTCTTAGCCCCATTGAAATGAAGCTTCCAAATCCCTTCTGTTGAATTCTCTGTTTTGGACAACAAGGGAATTGTTGCATTTTTTTCATGCATACAATATACACTGAAAACATGTTCTTCAACTTCCTTAAACGGATCATGGGCACGCTATTCAACTATTTTATCATCCATAAACATGTTAGAAACACCCTCTAAAGTTGAAACTTGAGCTACATCATCGAAATCAGATTGATCTAACGCTGAATAATTTGCCACCGCATTTAGAGAATGAGGCTCAATGTGAAATCTGGCTAGTGGTTCTGAATTGATGGTAACCTTAGTGCAATAACATGTGGTGAAAAACAAGAAAGACCAATCTGATGAGAGGTAACCTCCTATTTTTGCTGTGAAGTCTCTAGATAGGCACAAAGAAAAATATGGAGGTAAATCCACAACAGTAACATCTTGTAAAATGGAAACATTTGGGCAAGTGTCTAGCGTTACCTCTAAATTTCTTATTATGCCAATGGTATTAGTTGCAGTCCCATCAAGCTATAAAACACTCTTTTCTGTAGGTTCATACTACAGGCCCAATTTTATAGCAATTACTTTTGGCATAATTGTGCTACTTGCAACGTTGTCCTCCATACAGTTATGAACTAGATTTTCTCCAATAGTGAGTGATAGATAAAATTTTGGTGGATTCTTTATGTTGTGAGAAATTAAAACCTTATGAACCATCCATCTAACCCCTTTTATGTGGTCTTGATCAAGTGTTCCAAGGACCATATCTATCTTCTGAACGTCCCTTTTCTGCTATTTTTGAAGAAATTTGTTGTTTAGCTAGTTCATGAGAGAGTAAATCCTGATATTTTGGAATGCTTAAACCATCCCACATTGAGATGTTATCATTATGATTCTTCATTACATCAACAATATTAAAATAAGAAACCATTTTCGAGATAGACTCAACTATTTTTGCGTAAGCCTTAACAAAAATGGATTCTACTTCAGCAGCTTTGGATATATGAGGAATAAATAATATTCTTGGATTAGGATGAAGCTATTTTTATTTCTCTTTACCAGCTGTAGTACTTGATGTTTTCTGAGGGACAACAAGGCTGTTGTCTGGTTTTGAGGTTGTAGATGCTGAATTATCAGTAACAATGGGCAGCACAGGTCTATTTTGTTGTTTTTTATTTTTCAGTAGCCTTTTTTTTAGCTCTAGTGGTAAAAATAATGAAATCTTCCTCATTGAAGCTGACCAAATTATATTCAGGCACTTTCTGAACATGATTTTGTTGCTGCCCACTCTCCATTTGAGGCATAAACAATGCTTCAAGTTTAGGTTGTGAAACAAGATTCAGGTTCAGGAAAGTATTTGGGCAATTTGTAGTTGGATGAGGCTAATTTCAAGGTTGACACCACTCTTCAGTAGCCATATTAACTAGAACCGAAGCATTAGATGCATTAAGAGCATTAGGATCAAAATACCTTTGGTGATAAGGTTGCCTATAATTATGATTCTATTGGAAAGGTTTCCTATTTTGTTGACCTTGCTGATTTTGATGATAAGGAGCCTGATAAGGTCTATTAGGCAATGCAAGTTTGTTTTCAATTGACATCGGCTTATTTCCCATGGTTTACAAGGCTTTAAACATATTCTGGGGATGGGGCTGCAACAGTAGGCTCCACTATTATAATAGGCTGTGGAATATGAGCTAAATCTACCAAAAATGGCATTGTAGGCCTTGGTACTAATTTTCCAGCCTGAATAAGGCTATTTTCAGCTTTTATAGTAGTGTCATTGGCCTTTGGAAGAGTAAACTCTCCCATGGATTGGATCATAGTTTCAATATCACTATTCAATGACTCTGAGGTAGTAAAGGAAAGCATGATCAACTTGAGGCTTAACACTTGCTAGGATTCTTTACCAAGTCCTAGCGAAACGGATGTTGAAACTAGACATATACTCATGAGGGGCTCTTTTGATAGTAGATAGTTGTTCTATGAGGGATAAATGATCTAAATTATCTTGGAAATATTTCCGAATTTTTTCACCTAATTCATCCCAATTTCTTATGCTTCCAATCTCTAGATTTCTATACCATTGCAAGGCTTGTCCTTTAAAAGATGAACCTAAAAGTCTTAAAGCTACATCTTCATGAGTGATATTATGGACTGCACATATGGCTGTAACATATTTAATATGTTTAGTAGGTGTAATTTTATTTTCTCCAGTAAATGATGGAAAAAATTTCATGGCAGCATTGGGAATATCATGGTAAACTAGAATTACTAATGGGCTATTATTAGTAAAGGTCACAAAATTTCTGGGTGGTTGAATGGCCATTGGAAAAACTGGGATATGGATTGAAAAATTGATACGTGGTGAAGGAATATCAGGAGGAGGGTTATCAAAACCATGTCTATTATAGGGTAATGTATTACTAACTCTTCTCCTTCTAGCAGAATTCAAAGGTAAAGAAACAAAATCAGGAGGAATTCCTCTTACCAATGATCTTGTAGTCACTTTAGGAATGGAACATGATGTAATACTAGTTTGAAATCAGCTTTACAGAGTTGCCAAAATATCATAAAATATTTAGAATAAATTGTTACAGCTTGCTCTTGAAAGTAACTTTATTTGCTGTGAAATCTGCTATAGAGTATTTAATTTACATGCAGATCTAATTCATACTCCCACCAGGCGTGCTAAAAAATGTTATCTCTTGAAAGTACACCCTACATAGAGATGGCAGAATATTTTCTAAGCCTACAAAAAGATCTCTCTCTCATAGATACAATGGAGACACCTCAGGTCTGTGGGTATACCTATTGTGAGGTGAATCTTTGGGATTAAAAGGCCGGTTCCTTATTGGTGTACACTAAACTATTTTCTTGGGAGTTTTAAGGGAAAAAGATGAATGAAAATTAATAATACTAAGGTGATACAACAAATTTGTGTGAGAAGTTTGACTGAGTGAAATAAAAAACTGATTTTTGAAGAATTTTTTAGTGTACGAACCAGTTAATACTTCTTTGTAGAAATATAAGGGGCAAAACACTTAATTTGTACTGAGGGAGATTCACAACACTAATAGTAAGCTATCATGTACAATAAAATTTAGCAAAAAAGAGTAAATTTGCAGTAGGATAAAGTGTTTGATTAGGGAATTTTCATTCACAAAATTAATGTCGACATACACAAGATTGCAAAGTAACTTGGAAAGGCATAAAATTATTCACTCTCAGAGGGAAAAACTTGCATAAATGGCTTCAGTACTCATATCACAAAAAGTCCTCTGGGAATTTCTCAGAAAAATCTCCCCCACTTGTGCTTTGCAAAAGCACACAATATATAGCAAAATTTCACCCCTTCCTAAAAATAGCCTAAAGGTTGTACTCGCCCCATGCATCCTAATTTTATCCTTTATTTAATAATAAATAAAGGGATAAAATGATACAAACTAAAGCATGTAATAAAAATAGGCATTAATATCCTTAGATACAATACAGTCAAACTGAAGTTGATTGTTCTATTTTAAAGAAAGCATGAATAATCGCTAAAATACAATTTTCCTTCTAGGTAAGTCTTCCTCCATGCAAATTCATCATCTTCTCTGTTCTGTCTTGTTGTGAAGGCATGTAAAAATATCATTCTCTGTATGTGATAAGAAACTACAATCCTTAGCAATATCTACAAAAATAATGTGTGGGGACCACCTCCAATTTGTTTGGTTTGATACTGCCACCTTTTTGACGTAGGAAAATTCATGTGTCTAAATAAAAGCGAGACCACCTTTGTTTAGGCCACCATGTGTATTTGAACGACCATATAAGGTCTGTCACCTTGGTTTGGTTGGTCTATTATATTTTTCACCTTTTTAGTGATCATGACATATATTATGGTTTTTATTATTATTTGGAACCATGTATTATTACCTCGGACTATGGTTAGAAATTTTAAAAGTCATGGAAATGATGAATCTTTGGGCCACATGGGCTTGCCCCTTCCCATGGTGACTCACCCCTTGTGAGCTTTGGTTGGTTGTGACCTAACCCCCGTTGGGTTTACTTGGATTCTCAGGATACGTTAAGGGCCCTTGATCTTCACTTATCTAATTATTCTATCGTTGATCCTTAACTCCAAGTTAGGGTTTTGAACCCTAGCTTTTAATACAGTCGGTGCGGTTAAATGGGGTTTGTTTTTTTTTATCTCTGTGTTTGACCCCCCACCGCTCGATCTTGTCCTCTATTTCTACCTCGTTGTTGATGATTAACTCCAGGTTATGGTTTTGAAACCTTGGTCTCAATGGGAAGTTAAAGCATTCGAGCTCTTTTCCTTTGTCATTTCATTCGGTTTTCATTCCACGGGCGAAGCCCTCAAAGTTTTTTTTTTCTCTTCATTTTGATGAAATCATGGTGGTTTTGGAGGTCTTTGAGCCTGTATACTTCGTTTTTGGCCTTGGATGCAATAGACCTTCACTTCGGCCTACATTTTTTTTATGAAACATGAAGGTATTTGTTCTATTTCATTTTCTGTAGCTCGATATTTTTTCCTCTGTAGATGTTTTGTTTGTGAAACTTAGTTGGTTTCATTCATTTTCTTCTGACTCTTTCAATCTCTATTTAAATGACAAGTCTCTGCATTTCTTTTGTATTTTTTTGTTTGTATATTCGGCTTCAATGAATCGAACAAGCTTGTAAAGGAAGTTGATGCCATTTTTGATCATTTCAACTTCCCTACTTGAGCACGGTGAGTTCTTGTACTCTGTTGATTATTTGCAAGTGTGAAAAGAAATGGAAAGAAACTTTTTCACTGTCTTTTGTTTTCCTTCTTTGAGATATGGCTCAGCTTGTATGGGAACTTTATTTAAAACGTCCTTTGTTGATACTTTAGCTATGTCTTTCCTTTCTGTAGATGTAATTTCAGTTTGTTGTAAACTTGAATGTTTACACTCTTCATGGTACTTGTCACTGTATTGGGTGCCTACTTTTCTACTGTAGATGCATACTTGGCATAAATCAAATGTTCAAAAGGAAAATTTTCTTTAGTGTGAAGTTTGTTTCTGTTTTTCATTGGAAGATGACAGTTTCAGTTTAGCCCGAAGATCTGTAACTTTAGATATGGTATTTGTGATTCATTTTTTCTTTCTGTACTAGAAAAAAAATCTAGTTCTGAGTATAATGTTGTCATTTCTTTGAGCTCTAATGAGGACTGTTTGTTAAGTTTTATAGATTTGTAACTTGGGTTTCAATAGAAATTGGATTCACTATATACCCTTCGATATTTTCATCTTGTACTAGATATGTAAATATATACATCTCAAAACTAGATTATCATTTTGATCTCCGCTGAATGACAAATCTCATAATTTCTGAATAACATATTGTTTCTGAATAAATCCTGTAACTGCATCTATATTTGATCAGTTTTCTTGGATAGATAGTTGTATTCCTTTTTATAATGAAGAGCTTGATCCTTTTCCCTGGAAACTTTAAAGAAAATAATTAAGTTCTTTTCTGAAAACCCCATTTTGCAAGGGGAAACTATGGCAAAAAATTTCTAAAATCCCTTTTTTTCTCTCTCCTTTCCTAGATTTTCAACTTTGATTTGCAAAAATATTCCTTTCTTGACCTTTTTTTATGCTTCTTCCTTCATGTAAACCATCTAGAAATGATTTTTTTTTTCCACTCAGCAGTTGCTTCTTTCTTAATCGGTTAAACTAATTTTTCCATTCTTATTTCACAACTTGTTCCTACAAAACTCATAAATAAGTTAGAAATATATAGGCTTTTTAGCCTCTCTTGTATCCATGTGATTTTATTTTATTCTTCATTCTTCTTTTGAAAAATACCTTCAACTTATTTTTCAAGTAAATCTCCACATCAATCTCTTTTATAATCTATTCCAATTTCTACCTTTCTACTCCAATCCTTAGCTCTTTTGTTTCTTCTTGTCACTCATTTCTCTTTATGTACTCTGCTCTTCTTTTCCTACCAGCCCATCTGTATCCCTTAATTACCCTATGTCATGTGCCTGTATTTCTTTCTTTCAATTACCATTAGATATATTGAGCTTAGAATATGTATTTTCTTTAGAACAGGTGTATAGGAATAAAAATGTACTCAAAGCTCAATTTGACAGGTACTGCTTTTGTCTTGTAGGTGAACCGAAGATGGAGATGGAAGGAAAGATGGAACGAGATGAAGTTGGAGATGATGCAGAGTGGGAAAGAAGATAGAAAAGGCAATGATGGGTTCACTTTTACTCTACTCCTATTCTTTCGCACATGCAATATTATCATTTCCATGTATATGATGTTGTTACTTAGTCACATCCTACAGCTTGTGTGGGAAAACTTATAATCTCTTATGAATAAATCATTAAATTGAAATAATGAGTTGACTATCTCCTTATGCATTCAGTTTTTCTTTTGATTGTACAATGATGTAGGAAACTCAATATCTCAATAAAATGAGTTAATATAAGAGATGAACTTAAAAGGAATACCTGTAACTCTAGTAAGCCACCATTGAAGGAGATGTGCCTCCTTGTATGTTGTTTGACTACCTTAGAATATGATCTTAATTTTGACTCCTTCCTGCTACCTCCATTTAGACATTATTGTCACTGTTTGTCTGTTAATATTTTCTTGATGGAAGTAGTGAGAAAGGAGTCACTTGTAACATTTTATGCCAGCATAGATGGATACAATTTCGTTAATCACAAATACCTTTGATGAATACAGAGTAATAAATTTGATGAGTACAAACATAATAATAATGAATCTAATCATTTGAAAACTGCAGCTATGTTTACTATCTCAGGACCATACACTTCACATATTCTACAATCCGTTGTCTTCATCGAGACAACACAGTTGTTCTTCGAGGCTTGTGTTCTTTTGTTGAGGATATTTGTGAGATTGCAGACTATGTGATCTCTTACATTTTTTAATAGCACACATAGCTGCAGACTTCACTTAATTTGATCACAAATCAGCACTAACAATATAATCTAATATAAATTCCCCTAGCTTAGGTATATTTCACCAATGCTATCCATCATAATAAATTTTTGAGCTGCCCATTTCTGCACGAGTGTAAAAATTGTCAACACAAATATCTGGGCTAATTGAGAGAAAGAAAATAGAGAATGTTGGGGTATGTTATTATACAAGTCTAAAGTGGTCCTAGCTAAAGACATAGTAAAGGTATGAAGCATAAGCTCTTGGTCCTAGAATATAAGGTAGCAAGCATGTTTAAATGCTCATATGGTGTTGTTGAGGATCCTCCTGACTATGAAATTTAGAGAACTTAGGAAGTTCCCATTGGGGAGGATAAGGCTTAAAAGCCACTGAAATGGATGAATTGGTTAATTATATACTTCTTCAAAAGAGTATGAAGGGTGAACCCCTTTGGTGGAGGCTTCTAAGTCTTCAATTTTCTTGAAAAGAAGTTGGATGACATCAGATTGAGGAGGGGGCATGTTGATATGTCACGTATGAGAAGTGAATGGTATGTTTTGCTGAGGAATTAATGGGGAATTCATGTGCTAGTTAATAGGATGATAAGAGGAATAACCAGGAATTCTCAGGTGACACCTAACGAGGTATTTGGTGTGAAGGAGCCTGAGTATAAACATATTGTTAGATGACAAGTGGTTGAGAGAAAGGTTGTTGAATGAAAGATGGATCTTATGATTGGTGGGTTTCTACACTTGTCGACTGAATTGGAATGGATTGAGGAATGTGGGTGTTGATTTGATTTGATATCGTGGGAAAAAAACTCTGAATGAGGTATTTTGACTGCTGGATTAGTTATTAAGGATGCCGATGCCAAGGGAAGGGTAAAAGCCACTGTCGTTAGAGCACTGAAATAAAAATCAGCTGGAAGACGAAAAAGAGGAACCGATTGACTCGTAGGAGGGGGTTGGCTCAAAGAGATATACTAAACCCTGAGATGTAATAGATGGCATAGAAGAATTGACAACAATTTGTGGGAGTGTGGATGCACTAATCATAGCTAAAGAAGAGGGCCTCTCAAAAGTAGGATGTGGGGTAGCCGAGGTAGCTGCTACACTAGGGATAAGTAGTGTCATTTGAGAACTAGTCGACATGGTTGGTTGAAGAGAAAAAGGAGGCATAGATGCGCCACCTTATTTCATGGTTTGAGGTGATAAGAAGAATGCTAATTGTTCTATGAAATCCTAGGATGGCTCATGAGGGTAATCATAAACCTATTGGATTGGTGGTCCATGATCATATATTTGAGTAGACTTATGCACTAAGTAGTCCATAAGGGATCCCGGGTGTGGTCAAGGAGTGCATGAAATTTAGGATCTCTGCAAGGGACATACTCTATGTCAAAAGCCGATGCCACCTCTGAAGGATTGCGGGAAGCCAGTCATGATGGGATCACTTTAGTACGATAGAAAGGATTATACGACCAAGATGGGGAACTAACTAATATTGGTCCTAAAGAAGACCTGAGGGGTTCCGAAACATCCACATTAGCGGGGGTCTCAAATGAGGAAGAGGCCAATTAAGCCATTTTCCTAGATTGTGACCTTGTAATGACCAGCATAAACAAGTATAAAAATAGAAAGAGATTAACCTAATTAATGCATAAACAATTCAAGGAGCATGGGTGATTATCTCTTTTAAATTTTCATGCTTTTTAAGAAAGAAAATGTTAGGGAAGGCTTTTTAAAACAGGGACTACTCAATTGGACAAACTAAGGATGGTTTGGGGAATGTTTTAGTGAGAAGTCCCGAAGGCACTTCAGTAAAAGACTAGTATGTGGCTCGATATAGGGACCTACCCTGACACTTCATACACCACTGTGATAAGGGATTCAGGTGCTTTCACAATATATACCAGAACTTTCATGAATTTATAGTGCGGCTCGAGTACCGCGTAGGCTCTTCCTCTTAGGTGTCACTTCCAAGTAGGTGAGGCCAAGGAAGGATTTTTTGTTTAAATTCTTTATACCTAGTGATTTTGGCTTTGTGTGCAAGGGTGAAAAATAAAAAATCAAATAGTGTCACTACCGATTTTGATTAATTTTCCAACCTATTTAGAACTAGGTGAAGAACATACAACAGAAATGAGAAAGAAAATGTTCTTTTTAAGCACTAAAACTGAAGTGTTTGATTTCAATGAAGATAAGTCCAACAATATCTTTCCCAATGTGATTAATTCATTTTAAGGACCAAAACCGAAGTGTTTGATTGTGATAAAAAACAAACAAACAAGTTCTTTTTAAGTTCTTAAAAAGGAGGGAAAACACCGCAAAAGAGAAATACCTGTAGATTGAGCTCTCTAAGGTGTGTGGACTTTAAAAATCACGTTGTTGAGCTCTTACCCTCGAACAATCCCATGAACAAGAAAACTGCTCCACAAAAGAAGGTTAAGAAGAACACACAAACAAATCCAACAAGATACTAGTGGAAAGGAAATTTCTATTTTAAGAAACTAGAAAACTTTCAAGGAAATGAAAATTTTGCACAAAGAGATGAATCAAAATGCAACTTTGAAATCAAATGAAGGATTTACTAATTTTAGAAATAGAAATTGGAATTGAGATTTGTAAAAAAAGAAGGGACCTAACTTTGTAAATTTAGAAATGAAAGAAGCAAGACTGAAAGGATGAAAGGAAATCCTTAAGAACAACTGATGAAAATAAGTAAAGAAAAAGAAAAAAGCTCAAAACTAGAAAAGAGATGAACTTACCAATAAGTGAATTTGGTCCAGGTCCCACTGGGTGTGCCAGAATGTAGATCAAGAATTTCTATGCTTGTTACTTGTCCAAGCTAATGCACCAAACTAAACACAAAAACCTTGAAAAACTCAAATAAATTCGATACCTGATTAATTGGAAAATATTCAAAGACATAGATGGAGATAAATCTTGATGGAATTAAGATGGGTGCACATGAGAAATCCTGCAGAGTAGATCCAAGAAACCTGTGATGCATGAATACTTGACAGAAAAAGATGACGTTAGAAGATATAAGGGTGAACTGCCCGGAAAGTGGGTTCGGGAAGTGATTAGGTTCCTCGATGGATGTTAGTTCACATTTTCATCTAAGAATAAAGGTGTACATGATAAAATATGTAAGCAAATGTTTAGATTTTCTTATTTTAAGTTGAAGACAAAATGTAAAAAACAACAGAAGAAACTGAAAAGAAGCAGGAAATTGTAAAAACAAAGATGAAATTATGTCGCCTAGATTCTGTACCTTTTTGTAGACTTTTCAGAATCGATTAGATAGTGATCAACGTCAATGGTTTGGAATAGTGCTGATTTAGACAAATCAAAGTCGATTGATTCTGGGTCGTCATCAACTATGAAGAAATCATAGAAAGCTTGACTGATGATTGATGATGATCAGATTGTAGAGACCTATAGGAGTTGCAGAGATATGGACAGAGTTCCACCTAAGATGGATGGAGAAATGGAGTCACCCAGAGGTTAAAGAACCTAAGCGATATCAATATTATGTGGGAAAAATAACAGTGCACCTCTCAGGGATCGATCTGGATAGAATTCTCTCTCTCAATTGATAATTTCAAGATTCGATCAAGATTTTCACTATTTCTCAAGTCTCTCCCATCTAACTAGAACTGATTTCAGGTTGTGTATTTATTGTCAATTCCGACTGAGGTAAAATCGGTGTCGTTCTGAAAAATTGGCGTCGATCGAGGACCGGTCGGCGCCGATCAGGGAACAGACTCCCAAAGTGGTGAAAAGGGATGAGTTGTGAGAATAAGAATATTATCCTTCCCACTCAAATATGGGAAAAATCCCACTGCATGGTTCCAAGAGAGCATAAATAGGTGGGATGGATGGATAATAATGGCATGGGAGGTTGGGAAGTGATATGGGGTGAATAAATAGTTGGAATAAATGTAAAAGATATAATTACATGGTTAATGTTAAATTATCCATGGATGAAATATAATGGGGTGGAGCAAACCTAGGATAGGCATTTTAATTAGATATTTAATTAATACCCTAAGAGAGAAGTAGTGATACCAAAGTGCACCAGGTTACCTAAGACTAGAATAAGTAAGCGAATATGGGGGACATTGAATTGAGTAACCAATTTTAGGTGTCTACAGGTGTCTTCCACAATTGTGTCTCCTCTGTAAATCATGTCCCAACATCTCTGGATATGTGGTCATCTTTAATTGGACGTGGAATGGTGGGTCTATTTGGTGAACTTTTCACTTTTCTTACATTTGTAAAATATTTCAAATTGGTCCCATGGCCCTGATAGTTTCTAATTGGCTATTCAACAATATAAAGTGGTAAAGCAATTTTCTTACTTTGAACTTGAAGATGTACACCTGTCATAAATCAAGTAGTTACAGAAAGGTGGGCCCTTTTTGTTTTTTGATGAATTATGGTGAAAGGAAATAAAATATAAAAGGAATGCTTAATGCCCATAAAAGGACACATGATGTTAGAAAAATCAATGGCAGAGAGCTAGATCGTTGGAGCATTTTGAAGATTTTGGCCTTTTTGTGAAAAGGAGCAAAGTTATAAAATGATCCACGATTCTGCTAGGGAGCAAATAATGTCACATGTTTGAGTCGACATTGAAAATTCAAAGTGGTAAGGTAGGTCATCGGAGGTTATTATAACTGTTAGGTTTATTATGAAAAAGGAATAAAGTTTAACAATGAAGTGCGGCCCCGCTAAGGCCCATATAGAAATTTAAAAGCAGGAAGGTGGGTCACCAGGGCATTTTGAGATTGTTGGATTTGTTTTGAAAAATAATGAAAGTCATAAAGTAAGCCACAACCCCATCGATGCTCAGGAAATGCACGTGTAAAGCCTCTATCAAAAGTAAATATGTGGGGAAAATTTTCCAAAAATGCACAATTTCTTCAAGTGATACAAAATGTGAAAAGCACCCCCTGGATCACTACAACTCAACTCTTGTCCATGTGGATGTCCTGGGCCTATAATAAGACCTTCCTCTAAATTTTACTTTTGAAAGAGCGCCAAAGAGAAACGTGGAAGTTTCTATTAGACCCTCACATGCTCGGAAACTCTCTCAGGTTCAGAACACGTGGAGGGTGTGTGCTCATTTGGGAATGTGCCTCTGGACTTCACCTTTGTAGTGTCGTCAAGGATATGTGATATAATCAATGCGAGGATGCTCATTTTTTAGAGGCACGAATGTAGGTATCTATTCCTCAAGGTGTATTCTTGAAGGCGAAAAGGATTTCTTGTCAGATCAAGCCATATTGAGCCACCTAAGAATTATTAAAAAGGTTATTATTACATGAAAAAATAAGAGAATGATTAAAAAATTTGTCAAACATTATGGCATGGAATCCCAATTATAGTTGAGGAACTGAGAAATGTGATCAATGCATGATTTAACCACCTGGCAACAGAAAGTAATATATTTTTAAGGGAATAAACATGATTAAATGGTATGTTGTAAAGAGGAATATTCTCTTGAATATTTAGAATTTCTGGGGGAAAATTTGGGATGAGTGAGTTAGTGAATTTGTATAAATGCAATGAGAATACTCTTGCAAATGGCCGGGGGGTTAATTTTTCTTAGAAATTTTAAGAAAAAACCATTTTCTTGAGAGACCATCTAAGAAACCTATTTATTTTCCTATGTTTTTTATTTAATCACCTCAAGATGGTTATAAGTGTAAAACATTTTACAAGCTCTGAAATTGTTAAAGAAACTCCACCTTGCTGATGAATCTAATGAACCTTGAAATGAATTTGTGTTGATCGTGAGCATTATTATGTTTGTCTCATTTCAGATTTTTTTCAAATAGTTTTTCTTGGACCTGTTGCAATCTTATGATGAAATCCCTATGAATCACACAAGATCTCATCCATGTGATAGTATTGTGGCATTTATAATTTCATTGTGAGAAGATCTTTCATCTTGTGATGTAAATAAAAAATTGAAAATCACTTTACTTGAATTATGTTGATAAAGATTGTTTGTAAGTCTAGTAGTGTATCTTAGGTGTGACGAATCAGGGAATTATAATGTTTAATTGAGTCTTTAGCACAAGCCTTTGTGTTGAATTTTTTAAGAGTGTATGAAACAGTGCATCTCTTAGCCTCCATTGATAGACACTATCGGAGGAATGATGAATATCTAGAGGGAATTCGTGAGCATCAACATGTTGCACTCAAGTGTGAAATGATGCAGTTTCAAGATCCAAGCAAGAAATCACCAATGGGAGAAATGTGCATGTGTC
Organism: Taxus chinensis; assembly: GCA_019776745.2. Classification (NCBI taxonomy): domain Eukaryota; kingdom Viridiplantae; phylum Streptophyta; class Pinopsida; order Cupressales; family Taxaceae; genus Taxus; species Taxus chinensis. The sequence continues at coordinate 413,468,283 of CM034155.1, read as the reverse complement.
AAGGGAAAAAAAGGTTCAAAATTCCATACTCTATTCCATTCCACCATATAATGCTCAAGATAAAAGGGTGTACATATAGTAGTGGGGTGTGTAACTCCCCCACAAATGTAGTCATCAAGAGGTGGGAGTTACATTCCTAGAATAGCTGGTCAAATGTAACTCCTATGACACTTTATGACGTGTGTAAGGCCATAATGACACCCTAGGACACCTAAGCATGGTGAATCACCTATGTGGAGGAATCCCATGTACATAAAATATGTCCATGCTAAATATCCTACACCAACACCCCCCTGAAGCATAGCTTAGGTGGACACATAGATGAAAACAAGGAGAAGTGGGTCCCAACAACAAGCATAATGAGGTACCCATGAACAAGAAGCTCTCAAAAGGTGGAGTAAAAGGAGAAAACCCTGTGGGAAAAACTCCCCCCAAAAAGTGAGACAAGCCCACTCTCTAATCTAAGAAATATGCCAAAGATGGGTCCCAACCATAGACAATCCTATAAATGTACCCATGTATAAGGAGGAAATCTATCAAAAAGATGAAGAAGAGAGAACAAGAGGGAGATGAGAGGAATGCCGAAGTTCCCATGGATGGATCTAAACTTAGTAGCTCTAGGAGGTCTCCCAAAATAATTTCGATGATGAGATCCTCTGCCTTTGGACTGAAGAAGAGCCCTCCGCACTAAACTATGTGCCTACCCTTATGAAGGACATAAATGACGTGTTGAAATTCTTGCCACTCCATGAAGGAAACTCAAGGTAGGAGCATGAATATCTCTGAGTCTGGTCCATGAAAGTGTGACATAGGTCTAACAAGTGAGTGCGAAGGAACCAAAGGTAATGTCACGAGTGAAGAACTATTAGAGTATGAAGGGTGAACACCTGTAGAATGGATTTCCAACTGATGTGAATGTAACAAAACATCACCCACAACAGAAAATGGATACACAAACAAGGGTGGATCACTGAAGGTCTCCAGAAAAGTGGAAGTGGTATGAGTCCCAGAAGGGGCACTCTCAACAAGTGAGATGATGAACTCCTCTAAAATACCTATAGATGGATGATAAACCTATAGGACATCATAACTGTAATCTGTGACAAGAAAACCAAGGTCAGGTAGATACTCGTCCTAATGAGGGGGCTCAATAAAAAGAATAGTGATGTTAGATAGGTATGAGTCATCCAATGAACGTAGAGGAGTGAAAGGTGCCTCACACACTAAAGGTGGAAAAGAGGTCAGTGTGATGACTGTATGAGGCCCAGTAGGAGACTGCTTGATATCAGATGATGGGAGGGGTGATAAAACTGTCTCGAATAGTGAGAGAAGGAGCACAAGAGTCCTCTGTAGTACTCTCAACATCAGAACTAGGTGCACAATCCTCATCATAAGAAGTAGAACCAAGTGAGTCTATGTTAATGGAGCTATCATCACACAAAGAAATAGAGGAGATAACTTAATCAACAGTAGAAAAAATGGCGGAAGCATGTGAAGGGTCTCCATAGAGGGACTTAAGAATGCTCTAGACATGGTGGGGTAGATCTGACGTCTACCACATGAAACCAGAGAGATCTGGAGACATGCATCATCAAGTGATCCAAAAACATGGTCGCAAGTGTAAAGGAAGTCCTCTAGATGATGATGATAAGTGGGTGCAAGAACTGGCCCAAGTAAGAAGGGTGAAAGAACCTCATGAGTGAAGTAACATTCCATTTAAGCAATGATAAGATGAATAGTTCCCTCTCCCGGTGAGAAATTTTGGAGGATGTAAGGAAAACCTACGATGCTCAAGTCTTGAAAGAGGACTCTGGATGATGCGGAATCAAAAGTACAAGGTGCACAAAAGAAAGATGTCAAACTTAGCCGATAATGCATCTGTGTGTAAAAATCCAAGAGTTCTAATGAACCCCCCCCAGAATGCGGCACTTTATAAGGTAGTGCATTTACAAAAATAACAATTTCATCATGTACTGTGCAAGAAATCAAGCAACTTGGACTAAAGAAGCGCTCAAAACTAAGGAGTGAGTCAAAAGTTATAGCAAGAAAATAATTCCTACAATTGATGGAAAACGCCAATAAGCTTTACAAACTGATTGAAAAAGTTCCTGAAATGGGTGCAAAGGGTGTCGTGTGGGTACTCGTTGGAAATGACATCAAATTTTAGGAAGGGTTTATTTTACTTGCGATTGGAGATTATCCAAATGCCGACCCCAAACCTCGCCCTTCATCTTCAACACACATAGGAAGGGCATACGTAACAAGCAAAAAGAAGCCTTAAATTTTTTACAATGCCATAAAATGATTGTTTTTAACCTTAAAACATTAAAAAGAGATTATTTTAACCTCTAAAAAAGTTCTAAATGGGATTAGGTGGGCCCACATGAGGTGTCAAGCCATGGATGCACTATGTGGTTTGGAGGGACCTCGTGGAGCTGGAAGCAACATGGAGTGCTGAGCTAGAGTCCAATGCACATAGTCACAGGTTCAAATGTTAGTATAGAGTCACAGGTGCTGTCTAAACTGAAGATTATGACCATGTGTGGCTGAAGCTACATGTAAAGGTAGAGATACAGGCAGGTGAGTGGGAGGAAACATTCAACATATGTGTCAAGTAGTGGCTAAGGTAGATTCCAAAAATATGATCCAGATAAGGCACAAATACGACACATAATGGTGACTTAAACCAGGATGAGTACACATAAATAGAGGACTCGAGATGTGTAAATGTTGGAAAGATGGTCGGTATTGGAGTTACGGTGGCTCATGTAGCTGAGTTAGGAAGACATTTTCCCACAGATTACGTTAAGTTGAGGACTTGATACGTGTTTGAGCTATGTGGGTTGCTATTTAGAGCCTAGCTGAGCAGGCCATTACCAATTTCCATGTGCCAATGCTTGTATCTACTGAACAATGAGTAAAAATGCCTAGAAGATTCAATGGCAGAGGTGATTCCAACGCAGGGCTTAGAAATGGTAGTCTGCATGCCCAAGGACAATGATGAGTTGGGTGTCGTTGAGTAGAGACCTCTGAAATGAACCTACTGGATTTTTGCTGGATACATTGAGAGATGGCTGAGCTTTTGTAACGGCCATGTTGTAGGGAACCAGGCTGGTAAGGTAGAGGTCCTTTGAGCAGGGGAGAAAGAACCTAATTAGGAGCCAATGAACAATGCAGAGTATACGTTAATGAAGTGAGTAGGTTGAGCATGCACCAGTCGTGGAATGTTTGCATGGTGAATTGACATAAACCTATGCAAAATAAAATGACCATGGAAAAGAAAACCGAAGCATTACCTTCATAATAAAAACAACTAAAACTGACTACAATTAGATAGTGAATAACTAAGCTCCTCCAATGAACACTGCAAAACTAATTAAGCACTATCTTCTCAGAAGGTTGAAAACACCAAGCACAAGTCCCCTAAAAAATGCAAGTAGAGAACATGCAAAAGAGATAACTTGTACAAGAAACTATGAGGTGGAGATTAGTAAGCAACCAATGTCAGCAACATGAATCCAATCCACGAGCTTTGATAACAAGTTAGAGGAATGATGAAGATCTGGAGGGAATTCGTGAGCATCAACAAGTTACACTTAACCACATAATGATGCACTTTTAAGATCCAAGCAAGAACTCATCCATGGGAGAAATGTGCATGCATTAAGGGAAAAAAGACTCAAATTTCATACTCTATTCCATTCCACCATATAATGCTCAAGATGAAAGGATGTACATATAGTAGTGGGGTGTGTAACTCCCCCACAAATGTCTCCGTCAAGAGGTGGGAGTTACATTCCTCGAATAGCTGGTCAACTGTAACTCATATGATGCTCTATGACATGTGTAAGTCCATAGTAACACCCTAGGACACCTAAGCATGGTGAATCACCTATGTGGAGGAATCCCATGTACATAAAATATGTGCACAACAAATATCCTACACCAATAGACACCTTGTGGTTGAAGGAATATTTTTTCTATTTTGTATGTGAGTTTTCCAATATTTGTAAAGGCTCTCAAATATCTAGTATAATCAAATTTATCTTGCTTAACTTCCCACCAAAAACTTCTCAAATGATAAATCCTACATGCACTACCCCTGTTTTTACTATGTATCCACAAAGGTTTAACAAATTTCACTGCCACAATATGCAAAGAAAATCAGGTTTCAATTATTTCCTTTAATAACCTAAATGTTGTCTAAGAAACATCTCCACTCTCTAGTGTGACAATTCGTGAGAGTCATCTTCTGTTGTATTGATCATATTTTCTCAATATTCTCATGAAAATTGTGCAAAGAAGTATCTATTGATATCGTTCACCAACACAGATTATAGAACGGGTCCTCTCAACCTTGTTGAAGGCACAACTTAAATTAGTGAGGGTATATCAAACCCTTAGTGAGGTGCTATCCATTTCTCCAATGCTTGAGTGAAAAAGAGTCAGCAGAATCCCCTCCCCGGCTATAAAATGAATTATATCATGATTTTTCTATCTCTAAGCATCCTGCTGGTTTCTTGATGTTGTTAGTCCTCACAAGAGAATCAATTTAGATACCAACACACAAGTGGTGCTATTGCCATGGAATTATTTGTGTGGTAACAACACCGAAGTGGCCTCAGTGCTAGGGAATTATTTGTAAGGAAACAACACCAAAGTGGTGCCATTGTTGAGGAATTATTTGTGGGAATAACACCAAAGTGGCATCATTACCGGGGATTATTTGTATAAAATCATACACATGATGACCATGGTAATGTTTCTTACATGATTTAAGTGCAAATCCATTGTTTAAATTTCATCCTTTGTTGAGATTTGTAAGATTTGTGTAAGATTACAAGTTCATTGTGCAATATTTATAGTTTCTAGTGGCTATTGAACTAAATTTGCATCAATAGTGATAAATAGGGGTAAAGGAAGGTTGGATCTGTTAAGCATTGATATACACTTATAAAGTTACATATAGTGCATCTGCACAAGTAAGGTGAAAATCCTTAGTGGCGACTTCGTGTTGAATTGAAATTTTGATGATTACTAGTTTATTAACCTATGTTGAGTGAAATTTGTCATTAATCTATGCAAATCTGGAGGGAAGAAGGCCTTTCTTCACCAGGGACCCTACTAGAAATTTATTTCTAGAAATAGGAAAAGAAAATTTAGAAGGAAAACAAGTATAGAAAGTCATTGTAAATCAAGAATCAAGAAAGGTTATATTAGTTCTGAAAGGTGAACAATCTATGGTTGAATATTACCATATGTCCTCAAGTGATTCTGAACCAAGTAATCTTTATATAAATTTGAGTTCTCCAACTAGAGAGGGGCCATCATTTTTGTCTAAAAATCTTGCCTCTCTGTTTCCCCCTATTTTTTCCAAGGTTGATAGGGTTTTCCAAGAAACTGAGTCATTAGAGGATATTTATTTTGAAATCTATACTCTTGTGCTCCAAAGACCCCTCGTTCCCTATCATTATGTTTCTCCTGCAAGATCACCTCCTTAAGGAAATATGGCCTAATCTCCACCTATACCTCATTTTGTTGTCAACACTTTAGGACCTGTAGATTTCAAAGGTATGGAAGGATATCATAATATGGTGCAACAAGATGTCAGAAATAGGTTGCCAAAATTTCAAGCGAATAATGCCATCATTGGTGAACACCATTCAAGACTCTTTGTTAATATGATTGAAGATTTTGAAACTGAGTTTGAAGATGTGTGTGTGAAGTTGTTTATTCATACTCTTGAGGAAGATGCACATGAATGGTACAAGGCGTTACTAGATAATTCAATATATTCATGGAACAAGTTGAAAAATGCTGTTAGATTGCAATATGGGGATTTGATAGATCCCAGGTTACTTTTATCTAAATTTGAAAATATAAAGAAAAATCCAAATGAATTTATCCATGATTTAAATACTCATTTCAATAAGACCTTGAATAGGCTACCTAGAATCATAATGCCAAGTGATGATTCCTGTCCTATTAAGTATTCTAATGCTTTTGATAAAAAATGTTGTTTATTACTTGAGAGAAAAGAACCAGGGAACATTGAGGTGGGATTTAACCATGGCCTTACAAATGGAAAATAATATTAAGGAAGTTGGCAAGCCTCTTAAGAGGGAAGGTGTTAAGTTAATAAATATTGAAAAGCCTCACTCGAGAAAAGTTGTGGATCTAGAAGAGGATACAAAAACTTTGGCTGGAGCAGTTAAAGAGATATCCTATAAACTGGTCAGAGCACAAAAAGGGATAGGAAAGAGCTCCCAAGGTCAACACAAGCCACATGATCAGGAGAGATTTGGAAATCATCCCAGAGGTGATAACAGACCAAATGACAGAGGGAAAGGGCTTATGGGATTAGGAAATAAATAGCCTCAATCCATGGAGAATATATTGGTTCGTGATCCTTGGAATTCCAAGGTTACTATTGTGGAGGAGGCTAATGTTATCGAGTGATGTGATTGGTGTTTATTACCACATTCCTCATATGATGTAGATCATGAAGTTGAGGAAGTTGATGATGATGAGACATAGGATGATCTTTGCATGATGGAGAGCCTTGCAAACTCACAACAGGGGGCAACCTCAACTAAATTGATAAGTTCCAAAACTATTGAAGATTTATTGGATAGTGTTCACTGGGTATCACCTCTTCCTCCTATTAATACTCTTTTAATTGATATGGTGCAAGCATTTGATCTACCTAATAATTATTTTGAATACTTAAGGGCCTCGATGATTAAAAAGTATGATGGATGGATCCATTCCAAAGAGGATAGGAAACTTTTGATGAATGTAGTAGTTTCTCAAGAGAAAGAATATTACACCAGAAGTAAGGTGGTCAAAGGGGGAGGGCCACAAACTAAGCAAAAATTTCAAGTTCTTACAAATATCCCGAGGGAAATCCCTAAGAAAGATACATCTAGAAAAGGCCTAACTACCCCAAATAAAACATGTGCTCTTGCCAATTCCCAGACTCTGAAGACTCACATATTATCAGAAGAAGTGGTGAATCTCCCTCCTTATACTTCCCTACCCAAATATGTTTGTTGTGACATAGCCCAAATCTTGAGTCGAGTCAAAGCACAATAAAATCTCCCACTTTTTTGTATGTTGTGTACCTCTATAAACATGAATTTTCTATTTCATTGATTTTATAAAGGTAATAGCCACAAAACCATATGCATTCATGAAAGTCCTAAAACTAACTAAATGTTTTGTTTAGAGTGTAGAATACATGTATATTTTTTATAAAAAAAAATTAGTTAAATTTTTTGTGTTTATCTTAATTTTATAATATGTTTTTTCTTCTGTTCTAAAAGAGGAATGATTGTCCGTTGGTGGTGTTTTTAAATGAAAAGTTATTTTTTCACCATGAAATTTTAGATGTACGTTCAAGATTTGAATTTTAAGGCACTGTCAGTTATTTTTAGTTTTTTTAATTAATTATTTGGTAAAAATAATATTAAATAAATAGTGTACATATGTCTATGCCAATTTTTTTGAGATTTATATCGAAATTGATTTTTTCTTCATAGGTACGAAGAAGACTTCAATAAATAGTAAGTTTTGTTTTTCAAATTTTGTTGATTGTGTATTATTGATTTTCCTAAAATACCATATGTTAGTAAAAATTATTAAATAAAAATAAAAACAATTTTTTAAAATGATTTTTTTTTTAGAAAGCTAATAAAAATCTGAAAGTTGTGTTAAAATTTTGTAATTTTACTAGTTCATTTACCCTAATTACATGGCACCTATGTTGCATATTTTGGCGTACAATTATCCTCCAAAAGGATTTGGAGCAAAAATGTGCCACTAAGGTGCCACGTTAGTGCCACTGAGAGGGGTTCACGCGAACTGGGGTTCATGTAAACTACCTTCATGTGAACCCTCATTCGTGTAAACCCATGTTCACTCGAACCCCTCTACGCCACCAAAGTGCCATCAGAACGCTTCCTTCTAAATTTAATGTTTTACAATTTTTGTTTTTATAAGTAACAATTTTATAATAATATTGTTCATTTTTAATTTTTTAAATTTAATTTTTTTGCATTTTTTTTAAACTAAGTTTTGTTTTTTTATTGTTTTTAACCAAAAATATGTAATATGTTATTATATTTTTGAAAAATATTTATTTATTATTTATATATAATTAAATTGAATTTAAAGCATATAGTAATTTTATTTAAACATATATTATAAAACTAAATAATTGTATATTAAATATAAATTCTATTAAAATTAGAAAAGTTGTTTTAAAGTTATGAAAAACTAAAATTAAAAATAATCTAATTTCTAACATAATTTCTATTGAGATTTGTATATAATAAGAGTTGCATCCATGTGTAGTTTTGTATCAAGTTTACTCTTAGAAATTCAGATCTATCTAGATTTATGTGTGCAAGTGAAAATTATTGAAATGGATGAATCATGGGAAATGCAAAGAATAAGAAGAGAAATTATACCAAGGAAGAAAATGTAGAGAAAAATGCTAGAAGATCAGCTCATCAGAAGGCGCAAATAGAAAGAGAGAAGGCACAACAAGTGAAATATGAGTCTACAAAAATTAGTACCTAAGTAGAAACCCTTCATGGATCGTAATTTTATTTTTCATTCTAAGGTAAATATGATAATATATATTTTAGATTGGCTAATTGAAAGGGTTTTGATAGGATCCCGTAACCTAAAACAATAGAAATAATATGTGAAAATAAAAGGCTAGATAACAAAAACAACATAGGAACCAACCAAGTACCGAAAAAGGATTCACACAGAAAAATCATTCAACGAAACAATAATTGTTGAAATATCAACAAAACATGGTAAACAATATAAAACATGGTAAAAAATATTGTAACCACTCAATATTATAATTTGGATCTTGATCTACCCATCTACTTTGTTTTTTTATTTTTTATTACTATCTACGAGACATTGTATTTTTATGTCTTAGTTAGATATAGGGTTTCTATTTAACATCAACTTCCATTCTTCAACATCCTCTCTCACCTCTTACAAAGTATATATTTCAGTAACCACCAACACCTTTCTAAATTAATCCTCATATAATTGGGTCATTCCCAAAAAAGAAGAACCTTTGTATTCCTCCCATCTATATCTCTATAGTTAAAAATAATTGATCTATAAAAAAAACCATTGAAAGATCAAATGATGGCTTGAGCTAATATCTACTGTTAGGAAATTTTGATCCCTGTCATCACCAATCCGGCACTATGATAATTCTTCACCGGGAACTCCTTGTGCTATGATTATTTACTAATGCACAGCCTTTAGTTTGGTGGATGTAATCTGGAAACAAAACAACAACCGAACACAAGAATACCATTGACTATGATAAGACAGAATGACGAAAAATTTGACATATCAAAGTAAATTATAATATTAACATGAAATTGTTACAATCTCACCCATGAGGTACTTCAACAAGACTATGGGAGAAACTTTACAATTACACCTCTCGATGGCTTCTTCAACACACCTTTAACTGATGGCTTCCTTCACACACTTCCTACAATATTTCTCACTACTTCTTTCTATGCTAAATGAGGGGGGTGGCCTCTCTATTTATAGAACTTCCAGGCTTATCCATCCTATCTCTAAGATAGGATAAGAAATCCACTCTGACGAATCATATTTCATACCTTAACTCTTATCTGTACATGTAAGCTTATCTGTTAAGATAAGATAAACCTTATCATTTTACATGGGTTCCACATTTTTAGAATTTTTACAAATAAAATACACAAAATATTTATGACCTCACTCCTTGTCCTTATTACCAATATAATATTTCTACTTCCTAATCATGTAGACCCTACTTCTCTAATTACCCAAACTTTGACATTTTAACATTACCGGACCACTTACGACAAATATTTACTTTTTAAAACATTCCTATTGTACTTTGACTATTACTGTACTCCACATTATTGGCGGCACCGTACTGATGGTGCCATTATTTTCTATCGGACACTACTACTAATTACACTTAACAACATCCTATTCCTAATACATACATTAATGAAATAAAAATTTTGGAGGAAAATTTTAGTGTCGACATCTTCCCCCTTCCTAGCTTCTACTCCGTCCTCGGAGTAGACTATTCTGGTGCTTGGAAAATATTCAACTTGTTGTGGTTGACCCATTTCATAATGGGAGTGCCATCCAATTCCTCCAGTCGATACGTACCATTTTCATGCACAGCTGCTATTTTGTAGGGCCCCATCCATTTTGGAAGAAATTTTCTCTGTCTTCTTTTTTTGTATCTGGAATCATATACTAGAACCAAGTCATTTACTTGAAATGGAGACCACCGGATCTTTCGATCAAAGTACTCCTTCTGCTTCATTTTCTTCTTATGGCTTGTATCCTTTGCTATTTCCCTCATTTCCTCTAGCAAATGAAGATGTACCAACCTTTCTTTTACTGAATCACTTTCATCCATCCTTTCATTTTTTCATAACTCTCACAGTGGGAATATCAAACTCAATAGGAAGAACTGGATCAATGCCATAGGCCAAATGAAATGGGGAGTATCATGTTGCTGACTTTGATGTTGCCCTATATGCCCACAATGCTGCATGAATCCTTTTATCCCATTTATGTACCTACAAGGCTACATCTTTTGCTATAATTTGACACACCACAAAATTTGTTCGTTCCACCTGTCCATTTGTGCTTGGCTTGTATGTTGTTGCCTTCCTGTGCTTGATAGAAAAATTATTGACTAGGGATTCTACCACCTCATTAATGAAGTGGCTTCCTTGATCTGTTACAATTTCTAATGGACAACCAAATCTGGTGACAATGCGTTCATATATGAACCTTGCCACTTCATCCATGGAAGTTGTTTTCAATGGCCTAGCTTCAACCCACTTGGTTAAATAATCTGTGGCAACTACAATATACTTATTTTGATGTGATGTAGTTGGAAGTGGACCTACAATGTCTATTCCCCATTTTTCAAAGGGACCAAGGGGAAGAATAGGACATAATGGAGCTGATGAAGTCTTACGGTTACCATGTGTTTGACAAATATCACATGTCTTACAATAATTATAACAATCTTTAAAAAGAGTGGGCCAGTGATAACCTGCATCCAAGATCCTTCTTGCTGTAAGTTGTCAAGAGAAGTGCCCTCCACATGTACCATTGTGGAATTCTTCTAGCAGCTCCTTTCCTTGATCACAACCAACTGCCCTCTTGTACTGTCCATCAGGTCCTATTCGAAATAATGCTCCATGCAGAATAGAATATGGACGACTGGCTTGAGTAATCTTTCTCTTAGTCTTTGCATTGGCACCATCAGGAAACTTGAATTCATTAAGATAATTCCAAATATCTATGTATTCACTAGGGATTGTGTCAAGGGAGAATAATGCTGCCTCGGGAAAATCATCATCATCACAAGATGATCCTAAACCATCATAGGCTCGAGAGAGTGCATCTGCATTGACATGCTTCTTTCCTGGCCTATCTATAATATCAAATTCAAATTCTTGTAGCAAAATATCCATCTTGCTATCCTCCCTGATGGGTTAGGATTATTGACAATATTTCAGAGCCTGATGATCCGTTACAACTATAATTTCTGCCCTAGCAAGTATTCTAAACTTCTTACAGCAAAAATGACGCCAGAGCCTCTTTTTCAGTTACAGTATAGTTTACGATCAGCACTGGCTCATTTGGTCTGCTCTCCAAAGTAAATTGGATGGTCATTTCCCATTTCTTCATCCTTTGTGGGCTCAAAGTACTACCTAGTGGCTCACATCTAGTTGCACCCCGTGCAGGTGTGCACCTGGTCGGGAGGGCGGCTCCGCAGGGCATCGGCCGGCCCCCACCGACGCAATGGGCCTATTACACAGATCATGCTTGGAGCTGATTGTAGATGTCCGCAAAAACGGAGATGTGTAAGCCGAGTAGTAGACACGTTTGAATGTATGATAGCGCCCACCCAGCACAAACCAGACGCAAAGACCACGGTAGTGAAGGGAGCTGTAGTCCCACCGCCGGCCCGATGCGTGAGGGCCGTGAGAACACGACGGACGGGCGACCGCGCAGCTGCGAGGCGTTGTAAATAGTGCAGCGGGCGAGACTAAGAAGGCAGCCCTTGTGGTCCCCCCCTCGAGTCCTATCCTTTGCCCACGCCTGCGTTCCTAGTTCCTCATCCCACCATCTTCTTACCCTCTTGCCGCCCGCGTGACGTGTAGTGGCTGGTGCCTCTTTTCGTCCCCTTTCCCTTTTGGTTTTCGATGGGTATAGGCCTCCCCCTTCTCTCGTCCCCCCTGTGTGTGTCACCTGCTCTTGCCCTTTTTCCTTCTCTGTATCTTTTTCCCTCTTTCTTTTTTTTGGCTGCACCTTCTCCCGGCTCCGTGCCCCGCAGGGCCGCGGCACGCGCGGGCTCCACCTCCGGGGGCCCGAGCCGAGCGCTCGCCCACCCCAGCACGGGACGGAGGCGTGCCACGCTGTAAGAGATACAGAAGGAACGCCTGGTCCCGGGGGCACTCGCGCGGAGCAGACGACCCGTTCCCGTCGCCGCTTGCCGGATTGGAGGCCATGACTCACAGAGGAGAGCCCCATTCAAAACACCACTTGATAGGGTTTAGTGAGGCTTGTGTTCATCTAACCCTTTGAAATGGTGCCCCTCACTCTGGTGCAGGTGGTCCAACTTGCTCTCTATAAGATGCAAAAAATCATCCAGAAATACTCTGATGAAGGTCCAATGTAGGGTTTTGAACACCCTATTCATTCAAAGCTGGAATGTGGAATGTGCTGGAGCATTACACAACCCAAAAGGCATAACTCTATAAGCAAACGTTCCCCAAGGAGTGGTGAACGTGGTCTTCAGTTGATCTTTCTCTACTATACGAACTTGGTTGTAGCCGCTATATCCATCAGCAAAACTATAGCACTCCTGGCCAGTTACTTCGTCCAAGATCTGATCTGATAATGGAAGAGGGTAATGATCCTTCTTTTTTGCCTTATTGAGCTTCCTGTAATCAACACAAATGCGTAGCTTCCCATTCTTTTTTATTGATATCACAATGGGAGAAACCCATTCTGAATTCTCCACAGCAAATATGAATCCTGCATCAAGCAACTTATCTATTTCTTCTTTTACAGTCTTGGAAAAATTAGGATTCATTCTATATGGCATTTACTTTATAGGCTTAGCACCATCTACCAGCTCAATACAATGTTCTACCCAACTTACTTGACGGAGTTCCTTATAATCAAAAGTGAATAGGTGTATGTACCTTCGAAAGAGCTGAAGGTAGGATTCCTTCTCACTCTCCATCACAGCATCACCAATCTTTATTTGTTGGAGACGATCATCAACTTATTCTTCAGATAATTTTATGGGGTCATGAGTTGGTATGACTAGCAGGATATCCATGACTGAAACATCCACCTCGCTTTCTTCATCTTCAGTGTCCACTTCACTGGTACTAGAGTAATCAGAGGATGTCCAATCATCAGTTTCATCACTTGAATCCACAGGTTCTACTTTATGAGGTCGAGGGATCATGTTTATCTTCACCCTCTCTCTACCACATCCAAGTGTCATGAAACATTCATTCCAGTAGTTTCTTGCATGAACTCTCCTTAGCCATGGTCTTCCCAGCAGCATTGGGTACGCAACAGTACCATTTTTCATCACCTCAAATTCTACCACACATACAACACCCATAACAGATATTGCCACATTTGAAATTACACCTTCTGGTTTAGTTTTTCCCTTATTTAATGACCTTAACATAAGTGTTGAAGGGCGATCAATTTTTAAACCCAACATATTCATTACAGACTCGGTCATTACATTAACTGCAGCACCTCCATCAACTAAGACATCATGAATTGAAATACCATTACATAATACCTCAGCTTGTGGAGCATAGGGATCTGTCTCTACCTCCAAAATAGGTACCTCAACCTCCTTCCTTCTTCGAGCATTGAGTCCACCTCGCAACTCCCGCCTCTTCTCAGAAGACATAGCCAAGAGTTGACCATATGTGATATTTGCAGGCCTTTTGGACAGATCTTCCAAGATAGAGTATGGTCCTTGCCCCTGTGAAATCAGAAAATCCTGCACACCCAACTTTCTTCTCCTATGTTTCTTACTAGTTTCTTCTTTCATCTTCTTAGGATCATTTCCATCTTGATTATCTTTTTCTTTCTTTCTTTTTGTTACAAACACATCTACTTCATTATTTCTGCTCTTATCTACTACATCAAAAGAATTCACAAGTGCTTTTCCTTTATCATTATCTCCCTTACCAGATGTAGAACCTCTATCTGGACAATTATACTTATAATGACCCTTTTTATAACAACCATAACAAACAACTTCAGAAATATTTCTTTTTGGACCTCTATCTCCTCCCTGAGAACTAAATTCCTTTCCTTGAAGAAGATTAATAGTTAACTGACCCATCTTTTTGAGCAGATCTTCATACTCAGTAGATGTATTAGGAGAAATATTTGTGCTCACCAGGAGTGGTTGTGGATTCAGGACCAAAGGTGCTGGTGTAGGCTCTACTTTAGCAACAATTTCTTTGGGCTCCTCTTCCATGCTTTCTTCTTGCCTTCTTGCAATCTCCTTTGCTTGTTCAATGGTAGCTGGGCGGTCATACTTCACTCGTTGTCTGATCTCTGGCTTCATCCCAAGAATGAAGTGCTTACAGAGGAGATTATCCACGCCATTCATCAACCCATCCGCTAGTCCTTCCTTCCGGATCTGGGCATCGAGCTTCCTCCTTAGCTCTAGAACACGAGCATGATAATCCCTTATCTTCTCCTTCTCTCCTTGGGATAGCTTTGTGATCTCGATCATGAGATCTGCATATTTTTGTTGTTCACCAAATTCTTCAAGAAAACTTTCAGTTAATAAATCCCATGAATTTTTCACATTATCACCTAGTGTTTCAAACCACCTAAGTGCTGAACCATCCAGAAAGGTAGGAAAAAATTCAGTCCATTGTTCCCTTCTTATAAGGCCATTACAAATACAAGATCGTTTAAACTATTGAATGAAAGAAGAAGCATCTTCATTAGATTGAGCTGAAAAAATAGGAATCTTTCCCATTTTCAAAAGTAACCACCGTGAAATACCAACCCACAAGTACAATTAACAAGACTTCTGTGCACAACTAATTGGAATCACTATCTAGAAAGTGACTTTACACCTTTCTACAGTAAAATAGAAATGACCATGGTAAACTATGGTAAAACTTGACTTACTACGGTAAAAACTGACTTTACTATGGTAAACACTATTCACGGTAAAAAGTGAAGTTACTGCGGTAAATACTATTCACGGTAAAAAGTGACTTTACTGTGGTAATTACTATTCCCAGCAAAAAGGACTTTACCAGGGTAACTACTATTCATGGCAAAAATGACTTTAACATGGTAACTACTATTCACGGTAAAAATGACTTTACCATGGTAACTACTATGCACAGTAAAAACAAGGTTACCCTCCAATTAATTTTTGCCTAAGTGGGAATATCTCTCCAGAAAATCCACCAACGAGGAATGATCCCAGGAACGGAACCAAAATGTCATCACCAATCCGGCACTATGATAATTCTTCACCGGGAACTCCTCGTGCTATGATTATTTACTAATGCACAGCCTTTAGTTTGGTGGATGTAATCTGGAAACAAAACAACAACCGAACACAAGAATACCATTGACTATGATAAAATAGAATGACGAAAAATCTGACATATCAAAGTAAATTATAATATTAACATGAAATTGTTACAATCTCACCCATGAGGTACTTCAACAAGACTATGGGAGAAACTTTACAATTACACCTCTCGATGGCTTCTTCAACACACCTTTAACTGATGGCTTCCTTCGCACACTTCCTACAATATTTCTCACTACTTCTTTCTATGCTAAATGAGGGGGGTGGCCTCTCTATTTATAGAACTTCCAGGCTTATCCATCCTATCTCTAAGATAGGATAAGAAATCCACTCTGACGAATCATATTTCATACCTTAACTCTTATCTGTACATGTAAGCTTATCTGTTAAGATAAGATAAACCTTATCATTTACATGGGTTCCACATTTTTAGACTTTTTACAAATAAAATACACAAAATATTTATGACCTCACTCCTTGTCCTTATTACCAATATAATATTTCTACTTCCTAATCATGTAGACCCTACTTCTCTAATTACCCAAACTTTGACATTTTAACATTACCGGACCACTTACGACAAATATTTACTTTTTACAACATTCCTATTGTACTTTGACTGTTACCGTACTCCACATTATTGGTGGCATCGTACTGACGGCGCCATTATCTTCTATCGGACGCTACTAC
The DNA here is from genome assembly GCA_019776745.2 of Taxus chinensis. NCBI lineage: Eukaryota > Viridiplantae > Streptophyta > Pinopsida > Cupressales > Taxaceae > Taxus > Taxus chinensis. The sequence continues at coordinate 413,451,908 of CM034155.1, read as the reverse complement.
TAATTACACTTAACAACATCCTATTCCTAATACATACATTAATGAAATAGAAATTTTGGAGGAAAATTTTAGTGTCGACATCCCCCAAATCAAATATTAGTAAGGAAATTGATATTAGCATGTTAATAACATCCTATGCATATTACAACCTTCGAAAAACTAATATTTATATGAAAAATTTGGTAATTGTTCATTTAAAGTAACATAGATTCATTGCACATGCTACATCAACATTAAAATTATAGCTATACTCTATGCATTTTAAAATTTTATAATAGTGATTTGATATTTTATGACTTTATAGTACCTTAAATAGTTTCTTAGTTCTCTTAGACAATGTATGTAAATTTAGATAATAGTTTCATCCTTGATTTATTTTATGTCTTATCCTGTAAACTACATAATGCACGTCAAATCCAAGGTTGATTAAACCAATGCACAGTAAAATTTATTCCACATGGCTATGTGGTATTTTGTAAGAAAATTTAAAAAAAAGGGAAAGTGGGAAAAGGGGAAAGTAGGTTTTAGACCAAATTAATCAATAATAGATCATTATGTCACACACATATGTGCTTCTAAGTTGAAAAAGTCTTGAATACAAATGCAAAAGTACTTTTTTAGTAGATTTCAAGAAGGACCTCACAAAGCTATCTAAATAAAATTAGCTTGGTCAACTTAATTTATTATTGTTTACTAGTTAGTAAGTTAATTTTTTAGATATTAAATTGTTTACTAGCTTGGTCATTAATGGTGTAATCACATTTGTATGTTAATTTTTTTTACATGTTTTGGTGTAATCACATGCGTATGGTTATTGACACAAATCATGATACACAACATTACACTGAAGTGATAACCAAACTTATGGAATTACTTCCCAAGAAAAATTTGAAACACTTGGTGAAGAACCACTATCACAAAAGAAAACAGAAAAAAGTGTAGAGGTAATAGATGGTGAATTTGTTAATTTGACTATAGTTGCTAGAGCACATTTGTTGGTTACATTCTTCAATCATGTTGATATGAAGGAAACATTAGAATTTTTGGGTGTTTAGTTTGGATGGAAAAATTTAAAACGTATCTAGAAGAAGAATTTTTTGGGAATGTTTCTAAAGGAATAAGTTCTTTCGGTACAAAAACTAGGTCTGCTGATAAGATTATTTCTCATAGAGCAATATTAATTTCAGTTGTAAGTGAAGATACGACTAATAATCATCATGTTACCTCTACTGCCAAGGCATTGGATGTATCTAGAAATAAGGGCAGTATGTATGCAAAGAAGAGGAAGACATAGGATGACTCTACTATGGAAGGAAATTAAGTACTATTGTGTAGAAATCCACATTATGATAAAATAGAGGATAATATTCCAAAGATAGTTTTTGATTTTTTGACTGAGAAGACTTTTCCTTATCCAAATGTGAGGGATGTTTTAAAACACAAGATAAATCACAATAACTATAATGAACATATAAAACATTGGATTGAAATAACTCAACATGAGATGTACATAAGGTTTACAAAATAAAATCCAGATGTTAATATTGCACAACGAATGTTTAAAAATTTGAAGCCTTGGTATGTGCTAGCTGATAAAGTCCTTGACACATGTTGTTTATGTTATCACATTGAGTTTGATTATCACTATCAGGTAAAAAAAAATTAAATATCATGTATATATATTTTGATGTGTGCTTTCATTTGTATCTATATATTTGAAATTTGATTGAATATCATTTTTTTAGATTTGATTTAAAACTAATGTACTTCAAAATCTATGTTTTTTCAGGCATATATAAAGTTACAGGAATCATCAAATTTTCCTGAAAATGCCCCACCTACACGTGTCAGTGAATTCTCAACTTCAATTCTTTGCACAATATTCTATGATCATGTCAAGGATCATATGACTTGTATCAAAGGAGTATATGACAAGTGTGGGGACTTGAACTTATTGCCAGAAACAAATGAAGTTTTGAAATACTTCAAATGGTTGCTTGCAAGAGGTCATTACATTTGGACAATTTGGATGTATAGATTTTATTTTGATTTTTTATGTTTACTGCAAATCAAAATGAAATTTTTTCCATTATGTATTGATTTGTAGGTTCAAATATTTAACACCCACTAAAATGACCCCTCGAGACCCAAGAACAACCTAGGTTTAGATAGAAAAATATGGAATAATTTGTTTTTATTTCCTTTGAAAAGCATGACCACTACCAAGCCTTAAGCAACAATTGTCACAACAAAGATTGAAATTCAATTATAATTAATAAATAAAATTTTCTCATTATAACAAATATTAAATCCACATCGCAAAATTAATGAGTGTAAATAATCCAATATATTTAAATTTCTCTTAGGTGTTAATTTAATAAATAATTAAATTAAGACTATATTTAAATGTTCCTTAATTAATTTTAGAGGGTCAAAGGGGCCAAAACAATTAAATGCCCATGGTATTTAATTTTAATAGGTCTAAACAACAACCAAGGTCCTATTTACATGGGTTAAAAAAACATTATCTTATCCCCTAGCATGACCCTTCAAAAAGGTTAACCCATACTCTAGAATTACTCATGTAAGTTAAAAAGAGGTAATTTCCCAGTTATCCACTCTCAGACTCATGATTGCAGTTTAACCTAATTTCTCACATATTTAATGCACTTAACATTTATAGAAAACATTTCCATTAGATAGGAAATGTCTTCCCCTTTCCAATGATATAAATACATACTCCTAACTCTTCATATCTCTTAAGTTACAGGATGGCAGACCTAGGGAGGAAATTTTTCCCAAAGGCAGGCCAGTGGAGAGACTTAAGATTTTTCACCCTATTTCAAAAAGGTAGAGTTTGATGGTGCGGGACAACAAACCCACAAAATTATTATTTTTTCAATTCAACATTGAAGGATGCGGGGCTTCGATGCCGTAGAGGAACTTGTGAATTTTTGTATTCTTGGAAAAGTGCCCTAAGTAATTTTCGGGCATGTGGATCCGATTTGAAAAAAATTCCTTTTTTCTTTTGACACATAGTTTTATTTTGAAACCAACCAAAGCAAAAAACATCATAAGGCCATAACTTTCTACTGGAAGCTCAGATTTTGGCAAATGAGGACTTTTTGGAAAGGGATGGAACTCCACTTTGCATGGAAACTTCAAAATTCATTTTCATCAAACTTAGATGGGTAAATTTTAAGAAAACATCTTTCCTACCATAAAATATGAACTAAACTTTTTCAATTGCCAGAATTCATCTAATTAACTATTCTTTCTCCTTCAACACCCCAAATAGGTGTAGAAAAATGTAATTGAAAGATTTCTAATGGATTGCAAGGATTAATTGATTATTGTTGATATTTCAATATGAATTTCTTTTCTTTTTTTGTGAAATTACATTATTTTTCCTTTTACCCGATTACTAGAGTTTTGAATAAATTACTAGCGAAATGAAGTTGTTATATGACTTGATTTAATCATCCTTAATTCATTCCAAGGTTTTTTTTTGTCTTTCAAGTTGCAGATTACTTTGTATATTTTCTAATATTTATTTTCATGCTTTACAAAGAATCCAAATGGAAAAACATACTTAAGCCCAAATTGATCTACTTTTTGTTATCATACTTTACAATGCTTAAATTTAATTCAATTCATGTGTGAAAACCCAAAATATAGTTCTACTTTCAAAACATGCATTTCGAATGAAACATGGAATGTAATATTTCTTCATACATATTTCCATTTCTTTTAATTTTAAAATAGAGATTTCACAATATATTAAAAAAACATATTTTAAATGAAAACCATACCATTTTTTGTAATTAAAAAAAATTCTATTGAACTCCAATAATTCTTTTACAACTTCCTTTTTCATTCATCAAATACAACTTACAGAATATACATCTCTCACATTTAAATGTAGGTTTCATTTCTAAAATATAGCAACTTTCCACCACAAATAATGTTACAATACCATCCACTTGAAGTTGGAAATTTCACAATAAGAAACCCAAGGAGAAACTACAATAATTTTCTTCATCCTAAGCTCCAAAACAACAACAATAAGATCCACCATATATCTTTTGATCACAACAAAAATATGACGAGAGGTAACATTATCCACCCAACAAAGAATTCCAATGAAGAGGAGAATCCCTACTCCTCATTGGCCCTTCAGCCCCAAAAACAAAGCAATAAGAAATGTATTTCAACTCATGGCAACAAACTGGATTTAACAACACAAAAATAGTTTACACAAATAGAACATAGTCCAAGTACAAACTGTAGTTTACTGAAGGTAGAGATAGAATAAAAATTTATAGAATGCCTTGAAATAATATTCAATTAACAGAGCCATATAAAGGCTGTGGGAGGAAGGAAGAGAGGAACAGTTAAATAAATATTCACAAACAAATAAAACTAACAATGTATTAAACTAACTAATGCTAACATTTCCCCTCTTATTACATTGTTTGTACAAACAAACATTTCCTGATACTATATGTCCCCCCCTTAATGAGAACACCACAAGAGGGTGTCTTCACACGAGCATGTCCATACATGGTCTTGATTCACATGGTTTATCTAAGGTTGACCATAAACCTAGAGGGACAGGAGCACTTTCAGACTGTTCACCTCAGTGGTTTTATAGCATTACCACGAACCAAGAGGATTTTACTTCGGTGGTTTTATAGGTGTACCACGAACCCAAGAGGATAATACCTCGGTGGTTTTTACAGGATTACCATGAACCCAAATTTGAGTACCATGTGCTCCTTTCAGTTCTTTTATGCTCCCCATGACACTTTTCAATTTAGGAGGTCCCAAATAGGAAACTATGCAACATCTACACTTTATTGAAAAACAATAGAACAACCAACACAAACCTGAAATAAAGAAAAAAAAATTGAAAAATTTGGTCCTCAATACCTTATTCGCCACAATATAAATCGGCAGCCTCATATCTTGCGTATTACAATAGGTCACCAAATTTCCTCTAGCCTCTATTTTCCTCCATCCTCTTGTAACTCTTTAACATTATCAATAAAGCCCTCAAAAGTAGGATCAAGAAAAAAATCTTGTGGCTGCCAAGACTTCTCAATAGGTTTTAGATGGATAGATATATTGTCTTCTGCCCAACCCTCAAGTGATTTAAAGAATTCAATCTTTTGTGGTGGCATGGAAAGAATCACCTATTCATGAACCTCACGCATGGGGAAATGACTTTTATCCTTTTCAACTTCTTTGGCCTTTGAAGGAAGAGTTGTAGTCAGCAAAACCCTTTGAGATCCGGCTACCAAATTTACCGACTACGAGGATCCTCCAAGCTTGGTTGCATTGGAACCCAAAAAATCATCAGAAAATGCTCCACTTCCACCATACTTGGGTGCAACCTTGCATTTCACAACACAAGTAGATTTCATGGTTACGATTTGTGAAATATTTCTTCTTATAAATGGACACCCGACAATAAAAATCACTCCACTTCACAGGTGAAAAGAAAAAACAAATTTCTTCCCCATGCACTGAGTACTTGGTGCTCTGATACCAATGAAGGTAGAGATAGAATAAAAATAGATAGAATGCCTTGAAATAATATTCAATGAATAGAGCCATATAAAGGCTATCGGAGGAAGGAAGAGAGGAACAATTAAATAATTGTTCACAAACAAATGAAACTTACAATGTATTAAAGTAACTAATGCTAACATATACAATCATAGGAAGAACAACAACCAATACTCTGGCTTCATCATGCACAAGCCAAAGGAGAAATACCTATGGAGGAAGTTGCTTATACCTCCCAATGGTGAAATGGGTTTCCACCTTAAAATAAACCCACCGATATATATATATATATATATATATATATAATTTCAAAACCCCTACTTACCCTTATGCCTACCCCAGGTACCCCTTATACCTCTCATTCTCGTATGCCTCCCCACACTCTTATGACACCCCATAACGATTAAATATATGCAAGCTATTTCTTTTACAAGGTGGAACCCAATCCAAAACTCCCTGCATAATAACACTTATACCTGCACAAAACTCTTATGCCTCCCAAAAAAAATCCCCATAGTCTTCTCCTACACCATAACTAGGTGATCTACCCAACTAGCAAACAACATACCAAAATATTCAAGCATTCACATATGCATAAGAAAAAGGATAACATTATAAAGAACCAAGATCCTACCTCTCCATGGTAGAGTTTTATCTAAAGGTTCAAAAAAAAAAAAATTTCCAATCCAAACAGTCCAAAAGCTCAAGCAATCCACAAGCATTCAACAAAATCTCTAGCTCTCTTCCAAATTACAAGATCTCCAAACCAAAATAAGTAACCAAAAATGAAGTCACCAAATTAAGTAACCCCCTCCCATAACCCCCAAAATAACAACAAAATTTAAATAAATAGAAAAGGATGAGGTGGATCCATGTAGGAAGCCACGTCACTCATCCTCCACTCCACCTCACAAGTCAACTTCAAACTCCAAAGCACAATTAAAAAGGTGGGTGAATGAATGAAATTTTACTTACACACAAATAATCCAAGTCCACACCACAAGGACCAAAATTAATTTAATTCTAGAAGGTGAAAAAAAGACTTACAACTTGCCTTCCCAAAATACATAATAAGGCCTATTTTTGACTCCCCAACCCATAGGTAGGGTTGTTGTAACAATTTAAGAGGTGTGGGACAATTTTAACTTGTCCCACAAGCCTCCAAAATAAGCCCCTAAAGACAGATCCGAATTTCAAAAGGAAGGTGGAGTTTTTCACACTCAAAGCTACTTACACATTACTTACAACACATAATCCAAGTGCCATCAACTCTAATAAATGCATTATTTTTTCCCATTTTAATTTATTTAACAGCATGATTACTCACTAATTTAGACACAAAAAAATAATAATAAAGGGGAAAATACATCACTAAAATCCACATTCGAAATTTTAAAAAAGGAACTAAATAAAAGAATACACATAATGCCTTGGTCACATTCATAGGTAATTCCCCCACATGGGGACCCCTAACCTCAATTCAAACACACACACATAACAAATACGCATTGCCATGGTGACTCTTGTCTAATTCATCTAGGATTCCAATGTGGTTGGTCTCCAATCCCCTGATGTTTGTTGTGGCATGTTTACCTTCAAAACACAAATACCTCCTTCAGCCTTGTGGCCGCATCAAATCATCCAAAATAATTATACAATAATCTCCAATGTCATATATATATAAATCCAAACATCATCAAGCAAGTAACGATATCATTTACAATTTCCTCAATAACCATATGATCATAAAATTAGTTCAATTTTGTAGGCTTACTCAATATGAAAACATATCACATGTACAAAACACACACACACACACACACACACACACACACACACACACACAGCCATGTCAAGTATTGTATCAAAATCAATATAAAATGTCTCTAATAATCCACATGCATCATATATGAATCAAATCAACCACAGTCCATGATCTCTAATGTCTAACATCATACCAACTCGAGAGCTATAGTAATGTCCATAAGTATAGTCGATAGTATCATAATAGATAACAAAAGGTGTCAAAGGGAAGTGGGCACTACAAAATACATAAAATATTTAACAAGGCTTAGAAAAGATGCAACTAGGTTGGATTTGGTAGAAGAGAAAATCACCATTGTTGTATTCATGTAAAGTTTTTGAAGTTTAATTAGTGTGTACATCAAACATTCTCACTATACAAAGTGGCAGGATACACATTCCATAAACAATAGAGACACATTCCCTATTGGTTAGATATTGTCCATGGTTGATTTTGCTAAGAATTACTCATTTTCTCAATAAAAAGATATTCAGACACAATATTATCATACTGACCATGTTACTATCATGGTTTAATTATTTTATAGGCATGCACAATTGGGTTTGGATGGATTTGAAAGTACATATGTGAAGTGAATGATCAAGTAGGAGTATCACTTATATATAAGTGATAACAAGGAAGATGATACCCACTTTGTGCAACATTTTTTTGGTTTGTTCTTTCAATATCTTCATCAGCGAGGAGTACAAATAGATCAACATTTTGTTTGGTCAGATGGTTGTACATCACAATTCAAATCCTCTCGCCCCTTCTTTCTACTCATTCGTTATCAGCATCATCAAAACATACCTCATTTATGGAGTTTTTTAGAATGGTCATGGGAAGGGAGAACACAATGGTGTGGGTGCATGCATCAAATTTTCTCTAAAGAAACAAATCTTTGATTATGAGGGAGATCAATTGATTAATGCCAACACCATTATTGAATGGTGTAAGAAACATTTTACATTTCAGGTTTCAACTTCGCATGCTTCAACATCACATGATTCGAACCCACAAGATTTAACCCCACACAGAATGTTTCAGGAGATAACAGGTACATGCACATTTAAAACATAGATCTATAGATCTTGATGTCATTTATTAAGTTCTAAAAGTTACAAAATTTTAAAATTTTCATTCTAAATTTTGATGTTTGTTTTAAACTTTATTGATCTTTTGAGCATGATTAATTGAAGGTATTGATCGAAGGAAAAATTATGGATGCGAAAGGATTCCTAATTCTAGGTCTTTGCACTATTTGATGACTATGGATAGAAATAACTAGATAATCTATACAAGAGATTATTCTTGTTTTTGTTATGAATGCATGAACAAATCATATTCAGAGTGGAATAGTAAAAAACATGGGTATGTAGGTGAGTGGAAGCAAGTTCCTTTAGTTGTGGATGACACATATGGATCAAATCATGATTAAATTTTTGAAGATGTGCCATTAATTTCAACTAATTATGACCACATTTCTGGACCAATTAAACAAGGTATTTTTTATTTAAAAGGATTACATATAATTTTATAATTAAATATATATGTATAATTTATAGTATACATGGATCATTGAATGTTTCTTTGAATTTTGTTGTAGGTGATGTATTTGTAGTCATTTCTGAAGAAGAAAATATTGAGAAGGTGGAGTATTACTTGTTTTGTTACATAGAAGAGAGAACAAAGCTAACATGTGAAATAACAAGTGAGGATATAGCATTCAATACCGGTTTGGTTGTAGTGCAAGGAACATACTTACAACAAGTGAAATCCCTCCTAATTGGGATTCACTTTGTTGATTATAAACCTAAAAAAGGTGTATCATTACACCCATCACATAATTTGTATAGGGTTACAATTCCATCAGGTGAAGACTAAAAGTGGTCGATGCAAAAAATGGAGACTAGATGTAGAAGACCATGAAAAAATTTTACAGGTCATTGAACAATGAGTAGAGCCACTTGGTATTATATAGAAGGACCTAGAATATTATGTATTCATGTCTTCTAGTAATAAAATATTTTATCTATTTTATTTTTCATTTGGCATACATATTTGACAAGTTTCTTACTATGATATTAAGGATGAGTTCATTAATGATGTTAAAATATGTTTATACATTAATGGGTTCATACATAAGGACGGGTTCATTTATAAAATATGTTTTCTAGAATCTTTTATAACAATTTGAAACAAGTTCTTAGTGTCAATAAATATAACTTGAATCATTTAAATTTTCATGTGAGTAAAATGATCGACGATTAAATTTTGATATAGGCAATTAAGAACTACTTGACTCAAGGTAATGAAATATATTATGACTAAAGGTTACCATTTGACTGTCCTAAAAAAATGTCGATGGTGGTAGAAATGCATGTGAACATATTACAAATTCAGATCGAGACTTATTCATTCGGAAGAACACTGAGATTTAACCTCTTTCTCCATTGGAAAAGATTTTGGGGAATGTAATGCCTTGTAATTTACCCTTCTCTCACATTTCTTATCAATAGGGGAATAACCCACTTATAATACAGTCATGTATTTGTGGTTATTTATTGAAGTCCACCACAAGAATTTTTAGTTACAATTACATTAAAATAGTACAAAGCATTTTTACTTCATTTTTTAGTTTTAGAGAGATAGTTTAATACTAACAACACTTTGAAAAGATCCGAAAAATTTATAAGTAAAGAAGCAAGTTTCAAAACTTTCTGTCTCGAGCAACTTAAAATATTTTTATATTTGGATGGATTTGACTTGTGTTGGTTTTAGTCATCTAAAGATGACTAAACCTTGGTCATAATCACAAGGAAAGGTTACCCACTTAGCACACAAGTGCCTTACAAAATTTGTTATTATGGGGGAGGAATTGTGAATGAAATCCATTGTATTGGGGTTCTCATTGTTTAGCCTCTTTCTCCATTGGAAAAGCTTCTGTGGAATGTAATGTGTTGTAAGTTACCCTTCTCTCGCATTTCTTATCAATAGGAGAGTAACCCACTTATAATCTAATCATGTATTTTTGGTTATTGATTGAAGTCCACGACAAGAATTTTTAGTTACAATTACATTAAAATAGTACAAAGCTTTTTTACTTAATTTTTAGTTTTAGAGAGATAGTTTAATACTAAAAACACTTTGAAAAGATTTGAAAAGTGCATAAGGAAGCAAGTTTCACAGCTTTCAGTCGAGAAACTTAATATACTTTTATATTTTGATGGATTTTACTTGTGTGGGTTTTAGTCATCTCAAGATGACCAAACCTTGGTCATAATCACAAGGAAAGGTGACCCACTTAGCACACGAGTTCCTTAAAGCATTTTTTAGTATGGGGGAGGAATTGTGAATGAAATCCATTGCATTGGGATTCTCACTGTTTAGCCTCTTTCTCCATTTGCAAAGATTTTGGGGAATGTAAAGCCTTGTAATTTACCCTTCTCTCACATTTCTTATCAATGGGGGAGTATCCCACTTATAATCCAATCATGTATTTTTTGTTATTGATTGAAGTCCACCACAAGAATTTTTAGTTACAATTACATTAAAATAGTACAAAGCATTTTTACTTCATATTTTTTTTTAGATAGATAGTTTAATACTAAAAACACTTTGAAAATATTTGACATGTGCATAAGTAAATAAGCATTCACTAAGCCAAGGAATGTTTAATGTAACATAAAGTATTGTTATCACCGAATCACAGCACCCCTGGAGATATACTTGAACTCACAGTGTGATTGGATAACGTGGGTACTATCTCCAAGTTGTGGGACTTGCTACTTGAGATAGACCTCCAGAGAAAGCTGGTTCTTGCTCCTAAAATACCTGCCACAATCTACTCTAATGCAGGATAAGCTAACTATTCTAATCTAAATTCCCAAGGGACCAGGGAAAGAGAATGCATAAAATGAAAGCCTACACTAAAGCGGTGGTACACCAGAAAAGGAGGATGTGAGAGTAGTCTCCAAATGTGTGAAATACAGAGGCAAAGTGCACACTAGAAGAGGTGATGACAGTTCTCCATAATCTAGCAAAATGCAATCACAACAATATTCCAAGCACACACACTGATAATGAATTCCTGCAAAAACATAATAATAGACACAATATTCTTGTAGAAAGATAAAAGGGGCAAGAAGAATGCAAGAAAACACAGCAGGGGAAGATACATCCACAAACTTGTATTTTATTGCTTCCTGGTATGCACAGTTCAGTCTATTACAAGATAAGGGCCTGGATCACCATGCAAGGAGTCCACTACAAGGGCCTGCAACACACTGGATTCAAAAATAAATTTTGGCAGAGCTTTTTTACCCAAAAACTCTCCCTTTTTACAATGAGCCCAACACTCCAATTTATAGAAAAAATGAGAAGGAAAAGAGAAAGGAAAATGGAAATCCTGAAATATGTCCTTCAACCACCTGTAAGAGGCATTAAATTGAGTGAAATGGTTATACATTACTTGCAAAAGGCTCCCCATACTATCCCATGTGCTGCAGCAGAGAAAGAATGATGACCATGCCTCTTAATTGCACTCCCAACTACCAAATAAAACACTGTTTTGAACCCGGCCACGTTTTCTTAAAAAACAAAATTAATTTCTTCTCAAATATTGAATTTATTGATTACTGTGCATCAAGCTCGGAGCCATGATTCCAACGGTACAAATTTTGTGTGATTTCGTTGAGAAATGCAAAATTTATGGTCTTCTGAGTGCGGGCAGCTATTTTGGGTCTGGCAGGCGTTTTCTGTCATTTGACGGGAATGAGCATTGACTGACTGGATCCGAATATGTTTCTTTTATTTAAATATATCTACCCTTGTTAACTCAATGGATATGAATATGTTTTTTTGGCATAGAGGACGTCGTGCTCGTTCCAGAAAGTCCAATTTTGTGAAAATCAGAGCTTGGAGTCAAAAGTTATGGCCGTTTGAAGTTTCACGGGCCAAACGTTGACTTTTCTTCTCTGCCTTCGACCGCTTCAGATTTTCACGTCCCACGCGTCCCTCTTTCCCATTTAGCATTGTGCTGAAAATTCCCATTTCAGCCGAACCGGCCGGTTCGCGTACTCGTGGCCCAGATGTCCCATTTGCTTTCGGACTGTTTGGGACAAATTTTCCCGATTCGCCCGGTTCACATCCTTTTGTCCCGCGCGTCCCTGACTGAAAGTTCTCATTTCGGCTGATTCGACTGGTTTGCTTACTTCGCGTACCTTCGGTCCAACTGTTCCGGGCTGCCTTGACTCATTTCAGCCGATCCAGCCAGTTCACGTACTTTTGTCCCGCGCGTCCCGGACTGCCTGTTTCAATAGTTAGTCAATTTTTCAACTTTTCGGCCAGTTCGGATTTTCACGTCCCACGCGTCCCTTTGTCCCGAATGTCCCAAATGCTGCGTGGACCACCTGGCGGCCTTTCGGCCGGTTCGTGCCCTTTTGTCCCAACTGTCCCGGTTGTTGCGAGGACTAGGACTTAGCCATTTTTCGTGATTTTTCCTGGCCAGAGCTTGTTTTTTATGCAATTTTTTACATTTTCTCAGAACTTGCTCTCTCTACTTGGACAGGGGAGTTAGAAAAATATGAGGGGACCCTAGAAACATGACCTTTTGTTCGGACTCAAAATAATTGCTTGGGACTAAAGAATTTGATGCATGTTATCAAAATTACCTCGGGGGTGAATTTTGGATAACAAGTATTACTAAATTACCTAAGCATCAAATGATTCAATATAGAAATTTAATGAAGTTTACAATGTTATATCACAAAATGAAGGGTTTTTAATATCTTATCTATCATTATACCTATTATGATATCATCAAGATAAAAAAATGAATGATAAGGAGGTGTCTTATATTTACATCCATAATTGTAAATATACACTAGAAATCATAAAAATAAAATAATAATACACGTGTCTAAGACATATATAAATATAATAATCATGTCTAGAATGAGATGAGTATATATACATGTCTAAAATATCTAAAATCAAGTCTAATGAGTATATACATGTCTAAAATTTCTAAAATCATGTCTAAAATGTCTAAAATCTATAAAATATCACTGAAGTCTCCTCCATGCACTAGGGTGAGTGCCAAACCCCTCACTACGCTCTTTTGCACTCTGTATGTTAAAAAAAATGAATATACACATCATAAAATATATATAACATGTACCATATATTAATATTTATAACCAAAATTCTACAACAATTTATTGATTAAATCAATACATTGTATAATAGATATGTACAATTGATTACCTCAGTATCTACCCCTAGGTGGATATTGGGAGTATCTACGCTATGTGTAGATCTCTATACCGTAGATCCTTGTGAAACAAAATAAATAAAATGTAAGAAGTTGATAAATAATTTTTTTCAATAAAGTTCATTAATTTCTAACATTTAAATTTAGATTTAATATTAATTCTATTAAAATACATGTATATATACCTCTGCAGAATGCATCTCCAAATCTATGGAATTGCCACCCACGACCTCAACACCACAAAATATGTCGCCAAGTGAGCCAAGCAAACTCAGGCCTGGAACATCAAGATCTATGTTTTGCTTAGTCAATAGTTGTGTGTATGTCACACGGATAGATGTTGTGCGTTGTGAAGCTCCACACACTGGAGCAGTATCCTTAACACAGAAGTACATGTTTAATTTTAATATTAATAAATTGTAAAGTAATGATGAAAAAAAAAAATTTAATTAAATTTCACAACTTATGTAATGTTATAGTGTGGTGTGTTTGCATTCCTAGTAAGGAGGTTTCCCATGGGGGTGACCTCACATGTGTGGCAATGTGGTAATATGTTTCCATATTCTTTTTTTTATGTACTTTATTTATGTTTTATGAATTTAAATTTTTGTAATGGTTATAACTATTATCTCAATTTTTACCCCAAAAAAATTGATCAAACATGAACTTGTGCATAAATAAATTCAAGGGACGGTTCCATTGTACAAGTCCACATTTTAAATCTAACAAAAAGGTTGTAGATGAGCTCTAAAAGGGAGGAGCAGGGTCGAGGAAGGAAGCATACAATTTTAAAAAAAAGTAGAGGCTCAAAGGAAAAGAAATGGAGAAAACTCAAAGTCTTCGGTCTCCACGAATGATTTAGAACAAGCCCAAAATTAGATAAGTATGGGAGAATCAGTGGAAGCTTCCACATGCCTCATTGGTGCATCTCCAAGGGATAAACTCAAAAATCAGACTCAAATGAGCTTGGAGCCTCCATGTGTCCTTAGCCCAAAAAAGGATAGAGCCGTCCATTTGAAAGTCCAAACAAGTTGAAAGAATCATGTGTCAGGTCAGTATAATTTCAAGATGAGAGCCCAAGGTAAAGAATCAAATGAGTACCAATCTTCCACATGGCTAGAGGTGAACAGAGGTCAAATTCAAAGTAGGCCCAAATTGGTTAAGTATAAAAACACAGGTGGAAGGTGCCATGTGTCTTAATAGTGCACATTCAAAGGAGCAGCCCAAAGTGGAGACTCAAATGAGCCTAGGGCTTCTACATGTCATCCTCGTACATCTTCAAAGATAAATATAAAAGTGGGTCCATGGACAAACACCAATCCTCCATGTTTCCTTGGTTAGATGTATCGCCCCAAAAAACAAAAGGTCAAAAAACATAAAGGAACAAAAAAAATCCATGGAAGGATCCATGTGTCATCCTGGCGCAACTTCAAAAGCAAAATCCAAAAGTGGTCACCAAACGAGTGCAAATACTCCATGTGGCCATGTTCTAAGTCAAAGCGGGAAGGTTGTTCGCTAGAGGTAATTTTAACTTTTGGCTTTGTTCCCAAAAGACATAAAGTATAAAAACTAGCCACACTTCCGCCAATTCCCAAGGATCCACGTGTCAGGCCTAAATTACATGTGGGCTGGTAGCCTTTGGAGTGATTTATTGCCCAAATGAAAAATGTGGATTGGCAGGCTTGAAGATGGTTTTTTGACAAAAAAGATATTGCGGGGCTGTGGGGCAAATTTTTTTATTTTTTATTTTTGTGCCAAAAGGGGGCAAAGTGAATTTTAGGCCTACGAACCTATTCTACTAACTGGTTTCCACCATTTTTTATACAGGCCCAATTCAAATATTTAAATGGGCATATCTTCTAATCTAGTCCCTGAAATCCAACAAATTTGGCACCATTGGAGATATTTCGACCTTGTCTATGCCATGGAGATATTAAACATTAATTTTTATGAGGTTAGGTGGGTAAAAAATAAAAAATTCTCCGTGACATTAATGTAGGATCCAATTACTCTAACAACTAGAACAAATTTGATCTAATCCGTCATTCTTCCTCCTCTAATGCACCAAACAAGCAACCGAGATAGATTTGACAGATTGTGGGTAGATTTGAAGGTGCATTGATGGCTGGTAGCTGATTTTCAAATTAATTTTCCTTCATCTCTCCTTCTTCTCTCTATTCTAAATCTATAAAATAAGGGGCAGTGATCATTGTCAATGGTTGGAGATTTATGTTTTGCACCCTCCTTTCTTCCCTTGTCTGGAAGAGAATTTGTGGAGCTTTCGAACCTCCCATTCGAGTTGTAATAAAAAGTTTTGCCTCTTGGCTACCGTAGTGTACTGTATCAACTCCGGAGAAATAATATATGTCTGTGGATGATTCTCAACACTTTCATGTGTTCATTGTTTCGTCCTGATCTTTCATTATAGTACGTTTATCTGTGCATGGTAGTAGTATTGCATTTCTATGTTCTGTGTTCAATTACAAAACAAGTGTTTAACATTCCTTTAGTACATCACCTCTTTAGCTTAGTTTTATTTTCTCGTACCTTCTCACTGAAAAAGGGATTCACAAGAACCAATGTCGAAAAGCGATGCACCACAATGAAGTTGCACTTTGATGGTAACGTCAAGCCAACGCAATACGCAAGGCTCGAAACAATGGAAAGAAGATTGCAAGTAAGAAGAATGGGTCTGCTCATGCTCATAAATCAAAAATTGGGAAGTAAAAATAGGGGTGCTATGTAACCCGCATGCCTAAACATGAAAAGAAACTCAATGACACCACTAACGCATATGACGTTGACTGATGCATATGACACTACTAGAAGAGGAGTTACAATTCCGAATAAGGAATGTAACTCCTATGATGTATTGACACAAATGACAATGTCAGATTCTATGACAGAATCTGACACTTGTCATTTGAATTCCTAAGACCTATGACTCGTGTAAGGCAAGATGACTCACCTAGGTGATGTGGACGATGACTGGACAGTCACACACACCAACACCCCCCCTTCATCGAAGCCGAGGAAGAGGCAAAGTAAGTAAGAACAGAATAAGAAGAATCCCCTAGATAACTAAGAAAGATGTGTTAATGGGCCCCGAAAACTAGAGGCTTGATAAGGTGTCCATGTACAAACAACATCTTTCTGGAAAGAAGAAGAGAAGAAGAGGAAAAAAGAAGCGCTATCCAGCTCCCCTGAAAGATGATTTTTGATGGACTCCCAATGAATCTGAAGGGACCAAAGGTTTGTGATCAGAAGGATGAGGAACGTGGAGAGTGCCGAAAGGTGGCCCAATATGAGAAGGATATACTATATCAAGAAAAGTGGTGACAATCCTTTCAATCTCCATAAGGTGAGAGTCTGCAAATATCGATATATCATCAAGAGAGCCCTGAAGGGGAAATGAACCTATTGCGGTTGAGAGTCAGTGGAAGCTAGTGGGATGGCAACTCTGATCTTAGAAGAGGCAGTAGGTTAAAGAAGATGTTGCACTGTGATGTCAGTATCCTCGAGCATATCCCCCAAGTCTGAGTCAAGGAAATCAATGTCCTATTGTGGAGGATTATAATAACCCTTTGAAGAAGCAATCTCGAAGTCTCTGGAAGCAACAGAGCATGGAAGAATCTCCAGGCTATAATCAATGGAATCAGTAGATGCTCGTGATGGGGAAAACCTGAGATCCAAGGAAACATGGTGTGTAGGTGAGAATTCAACCGAAGAGTCTTGTGGAGAAGAGTCACTAGAAACTATGATAGGAGCAATACTAATTTTTGAAAGAGCATGCACAAAAATATGTGTGGGATTCCCTTCATAAGAAAAAGTATCAAGGAACTCACTTTCCTCCATGGATGTAAGATCATCAGAAGATCCATAACTAGATGAAGGAGGATCAAAGTCTCCATCAAAATTCTGAATGAAGATCCAAGCTCTATGCGTAGACTCGGTGAATTCTAATCGATGTTGAAGGTCCTCTAGTATAGTAAGACAAAGAAGCCCGTATGCCATATCATTCTCGTTCAACCAATATTGGTGATGAATGCGGTTAATAGGTTCAGGTGCCAACCTAAGAAGATGTGGTAACAAATTGTAAATAATACAATGATCGAGTATCCCACTCTTCCATTGTAGGTAGTTTCTTGGTCCTAGTTGAACAACGAAGTGATGAAATCCAATGTCCATGACGAGAGGAGCCTCCAAGGAAGAAAAGATTAACCCCCCCTTTTTGTGGCACTTTATAATTCAGTATGTTGATTACAACCAGATGTGACTATGTTCCAAGAACCATTTTTTCACTCACCTTGTAATTAGCGTAATAACGCGCAATGGTGTAGACAACAATCAAGGTTTATAGGGCATAATAGATCGACATTGTAAGCAAGCACAGAAAGAGAGAAGCAAGATGGGGAAGAAATAGCTTTGTGAGAAATAGCATGTCACATCACACAAAATAATCCCTTTGTCATAAGACTGTGGTGGATGCGCTCACACGTCCACAAAAAGAGGAATAGAACAAAGCTCAAGAAAAAATGAGCTGAATTAAGCAATACAAAGACACCCCCCCAGAATGCAGCACTTTATAAAAATAGTGAATTTATAAAGAAGCCCGTATGCCATATCATTCTCGTTCAACCAATATTGGTGATGAATGCGGTTAATAGGTTTAGGTGCCAACCCAAGAAGATGTGGTAGCAAATTTTACATAATACAAT
This sequence comes from Taxus chinensis, assembly GCA_019776745.2. NCBI lineage: Eukaryota > Viridiplantae > Streptophyta > Pinopsida > Cupressales > Taxaceae > Taxus > Taxus chinensis. The sequence goes on along the minus strand of CM034155.1, from coordinate 413,433,541 downwards.
GATCAAGTATCCCACTCTTCCGTTGTAGGTAGTTTCTTGGTCCTAGTTGAACAACGATGTGATGAAATTCAATGTCCATGACGAGAGGAGCCTCCAAGGAACAGAAGATTAACCCCCCCCTTTTTGTGGCACTTTATAATTCAGTACGTTGATTACAACCAGATGTAACTATGTTCCAAGAACCAGTTTGTCACTCACCTTGCAATTAGCGTAATAACGCGCAATGGTGTAGACAACAATCAAGGTTTGTAGGGCGTAATAGATCGACATTGTAAGCAAGCACAAAAAGAGAGAAGCAAGAGGGGGAAGAAATAGCTTTGTGAGAAATAGCATGTCACGTCACACAAAATAATCCCTTTGTCATAAGAATGTGGCGGATGAACTCACAAGTCCACAAAAAAAGGAATAGAACAAAGCTCAAGAAAAAATGAGCTGAATTAAGCAATACAAAGACACCCCCCCAGAATGTGGCACTTTGTAAAAATAGTGAATTTATAAAGAAGCCCGTATGCCATATCATTCTTGTTCAACCAATATTGGTGATGAATGCAGTCAATAAGTTCAGGTGCCAACCCAAGAAGATGTGGTAACAAATTTTACATAATACAATGATCAAGTATCCCACTCTTCCGTTGTAGGTAGTTTCTTGGTCCTAGTTGAACAACGAAGTGATGAAATTCAATGTCCATGACGAGAGGAGCCTCCAAGGAACAGAAGATTAACCCCCCCCTTTTTGTGGCACTTTATAATTCAGTACGTTGATTACAACCAGATGTAACTATGTTCCAAGAACCAGTTTGTCACTCACCTTGCAATTAGCGTAATAACGCGCAATGGTGTAGACAACAATCAAGGTTTGTAGGGCATAATAGATCGACATTGTAAGCAAGCACAAAAAGAGAGAAGCAAGAGGGGGAAGAAATAGCTTTGTGAGAAATAACATGTCACATCACACAAAATAATCCCTTTGTCATAAGACTATGGTGGATGCGCTCACAAGTCCACAAAAAAAGGAATAGAACAAAGCTCAAGAAAAAATGAGCTGAATTAAGCAATACAAAGACACCCCCCCATAATGCAACACTTTATAAAAATAGTGAATTTACAAATCTAATGATCCCATTATCTAGAGTGCGAAAAAACATGCAACTTTGACTAAAGAAGTGCTCAAAACTGAGCAACGAGTCAAAAGTTATAGCTAAAACCAATTCCCGCAACTGATGAGAAAAAGCCAATAAGCCTACAAACGGATTAAAAAAACACCCTAAACATATGCAAAAGGTGTCGTATGTATGCCCGTTGGAAATGGCACTGAATTTGAGATAGGGTTTGTTTGTATTGCGAGGGGGGATTAGCCACCTGCCAATCCTGGACCTCACCCTTCATCTTCGGCACTTGACGGAAGGTTAATAAAACTAGCCGAAAAACTTACAATGCCAATAAAATGTAATGTTTTTACCTTATACCTTTTAAAAGTAATGAAACAACATGTTTTTTAGAAGAGTGATAAGGTAAAAACAATGCAAACACATTTTTAAAAGAAAAGTGAATAAAAAAATGTATTTTTAGAGAGATATTACCTGACAGCGGACTGAGAAAGCCATGTGGGGATAAAAGGTAGGTTAAAAAAGATAACTGAGTGACTTCCCACTGCAGAAAAAATGCCAGTAGGTAGAGAAAATGTAGGAATAGGCAAAAATAACACCATTTTAAGGAATATCTCCAGAACAGTGCAAAAAAATGCTTGAAACTAGTCCAAAAACACCAGTAGTGGGAGAGAAAGAACGCCTAAGTCTGAACACAGCCAGAGAAGGTGGGAAAACAGCCAGAGAAGTTGGGAAAATGGCCAGAGAAGCTGGGAAAATGTAGGAAAGGAGAGAAAAATGCCTGTGGACATTACAAAAATGCCTGGATAGTGAGAAAACACTCAGAACAGCAAAAAAAATGCCTGGAACAGGTTTGAATAGGGGAACAGTGCAAAAACATGAGTAGTTTTGCAAAAAATGTGAGAGACTATGCAAAAACATGAGAGGTTTTGTAAAAAACGTGAGAGAACAGGAAAAAACATGAGCACTTTTGCAAAAAACGTGAGAGACCAAGAAAAAACATGGGAGGTTTTCAGCAGGCTCATAAAAATGTTTTGAGACCAGGCAGAGGTAACTTCGAGACAGCAAGGAACAACAGCAATGAGGAAAAAGCTAAGAATAGTCTGAGTATACACTGGTGAAGAATAAAACAATGATCCCAACTAGTAATCATAGGTCCACACCGAAAAATGAGCTCTTCTTTTACCCTGCAGGCGTTGAATCTGAACACAACTAGCAAGAAACACACAAACAACAACCCAGAAACAACATCCACAAAGATATAGAAATATCAAAATATGAACTCAGCAGATAAGAAAACCAACCAAATACCTTAACTTACAACTGCTAAAACCTCAATACGAGGTGAGCAATAATTCCAAAATGATAATTGAAAAAAAACTTGCACACGAGGAAATGAGAAGAAACCAGAAGTAATAAACAACCGAGAAACAAAGAGTGCACGTTTACCGAAACCATCTCTAATACCATGAAAGATGGATTCGCGAGAATCGATGTCAAAAAGTGATGCACCACAACAAATTTTCACTCCGATGCTAACGTCAAGCCAACGCAATATGCAAGATTCGAAACAATGGAAAGAAGATTGCAAGTAAGAAGAATAGGTCTACTCATGCTCATAGATCGAAAAATAGGAAGTACAAATAGGGGTGATGTGTAACCCCCATGCCTAAGTATGGAAAGAAACTCAATGATGCCACTGACGCATATGATGTTGACTAACACATATGACACTACTAGAAGAGGATTTATAATTCCAAATAAGGAATGTAACTCCTATGACACATTGACGCAAATGACAATGTCAGATTTTATGACAGAATCTGGCACTTGTCATTTGACTTCCTAAGACCTTTGACTCGTGTAAGGTGAGATGACTCACCTAGGTGATTTGGACGATGACCGGACAGTCACACACACCAACACTCACCCCTGTCTCCTTAGTGAAATAGATTAGGCTTAGAGTAGATCCTCTACAAATTTATTTGTGTACACTTAAACAAAGGAATAAGAACTGACATTAATCTAGAGAGCTCTCTCAACTCAAAAGGTCCCACACTTTGAGAGATGCTTCATGTTGTGCAATCACATTGAGAGTTTCAACCCATGTTATTGTAGAAACTCAAGGATGCTATGATTTTGCACTAACATCTTTGGCTCGCCGGATGGGAAAAAGAGGTCTCCAAATTTGCTATAATTTTAGATTTTAAGAAGCCTTGAAATTGCACATATGATGACTTTAAAGAGACAAAATACACTGGTTTCAATAGTCCAAGCTTATCAATTTCATGAGAAGAATACAATCAAGGTCAAGAACTAGAGAGGAGGGACTATTTGTCTATCTACACTTGTCCCCAGATAGAGGGAGAGAGGGGAGAAGATCCCAGAGGTCTCCATGTCCACCAAACAGAACCTTTTCAACATCTCAACCTATTAGGCCATTAATTCAATTAGAAAGGGTTCTCTAGACAATCATAATGGCATAGTTACCCAACCCCTATGTCGACTTCACTGACAACAGTCCACTCACTCTCAATGCACAAAATCTAGTACCAGTTGCAGCATTAACGAACATTACCCATTTCACTAGAGAGAATAAGACTTCTCCTAGTGACCACATTCAAGACATTGCAAATTTCCATGCAAGTCGTGAGATCACTGAGATGGAAATTTCAGTCATGTTGTTAGCTTCTTCACTCAAGGTTAAAGCTTCACAATGGTTCAAGAGTCTAACAGTCGGCTCTATTCAGACTTGGGACCATTTGTGTAGAGCTCTCCACAACCAATTTGGAGAAAAGGGAGATAACATGTCCTTGTTACATCATTTTAAAACCATCAAGAGGGCCCCTAATGAGTAGCTAATAGATTTCAACTTCAGATTCCAAATGACATGAGATAGGATTCTATTGGCTGTAAGGCCCACAGATGAAGGTGCCTTTTTATACTTTCTTACAGCTCTAAATTCTGATATTTCTTTAATGATTCAATCAATGGGAGTAACAACCTTACCTATAGCCTATAACATTTCGATAAGAGCTGAAATTTTTTTAATTTAGTTTGGAAAACTTGCTCCTAGGCCACCCATGCCTCTATGCCGAGAACTAGGAGATAAAAGCACTAGTTAGACACCCACATTAGCTCTTATACCTACTCCTAGGAATCAAAGTTTAGATGAAGCCTCCTAGCTCTTATACCTACTCCTAGGAATCAAAGTTTAGATGAAGCCTCCACCTCATCTTCTAGCACTTTAATATATATTCATAAAGTTATGAAATAGCTACAAAACCTAGGGAATGAGCTAGTGACTATCGAAAGGAATCAAGCTCAAAGTTCTAGGCCATATCATTCTTAAACTCAGTATCAGGCTAGACCCCCATATCAACAAAATAGAAAACCAGCTCAGGTTGCAAGTCAAAACCAAAACCAAGGGAAACCTCAAGTAGCTAGGCCTTTTCGGTCATATGATCCAAACACAACTTCAACTTCAAGGGCCTTGGTTCCAACACAGAATAATATGGCACAAGAATATGATTGGTGTTTCCCATGCAATCATACCCATAAAAAATAAATGTGTTTTAATGGTGGACTAAACCAAGCCTTGATGGTATAAACCATTGGTATGTCACAAGAGCCCAGGAAAGAGGAAAATAAGTAGCAAGGAGTTTAGTAGGAGGCACCTCCAAGTGAGACTATGCTTTTTAATTAGCAGGATGAAGACTTATATGGAATTAACCAAGCTCCTTCTCAAAGTGTAGCTACCAATACACGGTCCAAGAAAATGAATATTGGAGAAGAAAAATAACCAAACTCAAGTAATCCTCAACCCTCTCTTATCCCACAAGGTGTTTTCATTCAAAGTGTGATTCAAAATTTGCAGATTCAACCCAAGCCACCCTCCAAACCCACTCAGGCACCGGTTGTCACGACCCATGTGTATGAGAAAAATGTACTAGGACATGGGCAACAAAAGGATAACTCATTTAATATCGTTGAACAAATAAATAAGACAAATGTAAATATTTCAATGTGGGAGTCATTGGACATCCCAGGATAGAGATATTTGTTGCAAACTGCTATGGCTAATTGTTCAAGCTCAAATTAGCCCCCTAGCCAACAAGAGAAGGTGTTTAACAATGTGGTGTGACCTGAGGGAAACCATGGAGAACAATAACGTAAGAATCTAAAACCCCCTCCATTCTATGTTTCATTGATCATTGGAGACAAATTGGTACATAATTGCATGATTGATTTGGGGGCAAGTAGCTTTGTACTTCAAAAATAAATAGCCGATCTATTAGGTCTTCAATACGATGTCATCTCCAGGGGCATAGTGCAATTAAATGGGACAACAGTAACAATGGTTGGAGTCATCAAATATTTGAGCCTCACACTGCACGCCTACCGTAATGTGATTGTGTTGCAAAATGTATCAGTCATAGACCTTCCACCACATTTTGCATTGTGTTTGTCAATAGAATTCACTAATAAGATTGGAGGCTATTTATTTGTCTGTTGATCACACATGCTTTTTAGAACAAGGTATGGGGATAAGGATACAATTAGATCTTAGCTCCCATTTTACATTACCATATTGAGTCTTATGTACCTAGGCTGATCAATACCAATTGCTTAGCCATTGATCAGGAGGACCTCCCAAGAACTTGTGAAGTATACACCAAGGTAGGGTGTATCCCAAAGTTGACCCTTGAAAAGTGGGATAACAAGAGGCATGCTTTTGACCCCTATATAGAGATGGAGGAATCTAAGCTAAGAGTTTATTGTTTGCATGAGGAGGATTATCCTCTTCATGACATCATTAAGCTAGAACACAAAGATGATAATGAAGTATGGCGGTTATTCTTTGATGGCTAAGGAAGTAGATAAGGAGCCAAAGGAGGGGATTTGATTTTTTCCCCCAAAGATATGAAGTAGTACTCAGTGTTCCATTTCTAATTTTCCTATTCAAACAATACAACAGAGTACGAGGCTTTGGTCCATGGACTACATTGGGAAAGGAAAAGAGGGATAAGAAAATTATAGGTGTTTGGAGATAGTGAACTAGTTCCTAATCAGGTTTGAGAACAAAATTTTGCCAAGAATGACCCATTAAAGAGATACAAGAACTGGGTATGGGACCTCATCAAGGATTTCGAAGCATTCAGTATCAGTTTCATCCCAAGGAAGAAGAATGATGTGGTAGATAGAATGACAACTATTGGGGCATCCTTTGATGTTGTAGAGAGTATCAAGAGTGATAAGTCTCAACCCCATATCAAGGTGGTTGTGAGGCTAGACGTACCATAAAACAACACAAGTTGGCAAGTCTTTGAAAATGATAAACAAATTGTCAACTTTCTACAAGATGAAGTTGAGTTCTCCTCAAGGAACCAAGACAAACTGGAGTAGTAGTATGGCGATCAAATGGTGTAGATAAGGAAAAAAAGCTACCAAAGGGTCTTGTCACTTTGGAATCAATCTTCAACCCAAATGACCAATTCTGAAAGGAGAAAGAAAATATTCAAATAAAGGGTGAAGATTCAGAGTCCACTTTCATAGAAGAAGGAAAAATGTTGTAGATTGGCTAGGTAAGGACTCAACAAGAAAAATATGAATTTATTCAACTTTGTCAAGAATTACCAGATGTCTTTTCCTAGAATTACAAATATTTAAGAGGTTTCAACCAAAAGTTGTCACATCACACTATCAAGTTGGATCTAGGAGCCAACCTTTTAGAAAGAAGGAAAGGCCCATAAATCCTCGCATTGAGCCTCTCATGAGAAAAGAATTAAACAAGATAATTGAGGCCAACATCATCCTTCCTATCAATCATTTGAGATAGGTTGCAAAATTGGTGCCTATGAGGAATTTTGTGATCTAAACAGAGCATCACTCAAGGATCATTATCAACTTCCATCAATGGAACATATACTACATGTTATAGCTGGCTTTGAGAGGTTTTCACTACTAGATGGATACTTAGGATATAATCTAATAATGGTGAAGGAGGAATATCAATTCAAGACAGCCTTCACCACCAAATGGGGTACATATACTTATAAGAATATGCAATTTGGAATATCAAATTCCAGAGTAACATTTCAACAAGCTATGGACATGGCGTTGAAAGTATTAATCAATAATATTGTCCTGGTGTATCTAGATGATATCACCATCTTCTCAAAGAATGTTGCAGACCATATCTTCCACCTTAGATAGGTATTCTAGAGATGTAGAAAATGAAGAGTGTTGTAAAACCCAAAGAAGTGTGTATTCTTGGCACATGAAGCAAAATTTTGGGCCACATTGTCTCAAGCGACGGGTTAACAATTGATCCTGAAAGGTTTGAAGCCATCCAGACACTCCAATTGCCACAACACAAAAAGTATCTCCAAAGTTTCTTGGGGAGAATAAACTTTTTCCAACCCAATCAATCACAATCTCCAAAGTATGATTTTGGAGGGTCAGGCACAATCTCAACCATCTTGGTCCAACCCAACAAGGAAGTTACAAAACTTGGAGGACTACGAGGTAAAGTAATCTTTCATTGAAAAACATGTCTTTGTTGTTATTGGGAGCTTAAAGAAGTTCAGACACTTTGTCTCCAATAATAAGATTCAATTGCTAGTATCTCATGTTGGTGTCAAGGATTTTCTCCTGAAAAAGGACTTGAATGAGAAGATATCGAGTTGGATCACTCGGGTAATGGAATATGACATTGAGATCAAGGTGACCAAACTGGTTCGTGGCAATGGTCTATGTGAACATCTCACCTCCAAGCAACAAGCTGAGTCAATGGATAAAAAAGAGTGTCCTGTTATTGCTACTGCGATTGAAAAATGATCAAAAGTAGCCAACTAATGATGCACCTATTCAATGTTGGACTCAAGCCTTGGTGCACTATCTCCAAAAATGTTTTTTCCCTCCAAAACGGAATAAATAAAAAAGGAGATACTTCATACTACAATCCATTCTATATGTGTTTGTTGGTGGTGTATTGTTTGAAAAGGATATCAATAGTGTTCTATTGAGGTGCATTGGGACAAGCCAAATTGAGAGAGTGTTCAATGAGTTCCATGATGTAGAAGCAAGAGGTCACTTTTCTCCTCAAGTAATAGCTCCCAAGATTAAGAAATTTTGTTATTAATGGCCTACAGTGTTCAAAGACTACTACTCATGGATCAAGAATTGTAAGAAGTATGCTTCTTCATAGGGAAATGAAAGTTAGCATCCTTTCCCCTTCACCCAATTTCAGTGGATCAGCCATTCATACAATGGGGACTAGACTTCATTCGAGTGATTAACACAAACTCAAGCTAGGGCCACAAGTGGATACTTATAGCAACACAATACTTCACCAAGTGGACTAAGGTAGTGGAACTTAAGCAAGAAAATAAATCCAACATCTTGGATTTCTATGAAGGAATAGCCACCAAGTTTAGATCCCATACCACTATTATATCAAATAATGCATTGGTATTCCTGTGCATAAGGATCATTGAATGGAATGTCAAAAATTGTTTATACCTCAGCACTTCAACAAACTATTACCCTCAAGGTAATGGCCAAGCAAAGTCCATAAACAAGAACCTACTAAGAATTATTAAAAGGAATCTTGATGAAAATCAGAGAACTTGGCACAAAAAGCTCAAATCAACTCTATGGGCTAATAGGATCACATCCAAAAGGTGTACAGGCAGCTCCCCATATAAGCTTGTATATGGAAAAGAGGTAGTATTGCCCATGTCATTAGAGTTGCCCACTTTGGATCTCATGAAAGAGTTGGAACTAGTCAATTTTGAACCTATGGAAATCAGGTATACAAAGCTAATGGGAGTAGAAGAAGCAAGATAACATGAAATGCAGATCATGGAGAAAGGATCAAGCATTGATCAAGAAGAGCTTTGATAAGAAAGCAAGAACAAGGACCTTTCAAGAGGGGGACTTAGTTCTAAAGTGGGATGTAAATCGAAAAAAACCATGAAGGCATTCCAAGTTTGATGCCATTTGGAGTGGCCTCTACATGGTCACAAGATGTAAAAATAGCAATGCCTTTCAGTTGGCTAAGTTAGATGGTGAAGAATTGCATATTCCAATCAATGGGATCTACCTCAAACACTACTACTAAAAAGGAAAATTTCTCACCCTTGTAAATATGAGCCTACGTTTTCAATTTATCCAAGTGCGTATGCACATTGTCTTGTTATAATTTAGGTTTCAATTTCCCTAAGTGTTGGTGCATATGCTCTATCACTTCTGGTGTATGCGTGTATACAATTCATCTCACTCATGGAAAAAACTTATGTCCACAAGAGTATTAAATCTTGATAGGGAGATCCCTATTGGAGTAGGCCATAATATGTTGCTCATTTCACTCCAACAGATCAGGTTTGTGGAAAATCAAATGAAGGAGAAGTTTCCAGGTTTTAGACAATTCTCTACTCTCACAAATCTTGAATCCAAAATTTTCTTGCAAAGATAAGAGTACATGTAATGGAAGGTAGTTCCAGACCAGTTTTGAAATTACTAGGTAGACTCCATGCCCAATGGATACTTCCCAGGCTACTAGTCTCTTCATCTAGTAGATAGAAGTCCTTGTGACTCACCAAACTATTATCTCAATTTTTCCCCTGGAAAAATTGATCAAACACAACCCTGCACAAGAGAAAATCGAAGAGTTAATTCAGTCATGCGAGCTCACATTCAAATCCAACAGTCAAGGGGGTAGGCGGGCTCTACAATGGGGAAGCAAGATCGGCAAAGGATCAAACAACGTCAAAGGAGGTCAGAGGCTCTCAGGAGGAAAATGGGGAAAGGCTCAAAGTTTTCAAACTTCACATACGATTCAGAGTGGGCCCAAATCGGTTAAATATAAAAAGACCAACAGAAGCCTCCATGTGTCTCAACAGAAAACCTTCAAGGTTCAAAGGCAAGGACGATTCCCTAAATGAGTGCGGAGCTCCCATGTGTCCTAGAACCCAACAAGGCAGTGTTCACTCGAGACCCTTAAATCGGCTAAGTATGGAAGAGACGGTGGAAGCTTCCACGTGCCTCATTGGCGCATCTCCAAAGGTCAAACACAAAAGGTAGTTCCCAAATAAGCATGTGCGCAGCCTCCACGCGTCCCAGAGCCCCCAAAAGGATAGACACCGGTCGTTGAAAATTATACAAGCCAACTGAAGATGCCACATGTCAGCTTCCGAAGCAACTTCAGGATGTAAATCCAAAAGTGCGGATGCTCCAAGTGAGGGCGGATTCTTCCACGTGTCCCAGGGTCCAACAGAGATCAGAGATTCAGAGCCAGTTGTTTAATTGACTAAGTATAAAGAACCGGCAGAAGTCTCCACATGTCTCATCTACGTAAATTCAAAGGTGTGACCCAAAGCAGAAACTCAAACAAGCACCAAGCCTCCACGTGTCCAGAGCCCGAAAAGGTAGAATTGGCTGTTGAAAATTCTAAATAGAGGCAGGCCAGCGGAAGGCGCCACATGTCAGCATGGCTCAACTTTGAAAGTAAAATTCGGAGGTAGGTCCCAAATGTGCACTAAGCCTCCACATGTCCCGGATCAAACATATGGCCCTGCCAAACAAACGGGACTTAGCCAAAACACAAAGAAATAGGGTAAAGCTAGCAGAAGATGCTACATGTCGACTCGGCGCAACTTCAAGGATCAACTCCGAAGGCGGTCCCCCAAACTAGCGCAAGCCCTCCACATGTCCAAAAGTCAAAAAGGGGGACAGAGCTAGCCGTTTAAATTGGCTAAGTATAGAAGGGTCAGCAGAAGCCTCCACGTGCCTCGTTCATGCAACTTCAAAGGTAAAATATGGGGGCAAGTCCCAGATGTGTGCTGAGCCTCCACATGTCTAGGATCAAACATATGACCCCGCTAAACAAAAAGAACATATGGTCATGTTTCATGTCAAAGCGGGAAGGCGGGCCTTGGAAGGATTTTTTGCCAAAAGCAGGTCGGCGGGCCTAAGGAAAAATTTTCACCCAAATTGAAAATGCGGGCCGGCGGACCCAGAGATGACTCTTGGGAAATGTGAAGTTGTGGGGCTGCGGGAGTTTTTTACATTTTTTGTAACTTTCATAAAAGTGTAGTTGTAAGTGTGGGCCCGTGAGCCCGAGGAGGTTTGTTCGCCAAATGGAAAAAAGGTGAATTGCGGGCTTATGGGGGCTTTTGGGCAAAAGTGAATTTTGAGCTTGCAAGGAATTTTTTACACTTTTGTAATTTTGGTGCAAAAGGCGCAAAGTGAATTTTGGGCCTGCGGATCCATTTTGCAAAACTAGTTTTTCACCATTTTTTTACGGATTCTATTCAAGTATTCAAATGGGCATATCTTTCAATCTAATGCCTCAAAATTCAACAAATTTGGTACCATTGCAGATAGGTCTCAACCTCGTCTATGGGCCATGGAGAGACCTGAAACTTTAATTTTGACAAGGTTAGGTGGGTAAAAAATTAGGAAAATTTATTTTCATGCCATTAATGTATGATCTTGAATTGCTCCAACAACCAGATTGTATTTGATTTGATTCAATCGTTCTTCCTTCTTCAATGCGCCGAACAAGCAATAGAGAGGGAGACTTGATAGATTGTAGGTGGATTTGTAGGGGCATTGGCATTAATGGCCAGTAGTTGAGCTTCCAAATCAGTATTTCCCGCCTCTCTCCTTCTTCTCTCTATCTTCGCTTCTATCTATAAAAGGTAAGAGCTTGGCTCATTATAAAGGGGTTGGACATTTTTGTTTTACACCCTCCCTTCTTCTCTGATCTGCAAGACGAATTCGTGGAGCTCTCAAACCTTCTATTTGAGACTATAATGCAAAGTTTTTGGCCTCTTGGTTATTGTAATGTAATCTATATCAATTTGTGATAGCAATAATACATGTGTATGGATGGTTCTCAACCCTCTCTTGTGTTCATTATTTCCTTATATTTGATCTTTCATTACAATAGTTCGGTTATTTGTGCATGGTAGTATGTATTACATTTCTAATTGTCTGTGTTTGATAGCAAAGCCAGGTGTTCAGCATTTCTTTTGTGCATCATCTTTGTTATCTTAGGTTTAATCTCTTGCGTACCATCTTAACCATGTCTCCTTGGCAGGTTAGAATAGGATTTTAGAATATATCCTCTGCAAATTTATATATGTGCACCTGAACATAGGAATAGGAACCGACCTTCATCCAGAGATGCCTCTCTCGACGCGTCAAAGTCCCAGTACTTTGAGAGATGTTTCATGTTATGCAATCACACTGAGAGTCTCAACCCATCGAGTCGCAGACATTCATGGGTGTTGTAATTTTGCACTAATAATCGTTACAAACTTATTTATCAAAAAAATGTATAAAATTTGATGAGTTAAATCTAAAAAAACATAAACATGTTAACATAGTTTATATAGGAATATACAAACAACTATGGCATAGGAAACTACAATGTTATGGTATGAGCTTCTAGATATGTTGGACCTTAGTTGTAATATGTTTTCATTAACCCCAACTTCACAAATTCGTGTTTTTACTTTAGAAGCCTTTTTGGAGGTTGGTAAGACAAGAAAAGGTTGTCCCATGACTCTTAAATTGTACCCAAAAACCCTGACCTATGTGTCGGAGAGTTTAAGGTTAACTTATTCATCCTTTTTTGAGTGTTAACTCAGGGTGAATATTATAGCCACCCTATGACTTTTCACAATAAATTTTGTCCTTACAATGCATGGTGTGCAAAGATTAGTGTGCCATGTGTCATAGTTATATTATTTACATGCTCCATTTATTTTCTTAGGCAATGGTGTGTTCCAATTGAATATGGGAATCAATGAATGATAAATTTTACATCAAACATGTATAAACCTCGTCATCCTAAGATTCCATATATATTTATTGATGGATTAAATTAGAACCAAAATATAGTTGTATCCATAATTTTCTTCATGTGCAATTTTTAAATTTGGGAAAAGCTTATAAACAATTTCTTAAAAATTTATCTGGCTTGAAGGTCTCAAAGCTTATGGAGTGAAGATATTTTTAACTTGATGGAAAGGTAGGATATCCATATATATGTATTTTGTTATGTATGGTATGTCGATATGGATATGTATGTATGTATGTTAACAATTGGTTAGGTCTTGTGATTGTGCTTATGTGTGGTATGAATAGTATGCCATTCAACCATGACTGAAATACCTATAAAAATCCCACATGGGGCGAATGTTGAGATATATGGGAGTCTATCCCTAAAGTATCATCAAAACATATTGAAGTATGATATTAGCCTTTCTTTACGTCTATGGGGAGTGAAAAGGAAATGATTACTCATTTTAACTACATACTTGCAAGGGAGAGATAAGGATATTGTGTCATTTTTATTTGTGCATATTGGAGGCTTAGGGTGAAACTCCCACTTCACTTGGATGCATAAATAGGTTGTTTCCCATAGTCCTTGATACAAATTATGGTCTGGTTTCACACCTTTATTGTATGCTTGAGCATTAGTATTAGTGCTCTTTTCCTATGTATGTTATTTTATATTGTATTACAACTGTACAATTTAAAATGTCAATCACATAAAAATAATTGGAAGTTCATGTTCATGAAAATTTGTAAAAGTAATGCTCAAGATTCCTCATGGTTCCTTGAGATACAGGCTTAGGATATATTTATAGGGGATGGATGTCAATACTTAATGGATATAAAGGTATGCGAAAATAATATAGAATTTTTTACTCCCCCTTCCTTTATATTGTGATCTCTCTTTTGTGATTTATTTAAGTGAGCTATATTGGAGCTACATTTTTTATTAATTTATAAGTGTTATTATATCGAACAATTTTTTTGACATGTTTTTTAAAAAAATGTTAATAAATAGTCTTGATTATTTTCATTTATTTAAATTGACACAATTATTTTATAAGTGAAAAAAATTGGGTACATAGCACATATTTTATTCATTTATTGTATAATACCTCAAATAAGCTCAGCAGTTTCGAGTTGTAAGAACCTACATGCTATTGCTTAGAGGATTAAAAAAATTACTTAATATTCGACAATTTATACATACTAAAGAGATGTTGAATGAATTCCTCATAGGAGCTGGATTAAGCACCATGATAGGCCAAACAACATGATGCAATTCTTGACATAAGCATTTTATTCCATAAATAGACTGCAAATTTTATCATTCAGCTGTCAGCCCTTAAACTTGTTGATTGGTATCCCCAGTACAAAATATATACCATTCATACATGATGCCATTGAATTGATCGACTTTGAAGCCATGAGCTGAGGAATATGTGAAATAGATAATTTACTAGAGAGCAGAAGTAAAATCAAATGCATTATGCTCAATTTCTTCACAGAAAGTGAAGGAATTACTGACATCGAGTAGCTCATTTTATACGTCGATGATTTGTGTAACTTCTAGGGTATCCACCCTGGAATTGGATTACCTAGATTCACCCATCACTCTAACCACTTCCTCCAGAGGAACCTTATCCCTAAAACAATCTAATCAGGTTGAGAACACAAATTACATGGTCACATCAACCCTCTACATAAATTGGGGGTCAATAACACCCTGTGGATAATTGCTACTCTAGTACAATTCATATGCATATTTGAGAGTGATAGAGTTCCCTTTGATGTCATAGTATATTCTCATCATGTTGATCAACTCCTTTATCTTCATATCGTTAACCAGACCAATTGGTCGAATAGATGTATTTCATCTAAGTAGAAACTGATGCGGGTGTATAACTTGTGGAGACCATAACTTTTGATCCGACCATTAGATCGTCTTGAAATTTTATAGGGTGGTAGATATACATTAGTACTAATGTATGGGGTCGAACTTGCTTGCAATTTTGTGCCCATTTTGGCACGTATTTACAGGACCCCAGAATCCTTCATCTAGTGGCCCAAAATTGGCTCATAATGTTTTTTTCGCTTTTGACTAGGTCTTAGAACTTTAATAAATTTTGTTGTGCTTGTTATAATAAGTCCAAATTTCGCGTGAGCCTTAATTTATGAAGGCACATTTGGCACGCAAATTTTGGGGCCCATCTAATTTGTTTTGCTAGTAGGTAATTTTTTGCCATTTTAAGGCATTCTAGGGTTTCTTAGTGTAGACGTGAAATAAAAGGAGGATGGTAATGATGTAAAAGATTGATTGTAGATTCCAAAATGATAAGAAAGCTATTTCTGAAAATCCTGGTTTTTTATGTGCAAAGATTTTTATGTGTGTTTTGGAGGTATTTCAACCTCTTGCAGCTGAATTCACATCAATTGGTATCAGAGCTGGATTTTGATCTTACAAAAATAGTTAAGGTAACATTTACATTTTTCTGTGTAATTTTTTTTCCTTTGTTTTATATAATCATGGCTAGACGCGGGAGGGGAGGTTATGCCCAGATGAATAGGTATATGTAGGAGCTACAGAGACAGGGTTGCTGAGATCACAGGAGGAGAAGTTACCCACCTTAGAAGGAGACATGCAAATGGGGATGTAAACCCAGATAGTGATACTGAAGAAGTACCTCCATTAATGAATGAAGGAGGGGATGACTAAGAAAATGAGAGAGATGAAGAAACATTGAATGAGAGGCCATTTTTAGGAGAGATTGATCCATGCTTTAGAGGGAAAGAAATGACGGCATCCAAGATTAATGTTCCTAATTATGGTGGAGGATTACGACCAGACGAGAGTTGATTGCACTGGTTAAATCGCATTGAAAAATTCTTTTAGTGGAAAACCCTTTCAGAGGAGAAGAAGGTTAAGTTTGCAAGTGTTAAGTTAGCTAGACATTCATTGATCTGGTGGGATCAGCTACAAAATGAAAGATAGAGGAATGGAAAGGGACAAGATCCGAAACTAGAATAAAATGGTAAAGAAGTTAAAAGACAAATTTCTTATTGTAGATTATGCTCAGACACTATTTCGAAGGATCCAAAACCTAAGAAAGAAAGATCTCAGCATTGAGTATTATACGAATGAATTTTACAAGTTGTCAATCAGGATTGAACAGGGAGAGTCTGAAGAACAAAAGGCTACATGGTATATAAATGGATTGAGTTACAATATACAATATGAGTTGAGTATGCTCCTAATCCATAGCCTTGATGATTCTTATCAACTCACATTAAGGGCAGAACTAAAAGAAAAAGAGGACATAATTTTAGAAGAGGTGTGAAAAGAGGGTCATAAAAATCATTGCCAATGAGAGGCAGGGGTAGATTTGAATCTACAAAAGGTGAATCCTCTAATGCAGAAGGGCATGAAGATTCTGGTCAAAGTCTGTTGGTAACTACCAAAGAGGTAGGGGGTTTTAGAGGGAAGGATGTTATAATGGAGGACGTGGCTTGGAATATCCCCTAAAGGCAATATACATATTACAGATGTGGTGAAAAGGGTCACAGAGCCTGTTAAGTGTCTGCACTATCCTACAAAGGATAGATGGCAAGGAAAACAACCATGAAGTAAATCTTGTTGAAGCTGAAGAAGAAGAAGAAATGGAGGTTGTTGTAGACTTGGGTGTAACTCTCATGATAAGGATGATGATGATTGTCCCAAGGAAAGAGATATAATATGATGTTGCTGGTGCTAATTCATTGTTGTGAGCAAAATATATTTTGAACAAGATGCCCCTCTAGAGGAAATGTATGTAAAATTATTATTAATGGTTGTAGTTGTGAATATTGTATTTCAACCCTGATGGTTGATAAAATCAATCTTAAATATGAAAAGCACCCATATCCTTATCATATATCATGGTTCATCAAAGGGAATGAGGTAACCATAGATAAAAGCTGACTTACAAATATTTCAATTGGGAATACCTACAAGGATGAGGTGTGGTGTGATGTTATCCTAATGGATGTGTGCCATATATTACTAGGGAGGCCTTGGAAGTATGAGAGAAAGGTTCACATGATGGATGGAAAAATACATATACCTTTTGTAAGGATTGTGTAAAGGTGGTATTGATACCCTTTAAGGAAGAAGAGAAGAGTGATGGCTTATTGGCTCCAAAATATTTTCTTACAGAAATGGAAGAAGTTGGCTAGCGTTATGCACTGATGTCAAAGAAGTTGGAAATAGAGGACTTTAAGATACCTATTTCTACAACAAAGTTACTAAAATAATATAATTATGTCATACCAGATGAGCTACCAGATGGCTTACGTCCGAAGCGATATATTCAACAACATAACGATTTGATCCTAGGATCATGCCTTCCAAACCAAACATATTATCAAATGAGTCTGACACATAGTGGAGAGTTGAACAGGTAAGTGACATATCAAATACAAAAATGGTTATTAGTGAGAGAAATAATGAATCCTTGTGCAACTCAATCGCTATTTACTCCCAAAAATGATGGAGATTAGAGAATGTGTGTAGACAATAGGGCCATAAATAAGATCAAAATTAAGTATCGGTTCTCAATTCAAAGTTTCGATGATATGATGAATTTGCTAGTAGGATTCTGATATTTTAGCAAGATTGACCTATGGAGTGGGTACTAGCAGATCTAGATCCATGAAGGAGATGGATGGAAACTATCTTTCAAAATAAAATAAGGGTTGTATGTGTGTATGGTGATGTCATTTGGTCTATGTAATGCACCCATTACATTCATGAGACTGATGAACCAAGTACTCTGAGAATACAATGGTAAGTTTTTTGTTTTTTATTTTGATGATATTTTAATATTCAGTAACAAAGTGGAAGAACACTTGTTACATACGAAATTGGTGTTAGAATTTTTACATAGAGATATTCTATATGTAAACTTAAATAAGTGTAGACTTCTTCAGAAGAGTGTTGCATTTTTGGGGTTAATTAGAGTTTGGCATGAGGATGAATGAGGAAATAATAAAGGTAATTTTGGAATGGCATGTTCCAAGGAATGTGATAGAGATTCGTAGTTTTCATGGGTTGGCATATTTTTATAGGAAGTTCATCAAGAATTTTAGTAGCATTTTTTTCACCCGTAACAAAGTGTACAAATGGGAGAGAGTATGTATGGACCAAGGAAACAAAAAATATAATAATTGTTAAAGAATAAAGTGTCAAAATTAGTTGTTTTGGTATTACCAGATTTTAACAAGGTCTTTGAGGTTGACTGTGATGCCTCAAATGTCAGGATTGGAGTTATACTGAGTCTAGAAGCAGGACGTATGGCATTCTTCGATAAAAATATAAATGAACTCAGGAGTAAATGTTCTACTTATGATGTGTAATTTAATGTTACTATTAAGGAATTAAGGCACCAAAGCCATTACTTAGTAGGAAAGGAATTTGTAATATTCACTGACCATAAAGCCTTAAGGTATGTACACAAAAAGAAGAAACTAAATAGTAGCCATGAAAAGTGGGTTTCATTTTTACAAGAATATACTTTTGATTTAAATCATATGTCGGGTATGCTGAATCCAGTTGCTGATGCCTTGAGTTGGCGTGTAGACCTTTTAACAACAATGGTAAATTAAGTAGTAGTGTTTGAGGCAGTTAAGGAATTGTATGAAGGTAATCAATATTTTTATGATGTTGTTAGACAAATTAAGGACGCTACAATAGGTAGTGGTTATTTGTCATGGGGAATGAATTGTGCATCCCTGCTGGTTCAATGAGAGAAAATATTATAAGAGAATTGCATAGTGGGGGGTTTGATGGACACTATGATATAAGTAAGACAATTTATATTGTTGTAGAAAATTATTATTGGCCAAAAGTAAAGAGGGAAATAACTAATATTGTAGCAATATGTAGAGTGTTGCAAATGCCTAAGGGCCATTTACAAAATATTGGGTTGTATATGCCATTACCTGTCCAGCTAGGACCATGGATTGATTTGAGTATGGATTTCATGATAAGACTTCCTAACACACAATGAGGGGATGATTTTATCTTCATTGTGGTTGATAGTTTCTCTTAGATGGCATATTTCATTTTTTTCAAACAACTAATGATGCTTCCAGAGTTGTATATTTGTTTTTTTCATAAGTGGTTAGATTGCATGGATTTCAAAGAATGATGAATTCATATCAGGACATGTAGGTTTTGAGTAAAGTTTGGAATACTCTGTGGAGGAAACTAGGGACACATGTACAGTTTAGTAGTGCATATCACCCGCAGACTAATGGGAAAATGGGAGTAGTAAATAGAAGCTTAGGAAATATCCTATGTTGCATAGTTGGAGAAAAGCCAAATCAATGGGACATAGTTTTACCACAAGATGATTTTTCCTATAATATCTCAGTAAACAAGTCAACACGGAGGTCTCCTTTCAACCTTTTATATGGTAAGACTCCCAAGTGGTTCCTATATCTGATTGCACTACCTGGTGAAGATAAAACTAGTTATGTTGTAAAAGCATTTACCGAACACATTCTATACTTGCAGGATGAAGTGAGGGAGAGTTGTAAGTGTGTAATGCATAATATAAATTAGTTGCAGATACCATGTAGGAGACTATTTGTATTTGAATAAGGAGATATGGTGATGTTCCATCTTATAAAGGAGAGGTTTCCAAAAGGGGCATATAATAAACTCAAGTATAAGAAGATTGGGTTGTGTAGGATTCTATAAAAAATGAGTGATAATGCCTATAAGATGGAGCCACCTGAAAAATTTTCTATCTCACTAATTTTTAATGTTTCTAACTTTTATATGTTTCTAGGTCATGATGAAAATTTTAGGGATGAGAAATAAATAAAATAGGAGCCACAAATGCCGAAGAAGAAAAAAGAAAGGGTAATGCATGTCTTGGACCAAAAGATAGTCACTACTAGACATGCGAGCTACAACAAATATTTGGTATAGTGGGAAGGTTTGTAGCAAGAAGAAAATACTTGGATTCATGAGTGGGAATTTATGAATTTTGGTAGTGAAAAATTGGATAAATTCTTTCAATTGAATTCACAGGATCTAAATTTTTTTCAACAAGGGGATAATGATGGGGGAGCATATAAGTTGCAGAGACTATAACTTTTGATCTGACCGTTAGATCATCTTGAAATTTTATAGCGTAGTAGATATACGTCAGTGATTTGCTAGGGCCAACATTTACTACTAGATGGTGTCTAATTCGACACACTTTTGGGCTTGAATTCCATCATCTAGTTTCCTAAAATTGGTTGTAAATGTTTTTTTTTTCTTATTACTAGGTCTTAGAACTTTAATTACTTTTTTTGTGCTGGTTTGAATAAGTGAAATTTTTTTGTGAGACTTAATTTATGAAGGCATATTAGGCACACAAATTTTTTGACCCATCTAAGTTTTTTTGCTAATAGGTTATTTTTAGCATCTTTTGGGTTTTTTCACATTTTAGAGTTTTTAGAGTTGATGTGAAGTAAAAGGGAGATTGGAATCATATAAAAGTTGGGTGTGGATTCCAGAATGAGAAGAAATCTATTTTAAAACTCCTATTTTTTATTTGCAAAGTTGTTTATGTTTGTTTTGGAGGTATTTCAATCTCTTACAATTGGATATTTCACATCACAAACGATGCACCAACTCGTCATCCATGGATTTCACAGTGTTTCCTATGGTCAATTTCCTGAGGTTACACCTAGTGTTCTTAGTAAATCTCAATATCCCTTTCCATTTCTCCATACTACAGAACAATCCTGAAATAACACCGCAGATAACAAAAATCATGCTCTAACAAAAGCACAAAGCCCCTTTAATGTTCCAATCGCATGTGTGAACTACTGAGTGACAGTGTGTGGCACAATTGAGAACACAACAATAAAGCATGGGGCCGGTGAGTTAAAGCTACAAACAACTAGTTGTTCTATTCTTTCCACCACTGGTGGCCTCTCAATGTCTTTATTAATTCAATTCCCCATAAGCTTTAATAATTCATTGGGTTGAAAAATTAGTAGAATTTTAAAGTATTTTCTATTGCTTCTATCTACACCAAAGTTGGCAAGTTTATCAGCCACTCTATTAGCATTGTGAAAGACGTGTGAGATAGAGAGGTGCTCATGCAAGGCATGACAATTCACCTCAATACTGGAGATTTCTCAGTTGCTAAGATGGTTTTTATGGAGTACATTAATTATGACATGTGAATTGCCTTCAATAAGGAGTGTTTCCCATTTTCTCTTTTTTTTTGTAATTGTGAGACCATGCCAAAGCATCTTGGCTTCATCCAAGTTGTTAGAACACCCCTTAAGAGCTTCAACAAAACCAAAGATAGGTTGTTCGAAGGAGTTTCAAAAAATTCCTCCGACCCCAGCCCGTCCAAGATTACACTTGGCAGCTCCACCAAAATTTAGTTTAATGTAGTCCTTACGTGGAGCCTCCCAAGTAGAGGCACTATGATGGACACTTTTAGAACCAACCCCTTTATCAAGGATATTAACTGTAACTTTTAATTTTTATTACATTTAAAAATTTATCAATTTTGATGAATTTTTTTTTTAAATTAAATTTTTTAATTTTTTAATTTTTATTAATTATTAATTCTTATAAAATTTCATCCTGTGGCGATCGAGTGCTAAACATGGCATATCTCTACTCTTTCCTGAATAATCTTTATGAGCTTAGGATATAAATTGTTTTCCTTATTCTTTGTGGATATGAATTCCTGAGTGCTTTATGACCCTTTTCTTAATTAAAAATCTATTAATCACATTTTTCGTGTGACGGGTAGGGTTCCATTAGACATGACACAAATTATACTTTCCCATCTGGTAGAATTCATTGTTACATTTTCTATAATGTCTGATATTATAACAGATAAGAATAGTTACATGACATCCAAGCTAGTAGTGAGTTATCAACCGACAAAGAAATTAATATTAATCTGTATTTTTGATATTGTCGACCACGTTCTGCTTGCTTAAGGAAGGGTAAATGGCATCGATTGGGATTTTGGATAGACAATCTGTGGTTTGAACCCCTCTGAAATAAATAACAATAATAATGAAAGTAAAAATTTTGAAACAAATAAATTTAAAAAAATGGAAACGGAGTGGAGGGCGTGGGAAGGCGCGTGTTTTCTTGACAAGGCGTAGTAGTTTGGTGAATGTATTTAATTGCTTGACCAAATGAAAGAATGGGACAATTTTTCTGAGAGAATTGAAGGCATGTGGGTGAGAGTCGGGTCAGATTGGCAGGAGGCGCCCTCAGTAGCTGTCGCAGTCTCACCAAATGCAATAAACAAGTACCAGTACACTCCTAGCCTGTGCCTACCAAACGTGGAGCGTAGAACTGAAATTCTCCTAGGAAAGTGCCGTGAGGAGGTGTTCGGCGTTATGCAGCAGCTACAGGGTAGAGAAGTAAACTTATCTCAGAAAATCAGTGGCCCAGAGAGAGCTAAGTGCGACAACTGCTGCAAGGCGAGCCCAAGGAAAAGTTGCTCTTGATCCTGGTGTTCTGTTTGCACACGACCAGTCGTGATCAGTTGTTACAAAATCTTGCAGCTATGGTAGAAGCCTGTTGAGCGCTTCCAACAAGTAAGATGTCCAGCTACATTGTTATCTGTTCTGTATCGAATGTATCCTCAAATTCAGGATTCTCAGTGTGTATACCTAATGTGGATGTGTCCTACGTATTTTATTTGGAGCGTTTGATATCTGATAGCGGATACTCAGCATGGATACCCTTGTCGATTGTAGTATACTCATTATATATCATTTTCAGTTGCATTGTTCGTATGGTTGAATCCGGATGCGGATGCTGCCCATGTATCCGCATTGTCTATACTGAGGAGAGGAATTTAATTATAGTGCCGAGGGAGCTGATTGATGGGTCATGTGCATCTGTGTAGTGTGAATGTGCACATTCTGTCTCATGTATATTGTGCTTGATTTTTGTGCTTGTATTTTTATATCTATTTGTTACTACCATGAACATTATTTCAGATTAAAAACAGGAAAAAAATGGAGGCGGCATCTTATTGCGAGCGGCCATAACTTGCGCAGGGGAGACAGAGAAACAGAGGCCAAGATTAGAAAACAGAAAAAAAAATGGAGGCGGCATCATATCATGAGGGCAAACAGAGAAACCGAGGCCAAGGTCAGTCGATGTCTCTTTCGTTATTTAAGCTTTTAGGTGGTTTTAACATCAAGAGTTCAGTAAAAATGTTTAAGGTTTCTAAGTTTTTACTTGTTTTTTCGAGGATTGTTTAGGGTTTTTAATTTATTTTTTTCTGTCGTAGCATTTCCGCTACATTACTATGTTTGATATGGATTTATGTTATGTATTTTATTACAGTTGTGTCTGGTGGTGGTTTAGTACTCTATGATATTGTGGTGGTTTAGTATTTAGCTATTGCAGTACATACCTTCGCGTGGTAGATTTTAAAAGTCTGTGTTAATAAATTCTCTACATGTATTATAAGACAGATAAGCCAACTCTTATTGCTTTTGTAAATTACAATGTACTGAAAGGACTAATAAGTTAACGTTTGCTTTACTCTAGAAAATCTTCATCATCCAACTTCACCTTATTTGTAGTTTTGACTCTTTGATCTTTCTAGCGTTTACAATTTTTACACGTTCTTGTAATTCGAGTAACTAATTTATGTGTTAGATATGTTTATTGTCCTGGTTATTGAGGCTTCAGCACCTTGTTTTTCCTTAGTTTTAGTAAGTAATGTATATGTTGGATTTATTTATTGTTTTGGATATGAGGGCCACCTTATTTGGTATTCACACTGATGTTTGTTTCTCCATTTTCTTCAGAGTCTCAGAAATTATATTTAGGGGTTAGTGAAATTCCTTGGTTGCTAATATCTATGTACCAATGTAGTTAACATGTAGGATTTAGAGAAATAATCCAATACCGAGTAATGGATAGTTGCAAGCTACTGGTAGATTAAATGTGGTCCTTGATTATATGTTACTTGTGTTTATCTGTATTAAGTTTAGTGCATTGGTTGTGTGGGTTTTCTATGGTGGTTGTGATGCTCTTCAGAACAGAGTGCTTCTATCTTCTTGGAGTTGCTCCTGAGGATTCCAAGAAGGCATGTTTCAATCACCCCCTTTCCTATGCCAAGCATGGCCATTAACAGGATATGGATCTTCAGCTGGCGGAGGAAGAGAAGTTGCGCAGGTTGTGTTGCTGTTGCCTGAGCCCTGGTCGACGTGGTTGTTGGTTGGAAGAATTATAATCAGGCATGTTAACTCTACTCCTTGTAATAGTTTTCTACTTTCTTTCAGTATCTTGAAATGAATAATATTTCCTCTTGAATGGTGCCTAGACAAATGGTTTCGTGGTTGTTTATATCGCTGCCTGATTGTGTGGTTGTTCCTTTAAATCTTGTTCCAATTTCGCTGATTTTTCTTGGAATGTTCTTTCCTCTCTTATAGCTTACTCTATTTCATATTTGTCTAAATGGGTTACTACAATATTGAGTGATGCAGTCTAGTTCGTAGGGAAGGAAACATTATTGAGTTTTGTTTGCTTATATGACTTTCTTTTAAAAAGAATTCTATGATGGTAATTATAATTGAAGGTTACTAAATGGAAGGTTAAGCCTACATACCTCTTTTGGTTGAATAAATACGTATTTCCTGTTTAGGGCTCTCCTGTTTTGCTAAAAGGTACATTAATAGTGACATTGTGTTCTAAAACTTGTTTAAGCCTGTGGGCATTCCTTACTTTTTGTTTGATTAGAAATGGCATTAGGGTTTTGCTATAGAACTGTACATGGTCGACTTTTGTACCTAGTTCTAGAGGATGAATAACCTGACTTCTAATTTTGGCCTCGACGTGTTGAGAGAATTACTTTACCTTCTTCCTGGTTCAAACTCTTGTGTGTTTAAAGTAAGGGGGAAACATTGTAAGTTTAATTGAATGAAATCTCTTCAATTTTATTAAGGGTCACGAGCAAGCTATTAATAGCTGGACTGAAACAAAATTTGTAGGTGAATCCATGGTATTGGATTCGTGAACTCGTTTCCTGTTAGATGACAGCTGATTACAGTGATAATATCATAGGTGGCTGTTATATTTACCTGTTTGATATTTGCTAGACTTTTCCTCGATAAGCCCACATGGATCGGGTAAAATTTCCATCTTCTATACCTTTGGCAAGGAGTTCATAGAACTTCTAGGCCTGACTGCACTGCGTAACCTTCCTGATGGATAAGTGCGTTGGTTCTTATTTTGTGCTTGTACTCGTGGTAAGGTCTTTTGAGTCTGGGGCATCGTTGGTGTATTACCCACCATGTATCGAATCCCTTTGTTTTCGAACTCGAATATCTTATTCTTCGAACTTGGTTACTAAAAGTCCCTTTTCGTGGCTTTGTTAAGGAAAATCAATTTTTTTTTTATTTTAAAGTACTTATTGGTATTGTCAGAAATATATAAAAATTATTAACTACTTTTGGGTTTAGCTTTCCCTTATAATATGTAGAGAAGTTGACGATTAGGATAGGGTTTGTTGGTAGAATAATGGCCCTTTCTGTGTCTCTTTTGTACGCTTTTGGAAAAGTGGATTTGTTTGGGTTAACTAGTACTACGTTTAAGAAATCCTATAAGAAGGTAGTGGTAAACTCCTTGGTTAAAACTGAAACTATAGTTGTGTTCTTTTAAGGGCGTCGAACCCATATTACTATGAAGCCCCCCTGGAAGAATTGGATAACGTCATTTTGCTTCGCGCCTACGATCATAATTAGTACGCTTTGTCTTCTCTTGGACCCCTTTTGTTGGATGGAGTAAATTTTGGATTCCAATCACGTAACCCATAGGATTACATGAAGGAGATATCAACACTCTTGACTTTCTTGTTCCTAACCCATAAGGTCTTGCCTTGATTTATGCAATTTTGTTCTTACTGGTATTTTGACTTTCTCCTTGTTGGATGGTTTAGATTTCTCTCTCATGTGATTAATCTTGGAGTTGTGAGTTGTGTTCTAATCCATTTTTGAATTAGAACTTTCCTTTCTTGATATTGTTAAATGTTAGCTTACTATTGCTATGTGTAGCCTTAACATGCTCAGTTCTCGCGAACTGATTCTAGCTAGTATTTGTGCAGATGGATTATGCGAGTAGATTAAAGGAAAGAGTTGTAAAGGTTTCATCAGTGCAACTTATGAAGTTCCTTGTAAAAGTTTCTATGTGTTGTAAATTGTGTAACATTGCTTGCAAAGAGTTTATATGACCTCTAGCCTGGAATTGTTCGGAAAATTCGCGAAGAAGTTGTTTGTCTTTTTTTTGTAATTTGACTGGTAACTTACCTTTGTGAGAAATGGTATTCAATCTTTCCATCGATATGAGTATGGTAAAACTTTGATTTTTGAGAATAAATTGTTAAGTTAAAACTTTCTAAGACTTAGTGACAATATTTTATAAGTAAAGTAAAATGAGTCGGTTAACCCTTAAAGAAGCTAAACAAAAATAATAATTTTATATTCAACAAATAAATGTAAAGGTGATCTATTTGAAATCAAATAATTCCATGAGTGATCAAAATGAAACCATCCTTTGTGAAGTAAACATTTATAAATTGATATCCCTAGCTAAACTAGTGAACACTACCCCTTTTGGGTGAACTCTTAAACAAGCTTAAAGGAAAACAATGGTTAGTTTCTGGAAGATAATAAAATTTAGCAAGTAGGAGAAGACTTTAAGTGAACTACTCTACAGTGTATAAGAAATTAACTCAGTTGGTGAGATGAGTTTGCGCGAATCATGTATTGAATCCTTCTGAAAGCTTAAGTCATGAACTAAAGGGAGTCTTATCAAAATAAATAACCTCCAACCATTTCTTACTGTGGCTTGCCCTAGCTGTGAGTGTGTCATGTGGTTGGACTTCCATGTTGTCTCGTCAAAAAGAAAAAAATAAATTGTCCTTGATAGGTGTGAACGTTTCCGTGCTGCCTTTATGGCCATCCTTGTATCAAGTTGTTCACAGTGTTAGTTGTAACCTTGGTGACGACATGTTGCGCCATGTTATGTGTCAAGCAAGTCAAAAAAAAAATATCCTGTCTTTTACTGTGTTGTTCACATGTGTGTGATTTTGGGTTGTTACACTTTGGTATCAGAGCAAGGTTCATGCTCTCGAACCTATGGGCCGGATTGGTGTTGTATGATGATGTTACATGGTGGTGGTGGGGTTACATGATGATACTGCATGATGATGATGATGTTGCATGATGGTGGTAGATATTGGAAGAGTAATGTGCTTTAAACGTGATGTGATTATTGTCGTAATTGTGATATTGTGAACGCACATGATGGGTATGTCACCTTGTGCATGTTTGTGATCATGTTGATATGTTGGGGATGGGAGTATTCTCTCTCCTTCTTGTGGATTCTAGGAAGAGTTCACGTGTGAATTATTGTTTGTGATGTGTGAAAGGAATTCTAATGTGGATGACGTAGAGTTGGAGCATTGTGGCATATTGTGATATGTGGGTGTATCAATGTGTTGTATGACTAGTTTGATGTTAAAAGAAACGAGTTGTATCATGATGTTTTTACCATGTTCTGAAGAAATGTGTGTACCACCTTGTTATGTAGCAATGGATGTTATGTTGAGATGTACTATGTTCATCGTATGTATGACTGTGAAAATATGTAATGCTTCATGTTGTGATTTGGGGTCATACGGTGAGAGTATGAACCCTATCGTATGGTGATTGCACTTTGGGTGCAGAATATGGTAAAGTGATGTATTACGCCCTGTGGATGTATGATTGTGATCTACCCTGTATACATACCATGCGTGAGACGTTATGGTAGCTATGTGTGTACCACCATGGTGTTAGTGATGTTGTTGTATGTTATGTTGTGAACCTTACGCTAACCGATCCTGAGGGAAATCGGTAGAAGTGTATGTTGAGAGTGAGGAATGGTGTACCATGGGTCAATAACTCGAGCTAAAACTCGGTTTAGTAGATAACATGTGATTCTTTCCTCTCTCCCTATGTGGTTGTATGTATGCAACCTTAGTGTATCTATGACTATGTTTAGCCTTGTCGAAGGGTGGTGGGATGATTTAGATGGAGGTGATGACAGTTGTATTATTGATATGTATTTTACGAGCTGAGGCTCGATGTTCCGAGTGCTAGCAACTCGTTGAGTACCCCTTTGGTGGCTAGATAAGGCCACACAGTTATCGTAATGTGACATTATTATAAGTTGATTTTATTCGTAAATTGAGCTTTTACTTTATTTTGCAAGGACCAGCATCTTTTCTTGATTGCAATGCTTTACAATTTTGGGCATTTCCTTGGTTTGTGGCACTAACATGGGGATTTTGATACTAACTTTGGCTATTTGGCCATTTATTTTAGCTTGATTTGGGGTCTTCTTTTAAATTTGGAATTCTTACCGCCTTGCCCAAGGCTTGTACTTTGCCACTTGGCACTTTGATTGGATTGTTGTGTTGGTTCTATTGTCGTGATGTGTGGAATAGGGTCATAGGATGCACCATGGAT
Organism: Taxus chinensis; assembly: GCA_019776745.2. Lineage (NCBI taxonomy): Eukaryota > Viridiplantae > Streptophyta > Pinopsida > Cupressales > Taxaceae > Taxus > Taxus chinensis. The sequence goes on along the minus strand of CM034155.1, from coordinate 413,405,036 downwards.
TGGTTGGACCTATGGACCCGCTTCGTTGTATGGGGGTACGCCCCAAGGGGTACATATAACTAGCGGGTTGTTGAACCACGCGTTATTATGTCACTTGGGTTAGGAGTGTTCGAACTCTATGTGTCTTGGACCATAGGGACAACCGGCCTCCTTGAGGGAGGCATAAGAGTTTGAGGGAGGCATAAGAGACTTGAGGGAGGCATAAGAGTTTGAGGGAGGCTTATATATTTGAGGGAGGCTTATGATGGTTGATGTTTCAGGATATATGTTGAGTTATTGTGATGTTTGGTAGTGGTCTTTTGATGTATGTGTTACTCATGTCAGATGGATATGTGTTGTGATGTTGTGGACATGTCATTGATCCCCTTGTGGACACTATGTACCTGTGGCATTTGTTTGGTGTTATGTGAGTTTTTCATTGATGCAAATTGAGGAAATGTCTAGTGGATTGTAGTACTGTTTTGGTTAAGTATTTTGGTATGTCAGTCATTGATGTGTGTCGAGTACTATGTTATGTGGAGTGTGCCTATTCTATTCCGTAATTGTGTAACCTTTTGTGGCGTAATACAATCTTGAAGTATATACTTGTGTGATTGTGAATCTGTAGTGTCTTTTGAACCTAATAGGGTGTTGTGTTAGCAGTTCATGTTGGGCACCCACAATAAAGAATAAACCAAGACTCTGCAGTGATGAAATTTTTAAAAGAAATTAAACTAAGGATAGTGCTAATGAAAAGAGACTAATGAAATGATGAACAAGAAAGAACTGTCAATCTTCACAGAACATTGAAAGTTAAAACTTCTACCAAATGTTACTAAGGCTACCTTGTGACCGTGCTTTAATCAACTAAAATTTTAAACCATAGGGTGTACTTTCTCCTTTACCTGTTCTTGGTTGCGGACCATTTACTTTCCTCTGTGTAATGTCGCATCGAGGACGATGCTTTCTTAAGGGGAGGAGAATGTAATGCCCTGTTCTACATTACACCTATTCATCCTGTGGCGATCGAGTGCCAAGCATGGAATATCTCTACTCTTTCCTGAATAATCTTTATGAGCTTAGATATAAATTGTTTTCCTTATTCTTTGTGGATATGAATTCCTGAGTGCTTTACGACCCTTTTCTTAATTAAAAATCTATTAATCACATTTTTCGTGTGACGGGTAGGGTTCCATTAGACATGACTCAAATTATACTTGCCCATTTGGCGGAATTCGTTGTTACATTTTCTATAATGTCTGATATTATAGGAGATAAGAATAGTTACATGACATCCAAGCTAGTAGTGAGTTATCAACCGACAAAGAAATTAATATTAATCCGTATTTCTGATATTGTCGACCACGTTCTGCTTGCTTAAGGAAGGGTAAATGGCATCGATTGGGATTTTGGATAGACAATCTGCGGTTCGAACCCCTCTGAAATAAATAACAATAATAATGAAAGTAAAATTTTTGAAACAAATAAATTTAAAAAATGGAAACGGAGTGGAGGGCGTGGGAAGGCGCGTGTTTTCTTGACAAGGCGCAGTAGTTTGGTGAATGTATTTAATTGCTTGACCAAATGAAAGAATGGGACGGTTTTTCTGAGAGAATTGAAGGCAGGTGGGTGAGAGTCGGGTCAGATTGGTAGGGGGCGCCCTCAGTAGCTGTCACAGTCTCACCAAATGCAATAAACAAGGACCAGTACACTCCTAGCCTGTGCCTACCAAACGTGGAGCGTAGAACTGAAATTCTCCTAGGAAAGTGCCGTGAGGAGGTGTTCGGCGTTATGCAGCAGCTACAGGGTAGAGAAGTAAACTTATCTCAGAAAATCAATGGCCCAGAGAGAGCTAAGTGTGACAGCTGCTGCAGGGCGAGCCCAAGGAACCGTTGTGTTGATCCTGGTGTTCTGTTTGCACGTGACCAGTCATGATCAGTTGTTGCAAAATCTTGCAGCTGTGGTAGAAGCCTGTTGAGCGCTTCCAACAAAGCAGGATGTCCAGCTACATTGTTATCTGTTCTGTATCGAATGCATCCTCAAATTCAGGATTCTCAGTGTGTATACCCGATGTGGATGTTTCCTACATATTTTATTTGGAGCGTTTGATATCTGATAGCGGATACTCAGCGTGGATACCCTTGTCGATTGCAGTATACTCATTATATATCATTTTCAGTTGCATTGTTCCTATGGTTGAATCCGGATGCGGATGCTGCCCATGTATCCGCATTGTCTGTACTGAGGAGAGGAATTTAATTATAGTGCCGAGGGAGCTGATTGATGGGTCATGTGCATCTGTGTAGTGTGAATGTGCGCGTTCTGTCTCATGTATATTGTGCTTGATTTCTGTGCTTGTATTTGTATATCTGTTTGTTACTACCATGAACATTATTTCAGATTAAAAAAAATGGAGGCAGGAAAAAAAACAGAGAAACAGAGGCCAAGATGGAGGCGGCATCTTATTGCGAGCGGCCATAACTTGCGCAGGGGAGACAGAGAAACAGAGGCCAAGATTAGAAAACAGAAAAAAAAAAAAATGGAGGCGGCATCATATCATGAGGGCAAACAGAGAAACCGAGGCCAAGGTCAGTCGATGTCTCTTCCGTTATTTATGCTTTTAGGTGGTTTTAACATCAAGAGTTCAGTAAAAACGTTTAAGGTTTCTAAGCTTTTACTTGTTTTTTCGAGGATTGTTTAGGGTTTTTAATATTTTTTTCTGTCGTAGCATTTCCGCTACATTACTATGTTTGATATGGATTTATGTTATGTATTTTATTACAGTTGTGTCTGGTGGTGGTTTAGTACTCTATGATATTGTGGCGGTTTAGTATTTAGCTATTGCAGTACATACCTTCGGGTGGTAGATTTTAAAATTCCGTGTTAATAAATTCTCTACGTGTATTATAAGACAGATAAGCCAACTCTTATTGCTTTTGTAAATTACAATGTACTGAAAGGACTAATAAGTTAGGGTTTGCTTTACTCTAGAAAATCTTCATCATCCAACTTCACCTTATTTGTAGTTTTGACTCTTTGATCTTTCTAGCGTTTACAATTTTTACACGTTCTTGTAATTCGAGTAACTAATTTATGTGTTAGATATGTTTATTGTCCTGGTTATTGAGGCTTCAACACCTTGTTTTTCCTTAGTTTTAGTAAGTAATGTATATGTTGGATTTATTTATTGTTTTGGATATGAGGGCCACCTTATTTGGTATTCACACTGATGTTTGTTTCTCCATTTTCTTCAGAGTCTCAGAAATTATATTTAGGGGTTAGTGAAATTCCTCGGTTGCTAATATCTATGTACCAATGTAGTTAACATGTAGGATTTAGAGAAATAATCCAATACCGAGTAATGGATAGTTGCAAGCTACTGGTAGATTAAATGTGGTCCTTGATTATATGTTACTTGTGTTTATCTGTATTAAGTTTAGTGCATTGGTTGTGTGGGTTTTCTATGGTGGTTGTGATGCTCTTCAGAACAGAGTGCTTCTATCTTCCCGGAGTTTCTCCTGAGGATTCCAAGAAGGCATGTTTCAATCACCCCCTTTCCTATGCCAAGCATGGCCGTTAACAGGATATGGATCTTCAGCTGGCAGAGGAAGAGAAGTTGCGAAGGTTGTGTTGCTTGTTGCCTGAGCCCTGGTCGACGTGGTTGTTGGTTGGAAGAATTATAATCAGGCATGTTAACTCTACTCCTTGTAATAGTTTTCTACTTTCTTTCAGTATCTTGAAATGAATAATCTTTCCTCTTGAATGGCGCCTAGACAAATGGTTTCGTGGTTGTTTATATCGCTGCCTGATTGTGTGGTTGTTCCTTTAAATCTCGTTCCAATTTCGCTGATTTTGCTTGGAATGTTCTTTCCTCTCTTATAGCTTACTCTATTTCATATTTGTCTAAATGGGTTACTGCAATATTGAGTGATGCAGTCTAGTTCGTAGGGAAGGAAACATTATTGAGTTTTGTTTGCTTATATGACTTTCTTTTAAAAAGAATTCTGTGATGGTAATTATAATTGAAGGTTACTAAATGGAAGGTTAAGCCTACATACCTCTTTTGGTTGAATAAATACGTATTTCCTGTTTAGGGCTCTCCTGTTTTGCTAAAAGGTACATTAATAGTGACATTGTGTTCTAAAACTTGTTTAAGCCTGTGGGCATTCCTTACTTTTTGTTTGATTAGAAATGGCATTGGGGTTTTGCTATAGAACTGTACATGGTCGACTTTTGTACCTAGTTCTAGAGGATGAATAACCTGACTTCTAATTTTTGCCTCGACGTGTTGAGAGAATTACTTTACCTTCTTCCTGGTTCAAACTCTTGTGTGTTTAAAGTAAGGGGGAAACATTGTAAGTTTAATTGAATGAAATCTCTTCAATTTTATTAAGGGTCGCGAGCAAGCTATTAATAGCTGGACTGAAACAAAAGTTGTAGGTGAATCCATGGTATTGGATTCGTGAACTCGTTTCCTGTTAGATGACAGCTGATTACAGTGATAATGTCATAGGTGGCTGTTATATTTACCTATTTGATATTTGCTAGACTTTTCCTCGATAAGCCCACATGGATCGGGTAAAATTTCCATCTTCTATACCTTTGGCAAGGAGTTCATAGAACTTCTAGGCCTGACTGCACTGCGTAACCTTCCTGATGGATAAGTGCATTGGTTCTTATTTTGTGCTTGTACTCGTGGTAAGGTCTTTTGAGTCTGGGGCATCGTTGGTGTATTACCCACCGTGTATCGAATCCCTTTGTTTTCGAACTTGAATATCTTATTCTTCGAACTTGGTTACTAAAAGTCCCTTTTCGTGGCTTTGTTAAGGAAAATCAATTTTTATTTTTATTTTAAAGTACTTATTGGTATTGTCGGAAATATATAAAAATTATTAACTACTTTTGGGTTTAGCTTTCCCTTATAATATGTAGAGAAGTTGACGATTAGGATAGGGTTTGTTGGTAGAATAATGGCCCTTTCTGTGTCTCTTTTGTACGCTTTTGGAAAAGTGGATTTTTTTGGGTTAACTAGTACTACGTTTAAGAAATCCTATAAGAAGGTAGTGGTAAACTCCTTGGTTAAAACTGAAACTATAGTTGTCTTCTTTTAAGGGCGTTGAACCCATAAATTACTATGAAGCCCCCCAGGAAGAATTGGATAACGTCATTTTGCTTCGCGCCTATGATCATAATTAGTACGCTTTGTCTTCTCTTGGACCCCTTTTGTTGGATGGAGTAAATTTTGGATTCCAATCACGTAACCCATAGGATTACATGAAGGAGATATCAACACTCTTGACTTTCTTGTTCCTAACCCATAAGGTCTTGCCTTGATTTATGTAATTTTGTTCTTACTGGTATTTTGACTTTCTCCTTGTTGGATGGTTTAGATTTCTCTCTCATGTGATTAATCTTGGAGTTGTGAGTTGTGTTCTAATCCATTTTTGAATTAGAACTTTCCTTTCTTGATATTGTTAAATGTTAGCTTACTATTGCTATGTGTAGCCTTAACATGCTCAGTTCTCGCGAACTGATTCTAGTTAGTATTTGTGCAGATGGATTATGCGAGTAGATTAAAGGAAAGAGTTGTAAAGGTTTCATCAGTGCAACTTATGAAGTTCCTTGTAAAAGTTTCTATGTGTTGTAAATTGTGTAACATTGCTTGCAAAGAGTTTATATGACCTCTAGCCTGGAATTGTTCAGAAAATTCGCGAAGAAGTTGTTTGTCTTTTTTTGTAATTTGACTGGTAACTTACCTTTGTGAGAAATGGTATTCAATCTTTCCATCGATATGAGTATGGTAAAACTTTGATTTTTGAGAATAAATTGTTAAGTTAAAACTTTCTAAGACTTAGTGACAATATTTTATAAGTAAAGTAAAATGAGTCGGTTAACCCTTAAAGAAGCTAAACAAAAATAATAATTTTATATTCAAAAAATAAATGTAAAGGTGATCTTTTTGAAATCAAATAATTCCATGAGTGATCAAAATGAAACCATCCTTTGTGAAGTAAACATTTATAAATTGATATCCCTAGCTAAACTTACGAACACTACCCCTTTTGGGTGAACTCTTAAACAAGCTTAAAGGAAAACAATGGTTAGTTTCTGGAAGATAATAAAATTTAGCAAGTAGGAGAAGACTTTAAGTGAACTACTCTACAGTGTATAAGAAATTAACTCAGTTGGTGAGATGAGTTTGCGTGAATCATGTATTGAATCCTTCTGAACTAAAGGGAGTCTTATCGAAATAAATAACCTCCAACCATTTCTTAATGTGGCTTGCCCTAGCTGTGAGTGTGTCATGTGGTTGGAATTCCATGTTGTCTCGTCAAAAAGAAAAAAATAAATTGTCCTTGATAGGTGTGAACATTTCCGTGCTGCGTTTATGGCCATCCTTGTATCAAGTTGTTCAGAGTGTTAGTTGTAACCTTGGCGACGACATGTTGCACCATGTTATGTGTCAAGCAAGTCAAAAAAAAAATCCTGTCTTTTACTGTGTTGTTCACGTGTGTGTGATTTTGGGTTGTTACAATGAAATGCATGTTATATAATATTTATTATTTACTTTAGTAATTAAACCATTTCCATGTTAGAATCATTAGACAATCCTAAAAAAAATTGCATCTATTTTACTTATTGTATATTGTAAGTCAAAATATTATTCAAGCTATTCGATATTTTATAATTAAACATGTACATCCAATTTTAATTTAATATATTGAAGTTATTTATGTTTAATTTCCCGCCATTTAATTTTAATTTTAATTTTAATTTTTTCGCTAATATTTAAATAATTATACAATATGATAATTGTATCTAATTTTAAATTGGTTAAAATATATCAATCAACCTTACAAAATATACTATCAATATTTTCCAAAAAAATTACAAACCAAGTTTAAGACCTTTTAGATATCTTCAAATTTTTCAAAACAACATTTCTAAGAAACTCATTTTAAAGGGTAAGAAAATCCATTCCCATGTAATTAGAAAGAATTTTTAATGTTGTATGATAAATTTTATTTTATTTTTTGGGAGAAAAAAATAGTTTTAACAGGGATGAAAATTGTAATTTTCTTTGTTTGATTGTAACATGTATGATCACCTGATAATATTCAACATCTTCTTATAAAATAGCATAGATGTAACTTACATAACACATGGGTTTCGTTGACAATATTTCACCAAATGCAGTAAACAAATTTCTAAATAAGTTGATATAGACATCAATTAAACGCACCATCAACGAGTTTTTCCATAAACTTGTGTTTGCATGTCCATGTAAACATTCAAATTTATAAGAAGGAGAAATACCTTAGAGGAAAGTAATGTCATCAAATGATATGATTCAAGGTATACAAAACAAATTTGGTTTTAATTTCTAATTTTACATCTTATTGAAATAAATAAACTCAAAGAGATGCTGTGGGCTAGACTTGGATGATTTCACAAGACGTAACAAATGGATTTGCAAAAAATGCATTGGCAGATTTTCAAGAAATTTAACTAACAGGTATATAAAGCAATATTCTATGACCTTTTTAAATTATTTTAAACATTTTAAGGACAACCGCAAAGCATAATTGAGAAGTATACTTTTTCAAAATGTTTTTGTTGTAATCCGGAGGCATATACACCAAGCATTACCTGTTTGGAAAAATGCATTATACAAGTCATCTCTTGTATCTAAAAGAATGGTTTTTCTGATTAGGTTTTAAATGTTTTTAAATAAACTTATCAATGTAGACATCTATGACTTAAAAGTATCTATAAAATAGTGTTTTTCAAAAATCTTTGATCTTTCTACTGATTTCGACTGCAACATCTAAAGTTTGTATCCAACTAATTGTTTACCAATTTTTCTCAAGCTTGAATGAGTTTAAAAACAGTAATTACTCTTTAGTAGTTATTCAGAAGACATTAATTTTTCAAAGACTGAAAAGAAAATATTGTATTTAAAATGTTTTTCAATATTTTTTTCATTGATTCTTAATTTGCTGAAATTTTGATGATAAAATTATTTTATTACTTTTATTTTACAAAATTTATTGTCATTATAGTAAATGTAATTCAAATGGGCTAAGATTATATAAAGCAATTCACGGTCTATATCGATAAGTGTGAGAAACTGTTAAACTTATAAATTAACCTAATATTTGTATTCAGAATGGGAAAATTTGACTTCCAAAAATCTTTCTTAAGAAGTTCCATTTTGAGAGGGATCACATCAAACATGTGTAAGTGCTACACATTCATTCATTACAAATCTAAACATTTTATTCAATTTGTGAATTTCTACATATTCAGGGAATATTTTATTTTTTTGGTTTTCTTCCCATCTTGAAAGGATTTATACATTTAGAATTTCTCCTTCCATTTTTGAGGGAATGTAAAATTTTCTGAATTAAACGTGTAAATCCCATTTCTAAAGGATTATTAACACAAGACACCTCATTAATCTTCGAAATGTGTATTCTTGTTAGAAAATAAAATATTCTCAACTGCAATTTAATGTTCATTATAAAATATTCACTGAAATTGATATTAATCGATAAATATATTATTTTCAGATTCCACTACAAACATGTTTCATATTACCATGATTCGCCTACAATTTTAAAAACTGAAATAAACCTCACATATAAATAAAACACTTCATCATGTGGGTTATTAATTTTACACCAATACATTTATACTTACACACCTTCCACAAAAAGTTGTTTGTAGTTACTACTACATAATTCTATCCAAAAACATTTATTTTAAAAAATAATAGGAGCTCCTTCTATCGACAAACTGTTGCTGAGGCACTAAATGGTATCCACCAATCCCTACTTTGATATCCACTAATCCTTGCCGGGCACTATATGAAATGACAATTAGAATCTTTTTCAGATATTGCTGTCGTTTGTGACCTATAGTGGCCTCGAATTACTGGAAATGGCTCTGAACAATAACAATCGAGTTTATGTGGTGATAGCAGTGACAGGAAATTTCAACGTCTTACTCATTATTTTATTGAGCTCCTCCACACTCGCCTTATAACCGTCAAAACGACATCAAATTGACAGTTGAAAGAAGCAACTACATTTCGGTAATATTTTTACCGTCGTTGTTTACCGTATTTAGATTTACAGCACTATAATATTTTCGCCATTACCTTAAATACCTCTCGAGGGGCAACATTTTTTCAAGCAAAATAGAACTATATTTATATTTTGTTGCATCTCATCTCAATTCATCTTTTTTATCTCATCTCTTGTATGCCAAAACCTATATTGGGGAACAAAAAAAAAAATTGTGAGTAGGAATCGTTACTTAATAGTTTTAAGATCTATGATTTTCTTGCGAGAGCTGCCTGATTGCAAATAGCTAATAATAATGAAGACTTTCTGCACTTTATTTTTTCTAGTGCTTTTCCAGTCGTATTCATCCTCTCCTGCACATGCTACTAGGCAGATTACGGGAAACAATGTTGTGCGCGATAAACGCAGTACTCCCAAGGTAGTTCTGAAGAAAAAAAATGAAGCCAATGCAGGCCTTGTTCTTGATGTCGAATCCTCACCCAATATAGATGCCAGCTCCAAGCTTCCCTACAGCCATGGTTCAAAAGATGTTGGTGAACTTCATAATTTTAAGTGAGTCGTGGTTTTTAAAAACCATGATAAAATCATTAGCAAAAAGAAGGAAGTGTTAACTCCCACAAATTTGACACACAAATACAATAGTAAAAATATGGGAATAATTTTTTTTTCACTTATATTGCTTGATACATGAAAACACAAGTGATTGTTTAGGATAACATATAACACATGAGACACTTGAACAAACACTATCCCACATATGTAACGCCCGCTAAAATCTTCCACTTGAGAATCAAGGACAACCTAGGCTTAGTTAGAAAAATTATGGAATAATTTTTTTTTTAAAGTGTTAACAACCAAAGTCTCAAGGACAATTAAATTAAACTAGTAATTTTTCTCATTATAACAATTACTAATTCCACATTATAAATCAATAAGTCGAATAAATCCACACCTAGCTCGAATCTCCTTAGGGATTAATTTAATCATTGCTTACATTGACATTTTAGCTAGATATTCCCTCATTTAAAATTTTAGGGTTATGAGACCAAAACAATTAAATACCCAAGGTATTTAATTCCACAAGATCCATGACAAGAACAAGGTTTAATTATAGGGGTGGGGAAAGAATACATATTTAAAATCATCACAGTAAATTCTTACTTACCCACTCCAAGAAATCGGTTAAATATTCAATTTAATTTTTCTCCTGATCAACGCAATTAAAAGTTCTTGAAAACATTCCCATTAGATATGGAATTTTCTTACCTTTCCGGTGATATAATGAAGTCCTCATAACTCCTCATATTTCTCAAGTTATGGGCCAGAGGAACTTGGGGTGAAAATTTTCCCAAGAGCGGGTCTGCAGGCCTTGGGAGGAAAATTTTTCCCAACTCAGGCCTGCGGACTTCGGAGAGAAAATTCCCCCAAAGGAGAAAACCGGACTGACGGAGCGGGGAAGATAACTTTTCGCAGACGTGGGTTGGCGGAGTAGGGAAGACATTTAGCACTTTTTCCCTTTTGGGACGAAACAAATTTTACACCCACACCTCCACCGATGCCCACAGAGGCCTAGTGGAAGCTCTTTTCTGGCTACGGGTTAGTGGACTAGCAGGGAATATTTGGAAAATTTTACTTTTCAAAAGGAAAGGCAAAAAGGTCGAAAGGAACCCGCGTCTCCACCGACGTGATAAAATGCCACGTGTCAGCAAATCGTTGGCTGCGGGTTGGTGGGCCGGCAAGGATAATTTGGAAATTTTACCCAATTTTTTTCTAAAATGTTAAGGCTTAAAAGGGTCTGCTCCTCCATCGATGCCTCGTGAAGCCATGTTGCTGCACCTGATTGGCTACGGGCCAGCGGGGCTACGGAGGAAACTTACAAAGTTTTCTAAATTTATTTTTTGAAATTTATGAAGGTTAAAATCAATTCGAGCCTCCGCCAGCGCCCAAAAAATCAACGTGTTAATCAATGAATGGCTTCAGGTGGCAGGCCGCAGAGGAAAAATTGTCAAATTATCTTTTTGGACTTAGATAACTTTTAGACAAAATGAAGGCTTGCGGATTAGCAGAGCGGTGTGAAACTTCATGACTTTGCACTATTTGGAAAAAAAATTAAAAAAAAATAATTTAGCGAGCTCGTCCACCCAAGAATAATTTATTCAATTAAATTTGACAGTTAGATTATTTTTGAAGCCAAATGAAGTAAAAACTTGAAAAGGCCATAACTTCTGATAGGGAACTTGGTTTTTGAAAACGAGGACTTTCTGGAATGCTCTTGACGTCCTCTTTACACATAACCCTTAAGAATTTGATTTTGATAAAGTTTAAAGGGTCAATATTGAGAAAAATTCTTTCTGTCACTTAGAAGTGAACTAGTATTTTTGAATTATCAATTTTGTTCAAATTTGTCATTAATTGTTTTTCATCTTGCCAATCAGGGATGAAAGATTTTACTTGGAAAATTTTAGGATATATTGCAAGGTTAAAATTTGCTTGATTGGTTTGCATTCGAAAATCACCCATGTTTACACCGTAGAAAACCTGCAATTTCACCTTTAGTTGATTTGAAGGGTTCTTTAAAAATTTCTTGAGTGTTTTAGTGTAGTTTGGGGATCATTTTGAACTCATTAATTCCAGTTGAATATTTCATTTGTCTCTTATAGGTTTGTTGACGGAGCGGGGAAGAAAACTTTTCCCAGACGTGGGTTGGTGGAGTAGGGAAGACATTTAGCACTTTTTCCCTTTTGGGACGAAGCGAATTTTACACCCACACCTCCACCGATGCCCACAGAGGCCTAGTGCAAGCTCGTTTCTGGGCACGGGCCAGTGGACTAGCATGGAATATTTGGAAAATTTTACTTTTCAAAAGGAAGGGCAAAAAGGTCGAAAGGAACCCGCGTCTCCACCGACGTGATAAAATGCCACATGTTAGAAAATCGTTGGCTGCGGGTTGGTGGGCCGGCAAGGATAATTTGGAAATTTTACCCAATTTTTTTCTAAAATGTTAAGGCTTAAAAGGGTCTGCTCCTCCATCGATGCCTCATGAAGCCATGTTGCAGCACCTGATTGGCTACGGGTCAGCGGGGCTGCGGAGGAAACTTACAAATTTTTCTAAATTTATTTTTTGAAATTTATGAAGGTTAAAATCAATTCGAGCCTCCACCAGCGCCCAACAAATCCATGTGTCAATCAATGAATGGCTTCAGGTGGCAGGCCGCAGAGGAAAAATTGTCAAATTATCTTTTTGGACTTAGATCACTTTTAGACAAAATGAAGGCTTGCGGATTAGCAGAGCGGTGTGAAACTTCATGACTTTGCACTATTTGGAAAAAAAATTTAAAAAAAAATAATTTAGCGAGCTCGTCCACCCAAGAATAATTTATTCAATTAAATTTGACAGTTAGATTATTTTTGAAGCCAAATGAAGTAAAAACTTGAAAAGGCCATAACTTCTGATAGGGAACTTGGTTTTTGAAAACGAGGACTGTCTAGAATGCTCTTGACGTCCTCTTTACACATAACCCTTAAGAATTTGATTTTGATAAAGTTTAAAGGGTCAATATTGAGAAAAATTCTTTCTGTCACTTAGAAGTGAACTAGTATTTTTGAATTATCAATTTTGTTCAAATTTGTCATAAATTGTTTTTCATCTTGCCAATCAAGGATGAAAGATTTTACTTGGAAAATTTTAGGATATATTGCAAGGTTAAAATTTGCTTGATTGGTTTGAATTCGAAAATCACCCATGTTTACACCGTAGAAAACCTGCAATTTCACCTTTAGTTGATTTGAAGGGTTCTTTAAAAATTTCTTGAGTGTTTTAGTGTAGTTTGGGGATCATTTTGAACTCATTAATTCCAGTTGAATATTTTATTTGTCTCTTATAGGTTTGTTGACAGAGTGGGGAAGAAAACTTTTCCCAGACGTGGGTTGGTGGAGTAGGGAAGACATTTAGCACTTTTTCCCTTTTGGGACGAAGCGAATTTTACACCCACACCTCCACCGATGCCCACAGAGGCCTAGTGGAAGCTCTTTTCTGGGTACGGGTCAGTGGACTAGCATGGAATATTTGGAAAATTTTACTTTTCAAAAGGAAAGGCAAAAAGGTCGAAAGGAACCCGCGTCTCCACCAACGTGATAAAATGCCACATGTTAGAAAATCGTTGGCTGCGGGTTAGTGGGCCGGAAAGGATAATTTGGAAATTTTATTCAATTTTTTTCTAAAATGTTAAGGCTTAAAAGGGTCTGCTCCTCCATCGATGCCTCGTGAAGCCATGTTGCAGCACCTGATTGGCTACGGGTCAGCGGGGCTGCGGAGGAAACTTACAAATTTTTCTAAATTTATTTTTTGAAATTTATGAAGGTTAAAATCAATTCGAGCCTCCACCAGCGCCCAACAAATCCATGTGTAAATCAATGAATGGCTTAAGGTGGCAGGCCGCAGAGGAAAAATTGTCAAATTATCTTTTTGGACTTAGATCACTTTTAGACAAAATTAAGGCTTGCGGATTAGCAGAGCGGTGTGAAACTTCATGACTTTGCACTATTTGGAAAAAAAAATTTAAAAAAAAAATTTAGCGAGCGGGTCCACCCAAGAATAATTTATTCAATTAAATTTAACAGTTAGATTATTTTTGAAGCCAAATGAAGTAAAAACTTGAAAAGGCCATAACTTCTGATAGGGAACTTGATTTTTGAAAACGAGGACTTTCTGGAATGCTCTTGACGTCCTCTTTACACATAAACCTTAAGAATTTGATTTTGATAAAGTTTAAAGGGTCAATATTGAGAAAAATTCTTTGTCACTTAGAAGTGAACTAGTATTTTTGAATTATCAATTTTGTTCAAATTTGTCATTAATTGTTTTTCATCTTGCCAATCAGGGATGAAAGATTTTACTTGGAAAATTTTAGCATATATTGCAAGGTTAAAATTTGCTTGATTGGTTTGCATTCGAAAATCACGCATGTTTACACCGTAGAAAACCTGCAATTTCACCTTTAGTTGATTTGAAGGGTTCTTTAAAAATTTCTAGAGTGTTTTAGTTTAGTTTGGGGATCATTTTGAACTCATTAATTCCAGTTGAATATTTCATTTGTCTCTTATAGGTTTGTTGACAGAGCGGGGAAGAAAACTTTTCCCAGACATGGGTTGGCGGAGTAGGGAAGACATTTAGCACTTTTTCCCTTTTGGGACGAAGCGAATTTTACACCCACACCTCCATCGATGCCCACAGAGGCCTAGTGGAAGCTCTTTTCTGGGTACGGGTCAGTGGACTAGCATGGAATATTTGGAAAATTTTACTTTTCAAAAGGAAGGGCAAAAAGGTCGAAAGGAACCCGCGTCTCCACCGACGTGATAAAATGCCACGTGTCATCAAATCGTTGGCTGCGGGTTGGTGGGCCGGCAAGGATAATTTGGAAATTTTACCCAATTTTTTTCTAAAATGTTAAGGCTTAAACGGGTCTGCTCCTCCATCGATGCCTCGTAAAGCCATGTTGAAGCCCCTGATTGGCTACGGGCCAGCGGGTCTGCGGAGGAAACTTACAAATTTTTCTAAATTTATTTTTTGAAATTTATGAAGGTTAAAATCAATTCGAGCCTCCGCCAGCACCTAACAAATCCATGTGTCAATCAATGAATGGCTTCAGGTGGCAGGCCGCAGAGGAAAAATTGTCAAATTATCTTTTTGGACTTAGATCACTTTTAGACAAAATGAAGGCTTGCGGAATAGCAAAGCGGTGTGAAACTTCATGACTTTGCACTATTTGGAAAAAATAAAAAATAAAAAATTTAGCCAGTGGGCCCACCCAAGAATAATTTATTCAATTAAATTTGACAGTTAGATTATTTTTGAAGCCAAATGAAGTAAAAACTTGAAAAGGCCATAACTTCTGATAGGGAACTTGGTTTTTGAAAACGAGGACTTTCTGGAATGCTCTTGACGTCCTCTTACCACATAACCATTAAGAGTTTGATTTTGATAAAGTTTAAAGGGTCAATATTGAGAAAAATTCTTTCTGTCACTTAGAAGTGAACTAGTATTTTTGAATTATCAATTTTGTTCAAATTTGTCATTAATTGTTTTTCATCTTGCCAATCAGGGATGAAATATTTTACTTGGAAAATTTTAGGATATATTGCAAGGTTAAAATTTGCTTGATTGGTTTGCATTCAAAAATCACCCATGTTTACACCGTAGAAAACCTGCAATTTCACCTTTAGTTGATTTGAAGGGTTCTTTAAAAATTTCTTGAGTGTTTTAGTTTAGTTTGGGGATCATTTTGAACTCATTAATTCCAGTTGAATATTTCATTTGTCTCTTATAGGTTTGTTGACGGAGCGAGGAAGAAAACTTTTCCCAGACGTGGGTTGGTGGAGTAGGGAAAACATTTAACACTTTTTCCCTTTTGGGACGAAGCAAGTTTTACACCCACACCTTCATCGATGCCCACAGAGGCCACGTGGAAGCTCTTTTCTAGCTACGGGTCAGTGGACTAGAAGGGAATATTTGGAAAATTTGACTTTTCAAAAGGAAAGGCAAAAAGATAAAAAGGAACCCGCGTCTCCACCGACGTGATAAAATGCCACATGTCAGCAAATCATTGGCTGCAGGTTGGTGGGCTGGCAGAGATAATTTGAAAATTTTCCCCATTTTTTTTCTAAAATGTTAAGGCTTAAAAGGATCTGGTCCTCCACCGATGCCTCGTGAAGCCATGTTGCAGCACCTGATTGGCTACGGGCCGACAGGGTTGCGGAGGAAACTTACAAATTTTTCTAAATTTATTTTTTAAAAGTTCTAAAGGTTAAAATCAATTCGAGCCTCTGCCAGTGCCCAACCCACATCATGTCAATCAATGAATGGCTTCATGTGGCAGGCCGTGGAGGAAAAATTGTCAAATTATCTTTTTGGCCTTAGATCACTTTTAGACAAAATGAAGGCTTGTGGATTAGTAGAGCGGTGTGAAACTTCATGACTTTGCACTATTTGAAAAAAAATAAAAAAATAAATTTTTAGCCAGCGGCTCCACCCAAGAATAATTTATTCAATTAAATTTGACAGTTAGATTATTTTTGAAGTCAAATGAAGTAAAAACTTGAAAAGGCCATAACTTCTGATAGGGAACTTGGTGTTGGAAAACAAGGACTTTCTGGAATGCTCTCAATGTTCTCTTTACACATAAACCTTAATAATTTGATTTTGATAAAGTTTAAAGGGTCAATATTGAGAAAAATTCTTTCTGTCACTTAGAAGTGAACTGGTATTTTTGAATTATCAATTTTGTTCAAATTTGTCATTATATTTTTTTCATCTTGCCAAATAGGGATGAAAGATTTTACGTGGAAAATTTTAGGATATAGTGCAAGGTTAAAATTTGCTTGATTGGTTTGCATTCGAAAATCACCCATGTTTACACCGTAGAAAACTTGCAATTTCACCTTTAGTTGATTTGAAGGGTTCTTTAAAAATTTCTTGAGTGTTTTAGTTTAGTTTGGGGATCATTTTGAACTCATTAATTCCAGTTGAATATTTCATTTGTCTCTTATAGGTTTGTAAGATTGTTTTGGACATTTGATAAAAAGGAATTTGTAAAGTATACGGTGAAGTAGACATGAAGTTTGTACATTTCAAGAACAAAGATTAAACTATATATTTTTCCATGCAATGAAAACATTAAATTTATTCCATGCTAGTTTTAAATAGTTTTCTTTCCATCAATCAAAATATAGAAACAAGAATGTAAATTCTATTATTCTGTTTTTTAAAAAAATTAAACATTTCAAATGAGACAGAGAAGTGCAATATTTCTTCATATGTGCTTCCTTTTCACTTTTATAAAAAGAGATTTCCTACTATATATTAAACACAAATTTCCAATGGAAATAATATCATATGAACAAGGAAAAACACTTCTATTATATCAAAGGAATATCTAAAAACTTCTTTTCCATTTATTTTCAAAATACAACATACCAAATGTATATCTGTTTTTTCTGTTCATAGAATTGAATACTAGATATATTCTTCCATGGTCAATTACAATTTTTATAGCTAGAATAGATTATTCTTTCCAATATAATAATATACAAGATTATCCACTTCATGGTGGGAAAGGTTATAAAAAAAAATTCACAAAGGACTGTCAAACTTGTCTTTCTCCTTAGCTCCAGAACAACACCATGAATATCCTCTATTTTATTTATTTCAATTTGATCATAATAGAATGGGGGAAAATGAAATGCTCTCCACCCAACCAAGACATCCAATGAAAGGAGAATCCATCCTTCTTCATTGGCCCCTAAGCCCCAACTAGAATGCAATAAGAGATGTTTACCAACACATGGAAACAAAAACCTTCCACAGCACAAACACTAATTTCTCATTCAAAAAATAGTCCAAAACAAAACTGCAGTTTACAACCATAGAATAGAGACAACAAACAACACTCAGGATTCATCATGTAAGCCAAATGACCAAGAGACTGTGGGGGATGTTGTTTATGCCTCCCAAAGGGAAACGGGTACCACCACCTGAGAATAAAAAGAAAGAATATATCATTTCAAAACCTTGACATGCCCTTATACCTCCCTCAAGTACCCTTTTTTCCTCACATTTCCTTATGCCTCCCAAATCTCTTATGGCACCCCATAATGAGTAAATAAATGCAATTTATTTCTTTGCAAGGTGGAACCCAAATCCCAACTCCCTTCACACTTATGCCTCCCCCAAAATACCCCATAGTATTCTCCCACACCATCCATAGGAAATCTACCCAACCATCCAATAAGTAATAACATACATACAACCATTTACATATTCATAAAAAGGAAAGAAGAACATTTCCAAGAGCCAAGATCTTACCTCTCCATGATGGAATTGTTCTAAGTTCAAAACAAAAAGATCTCCAATGCAAATCATTCCAATAGATCAAAAATTAACAATTATGCAACAATCTCCAATCTCCTCCAAAAGTAAGAAATCTTAAAACCAAAAGAAGTCGCCCAAAATGAAGCAATGTAAATTCTAGTAACCCCCAAAACAAGACAAGGAATTAAAATATATAGAGAGGGAAGAGAAGTAGATGAGGTGGATCCAAGTGGGATGCCACATCACACATCCTCAACTTCAACGCATAAGTCAACTTCAATCTCCAAGGCACAATAAATAAGTAGGTAAATAAAAGACAATTTTACTTACACACTTAAATTGAAAGCATGTAAGAAAGTCCAATTTAAAGCATACAACTTGACTAAAAAAATTCATTATAAAAGTATAGATTTAACTCTCCAACCATAGGTAAGGTTGGTATGCAAATTTAAGAGGTGTGGGACAAGTTTAAATTGTCCCACAAGCCTCCAAAATCAGCCTCCAAGGACAAATTCGAATCTCAAGGAAGGTGGATTGTTTCATACTCCAAAATCAACTTACACATTTCTTACAACATTTAATACAAGGCCAAAAACTCTATCAATTAATTTCTTATGATATTTTAATTAATTATCTTAACAACATGATTGCTCACAATATTGACACACTATTTAATAAATAATGAAAGGGGTCAATGCACTGCAAAATAAACACATCCAAACATTAATAAAAAGGAACTAAATAAATCAATACACATAACCCTTGGTCACATTTAAAGGCGATCCCACTATGGGAATCCATAACAACAATCAAACACACACACACACACACACATGAATAATACAAGTTGCTAAGGTGACCTTGTTAAATTCATCTAGAATTCCAATGTGGTTAGTCTTCAATCCCCCGATGTTTTCTATGATATTTTAACTTGCAAAACACAATACCTCCTTTGGCCTCATGGCCATATCAAAGCATCCAAAATTTATATAATTATATTTCGAAAATCATCAATATATATATGAATCACAATAACATCCACACAATCAACAATATCATTTGCAATCTCATCAACAACTATATGATTATCACATTTAATTCAATTTTCATTTTTTAGGTCTACTCAAAATATCAAAATATCACATGTCTGAGAAACATCTATGATGTAGCCATGTCAGACAGTATATCAATATCAATATATAAAATGTCTCTAATACTCATCATGTATCATATATGAATCAGAGTCAGCAATAATCCATGCTCTAACATCTAATAATTATACTAAATTGAACTATAACCATGTTAATGGTATAGTCAAAAATGTCATGATCAGTATCAAAAGTGTCGAAGGGAAGTGAGCACTACAATATAGATAATAAGAAAAATACATGATGCACATGAAGGCAATCTCTCCCCAAATGACAACAAACAACATAAAAAATCAACTATATTATAACTCCCGTATAGGCACTTATCCATGACACAAGACTTTCCCAGTTTACATTTTTATTACCTTCATATTTAATTATTGACATTAATTATTTGAAATTCACATATCGTGTAGTCCTTCATTAATCTTTAAACTAGAGTATGTTATCATTATTTTACTTGACATTTCACTTATAATGATTTTGTCTAATTTTGTTTGTTTCCCTTATCACAATTGAATGATCTAGTTTGGTTTGTTATAGGAACATATGTGCCTACATGAGGCTACCAATGTTTGTTTCAAGGTTTTTTTTCTAAGTTGAATTTTGTTTGGCTTTGTAATTTATCTCAACTGCAAAAAGGAATGTTCACATGAAACAAAGGAAGTTTACAATTTCAAGAGTAAATAGATTACTTATTCCTTTCAAAATAGTATTTAAGCAATAGAGATACACTATTTTACTTTAAGTTGTTATGAAAAAGTTCCGTAAATTTTAACTACTTCCCTTAGATAATTAGTTTGTGGTGATCATGATACATAGTAGAGGATTTTCCTTGAGTCAAAATGGTCAATCCTCAAATTTATTTTTTATCTTAATTGTAATCATTTAATAATATTGTTTAAAATCACATTGATGGGTGTGGTGATTATGTTTTTCCCTTAAGTATCACCAGTTTCATCATTTACTGGGTTAAAATATCAGTAAGGAGACATTGTTTTCCTTTTCTTTGTTATAAATATCATCTTAGTCGTGATTAAATGTTGACATCATTCAAGTGAATGCGATAATTAATATCAGTTACAAAATATCCTCTCATGTTCCTATAACCCTTATATCATTATGTCGACCTCAAGATGACTTCTTTTTAGGTGAACTATGGTTCATATACTATTTTTCATTTACTTAATCACTAAGATCATAAGGAGTATGATTTCACACTTAATCAACTTTGGATTATTCTCGGGAAATTTAAGGATTGGATGCGTATTACAAGGTGACATGCAATTATATTTTTTGTACACCCTATGATCCTCTAGTGACTACCCTTCTCACTAAAAAAATATACTAATGTGCAATTCACCCTAATTATCTTAAGAGATCCACTTTTGACTAATTTACATCATCACCTAAAAGGGTCTACACTATACTAATAGGAAAAAATAGATAAAACAATTTTTCTCACCCAACAACTTATACACAATTCAAACACTCTTACCTTGATAAGACCCCTATTTGTGAAGAGAAATGGATTCCAACTCATACATTTCATACACAAGTATCTTACAGTGTGTATTTCACTCATGTTCCAAAACCTCATTTAATAAGTACATAACATGCTTAACGCTAAATCTATGGGATGAATCATGAGATTTAATTTACAATTGGTTTCACACTTGTTAGGAAAAAATATAGTGGTTTTTACTAGATAAGGTATTTGTAAAGTGAAACACAAGGGAAAAACCCAACATCATGATATTTTCTCAAAGCACGAAACCTAAGAGAAAAAATATTAATTGGTAAACACTTGCTCCCTTACCTACGATGGTCATGGTCCAAGTGGGAATCACTTAATCTAGAGGGAAATCTCAAGTTGTTCTCAATTTTCTAGTATCAAATCTCACCTACTAGTGATGTAATAATCGAGGGAAGATGTAGAATTGAATGGGTTTAAAGAACAATTCCATTTTAATTTATAAAGAGATACTTCTTCCTTCTATACATGATGTAAGTTTCACAACCTAGCTATAAATTAAGTTAAGAAGACCATTAGCTAATATTTGGATAACTCTTAAAACACAAAAATCAGGAACATTTACATGTTTATTTAAACTTCATGCATGAAAATGACAGTATTTTATTTGAAATATGGGGAAATGGAACTTTACTTCAAATGTAGCAATACATACATACACACAAACACACACACATAAATATATATACACAGACAATGTGTGTATATATATTTGTGGGTGTGTGTGTCTACGTATATGTATATATATTACAACAATACACAAATAAATTACAACCACACGATTTCACAATCCTATTGTGCCCTGTAAAACCACATGAGCATGAGTGCATGAAAAATATTTGGCATAGAATCCACCTATATTCTGTATAATTATCGTGTTTAGCTTTCCATTTACACAATAATAATAATGCACACATAATAAGAGAGGGTCAGGTACATATATTCATTTCATTACATTTTGCTTCCTATCTAAGGTAGAAGAGATAAAGAGATAGATAAGAGAGAGAAATATTTATTTTTCGAAAGTCACATTTCACACAAGCCACAAGAGATTTTTCATAAAAATATTTCTAAGTTTCAAAAAAAATTCATGATAGTTTATTATCTTGACCATGATTCCACGATCTTATTTAATATTTTTCTTATAGCTGCAAAACTTATAATTTTTTCATAGATTTTGCGGAACCACATTCAAAAAATGTCTTGCTATGGGAAACCACACAATGGTTAAGTTTCTTTATGTACTCCTATATACAAGTAAATTAAAGGAACTTACATAATTTACAACTAGCAAATAGTTTACAATTTAAAACTAGTTTTCTATGGCCATCGATTATAACTGGCCAAGTTGCAAATCAACCAAATTTCAGCGCGAGAGCTTGGAAACCACGACCAAAGAAAAATTTCAATGGATGAATGCACAAAATAAATTTTACTATGTTATCTCTTATTTAAGGAGAATTTATTAGAGTTGAAAAAACTTAGAACTGATAAATGAGTTACAAACAATGATAGGATTTCTAGGGCCACTGGTCATAATTGTTTCTACATGACCTAGTCAAATTGCGACCAAAGGCCTAAAAATATGCTCTGATAAACTATCTAGATATAAATTTTTCCCAAAATGAAATTTGTAAGAATATTTCATGTATAAATAGTAGAGGTTTCTTAAGGTGGAAAAGCAATCCTTTTCTTTAAATCCAAATGGTGAGAAAAAATGAAAACTAACTTTTCACTTTTAATAGCTCTCTAAAACTGCAAAATGTTGTAATCGGGTTCCTAGAGGATGGCGAAGATAGAACAAACAATCAATCCAGGTTGATTTATTGCTTGAAGAAACTAACTATAGAAAAAGGAACACATATGACATGTAACATCTCTTTAATGGGGTTCAGAATGTTGTTTTGCAAGTCTTTAAATTTGGTGTTTTTCGTACTTTACAAGTAAATAAAAAAGGTTGTGTTTAGTTGAATAATCATCTAACTCTCCCTAGTACCCATGGACATGAGCACCTATTTCTAATACCATGGGTTAGCGATCATGTTTAGAAATCAAGGTGTAGATCAGTTACGTAATTCATAAGGTGGACTTTTGGTGTTTTACACTATCGAGTTTTGTTTAAACATCTAGCGGTTTGATATTTTTATTATATTACAAATGAAGAACAAAATTATAAAATATTAAGGTAAGGAGACCATGCATTTAAATACTAGAATTTGTAGTATATGAGGTGCTTCATGTTGTTTCATCCAGATTCCAAAAGGCTCCAATTGTCATTTAGCATTCAATCAACTAGTTTACTTGCATCCAAAAACCCTCCATTTTTTACCATTCAAAAAAATATCCAAGGACATTTGTGTACAACCCCACTAAGCACGATGAACTCCACTAAACCAATGAATTTCCATAAAATCAACCAACTCGTTATAATTCCAACCTAAGCAACTCACCACATAAAACATTCCGTCATTCAAACAAATTATCCCCCGCAAAAATATAACCTAGCATATTCAAAATCTAATACAATTTGTGAGAAAAAAAAAAAAAATGTGGCCGTAGCCACTTAACATGCTATTATCCTTGCCAACAAACACTTTCATGGAATAGCTGAAGCCCCAAGTTTCAAACTTCAGTGATTATGCAGTCCTAAGATAATGTAGCGGCTAAAAATCCATCAGGTCATATGCTTATGTGGTCTTTCGAACTATTCCACAATCCACCATTTGACACAAAATATGTGTAACACCCGTCAAAAAAGAAATTCTAGGAACATGTTAAAACCTAACACTTATCTAGAAAATTATGACTAATTTTTATTTTTGTTATAAGTTAATAGGTTAAATGGGTGTTAACCCCTAGGGTACATTAAATTAATTTACACCTATAATCTCAACTTTACAAGGGATGGACCAAGTCTAAATTAAATTATTAAATATTTGATTTACTTAATCTCTAAGATCGATTGATTAAAAGTCATTTAGTAAGGTGTCCTAATATAATTTACTTGGTTAAGTGTTTTCTCCTCTTTAGTCAATGTTCAATCCCAAAATGGTTAACCTAATGCCTAGTTATTTTAGTTTCATTATCGTAATAGCTTAAATTCCTTTTATTAATTTCCTAAAACATACTAATAACTAATAAAGACTTTGCACCCCAAGGAAACTAAATGGCCCCATTCACCCATCCACACATATCTTAAAATTTATTTATAACATTTATGAATACATTCCTACCAAGAAAAAGTAGGGTTTATCCTCCACCCTTAGATGAATTCAATTTTTTCCTCTATATCATAGAGTTCCAAACTAGCCTTAAAATTCCATCTGAAATCTTATGAAAACCTTTCCTTTATTCTAATCTCCTCATTCGGTCTATTTTCTCTTGTTTGATTTGTAGTTTGGAGTAGAGGAAGACTTCAGAACAAGGAAGGGAGAAAATATGGAGAAATTATTCAAGATCAAGCTTAGGGTAGTTTTGTTTAGATTAGTGTTAGCTAATGAGGCCATAATATTTCTGATTAAATGTATAATATACGATCTCATCTTACTCTCCTTTATATTAAGTTTGATGGCATTGTGTGAATTTTAGTTGATCTGATATGACTTAGGATGTAATTATCTTTCTTTTCATTAATTGTGATTCTAACCTGTTAAAAGCTCTGAGAATTCCTGACGAAGTGTGTGTTTGAAATTCAGTTTTGTAATAAAGTCAGGTCTAATCAGTTGAGGAAATGAAGCAGGAAGCATTCAGTATGTTTTTCAGCAACATCTGTTACAATACACGGCTTAGTTCCAAAACTTTCAAGCTAGTTCTAGAACTCCATCACACAGTCATCATCTAATTCCGGAACTTTCAAAATTAGTTCCTAAAATCTCTAGTATTTAGTTCCGTAAATTTTTTGAATTAGTTCTAAAAACGCCTAGGGTATAGCTCTGGAACTCGCACAGTTTTTTATCCTTAACAATTTCCTATGGTTCTAGAACTTCTCTGAAGTTCCAGAACCGATTGGAGTTTTATCTATTCTAACCACATCCAGAGATTTTAGCATCAATACGACCCTTTCAATTAAGAAAGTATGAGAAGATTTCTGAACATAGATCTAGGGAGAGTTATCTTATAGCTATCTGATCAACCGCAATCCGACTCATCATCTATTTTGGGCATGATTCGATTTGATCAAAATCGTTGAGACAGTTGTGATTGTAAAATGTATATAAAAGCATACCTACAATAGATAGATGATAAAGAGATATAGAATATGATATGAGATAGATATAGATACAGAGATAGAGAAATTCATATACTAAGTACTCAAGATCCAGTACATTTTGTAATACTAAATGTTTTATCAATACAATAGACCATTCCTATTTGGGAAAATTCTGAGTTGTTAAATCCTAATTCAGAGGAGGGGCAAGGGCCCACTCCCCCAAGGACCAGGATATTTTTTTATTTTGTATTTATATTTCTTCAGCAAATAGCTTAGATCTGTTAATTTTGTATCTGTTTTAATTCTTCTCAGTTCAACTCTGTTGTATACTCAGTTCCTGCAGGTGTTTAGATAGATTCTTATTATTTCTTGCAATTATTTTTCAAGCATTCTAAATTAAATGTGTTTATTTCCAAAAGCAAGTGTGTTTACTTTTAGAAGCAAGTGTGTTTCCATTCTGCACAATTTGTTTTCCTTTCAGCAAATCTTTTAGTGTGTTTACTTTCAGCAAGTTTTCATAGTTTGATTTAAATAAGGTTTTTACCAGGACAGTCCTTAAGACATTGAAAAGATCCCCAAGAAAATACAAAAATAACTACAGTTCAACTACTAGATTGATTAGGATTACTCTTTTTGCATATAGCTTTAGAAACACCCCTGGTTTGAATATGACATCAACAAGAAGTATGATTAAATGAAGGTAATAACGACACCCATCATTTTTGGTGTCGTTTCCGAGGACAAACTAGTTAGAACTTTCTAATTAAGTGTTAGTAAGAGCAACAAAACATACATCTAGTAGTTGAAGGATCTTCCCTACTATATCACAAAATATGTGAGTAGACCAAGAGACTCGCATGGGTAGATTCCTCCCAAAAACATCTTCATAAGAATTCATAACATCCTCTATTCCAAATTAAGGAAATTGATCAAGAATTGGAGGCACCATTATCCCCTGTCAAATAAGAAACAAAATTCCCATTTTTGGAATTTTTAGATCATGTCACCTGAAGGAAGTGGAACTTTTAGGAGAAGGATTATTACTCAAGATACATTTAGGGCAAGTTTCGATTCTCAATTGAGTAGTCAACCTCCTACTCCTAATTTTTCACCTTCCCCAAGGCATACCAGCTATACCACATTGATTGGGAGGAAAATTCAGAAAATATTTTAAAATGGCACGAGAAGCTGAGAGAGAACCTGATAGGACCTTTACTTATCCAATCCAATTGGGAGATGATGATACATCAATGAAAAATATCTCACCTACACATTTACCCACATTTAGAGGGATGTCATCTGAATATCATGACCAATTTCTATTTGAGTTCAAGGTACTATGTCAGAACTATGATTATAAAAAAGATAACCAAAAACTCAAGTTGTTTCCATCCACTTTAAAGGATGCAGCAATGAGGTGGTTCATGGGATTACCATCCAACTCTATTAGCACTTGGGCACAAATAGAGACTACCTTCCTAGATAAATACCAGGATTATTGTAGAGGGAGAAATAGGAAGGAAGAATTCTTCAAAATCAAGCAGGAGGAGTGATGAAAACATAGAAGACTATTTAGATAGATTCCTCTTTGTTAGCAAAATAGGTGTGGATTTGTGCTTTCTGAAGGAGTTAAGTAAAACCATTTTTATTAAAGGTTTGGATGAAAAATCTAGGGAATCTGTTAACTTGATAGGAGGTGGAGACATTGATAAATTAAGGAAGAATGAAATTAAGGATATTTGTAGAAGGTATTCCAGAACAAAGGGTCAACCTAGAAATGGAAAGTCAGTGAAAATTTTGAATCCAGATATGAACAAACTAATGGATGAGTTAGCAAACTTTAAAACAAACATTTTAGTTCAATTAATCTCTACTATGGATGGATTACAAGATAAAGAAAAGGTCAAAGATGAACCATTTTCTATGTATTGTCCTAGATACAGGAAGAAGTATGCAATAAGAGGTTGTCCTTCGGATAAAAAGGAAGTATGTATTATATGTGAATCTAAATACAATGATACTAATGCTTGTTTTCTATTCCTTGTCATAAAGAATCAATTTAAACAAACCAGTACATCATCCACAACAGAAGAATTGAATTTTGATTAGAGACAACCTCACCAAGGGAATTTTATGCCAAGATTAGTTCCTAATCCCTGGACGATGCCATGGGATGCTTAGATACTACCACAAAATTAGGGACAACCACCTTGGGTACTGTATATAATGAAAAGTGGAAAAAGCTATAGAATGAGGCTAAATAACCTCAAAGCTTTACTAACTCATCCATGTGCCATAGTATTAGAGATAAATAAGAGAAACTAACATGCAAGCATTATAACTTTGATAAAAACATCAAAAACTAACAAGTATACTACTCTCTACTCTATGAAAGCTTATAGAAAGTGAACCTAGTTAGATTCTAAGAAATCAAATTGTGCGTTGTTTACTCCATGAGTGTGAATGAATCTCACTAAATGGCTATATGGCCAAGTTTAGCTATTTCATTACTAACCTAACATGGGTGCAAGATGAAGCTATTTTAATGGTGGATGACCCAAGATCAAATGCCTTATTAGCATGGCTAATGCAAATGAGCTCCTAATATTTCTTAGGCTTGTTTTGGCTTTATCTTATGTTATGTTGTAGTTTGAATGGGTAGGCTTAGCCTTGTATTTATATTTTTCCAGTTGGGAGAATTTGGAATTTGGGTACATGTGGGACTAAAGCTCAAAAAACACTTTTAGATTAGATTAGGATAAACATGCTTTAGGCTTAGTTAAGCTAGCTTTAGGCTAGTAAAAACTTGATTAGAAAGTGATTAGAGACTGATTGAGAGTTGTGAGGGGTCTAGATACCCAATTGTGACTTATAGATAGTCTACAAAGCCAATAAAAGTGGTCTAGAGAGAAATAGGGAGGTTCTGAATGGTTAAAAGGAGGAATCATTAGATAATAAGAGAGGTATTAGCAAAATAAGCTGATTATAGGAGGAATACGACTAAAAGAGTGTCGTAAATGGGAATTCAAGAATGGAGTGAAGTAAGGGGATTCAATGAAGTGTTGTTAATTGATTGGATTGGATGAAACGCTAAGTGTAAGCATATTTTAGTTGTCTACATTTGTCCCTCTTTGAGCTGGCATAAGTGACGTCACGTCAAAGAAAGTAGAAAAGCATAAAAAAGTATAAAATCTTGATGGGATAGAAGAAAAATGAGAATAATGAAGGATGCCCCCTCGATTGGCAATGGGGTGATAGAATAACTCGATCAGCCATCGAAAAGATGACAGAAAGATAATAGAAGAAATGATAATGTGAAGAAGAAGAAAAGAAAGGGGATATAGAAGAAAATGAGTATGAGAAAGAGGGAATGAGCTAACATCCATCCAATTCCTTTTAAAAAAAAATTCTTTTCATCATATTGTTAAATATCTTCATCATTGGTCCTTATTAAAAAGAATGAACAAAAGTGTAGTATGACATGAAAAGCCATATACAAACAAATGTCCATTGCTAAAAAAAAACAACTCCGTGCAACATACAAAATGAAATGCAATACGAGAAAGTAAAATATGCGTAACTCCATGCAACATACATAATGCAATGCAATACAAGAAAGTAAACAAGCTAAACCTAACAGAGAAACAAGTACCTTGTTTTAGTTATCAAGCTTCAATTCCAACCTATTCAAATTAACGACAAGGGTTAATGATGGTGCCCCAAACAAGGATACATGTAAAGGTAAAATGGAGGACACTTCGATCTGATGAAAAAGTAATGTGCACTACGAAATAGTACCAGGCAAGTCATTGTGCCCCAGTGTACAGACGAAGTAGGCATCCTAGCTTTTGTTGATGGAGGTAGATCAAGATGATCTGCGAGTCATGCACATGAACAGGTGAGAACCAAAGAGCGAAGTTTTGTAGGATGATTTTCCATTTTTAGAATTTTTCTTAAACATATTTGAATGTTTTTGATATTTTAACATATTTTAATGTTTTTGATTTTTTTTGAAAATTTTCTAAAACTATGTACGGGAAGGCAAGGAAGCTTGGATGCCCCCAGCAATAGATGGGATGTATAAGGGCATAAGGCCACGTGCATGCGAGAAAGATGAAGATGTAAAAATGCCCCAGTGATTAGGTGGGAGTATTCAAAGGAAAAATCTTCACAGGTGGAAGCACGACCCAAGGCCATTATGGATAGGTTCAACATGATGATGAACATAAACCAATGAAATGTTGAGAAGAAGCAAGGATGCCCCTAGTGTAAGTTGGCCTAAAAGCACATGATAGAAAGGAAGGATAAGATTATCTTTGTGGAAGAGGAAAAATGTGTCCACAAACATGGAAAATAAGTAATATTATACACATGGATGTTCTAAAAAAAGTAGAAGAATGATGTGAATGATATGAATGTAGCTTAGAAGCCTCATGGTGAAGAAGTGATTAGCCAAAGGCACAAATCATGAGACGAGATATGGACTAGAGTAAGAATTTGAACAAGGTCCAAAAAAGACACTTGGTAACATACTAATCATATTTATTCATAGAGATCTAGTGTGTGCACGTGGAATTTATTACCTCTTGAAGGGAATATTTAAAAGACAACAAGTTGAAGACACCCTAGCCAATGTGTAGGAATGATTGATTTTGAAAGGTGATTTTGGGAATGGAGGGTGGAAAGATATCCATACAGTGCTCCGCTACAAGCCAAGAGTCCATAGCCATGATGAAGATGTATTTGATTCTAATCACAACATTGCTATAGTTCTAATCAGGCGTCCATAGCCCTAATAGATATTATTGGAAATACCCCAAGAAAGAGTAATATATCAATTTTATTTTTCTTTGTAGCTTTTACCTTTTGATTTTTGATTGATTTTGATTCTTTTTTGAAAAGGGGTTAAGAACCACTGATGGCTTGATGGAAGGAGGTGAAAGTGCTTACGATGATGACATTAGCTAGTGTCAAAAAATATGTCCAAAATTCCTTCGCAATAAGTTTATTAGATGTTAAATATGATAGGATCTCTATGAGGTCAGTCATTCTTTAATTTACTAAGGTGATAAAAGACTAGGGTCAAACAGATACCATAGAGATAAACATCAAAAAATGCATGCGAATAAGCTAACCAAAACATCACCGAAGGGATGAAAATTGTAGGGAGACTTGCAAAAGAATAGTAATGAAGGGAAGAAAGAAACATCCATGTGTATGCAAATACCTGATTACAATGTTTGATCCTTGTACCTTTGATTTTTGTTGTGTGTTCTTAATGTTTTTTGTATTTTTGAATTTTTTTTTATTTTTAGATTTTTGACAATTTTAAGAGGTTGGGACTAAAAAATTCACTTTGTGTGGTAAGATCTAACAACAATGTTTATGAGTTCCCTGATAAGGGAGACTAGGCACATTTTTTTTATCGAGAGTGATATTATCCTTGATCTCGATGATCGAGGAGAGTTAACACTCAATAAATTATTGTGGTTTGTTCTAAAACATGGATTTCGTATGTGGGAGATTTAATTCCCCATCCAAAGGTTTATGCACTTTTAGCCATACTTGATGGTTACATTGATGTGCGTTCTTGAATCATGCTTGATTTAGAATTTTGAGATTATTTGATTTGTTGGGAGCTATAGAGATCTTTGCAGTTTTGATCTGAGCTTGATTAAGAAACTATTTGGGTTTCTTACAAGCTAACACGTGACTTTTCTGATCCTAAGAAGGAGAAAAAAGTTAACTTGGACGTTTAGAAGTGATGTGATAAATGACCATGGGCTTGCCCCAACCATTGATAGAAGAAATATGTGATGGATGAAATTTATATGGTCCAAGAATTGAAGAGTACGGGCTACTGGGAGGTGAGCTACTGATAGAATATGATGACGGGCTTCCAAGATGTGGCCCAAGAATAGCAGAAGAAGGGCCTACTAGGACGTGACCCATAGATAGAAGATGAAGGGCTACTAGGATGTTTCCTAAGAATAGAAGAATAAGGGCTACTGGGACGTGGCCCATAGATGTAAGATAATGGGCTACTAGTATGTCGCCCAAGAAAAGAAGATGATGGACTACCCGAGGAGGATCCATACCTAGAAGACAAGGGGCTAGTTGGACGTGCCCCAAGAATAAAAGATAATGGGCTACTAAAAAATGTTCCACAGTTAGCAGAGGGAGGGCTACTAGAAGGTGACCCACACCTAGATGAAGATGAAGGGCTACTTGGTGTTGACCCCATAAGAGATTGTGATTGAGGAATTATGAGGAGATAGGCCATGGATCAATGTAAGATCTAGGTGTTTCATCACATAATGAATAATGTGAAGATGGAAGAATAAGAGGAGGGTAAAGTTCCATGACCTGAGGCTCGTCCTCCATTTCTTGATAAAAGGAATCAACCTTTTCCTCACAATATGTAGACACATCAAAGTCTAAAGAGAGTCCTTTCTCGTAATCTGCTAAAGGAATATCTTCATATGCCCCTATAAATGACCTGATTGTTTCTTCATTCTAAAAGAGATTAATCGGTATGATTTGTTGACAAACCACTAGGGGTTGAATGGAAGAAAGACATCCAATTGGTGTGGAAGACTTAAAATATGTTTGATGATGATTAATAGAAGAAAATGATGTGGGGCATGAAGAATATGTGTATCTATATGTCTCAGGAGTAGAAGAAGGTGGTTTGGACCTACCTATATAATGGTATGTCGTATGTAAAATAGTAGGATTAAGTCCAAAGTCTATAGATTGGAATGCATGGATCGATTCAGATGTTTTTCTCGAAGGAATTTGAGTCACATGAATCTTCAAAGGAGGAGGAATTATTGGGGGTGATTGATGACGAATGTCCTATGAAGAAGGGGAGGACCATGATTCAAGAATCACATCGGATGAATAATAACAAGGGTCCTACAAAGAAAGAGAGGACCGCGATTCTAGAATTGTATTAGATGTTTGCTTGGAGGGATTTAGAGTCACACATATCTTTAAAGGAATTAGATGTCGTTGAGGTGACTAATAAAAGGGGTCCTATGAAGAAAGGGAGGACCACAACGTAGGAATCATATTAAATGTATGATGAAGAGGTTCCTGGGAAGATAGGGAGGACCATGACATAGGAGTCACATTAGATGACTTAGGAGTCAAATTGGATGAATCCAAATAGTAGTTTGGATCTGAATCCTCAGAAGATTACGAGGAAATATTTGGATTGGAATCCTTAGAAAAAGAGGAAATGTTTAGATTAGAATTAGAAGAAGAGTGGGGGGAACTCAAATAATAATTTGGATCAGAAGTGTCCAAATCATATCATCGACTATGAGATGAAGGTGGGAACGTGTTACCCGTATGGGCTCTCTAGCATGAAGAACCAAATGAGGTTTAGTTATAATGGAAATCTTTTGATTTCAATTGCTAAACCTAAATTCCATATTTTTGTAAGTATGGGGAACCGCATGATAGTTAGTCATTTTTGGCAATGTTTTAAGCACAAATGTCTAGATCTAGATAGTGTGATGGAAATCCTTCAAAGGGAAAGAAGATACATTTCAATTTGGGTAGCATAAGGACAACTAGCTAAACATTGTATAAGTATGGAGATGCGTGTGTGATTTTTTGAAGGTCTAATGAAAATAGACATTGTGATGACACAATCTCAATGAGATCGAGAGGGATTGTCCTACAAAATAAGTTTTCAGAATGAATAACCACAAGGAACAATCATGCAAATGTGAAACAAAAAGAAAATCAACAAGGAAAGACACCCTATGTAAATGCGTGCACAAAGTGATAGTTGGATGCAAAAATGATGAACACAATGTCAATATTTAGGTCAAGATCAAAATGAACAAGCCGTAAATATTAAAAAATGGTAGATGTGACTTCCAATCAAAGGATAACATGAAAAGTTCAAAAACCAACAATACTTAAATGTTAAAGGGCGAGGTTTAAAAGTGTAAGCAATGCAACCACACCAATTGGACATGTCTATCAAGCTTCACAGAGAAGTGAGATATTAGTGTCAAAGTGGTATCGAAATGACACTAACAAATTAAGTGACACCTTTCAAGACTTGGGACAATGTTTTAAATCAAACGAAATCAAGGTATACTAAGGACGTGTTAAAAAGTGGGCAGCGTAACACCGCAATGTGGACACTTATATCACATTTACGAGAAACATGACATAAGTATATTAATTGTGTCGAGACAATGTAAACGAGGTAACATGTCAAAGGGAGATAAAATGATGAATTAATCTAAACTGTGATGATGATCTTGACGTGGGTATCAAGATCACAAAGGCTACCGATGATATAAATATGCCTCCACACACTTTATATGTTTAACTTACCCAGCCACAAACATGGATGGGCATAAATGGACAAAAAAGTGGAAGAAGCAATCGATTGGTAACAAAAAGGTAGTCACCCTTCCTTTGATAAAAAAAGTTTTAAAAGAAGGTGAAGGAGGCAAATCAAAATGGGGGATGAAAAATGTTGGCTTTACTTTGGCAGAGTTTCACCTTACCTTAAGGTAAGTGAAGAACTAGGCCAGAGTAACATGTCACATGTTTTGTGTTGAAAATTATGGCTCACAACTCAACATATTTTCTAGAATGGTCAAAGTGGGCTCCTGGCCAAAGTATATTTTCCTAGGTGGTTCTCTCATCCTAGGTGCTACAAAGATTATCCACGAGCGGGTCGATTTACCTAAAAACTCACACTGACTAGTTTGGGAGTATCTCAACTTTTCCCCCTTCAAGCACAGTGGGCATCAGATGCATCCAATTATGTACTTAAAATGGTCACGTAGGGACAACTTGTAACTCAATCTCAAAAAGGAATTACTAGTCAGATAGGTAGTGTGGAGCACTTCCTATTTTTTCCACAAGGTTCCCTCTTGCATGGATTACTTTGGGGTTCCTAGAACCACCCCCATTGTTGTAGCTTAAGGCATTATGCCAAAGGGGTTATGTTCCAGTCGAGAAGATAGGTACATACCCTTTTCTGAAACCTGCAATACATTATTTTGAATATGTTGTTCATTTTATCTTTTTTAATTAAATGTGGTTTTCTCGAACACTGTTTGGCAACCTGTATAAAAACTGTATTAGTAGTTTTCTGACTTTTGTTTTGATTCCTTTGTTCTTTGGAAAGTAATGGAATTTTGGTCCTATATGATGATTTTTAGTAGTTTTCCATCAAAAGAGAAGGCATCATTTTTTATTCTCTAGCTCGTCCAAGGATGCAAGAGAAGAGCATATGTGATTGTCTTCAAAACTTCAAAAAGATATCAAAATGGAAAAACACTTTTAATTCAACTATGCCAAGTTTAGAAAATTTCCACTCAAATATTCCTAACAACCTCAAAGCACCAAAAGGACATAAGAATCATTTCTGATTCCCAAGATCATGTAAAAGGTGTAAGGGAAGAGCATAAACGACTTTAATCTCATGATTAAACATGTAATATTTATTAACCTTTTAAACAATTCAAAACACCATCGAAAATGTAAAAGAACCCTACAAAACAAAAGTTAGATTAAAAATAAAACTTGCAAGGTGTTAGAACATCAAAGACCAAATTTTCCAAAGCATTTAGACATGCTAGAAATGAGTAGTTTAATAAATATGAAAACCTTAAATTTTTGGTAACTTAAAACCCAAAATTTATGCTTCCATTGTTTAGTTCACTTCAATACCTTTCCAACAGAATAAAAATGGAGTCGTTTCGAGTTCGGGAGCAAAAGTTATGGCCTCCGAAAGATTGCTAATGACATCTGCACCATTGTTAATGTACTTGTGCCCCTTTTTTTGGTGCCTACGCACCTATGTGTAAAAAAAATATAGTGACAGTTATGCCTACATGCACAGAATGGGGTGTGTGCCCCCTTTCCTATAGGTGGCTAAAAAACACATGATTTTAAAAAAATATCAAAATTTTATCGATTTGGTTCAATTTTTGGCAACACTACACCTCCTTTGATCTTGCAAAGAGTAAAAAATAGGACAAACCTAGCTAAAGTAGTTAAGAAAAATGATTTTTTTTCCATTTGGAATAAAAATATTAGTGAAACTAAAAACTTGAAGTAATCTATAAACTTGGAAACTAATCTAGAGAGCTTTGAATCTAATATAGAAAGCTTTGAAACTAT
The DNA here is from genome assembly GCA_019776745.2 of Taxus chinensis. Lineage (NCBI taxonomy): Eukaryota > Viridiplantae > Streptophyta > Pinopsida > Cupressales > Taxaceae > Taxus > Taxus chinensis. The sequence continues at coordinate 413,370,046 of CM034155.1, read as the reverse complement.
CCTAGAAATATTAAAACTAAGAAATAGTTAGAAACTAAAACAAAAAGCTTCAAAGTGACTCCATTAATGGAGGATGGACATAAGTGTCCCACCGGGCATGCCAAATGTATGCAATGGAAACTGACAAAAGCTATGGAATGAGGCTAAAGAACCTCAAAGCTTTACTAACTCATCCATGCACCATAGGATTAGAGCTAAACAAGAGAAACTAACATGCAAGCATTATAATTTTGACAAAAAAATCAAAAATTAACATGTATACTACTCTCTACTTTATGAAAGCTTAATGAAAGTGAACCTAGTTAGATTCTAAGCAATCAAATTTTGTTTTGTTTACTCCATGAGGGTGAATGAATCTCACTAAATGGCTACAAGGCCAAGTTTAGATATTTAATTACTAACCTAACATGGGTGCAAGATGAAGCTATTTTAGTGGTGGATGACCCAAGATCAAATCACTTATTAGCTTGGATAATGCAAATGAGTTCTTAAGCTTTCTTAGGCTTGTTTTGGCTTTAGCTTATGTAAAGTTGTAGTTTGAATGGGTAGGCTTAGCCTTGTATTTATAGTTTTCTAGTTGGGAGAATTTGGGTGCATGTGGGACTAAAGCTCAAAAAGCACTTTTAGATTAGATTAGGATAAACATGCTTTAGGCTTAGTTAACCTAGGATTAGGCTAGTTAAACATGATTAGCAAGTGATTAGAGACTCATTGAGAGTTGGGAGGGGTCTGGAGAACCAATTGTGACTGATAGATAGCCTACAAAGCTCATACAAGTGATCTAGAGAGAACTAGGGAGGTTCTGAATGGTCAAAAGGAGGAATGTTTACATAATAAGAGATAAATTAGCCAAATAAGATGATTATAGGAGGAATACAATTGAAAGAGTGTCGTAAATGGGCATTCGAGAATGGAGTGAAGTACAGGGATTTAACGAAGTGTCATTATTTGATTGGATTGGATGAAATGCTAAGTGTAAGCATATTTGAGGTGTCTACGAGTACCTCAATGAACATGGAACCTTCAGGATTGGGAAATTAAAGGTTGGTATGGTCAGGGACATCAACAACCATGGGTTGGTCAAGGAAGTCCTTATGCTTTGTCACAACCTAGACAAAACCCTAATAAATATGCTCAAGGAAAAACATATCCAAATTAGAATCAATAGGACATCAATGGATCCCCTACATGTAGAATTCACAAACTAAAAATATTGTCCAAATGCAAATACCAACACAGCTAGTAGAAAACCCAAGAAACAAACAAACAACTCCTATTTATGGAATGGAACTAGAAAAATCAGTTGATCTAAATGCCATGGATTGTAAGAATATTCAAACTAGATCCAAAAAAATAATTAGCAGTCCACTTGTTATAATCACTTAAATGAGAGAAGAAAATGAAACCCCTAGTACTTTTGTTCCAAAAGAGGATATTAAATGAAAAGAAAAGAAGCCAGATAGCGACACTACTGGGACTCTATTTTAAGAGAGATTTAAAGAAAATATAGAAACCAACGGAGTCTGAATTGGTATAAGAACTAAGGACATTGAATATTGAAATACCACTATTACAAGTAATTATGGACATTCTAGAATTGAACAAATTAATGAAAATGTTATGTTTGAAAAATCCTGGAAGGAAGAAACAGTACCCCAACACTATCAAAGTAGATGGGAAACTTACTAATTTATTACCAGGAAAAATTTTACTTCCCAAATACGGAGATCCTGGAAGTCCCGTTATTTCTCTCTCTATAGGCAATAAGGATATACATAAAGTTTTGGTAGAATTTGGGAGTTGCTATAAATGTAATAAAAATGGACACTTTAAAAACATTACGAATAACATGTATACAACCTACTAATACCATATTGCAGATGGAAAACCAGTCTGTAGCAAAACCAGAAGGGATTATTGAAGATGTGGTAGTTATGGTGGCGTCAAGGAAATATCTAGGTGACTTCCTTATATTGTAGCCAAAAGGTAAGACATTGGATTATCCGATTATTTTGGGTAGACCATGGTTAGCTATAGTTTTTTCTTTCATTGATTACAAGTCAGGTGATATGAGTATCTCGAATGGTAAGAACTCTTAGTAAATTTCCTTATTTCCTTTTGCACATCAAGAAAATTTATGGGTTGATCCTCCTGATACTATTAAGAAAAATTTATCTTATTTGGCTATGATCACATTGGAGGATCACATAATAGAACTAGAAGAGATGATTAATCTACCATTGAATGAGTACAAACTATCCTCGAAGAAATCAGAAATAGTTCTAGAACCTATGACCATAGTTCGAGAACCTGCGAACTTTGATCCAGAACAACCACATTTAGTTCTGGAACCACAAAAATGGTTCTCTATGATTGGAAATAATTTCACTCCGAAGGAACGATATTTATCATGGGGAGAGGAAGAATAAGTAGCTTCAATTTCTAATACATTAGGGAATGGTGAAGAATTTCTGGAAAGTAACAGTGACGAAGAGTTTGACCTATAAAGAGATAAGTATCATAATTCTCATTACTTTCCTTTTTCTAGTATTCTATCTGAACGAAATTTTAGAGATGTTGCTACATATAATATGTTGTTATCATATGCATGTCCACAAAATAATTTAATAGAAACCTTTCAACAAATTAGTTCATCACACATTGGAACCAAGCACGTTGAGATTCAACCATGTAAAATTTTGAACATTAACAGCTGGTTGGAGGATGATGAAGAAGCTAAATTGTTTAATGTTCTAAAAAATCATACTAAATATTTTTCTTGGGATTACAAACACATGAATGGAATTCACCCAAGTATCTACACTCATCACATCTATACTAAAAAATTTAAACCAGTTAGGCAACCTTAGAGAAGGATTAACCTAGCCATAAGGGATATAGTCAAACAAGAAATTGAAAAACTATTACGAGTAGGTTTTATCTACCCTATCTTAGATAGTCAGTGGGTATCTCTTCTTGTTATTGTTCCTAAAAAGAAGAGAAAATGGAGAATATGTGTTGACTATACGGAACTGAACAAAGCCACACTGAGAGATTATTTTCCCTTACCATTCATAGATCAAGTCCTAGATAAGATTCCATGTAAACAATACTTTTCCTTCTTGGATGGATTTAGTGGATACAATTAAATTAGAGTTGTTGAAGATCAATAAAAAACTACATTTACATTTCCATGGGGTACATTTTCTTATAGGGTGTTACCATTTGGCTTATGTAATGCTCCTACAACTTTCAAGAGAGTTGTACTTGCAATATTTGTTGATCTAACAAATGATTGTGTTGATATATATATGGATGACTTCACTATACACAGAGATATATTTGATTATGCTTTGATAAATCTGGAAAGAGTGCTAACAAGATGTGAATAACACAATTTGTCTCTTAGTCATGAAATTTTTTTAATGATGGTTGATGAGGGGATTGTATTAGGACACCATACTTCAAAAAGAGGAATTCACGTTGATTAAAAAAAAATTAGGATCATTTCATATTTAACTATTCCTCAAACCCTCACAGATATCAAGTCATTTTTAGGACATGTTGGGTATTATAGGCTCTTTATCAAATATTTTAGTAAAATTACTACCCCCATGTTTAATTTGCTAACCAAGGACTATGAATTTCTTTGGGATGAAAAGTGTCAGCATGATTTTGAAGAAATTAAAGAAAAATTAATCACTACCCCAATATTGAGAGGACCTAATTGGGAAAACCCATTTCATATCTGAACAAATGCCTCAAATAATTCCATTGGTGTAGTTTTGGAACAGAAAGATGAAGAAGGAAAAATGCATGCTATTTATTATCTTAGTAAAAATATTATTCCCAATGAAAATAATTACACCGCCACTGAAAAATAATTTCTTGTTGTGATTTATGCAATCAATAAATTCAAACATTAAACTACAAAGTACAAAATATTTGTACACATAGATCATTCAACAATTAAATATTTAATGAACAAACCAGTGGTTGGACGAAGAATAATTAGATGGTTATTACTTTTACAAGAATTTGATATTATTATTTTGGACCGTCCAGGTAAATCTAATGTGGTAGCTGATTTTTTGTCAAGACTAACCACTACAGGGGAGAAAGATCAAGTCAAGGATAAAATTTTAGATTAACAATTGTTTTCTATTTTAGTAGGTATACCATGGTTTGTTGATATGGAAAATTATATTGTAACATGGAAGTTTCATACTTCTTTCACTAAGAAACAACTAAAGAAGTTAATCAAAACTAGTGCACAATTCCAATGGTTAAATGGAATGTTATGTGGCCCTGATTTTGTTTTATGTAGGTGTGTAAGAGAAGATGAAATATTTGACATTCTCAAAGCATATCATGATGAACCAAGAGGAGGACGCTATTCGATGAAAATAACATCTCATAAGATACTTGGCACTAGTTATTACTGGCCATCTCTGTACAATGATGTGAAGAGATATATCAAGGGGTGTGATCCTTGTCAAAGGATGGGACAACCAACTTTCACCAATGAAACACCTCTTCAACCTCAAGTAGTGATTGAACCATTTCAGATATGGGGATTGTACTGACTATGTGACAATGTGGGCAGAAGTACAAGCATTGAAAAATCCCATTGGAGAAGTAGTTGTTGATTTCCTTTGAAGCAAATTTATTGTAAAGTTTGGAGCACCAAGGAGAATAGTTTCATATAAGGGACCACAATTTATGTCTAATATGATCTAAGCTTTCACAATGTATTACTAAATCAATCCTAGGAGGTCATAGCCTTAACACCCACAATCAAATGGACAAGCTAAAGTAACAAACCGAGAATTGTAAAACATCTTTATCAAAACAGTTGAATCTAGGAGAAAAGATTGGGTAAAGAGTCTACCTGAAGATTCCTCGGTTTAAAATACAACTTGGAAAAATAGAACAAGGTTTTCACCATATGAGTTAGTCTATGGGAAAAATCCCTTGTTTTCCTTTGAGTTTGAGCTACAAACATTGAGGACAATAGCTAAGGTGGGTATTGACTTAGATGTAGCTCAACAGGAAAGAATCCTTCAACTTAATGAGTTAGATGAATTGAGGATGGAATTACTATAGTAGACAGAGATAATCCAAGATTAAAGGAAGAAATGGCATGACACACATATCAAGAAAAGGAAATTCAAAGTAGGAGACTAGGAATTGTTGTTTGATTCTAAGTAACAATAATTCAAGGGAAAATTTAGAACTAGATGGTTCGGACCCTATCAGATTGAAAATATATTTAACAATGGTTCTATTAAGTTACTTCCCATTGATGGAAATAGAAGAACACCCTTGGTGAATGGAAATAGGATAAAAATACATAAGAAGCCTCCTACTAAGGATGAATTCTTGAGGAAGATTGAAGTAGACAAAAGATTTGATCATATGGAAGAACCTAGTTCTTAAAAAGTGATCAAATAACCAAATGATAGAGCCATAATAAAAGGGAAGAAAATGAAAACCAGTAAATGGTGTTTTCTTCCCCAAAAAAAAAATAAAAATTCTCTCAGAGGTCAATTGAAAACTAGTAATGGCGGTTGACCTCCTCATATGGCTAATTATAATAAAAGGGAATTGTTTGGAATTCCAACTATATTTTCTAACTTGTTTTTTTCCAATTATAGGAATGATGAGTCATCATAACAAAATGATTACACCATCAAGGACAATAGTTATATCTTTTAACTTATTTAGGGTTAGATTAAAAGTTGGTATGATGAGTCATCTATTTATACGTTATGATTAAAAGTGAGTAATCATTAAGATGATTTTAATGGAATGAGTGGTGGAATAGTTATCATGAGTAATCATTAGTGAAAAATCAAATGAAATAGTTACAGAGAAATTTTGAGGGAGAAGCAGGGAATTAGGTTTGTGTTCCACAGCTAAGAACAAAGGTTCTGTAGATAAAATTGCCACTTCTGCAGCTAAGCAAAAAACCCTGTAGCCGATTTGCAAAGAATCAAAGGAAACCAAATTTTACTTGATATGTAGATTAAAAAGAAATTAGAACTAGAGAATGATTCCCAGCTTCTCCCAGATGAAGAAGTGGCATCTATCTTTGACTAGGTAGGATGGCTAGAGTTCCTAAAAAAAATTTCAAAATATAATGATGAATTAGTAAGAGAATTTTTCATAAACCTAGAGCAATCCAAGAAAAAGGTTAGAAATATTTTATTCCTTTTTCTGTGAATATAATAAGTAATGTGTTTGGGGTGCCAATTGTGCATGTCTCACATCCTGCCAAAGGGACCTTGAAAGAACTAGTTGAAACCCTGCTACAAGAAGGGGAAACTGAACCCCAATACATTTACAACACAAAGAAAATCATAAAAAGGGTCAGAAGGGCCAGTTTTCCCAGACCATTTGACAGGGTGGCATTTTGGATAGTGAAGTATTTAACCTATGATTGTCCATTTGGTTCCATAAGAAAAGAAGTCTTGAAGATGCTAATATATCTAAAATATGGAGCCATAAATCCAAAATACATAGTAAAACTTCCAGGGGTTCCTTTTTATTCTATGCGGACCATGGCCCACAGGTATTCCTGGGGTGTTCAGACAATCGTGAATTATGGGTTAGTTCATTTGGTATGCCAACACCATTTTCTGTTAAAGAAAAATAGAGAAGAAATTTTAGAAAAGTTTCTTGGCAAGTTTAAGAAAATCCCTGATATTATCAAGAGGAAAATACCAGCTCCATTTTATCCTTCAACTAATTTGGAAATTGATGCCCCTGTAGAATAACATAAGGAAGTGGGAAGAGAGAATATACCGAAGAGAAGAAGATTTGTTAGAAAGATCAAAATAGCAAAACCTTCTATGCCTTTAAGGGAAATTCCTTCTTTTGCAATAGCTACATGGGAGATAATATATGTCTCTGACGATGATAGTTCACCCATGTAAGAGAAAGAAACAAAAGTAAGAAGAAGCTCTAGAAGGAAATCCACTGTTGGGCATGTTGAAATTCCCCAAATAAGGAAAATTAATAAGAGGTCAAGGAAAATCCTAGAGGGAAGGAGTGAATAGGAAAATATGGAAAAAGAAGTTGCTGATATTTTCGGCAGCATGTCCATGAATCCTCCTGAACCAAGCCAAGCTGAAATGGAGAAAGGAGATGAGAGATTGGAGGAAAATTATTTTCAAGAATTGGTTGAACCATCAACATTATCACATGAATAAGAAGAGTTTGCATCCTGGAGACGAAAAGCTAAATTTTCTTTGATAGAAGAATGCTCAACTCCCCATGAAATTTTAGAGGAAGAATAAGAACATCAAGTTAAACAGGGTCTATTCTTGTCTAGAGCAGAGCTCATTATCATGGAAAAGAATAAGGAATTGGATTTCCTCAAAATCAAATTATAATAGAGGGAAATGCTCATTGGAGAGCTAATAACTCAACTTGCAGTTAGGAATGAGGAGTTATCAGTAATTAAAAAATAGATGATAAAAAAAGAGGAAGAATGTCAAACATCCAGAAAATAGAATTTTGTGGCCAAAGTCTCTACACAAACTATGTTAACTTATTTTCCACTCAAAAAACTATGGAATGACACTTGCAGGGAACTCAAATAACCTACAACATCCAATGAAGATTTGAAGACCAAGTAGGGAAAAGAAAAGAATGCAAGAAAAGAGTGGGAAGAAAAGTCTTTATAAGGAAGAAGGAGACAAATATAAATGTCTTACAAAAATACAGATGGTCTGCATTATGAGTGAAAAATTTCTTGCCTGCAGGAGGCCCTCTCTTGCATATAATGTGTTTTTTGAAGAAAAATTCATTTCTTGATAGCTGTCAAGTTTTGCATGTGGACTTCCACATGAACTAAAAGATGAATCTGAATTGATGAAAACTTATTCTCTATCTAGTCCTAAAAAGAAAAATATTATGTTTGAATTCTATATTTGTAATATGATGCTAGAAAAAAACATAGGATTTATGATCAATTTGTATGTGGGGGAAAGTCAGCTCAATGCATTTGTCTTTGTTCTGCAAAATCAGATTGCATGGAAGGAAAGGGATTATGAGTTTTTACTAAACACTAGCTCAATTGGTCTCTACATGAGGACTCACTGTGGTAAACCTTCTTCCTTCTTCATACATTTTCGAACTAATGCCTTTGATGAACGTATCAAGATACATTATTTTTCCAGCTTACAAAAAATTATTGATACCTTTACCTCCAATAAGGAGGACATGTTTTAAGATATTTATGAGGGATGCTCAAAAAGGTGGGAACTTCTTATGGTTTCCTTGACAAGAAGGGAAGTAATATCCCCTTCAAATCTGATCTGGAGTTTAGAAAGAGCAAAAGCTTTATGCATAATAATTCCTTAGATAAATGAGACCTAAGGGCACATATTGATGGGAATGTGAACAAGGCCTGATCTAATTCTCACCCCCATGTCTCCTTGGAAAAACAGAGAACTTCAAGATCCTACTCAATTTGAAGAGTGGTGGAGGAAAATAGAAGAATTAGAAAATCTAGTTTCAGCCATTTGATCAAAGAAATAAAATGGAATGCAGAACATATAAGCCCAATTTTGAAGAATAAAGTTTGTAAAGGGAATTACAAACAAGTAAGTACAGGAAAAATGATGAGGCCAGAATATTCCCATTAAATGGACAATAAATGATCTCATCTTACTCTCATTTTTATTGCATTTTGTTACTTTTATTTGATCTGATATGAGTTAGGATGTAATTGTCCTTCTTTTTATTGATTGTGATTCTAACATTTAAAACCTTTGAAATTCCTAACAAAGTGTGTTGGGAATTCAGTTTTGTAATAATGCAGGTCGAAGTAGTTGAATAAATCAAGTATGTAGCATTCATGTTTTTGGTAGCATCTGTTCCAATAGAAATTAGTTCCAAAACTTCCAATCTAGTTTCGAACTCCATTACACATTCATTATCTAGTTCCGGAACTTTCGGACTTAGTTCCGGAACTCCAGTATTTAGTTTCAAAATTTGTAGACATACTTTTGGAACTCTTGAGTATAGCTCCAAAACTCTCATGGTTTTGATCTTTAATGATTTAATATGGTTTTGGAACTTCTCTGAAGTTCCAAAACTGATGGAAGTTTCTCTATTCTAACCAGATCTGGTGATTTAGCATCAATGACCCTTTCAATCAGAAAAATATGAGAATATTTCTGATCACAGATCCAGGGATAGTTATCTTACAGTTGTCTAATCAGCCACAATCCGAGTTATCATCTATTCTAGGAATGATTTGATTTCATCATAATCATAGAGAAAACTATGATTGTAAATGAATATATAAGTAGAACTTTAGTAGATAAACATATAGAACAAATAATTTAGATATAGATATAGAATAAGTAATTCAGATCAAATTACATAGATCCAGTATGTGTTGTAATACCAAATGTTTTATCAATAAAATAGGCATTCATGTTTGAGAGAATTCTATGTTAAATCCTAATTGAAGCAAGAGAAAGGTCCCACTCCCCCAAGGACTAGTATATTTGTCTATTTGGTATTTATATTTCCTTAACAAATAGTTTAGATCTGTTAATTGTGTATCACATTTAATTCTTCCAGTTAAAATATGTTGTATACTTGTTCTTACAGGTGTCTAGATAGATTCTTATTCTTATCACAACTATATTTAAGCACTCTAAGTTGTGTGTTTATTTCAAACATTAAGTGTGTTTATTTTCCAAAAGAAAGTGTGTTTATTTCCATTATGCAAAGTGTGTTTCCTTTCAGGAAAGTTTTCATAGTATGATTTACATAATGTTTTTACCAGGAAGCCCTTAACACATGGAAAATATCCCCTAGAAAATATAAAAATAACTACAATCAACTACTAGATCGATATGATTATGCTTGTTGCATATAGCTTTAGACACACCCCTGGTTTGAATATGACATCGAAAGGAAGTTGATTAAATGAAGGGAATAATGACACTCATCAGTAGGTTCATTATTTTATCGTCAATCATTCAAGGATTAAAGGTATTTCATTTTCAAATCTAATTTTATTACCAACTATTTGTATATGGAGTTCTCCATTTGGGGAAAACTCTACTCTAATTTATAAATACAAGTTTGAGTACTTTAAATCCACCATTCAAAGATTTTATTACTTAAAACCATGAAACGTTGCCTTATGGAGTGGTGGTTCTGATACCGACGCCTTTCATGAGCGGCACGTATGACACCACCACTATGCATAGCGTGGTGGTCCTATTCCTTAGGAACAAAACCTCAAAACCCAAGATTTCCCAAATGAAAAAAGTTATTTAATTGTCCTAAAATTCATTCTGAACTTGATTTTATTTGCCTAAAGTTTCCAGTTGTAAGATTTAGCTCCATTTAATCATTCTTAGTTACAATTACTCATTTTAAAGCATTTTCTATTTTAATAGTAATAACAACATCTACAAGACCATTCACCTATTAGTTCAAAAAAAAAATTCAATTCCAAGAGTAAAAAGGATACAAATCTACTTATAATATTGTTGTTTTTCCTTACTACGAAATGCAATATTTCAATATAACAATATACCTCAATTTTTTTTTCCTCTATCCATTTTGACTACAACTTATATGTTCAAAATAACTACAACAATTGTTTTCTACATTTAATTTTACTATGTATACAATATTTTCATCTTACAACTTCTATATTTATTCTTTCTTTTCTCTTCATAATACTAAAATTTCAAATAAAGATAATAAACTTCTCTTTCTATATGACAAGACTAGATTTACAACACAAATCTTTCTTTCTATTTTTCAATATACAATACAACTATCATATCCAATAATTGAATGCAAATTTTATTCACAACATTATTACAATGTCTTCCACTTAAAGTGGGAAAACAATTACAAGAATGAAACTAAGATGAACTAGAATATTAGAAGTCCTCCACCCTACGTGGGAAAAACAAAATGGCTTCTCCCAAGAAGAAATTTCTTAAGGACTCCAAAAAAATCTCCAAGCTTCACATTACGAACAAGATAGCTCCTTCATTATTTATTTGAACACTCTCCACCCAACCAAAATATCCAATGAGGAGGAGAAGCCGTCCTCCTCCTTGGCCCCCGAGCTCCAACCACATTGCAATGAAATGTGGATCCAACAGATGGGAACAAAGAAGATTCCAAATCATAAAACCAAATATTTCACAAGCAATACAAATCAAATTCAACTCAAACTACAAACTCAAGAAGAAAAATTATAAAATAAACAACACTCCAAATATGAAAAGCTAAAGGAGCAAGAACCTTTGGGGAGGTCACTTATTCCTCCCAATGGGAAATGGGTGCCCATATTAAAAGCTTCAAACACATATATCAAAACCCCCACACCCTCTTATGCCTCTCTCAATTACCTCTGATGCCTCCCAAATAATCTTATTCCTCTGTCATTCTCTTATGCCTCCCTCATAAAAGAAACAAGTAATAAATGTAAGCATTCCTTGTCCAAGGTGGAGCACCCGACCCAAAATCTCTCCAAGATGTGAAATTACTCTTATGCCTCCCTAAATGAGTTCTCTCCATAGTCCCCTACTACACAACAATTAGGAAATCTACCCAAGCACCCAACAAGAACTTGAAAACACTTAAAAAAATAAGCACATATACACAAAATAAAAGAAAAACATTAAGAAAGAGTATAGCTCCTACCTTTCCATGGTAGAACTTGATCCAAAAGTCCAACACCAAGCTCCTTCAAGCCTAAAAAAACCATCAACAATCTCCAACCAAATCCAAAAGCACACACAAAATCTTCTAACTCCAAAATGCAAGAGCACCAAAGAATCAAGTAACCCCCAAACAAGAAAAAGAACTTGAATAAATAGAAAAGGGGGAGAGGAGGGTGAGGTGGCTCCATGTAGGATTCCACATCACTCATCCTAAAATCCAATTCACAAGTCAAATATCAACCCCAATGTACCATAAATTGGTAGGTGAGAGAAATGACAATCTACTTACAGACACAATCCAAGCCCACTCTCCTTAAGGAAAAAATTAATTACATGAAAGAAAGTGCAATAACATTTTACCTTTTTGTCTTCCAAAAAAACCTAAAGGGTCTATTTTTACCCCCAACCCATAGGTAGGGTTGGTATGGAAATTCAATAGGTGTGGGAAAAATTTAACTTGTCCCAGAAACCTTCAAAATTGGCCCTTAAGGCCAAATTATAATTTCTATGAAGGGGTAGAGTGTACAACATAAAAAATCCCAAGCACCCAACTTACAACATAAAACCCAAGAATAATCTAGTCTAATAAATGAAGTATTTTGTCACATTCAAAATTAGTTTGGAACAAGATTAATTAACTTAAATAAGACACTGAAACTCATTAAAGAAAAAAGGGAATATACACCAAAATCTAAATAATTAATACAATAAATTACATCACTAAAAATCACATACTAACATTAAATAAACGAAAATGAATAAAAGAAAACAAATAACCCCTTGGTCACAATAAGGGGTGATACCCCCCATGAGAACCCCATAAGAACAATTCAAACACACATACACAAAAATACATGTTACCGTGGTGACCCTTATTAAATTCATCTAGCATCCCAATGTGGTTGGTCTCCAATCTCTCCATTGTTTGTTGTGAATATATTTACCTCCAAAACACATAATACCTCTTTCAACCTTGTGCCCGCATCAAAACATCCAAGATAAAATATGAAATATAATTCTAAAATCATATACATATGCATCAAATCATCATCTAGGAAATTACAATATCATTTACAATTTATAACAACCTCTTGATTCTACATTTCATCATTATCAATAGGATCAAAAAATTAGTTCAATTATAAAGGTCTACACAATGTGACAAAATTATCACATGTTAGAAATATATACAACCATGTCAACAACATATCATCATCAATATAAAAATGTCTCTAAAAGTCCACACACATCATACTAAGAATCGAAAACCAACAATAATCTTAGTATCTCTAACATTTACATCACACTAAGTCAAAATAATATAATTATCCATAAGTAAAGTCAATAGCATCGAAATCAACATAAATAAATGCTAAAGGGAAGTGGGAACTACATCCCTCTCCCCTTAGAATTGACTTCCTCCTAGAAATCACTGGAACAAGTATGGAAACTAAAATCCTAGAAGTGTAGCATCCTCCCATGTAGCAACAGTCTCGTCATACCAGTCCCACTGGACCCAAACCTAGTCAATCTCTCTACCTAGAAGGCCCAGGGTCGTACACTCTATAATATGGATTAGCTCCACCATCACTTGCCCCTTATCTTGCACCTACAATACAGTCCAATGTAATACTCTACAACGATAGGAAATTTATCTCCTAAGCACGTAAACATGAAACACATCATAGACACAATGTAGTACCCACATTTTACACACATAATTACAACAGTAAAATACTAGGAATTTTTTGTTTTGACTTACATTGCTCACTACACCACACAAAAAGGGCTTCAAGTACATAAATTTGACTCACACGACAATCACATAAGTCATCGAATCACATAGACACATGAAAATAACATAGGCATATCGATGCCACACTTTTCCCAATGAATGGTTACTAGAATTGACCCAACCACAAGAAAAATGACTTCAGGAATGGTGAACCCACAACACATCCTTTCTTTAATTATATTTTATTTGCGATCAACACTCCAAGAACATTATTGTAGAAGGATAAATTTCTCATTTGTCCACCTACATATTCTTAAGTTCATTCAGCGGTTAAATTACCATTCAACCGTTTTAAGTTGGATTTTTATTCTTTACAAAATTTTCCATAACTTGCATACTTATTTGTCATAATTAAAATGCATATAAAATACCTAATTATCTTGTTCTTATGTTAATAATATTCTTCTCGAACATATATTTAATTTATACTTATGTTTTACTCTTACAACTCAAGAGAATGTGACTTGGTGTCCATATAGCGATATTAGGATTTAACGGGCATTTTGATACATGATATTTTTTACCAAAACATTCCTCAATAACGGTATAGTTATTCCCCACTAACATTATTCTAATTCAATGGCTTGTGGAATTCCATTTTCATTTATATAAGTATTTTTTTTTCTTGAAGGTTGATCACACCAAGGTAATTCATATTCTTGGAAACAAAAGAATATATTTAATTGAGTTATAAGGTCTGTAAGAGTGGCATTATTCCAAACCTCAAATCTTGTTTTACTCCTATATGCTTTATTTTCTATGTCACATTACGGTATTTTTATTAGCATTGTCTTGAAAAAGGAGTTAGGAAGTGTTTTTCTAACCTCTTGAAGACATATATGATTAGAAGACTTGAAACTACACACAAACCAGAAGTTAACATTGAAATCTACTGAGGTTTAGATTAATTCCAACTTCACTTAAGGTTCTACCCCTCAACTATATATGAGATTTAATCAAGAGGATGGATTTATACTAAAACAGCTTCAAGAAAGGATCAAGGTGTTATGTTGATTGAAATGAAGGTAACACATTTAGTTGAGCGGAGCTAAGGGGTTCAATAACAAGAGTTTATGACCTAGAAAAAGTAATTCACAACCTCCATCTATGTCATCTAGATTGAACAAGGATTTCCTTTGATGAAGAAATTTACTTTTAAATCTATCTTTAGAAGATAATGTAATCCACTAGGATAAGAAGGAGGACTTAGATCTACATACCCCAAATAAAATTTGATGATGCCGCTCCTATTTACCAGGTTTATGAAAATGTCACTAAACATACTGACTAAGATGATAAACCCATTCTTGGTCCTTGTTTACTCAAACTAGGAGGTTCCATCGAGAGCAGAGTTTAATTTCATTCTACGGTTTTCAATGTCTTATGCAGTGAAAATTAACACAAATGAAAACAAGTTATGCTCCGATATTATACAAGGGTAGAGTGTATTGATTAAATCTCTTTATTACATTTGCAAAGTATGAATGCACAAGATGACTCGTTAATCATTTATTGAACACTAAGTATGCACTACAGGATATTACTTCAAATTCATTTACCTTATATAAATATTAAACATTTTTACCACGTGTACTATGAATCAAATTGAATGTATGATTAAATGCACATTTCCTAGATGTCCTTAAAACTAGAATCTCATACATAACAAAAAATTATCAAATCTAACCTTCTGTAACATAAGACTACATTATACTTTTGTTCATTTAACAATGAACTATATAAATTACAATGATAATTAATGAATTACACATCACCTTTTTGTTATCATTATTTCACCCTCTAAGAACACTAAAGGTTTGTGAAGGCGGAAATTAATTTCTCTATCGAGGGTTCAAATGGTGGTTTAAAACGAAAGCCAACTTTCTAGATTTAACAACTTCTTACCACTATAAAGTAGTGTAACAGGGATCCTATAAGAGCGTCAAAAATATCACATATGTTTGTTCGGGGTCAATATAGAGGTCAAGGTGACTCCTTACATAATAAGGTATATGAATAAATCTTAAAATCTCATTTTCAGAGTTATGAAGGGTGGTTAATGAGTCTCTGAAAAATGTAAAAATTAACTATTTAACAGGGAGATGATCAACATTATTACTGGGAAGTGAATTCCATCCAGTCAATAAAACAATATTGTAGCAATTTGGTTATGTAGGAAGTTTTCTAAATCACCTCAGAATGAGGGTGTAGGTTCATGGTTTAATGCAAATGAGTTATTTTTACTTCGTGAGTTATGACATGACATTTCATTGTTTTACAATGAGTTGATATAAAAATTTACCTATATTAAAATCCTAATATTATAAAATTATATTAAGTTCCAAATGAGAAACTAAAGTACAAAATTTATGAGAGATTAGGGGAGATGAACCATGCTTGGAAGGAATGGAGTCGGTCAAACCCGCAGGCTTCGTTTCAACATCTTTCTTGGGCACTTCGTCAACTAGTTCATGAGCATCCACAACTCCACCATTTTGCATACACATTTATCATAAAATTTGTAACTACAGATTTGAAACCATTCTGCTACTCTTTATACTTTGAAGGATCTCAAAAAAATTCTCCACAACTGCACCTTAGAATTATTCAATCCAATAGCAGCATGTCTCCCATCAGGTTCCCAACCAACCCTTGTAATGGGACCAACATCATCATCAATAGTCATCAGCTCAGAAGTAGTTCATTGTGTAGCATCCCACAAGTAAGTAGTATTTCTGAGGGCTTTACGTAATTCATTCCTGATACTCCAATCCATCATATTCAAATAATAATCATCCACAAGAACTAGGGCATCTAAAATTTCCTCTGTAGATTGGGGTATAGAAAGGTGTGATTTACTTGGAGTATCTCAAAATATCTCCTGGAAAGAATCTGGAGTAGAATGGGCTCTTTACCTGAAGGTTAGGATTCTGGATTTTTTTTTTGAGTCAAAGTTGTTTTCCTCCAACAAACATGTTGCAAGATCTTTCCTATATGCTTGCTTGGATGCAGTATTACAAGCAGTGCTCTCTTTGTCCTTTCCCCTTAGCAAATATCCAAAAAGATCAAAATCCATTGATCCCCTCTGGGTAATAAACCTTTCACTAATAAAACACCATAGAATATAAACGCCAAAACCCAATGTAGAATCTATACACCAATGCCAACAAATAGAGGCTCTAAACCAAAATCCCCAATACATAATTTATATATTAAAATCCCCCTATATTTTTACTTTGTTAGATGTCCATGTACGTATAAGAGCTTGTGTTTGACATAGGCTAGAAGGATGATGGAACATGTCGCAATAACCATGGCACTCCATGAGATTACATATGGTGAGGCATTTCTTTGAAAAAAACAAAAAGCACCCAAAGCACATTGATTTGTGTAAATCCCATGACTAAAGCAGTAGAAACTATCACGTCTGGCACTATTTCTCTACCCTTAAAAGAATTTTTTGAATGATCATGACTGCTCCAAACATACCCTTTTGACGTAGGCTGGAAGGATGTGGCAATGACATGAGACCATACGCCTTCGAGTGTAAAAGAAGAAAGCTTCTGAGATTTTTTTTATTAACAAACCCATTTTGTGAATCACCTACATTCGTGGCAGTTAGAGAAGCCACGTTTCCTTCAGGTATTTTTTTTGTGAATAGTTCACATTCCAAATGCATGCCTCCATGTTTTGTAGCCCTTTCTACTAAATAATTTCCAAAAAAATTACTTGAAAAGACCCCTTACTTTGATGCACAGGCTGGGAGATGACTGATCAGATTGGAGGTCTATGTGTTGCAAGAGAAAATGTTGAGCTTTCCGTGAGGATAACCATGTCTTATGTGCACTGCACCATCCAAGACTACTATTACCCCTTTTTTTTTGGTTCACATGGGAAGGGTCATTGGATTCTCCAAAATGCTAGTTAGAAACTTAGGATCCCAATAACATTTTGAAATATTGTACAAATAGAATGATAGGCTACAGGCTGCATAGGATTCCAATATCCTTTTTCTAGAGCCCATGTTCGATCCCATCAATCCCCTCATCCTTACCAACATGTATCCGCACTTTATTTTCATTTTTTTTGTTTTTATTAAAAAAATGTTTTATCCTGATCAGCACTACATTTCCCTCCCCTTTAAAGTGCAACATCCTCGATACGACACAACACTGAATCTTGACGGGTATGTAAGCAAGAATTTCAATAATTACACATGTCATTTAACAAGACAACTGGTATGTACAATGTGACCATGAGGAATCAAACTAATTTTGGCAATATCTTAACTTTTAATGTTTTGTGAAGATTGGTAGTTAGTTATCTTTTACTTTACTACTCAATTAGTATTTTATTTTATAGTATTTCTTAATCTCAAGCTCTTAATATTGATTGTTTATAATTTCAATTGTCTTATGTTCATGGGTACCCAATAGTAATTGGCCTCAAGGTATCACACAAAACTCAACACATCACAAATGACCCACAAAACATCTTGCTACATACTTTCAATACTGTATCACATCACAAGACATAAAAATCCATGACTATACCAACATAGTGCTAAGACTATATCCAATAGTCCATACCAACCAAGGGAAGAGTCAAGCCTGAATAGAACAAGGTGTCAAAAAGACTCACAAGGGTACACATAACTCACTATAACAAATTCACACATCTCAAAATATCAAGAAATAACTCCATATATCTCCTGAAGAATCATAAGACAACTCCATATACCTCCCAAACCATCACCAAATAATCTCCATATACCTCCCAAGGATAAATAATCATAGTGCCCAAACCAAGTCGGGTCACTCAACCATAGAGCCCAGTCAATAATATTAGGTCACTCAACCATAGAGCATTATAAAGAATATTAGGTCACTCAACCATAGAGGCCCGTCTCCTTTCTCCTTTTAATAATAACTCATGGTTCAATAACCCACTAGTTATCTGTAACTCCTTAGGGCGTACCCCCATACAAAAAAGTGGGCCCATAGGTTCAACCACTCCATGGTTAATCCCATGACCCTATTCCATCACATTACGACATTAGAACTAGCATAACAATCCATTCAAATTCCAAGTGGAAAAATGAAAAGCCTTGGGCAAGGCTACAAAACTTTTAAATATGAAAAGAAAGTTTTAAAAGTAAGAAAAACAAATGGCTAATTAGACATGGTTAGTGTAAAATCCAAATGTTAATGCAACAATCAAAGAAATGCCCAAAATATAAGAACATGTCAATTAGAAAAATGGCTAGTTCTATCAATCAAAGAGATAATGATCAATTTAGGAATACAAATACGTATTGAGAAATATCACATTACAATCACTATGTGGCCTCATACCACCACCAAAGGGGTACTCATCGAGTTGTTGGCACTTGAACATCGAGCCTTAGCTCATAAAAATATACATGTAACAAGAAATAAGTATATCAAATAATGTAACCGTCATCATCTTTACCTGAATCATTCCTCCATACTCCCACAAG
This sequence comes from Taxus chinensis, assembly GCA_019776745.2. Lineage (NCBI taxonomy): Eukaryota > Viridiplantae > Streptophyta > Pinopsida > Cupressales > Taxaceae > Taxus > Taxus chinensis. The sequence goes on along the minus strand of CM034155.1, from coordinate 413,351,034 downwards.
GATCAACATATTCAAAATCACATAGGATTATTCAATGAACAATCCAATAGGAAAGAGCAGGGAGCACGAGTTGCATAAGTTGGGCCTAAGGTGGTGCACACCCATAATATACTGAGAAAGCTCAAAGTATACTAAACAGATAAAAGTGGGTTTTTCAGTCTATATAAGACTCCAGTTACTCACTCATACTTGGCTCAATATTATGAAAACATGGTCCATGCCTCATCTCTCTACACATACACTCTTGAAATTTTATCCCCTTAGGGTCATCTAGTGTAAGGTTCACAACATACACATAACTACATCACTAACATAATGGTGATTCATGCACATTAACCATAATGTATTATGTATGGTATGTATATATAAGGTATAACACAACTATTACTTTCACGGCTTACGATACATCACATTACCACATCCTGCACCCGAAGTGCAATAACTATACACTAGGGATCATACTCACCATATGCCCCTAAATCATGACATGAACCATCACATTTTACAAGAATTATATGTATGAGGAAAACAATGTCTACCCTTACAACATATAGTTAACTACAATAACACACAACGATGCACACAACTAATCACAATAGGGTGATGACATCACAATAAACAGTGATTCACTTTACATCAATTTTTTCATGCAATACATCCATACACCATCATATCATATAATGCCAAAATGCTCTAACACTTTGCAATCCACAATAACATTCCAGTCACACACAACAAGGTGGTACACCACACTCGAATTCCTCATTGGATCCATTAAATAGAGAGTGAATACTCTTATCATTAGCACATCAACACGACAAAAAGTACGCACTGAGTGACATGCACAACATGTGCGTTCACAATTTCACAATTACGAAAAAGTTCACATCATGCATATATCACATTACTCTTCCAATATCAACCACCATCATGCAACACTATCACAATTCCAATCTGCCCCAAAGGTTTGAGAGCATGAACCTCCACTCTGATACCATATGTAGTGCCCACATTTTACACACACAATTACAACATAAAAATACTAGGAATATTTTTTTTGACTTACATTGGAAACTATGCACCACACAACAAGGGATCCAAGTACACAAACTCAACTCGCACAACAATCACATAAGTCATTGATTCACATAGAAACATGAAAACAACATAGACATGTCGATGCCACACTATTCCCAATGAATGGTTACTAGAATTGACCCAACCACAAGAAAAATGACTTCCGAAATGGCGAACCCACAACACATAATTTCTTTAATTGTATTTTAGTTGTGATCAACACTCTAAGAACATTATTTCACAAGAATAAATTTCTCGTTTGTCCACCTACAGATTCTTAAGTTAATTCCACGGTTAAATTATCGTTCGACCCTTTTAAGTTGGATTTTTATTCTTTACAAAATTTTCCATAACTTACATACTTATTTGGCATAATTCAAATGCATATAAAATACTTAATTATCTTGTTCTTATGTTAATAATATTCTTCTCAAACATATATTCAATGTCTACTTTTTTTTTACTCTTACAAATGAAGTGAATGTGACTTGGTGTCCATATAGTGATATTAGTATTTAACGGGGATTTAGATACAAGATAGCTTTTTACCAAAAAAATCCTTGATCATGGTATAGTTATTCCCTACCAACGTTATTCTAATTCAATGACTTGTGGAATTCCATTTTGATTTATATAAGTATTTTTTTCTCGAATGTTGATCAGACCAAGGCAATTCATATTCTTGGAAACAAAAGAATATATTTAATTGAGTTATAAGGTCTCCAAGAGTAGCATTATTCCAAACCTCAAATCTCATTTTACTCTTATATGTTTTATTTTCTACGTCACATTATTATTAGCATTGTCTTGAAAAAGGATTTACGAAGTGTCTTCCTAACCTCTTGAAGACATATGATTAGAAGACTTGAAACTACACAAGAACCCTAAGTTAACATTCAAATCTACTGAGGTTTAGATTAATTACAACTTCACTTAAGGGTCTACCCCTCAAGTATATATGAATTTTAAGAGAGATGACAGATTTATGCTAAACCACCTTCAAGAAAGGATCAAGGTGTTATGTTGAGAGAAACCATGGTAACGCATTTAGCTGAGCGAAGCTAAGGGGTTCAATAACAAGAGTTTAAGACCTAGAACAACTAAATCACAACCTCCATCTATGTCATCTGGATACAAAAGGGATTTCCTTCAATGAAGAAATTTAATTTTAAATCTATCTTTGGAAGAAAAGGTAATCCACTAGGATATGAAGAAGGAGTTAGCTCTACATACCCCAAATAAAGTTTGAGGATGCCACTCCTATTTACCAGGTTTATGAAAATGTCACTAAACATACTGACTATATCGATAAACCTGTTCTTGGGCTCTTTTTTACTCAAACTAGGAGATTCCATCAATAGCAGAGTTTAATTTCATTCTACCATTTTCAATTTCTTCTACGGTAAAAAGTAACACACATGAAAACAGGTTATGATCCGATATTATACAAGGGTAGAGTGTATTGATTAAATCTCTTTATTACATTTACAAAGTATGAATGCATAAGATGACTCATTAATCATTTATTGAACACTAAGTATGCACTACAGGGTATTACTTCAAATTCATTTACCTTATATAAATATCACACCTTTTTACCATGTGTACTATGAATCAAATTGAACCTATGATTAAATGCACATTTCCTAGATGTCCTTGAAACTAGCATCTCATACATAACAACAAATTATCAAATCTAACCTTCTATAACATAAGACTAAATTATTATTTTATTAATTTAACAATGAAATATATAAATTACAATGATAATTAATGAATTACACATCACCTTTTTTCGTCATTGTTTCATCCTATAAAAACCACGTGAGCATGATATCAACGATAAATCACTGGCATGACATCCACCCTAATCTAACATAATTTTTATTTTTGAGTTTCCCATTTACATATGATAATAATTAAAAATTGCAATAGAAATAAAAGGTTTAGAGACATGTATTCATTACATTCCATTTTACTTAATTTTATAACCCACGAGAGAGAAAGAGAAGGGAAGAGAGAGAAAACACCATTTGTCAAAAGTTCTAATTCACAGAAGAAGTTACACTATAGAGTTGTAAACAGTTATTTACATGTGTCAAAGGTTCCACAGTGGTTTGGCAACCCGACGAGGGTCCCAAAACCTTCTATTTTACATTTCTTATTATCTACAAAATGTTCAAAATGGGGTCCGATGCTAAGAAACCGCTTCCAAAAGTTATCTTCCAATGAGAACACACACCACATTTAAACTTATACGCATCCACATATATACTAGAAGTTCATATCAACTGACATAATTTGGAACTAAAAAACGGTTTACGTTTGGTGGCTACTTTTCTGGGGCCACTGGTCGTAGTCAACCCAGTTTGCAAATATAAAAAAGGTAGCTCGAGGGCTCAGAAAAACAAGTACAAAATTAATGTTTGATGGATGCACGTGCAACAAGAAACTTCCTAAAAGTTTCCCTATATACAGAGAATTCAGTAGAGTTGAATAAATTCAGAACTAGAAAACAGTCTTCAAATGACGACAAGTTTTCTAAAGCCACTGATCCTAATTGGTCCAGTTTGACATTGTCAAACTGTGACTAGAGGCCTACAAAATGTCATCCTCAAAATATCCACAAAAGTGTTTTTCACCAAACTGAAGGTTCCATGCAATTGTCTAGTAAGAACACTAGAGGTTTACGAAGGCAGAAAGTAATTTCTCTATCAAGGGTTCAAATGGCGGTTCAAAACGAAAGCCAACTTTCTAGATTTAATAATTTCCCACCACTACAAAACAGTGTAACAGGGCTCCTATAAGAGCATCAAAAATATCACATATGTTCATTCATGGTCATCCAGACGTCAAGGTGACTCCTCACATAACAAGGTACACAAATGAAGCTTAACATCTCATTTTCAGAGTTACGAAGGGTACTTAATGAGTCTCTAAAAAATGCAAAAATTAACTATTTAACAGGGAGATGATCAACATTATTACTGGGAAGTAAATTTTTTCTGGTCAATAAAAAAATATTGTAGTGATCTAGTTGGGTTGGAATTTTTCTAAATCACCTCAGAATGAGGGTGCAGGTTTATGGTTTAATGCAAATGAGTTATTTTGACTTCGTCAATTACGACACGACATTTCATTATTTTGCAACGAGTTGATATAAACATTTAACTGTATTAAAATACTAATATTTTAAAATTTTATTAAGTTGCAAATGAAAAAATAATGTATGAAAGTTGTGAGAGACAAGGGGAGATGAACCATACCTTGAAGGAACAGTCAATCAAACCCACAGGCTTCAGTTCAGCATCTTGCTTGGGCACTTCGTCAACCAGTTCACGAGCATCCATAACTTCACCATTGTACATACACGTTTATCATAAAATCTGTAACTACAGATTTGAAACCATTCTTCTACTCTTTATACTTTGAACGATGTCAAAAATGTGTTCCACAAATGCACCTCAAAATTATTCAATCCAATAGCTGCATGTCTCCAAACAGGTGCCCAACTAACACTTGTAATGGGACCAACATCATCATCAACAGTCATCAGCTCAAAAGTAGTGCTTTGTGTAGCATCCCACAAGTAAGCAGTATTTCTGAGGGATATACATAAAATTTTACTGATACTCTAATCCAGCATATTCAAATAATAGTCATCCACAAGACCTACGGCATCTAAAATGTCCTCTGCAGATTCGGGTATAGAAAGGCATAATTTACTTGGAGTATCTAAAAATAGATCCTGGAAAGAATCTGGAGTAGAATGGGCTCTTTCCTTGAAGGTTAGGATTCTAGATTTTTTTTAGAGTCAAAGTTGTCCTCCAACAAACATGCTGCGAGTTCTTTCCTATATGCTTGCTTGGATGCAGTATTGCAAGCAGTGTTCTCTTTGTCCTTTCCCCTTAGCAGATATCGAACCATATAAAAATCCATTGATCCCCTATAGACAATAAACCCATCACTAATAAAACACCAAAAAATATACACACCAACACCCAATGCAGAATCTATACACAAATGCCAACAAATAGAGGTTCTAAACCAAAATCCCCAATACAAAATCTATATATTAAAACCCCCCCTATATTTTTTCTTTTTTAGATGTCCATGTAGGTATACGAGCCCGTGTTTGATGCAGGATTTGAGGATGTTGACACAGGCTGCAATAACCATGGCACTCCATGAGATGACATCTGGTGAGGCATTTCTTTGAAAACAAAAAAAAGTGCCCAAAGCACATTGATTTGTCTAAAACCTGCGACCAGAGCATTAACAACTACCACATTTGGCACTATTTCTCTACCCTTAAAAGAATTTGTTGAATGATCATGAATACTCCAAAGTTCCCCTTTTGACATAGGTTGGAAGGATGTGGCAATGACATGAGACCATATGCCGTCAATTGCAAAAGAAGAAAGATTTTGAGATTTAATTTCAATTAACAAACCCATTTTGTGTATCACCTATAGCCATTGTAGTAAGAGAAGCCATGTTTCCTTCAGGTATTTTTTTGTGCATAGTTCACATTCCAAATGCATGCCTCCATGTTTTACACACCTGTCTACCAACTCATTTTTAAAAACATTACTTGAAAAGGCCCCCTACTTTGGTGCACAAGATGGGAGACGACTGATCAGGTTGGAGCTGTGTTTGTTACAATATAAAATGGTGAGCTTTCCGTGAGGATAAGCATATCTTATGTGCACTACGCTATCCAAAACTACTAATGCCCTCTTTTTTTTGGTTCACATTGGAAGGCTCATTCAATTCTCCAAAACGCTGGTTGGAAACTTAGGATCCAAATAAAGTGCTTGAAATATTTTCCAAAAAGAATTAAAGGTTATAGGTTGCATAGGATTCCAATATCCTTGTTCGATAGCCCATTTTCCATCCCATCAATCCCCTCATCCTTTCCATCACACATCCACACTTTATTTTCAATTTTTTTAATTTTTATTAAAAAAATGTTTTATCCTTATCGGCACTACACACAAGACAAGCTAGGTGGAAACGCTAGATGATAGGCCAAGGTATTGATGTGCTCCAAGATCTCGAAAGGACCCATAAACCTAGGAGAAAGATTAGAACCTTTTCCATAATGAATAGGGATCTTATGCAGACTAATATGAAGAAACACCTTCATGCCTACCTCATAACTATGATCTGTCCTATGCTGATATGCATACTTCTTTTACCTATCCTCTTCCTCCTGCAATCTCTGCCTAATCAACACAACCTGCTAATCCATGTCCTACAATAAGGATGGCTCAAGAGACACCCTATCCTCTAACATCTCCCAACTCGTAGGTGTCATGTACTCCCTCCCATATAGTTTCTAAAAAGGAGCCATGCTTATCATACTCTAGAAAGTATTATATCAGGAAAACTCCACCAAGTACAAATAATCCTCCCATCTTGATTGGTGATCCATAATGTACATCATATTCATGTCCTCCAAAGTGTAATTCACTCACTTAGTCTTCCCATCTTTCTCAGGGTGATAAGTTGTGTTGAACTTGATCCTCATCCCGAGAGAAAGCTGCATCATGGTCCAAAAGTGGGAAGTTTACAAAGTATCTTTGTCGCAAATGATCTTCCATGGAATCCCATGTAATCTGAAAATCTCATCAAGATACACTCATGCCACTACACTAGCTGTGTATGTGGTCTTCATTGGAGAAAAATCATCCACTTTCGTCAATTTATCCACATTGACTATGTTGGCGTCATGGTGGTATCTTGACGTCGGTCACCCAACAATGAAATCCATGGAAATGGTGTTCCATTTCCATTCCAATATAGTGTGAGAAAATAGAAGGCCAACTAGATGTTGATGTTTGACATTCACCCTCTAACACTCTAAACAACGTGACATGAACTGAGCCATGTCTCTCTGAATTCCTCTCAAATGGTACAACTATCTCTAAGTGGCATGCATCTTCTTCACCCTAGGATGGGCTGAATAAGGTGCACTATGAGCCTCTGTCAAAATGTCCTGCCTCAAGCATCCATATACAGGAACATATATCTGACCTCCATGTCTAATAAGACCATCTTCCTCTAATGAAAATCTATCAAATATCCTCTCAAGGGGTCTCTGAGACTCAAACTCTACTCTGGTTGTAAGGAAGAAACTGTCATGACAAAGCTATTGTAAAATACTTCTCTGTAAATATATACCCACTGAAGTATCCATAGCCACATGCCTCTAATTACTTAGGGCATAGAAAACAACATTCTCCTTCCCTTGTACATGTTCTTTCTCCATATTGTACTCACAAAGAAACTCCATCCAACACCGTTGACGAGCATTGAGATTGGGCTACATGAAGAGGTGGCAGAGACTCAAGTTATTAGTCCTGAGTATAAATCTCTAGCCAAGAAGGAAGTGTCTCCACCACACCAATGCATGCATAATTGCTACAAGGTTAAGATCATGAGTCAAATAATTAAGCTCATAATCCTTGAGTTTGTGATAATCGAAAGTAACTACTCTACTCTCCTGCATCAACACACATCTAAGTCCTGCCAAAGTAGAATATGTGAAAATGAAGAACTCACCCTTAGGATCTAGAACTGTAAGAATAGGCATTTTCATGAGGCATTCCTTCAATTTCTTGAAGCCCTGCTCACATCTATCTAACCATTCAAACTTCTTCCCTTTCTGCTGAAGATAAGTAATGGAGTGTGTAATCTGAGAAAAGTCTTCAACAAATATCCTATAATATCCTGCCAAACCCATGAATTTGCACACCTCAGTCACACTAGTGGGTGCTGGCCAATCCATCATAGCTCCAATCTTGGAAGGATCAACTATGATACCTTCCCTAGAAATGATGTGGCCCAAGTACTGTACCTCTATCTAAAATAATGCACACTTCTCTAGGTTCCCATAAAGATGCTACTCACAAAGACAATGAAGAACCTGGAAAAGGTTCTCCTCATGTGTACATGCGTAAATCAGAATTTCATATAGGAATATGAGCATGAAGTGTTCCAAGAATGTATTGAATACCCCATTCACCAAGATCATGAACACTAGGGGGAATTCTTATGATATAAAGGTACCACTATGAACTTGTAGTGGCCATATCTCGTATGAAAGGTAGTCTTATGAATATCTTCCTTTGTGATCCTCAGCTGATGATACCCTAACTTAAGATCTATCCTAGAGAATATTGTATCTCCATTAATCTGATAGAATAAATCATCAATTTGTGGAAGGGGATAACAATTATTGATTGTTACTTTGTTCAGTTGATGGTAATCAATGCACAACCGCAGAGATATCTCCTTCTTAAAAAAAAAATCACCGGTACACCTTAAGGGGATACACTAGGATGGATTACACCCTTCTCTGAAAGGCCCTATAAGTGCAACTTGATCTCACAGACCTTAGCGGTAGTCATCCTATAAGGTTCTCATGAGATAGGCTCTGCACCCAGGACAAGATCTATGTGAAAATATATCTCACGTGGGGGAGGTAACCCTGGTAGATCCCATAGAAAAATATCTGCAACCTCTCTTAGAATTTTATGGTCATCAAGGGATGGTCCACTACACTCATCCTTAGATCTGTCACTAATTATAACAGCATACATATGAAAACCTTGTCATACACACTACTTAATATGCATAGCGAATATGGTGTGAATTGAAATGGGCCTCCTAACTCTCATTATCACTGACTCCACTCCTAGATCATCTGTACAAGAAATAGTCTTATGGTAACAATCCACTCTAGCTCTATGTGTAAACAACCATTCCATGCCCAAGATGATTCCATAAGAACCCAAATGAAGGATAGGAAGATCTGAGGTAGTTGTGAAGGGTCCCAAATCCAATACAAACTCCTTAACTAAGGAGTCTATAGAAATATTTACTCCAAAATCCATCTCAACATCCCAACTACGACCCTACTTAACTACCACTGGCCTACAACACATTACCTGAGGATGGTCCAATAAGAGAATCAAACGAACCAGAATCAAACAATATAGAGGCAGAAATACCAGCAATACTACGTGTCATCTCTATCATAGTAATTTTGTGCTCAACCTGGAATTTCTCAACCACTGCGTAGATCTGATGGTTCCATCCCATGTCCCCAACAGTAAGCTTTGAGATCTACATCTTACCCTTATTGCTAGGTTTTCATGGGAACTCTCTCTAATGATGTCCAACCACACCATAACCATAGCAGTCTCTTGGTCCTCTCCAGTGAGATGCAACTCCATCTAGTACTCTATAGGTCTGAGTTGTGGATCCTGACAACCCAGCTATGGATTGCTGAGATCTGTGTATATGATCTCCTACTGACTGAGCTACCGGTGCACACCGTGTTCTGATTGGACCCTTAGGATGAGGCCCCATACTCTGCCCCATCTGTGCATCAAATATTTAAGGAGGTCTATAAGGTGGGTGGGTCTACTGATGTTGAGGTGGCTATTGTGGTGGCCTAAATGAAAACTTCCCTGAACCCTATCCACCATGACGAGGCGGAACGAACCCCCTTGATATTTCATCCTGCATCTACTCGATGTAGTTATGAACTTTGTCTCTTGCCTGTTGGATCTTTCCCCATGTCTCCTTTACAATATAGACCTTCTCCACGACCTCTGCTAATGTTTGAGGATAGTGAATGCACACTGCACCACTCAAATAAAAATTCATGCCCCTGATGAACCTGTGAATCAATACCTTCTCATCCTACATATAGTCGACATACTGGAGTAGGTCCAAAAATCAACTCTCATACTCAGCTATAGTCATAGATGCCTGATGGAGGTTCTATAACTTGTCTATCAACTGCTGAGTAAACCTCTTGGGTAAATACCTACTCCTGAACTGCTCCTCAAATATCTTCCAAGTAAGTGTCTCTGAGTCAACATAAATTTTTCTCTTTAATCCTCCACCAGACTCCTACTCCATCCCTCAGAAGATGGATCACAACATGAGCTTTTGTGTTGCTAGTACAAGGGCATAGCTTGAAGCATTCGCTCAAGCTCACTAACCAACCCTCTTCATGAAAACCACTTATATCTCCATAGTAGTGAGATGGTTGTAGCTTTAGTATCTCCCTAATATGGCATGCCACTGATGACTGACGACTCCTAGGTATCTCTACATGCTCCTCCCTCTTTCTAGGGCTCTGAGATCTATCTGTATATCCTGAAATCATGTCTCCACGTCCCCACTATAATGAATCTTCCCTAGCCGACTCCACGTAGAAGTTATCTGCCCTATGTTCCTCACCATGTCGAGGAGAATCATGAGCCTCCACTCATGGCTTCATATGATTTCTAGCAAGTGTTCCTCCCAAGGACCCTCTACGTATAATGGTATTGACATCCTGAAGTGTCTATAAAATCTGAGGTACAATGGCTACTACAGCCTGATCTAGTGGTGGAAAATCTAGATTTACATGTAATAACACCTCATCTATTCTGTGGCTCCTGCACAGACCAAGGTGAGAGTTAGTTCGTCGTTTTAAGTCTTATTTCAGTTTTCCTAAATTTTATAAATTATACAATTATCAGACAATGTGGTTTTCTAGGTTTAAAAGAAAACAATTTTGTGCTAGGTTAAGTTTTCATATCTTGTGTTTTCTAGTGTGCCCAAGGGTCCAAGCTTTGAACCCACTCTTTGATGCCAATTGTAACGCCCATTAAAAACAACATTCTAGGAACACCTTAAAATGTAATACTTATCCCAAAAATTGTGACTAATTTTTTTTTGTTATACGTTAAAAGGTTACATTGGTGTTAACCCCTAGGGTACATTAAATTAATTTACACCAATAATATCAACTTTGTAAGGGATGGAAAAATTTTAAATTGAATGATTAAATATTTAATTTACTTTATATCTAATTTCAATGAATTAAAAGTCATTTAGTAAGGTTCCCTGATTTAATTTACTTGGTTAATTGTTTTCTCCTCTTTAGTTAATGTTCAATCCCAAAATGGTTAACCTCATTCTTAATTATTTTAGTTTCATTTTCCTAATAGCTTAAATTCCATTTATTAATTTCCTAAAGCATACGAAGAAGTAATAAAGAATTTGCACCGCAAGGAAATTAAGTGGCCCCATTCACCCATCAACACATACCTTAAAATTTATTTTAAATATTTATGAATACATTCCTAACAAGAAAAAGTAGGGTTGATCCTCCACTCTTAGATCAATTCAATTATGGCCACTAGATCCTATGGTTCCAAACTAGCCCTAAAATTCCTTACGAATTCTTATTAAAACCATTCCTTTATTCTTATCTCGTTATTTGTTCTATTTTCTCTTGTTTGATTTGCAAGTTGGAGCAGAGGAAGCTGTGGGAGCAAGGAAGCAAGAAACTATGGAGAAATTATTCAAGATCAAGCTTAGGGTAGTCTTTTTTATTATAGGTTTATTATTATAATCTCTTTCATTTAAGGATTGAAGGGATTTCCTTTTCAAATCTGATTTTATTACCAACTATTTGTATTTGGAGTTCTCCATTTTGGGAAAACCCTACTCTCATTTATAAATACAAGATTGAGTACTTTAACTCTAGCATTTGAAGATTTTATTTCTTAAAACCATGAGATTTAGCCATTGTTTGTTTGCTGGTAGTCTCCTTGGTAAATTTACAAGCTTAAAATTTTAAATAGGCCAAGTTAAAATTTGTATAGGAACAGATATGAGAATTTTTATCATCAGTGACAGAACCGCCACCCAAGATAGGCCAGCAATCCTGGGACCACTGCCTTATCTGGGTGAAAAACACTGAAACACCACCTTATAGAGTGGCAGTCCTGTTCCTTAAAAATAAAACCTCAAAATTCGAGATTTCCAAAAAGACAAAAGTTACTAAAGTGTCCTAAAATTAATTCTCACCTTGATCTTATTTTCCTAAAGTTTCCAGTTGTAATATTTATCTCCATTTATTCATTCTTAGTTATAATTATTAATTTTAAAGAATTTTCTATTTTAACAGTAACAACAACATCTACAAGATCATTCACCTTTTTGTTCAAGAATTTTTTTTTCAATTCAAAGAGTAAAAATAATCTAAATATACTTGTAATATTATTATTTTTCTTTACTACCAAATGGAACATTTCAATATAATAATATACTTAAATTTTTTTACCTCTATCCATTTTCACTACAACTTATATGTTCAAAATAACTATAACAAATTTGTTCTACATTCAAGTTTACTATGTATACACTATTTTCATCTTACAACTTCTATGTTTATTCTTTCTCTTCTCTTCGTAATACTAAAATTTCAAATAAAGATAATAAATTTCCTTTCTATTTCACAAGACTATCTTTACAATACAAATATTTGTTTCTCTTTTTCAATATATAATACAACTATCGTATCCAATAATTGAATGTAACTTTTCTTCAAAATATTATTACATTGTCCTCCACTTAAAGTGGGAAATTTTTTACAAAAATGAAACTAAGTTGAACTACAATATTAGAAGGCCACCACCCTAAGCGGGAAAAACAAAAAGGCTTCTCACAAGAAGCAATTTCTTAAGGACTCCAATAAAATCTCCAAGCTTCACATTACCAACAAGATAGATCCTTCATGATTTTCTTGAACCACAAAAAAAAATGGGGGGAGAGGCAACACTCTCTAATGAACCAAAATATCCAATGAGGATGAGAAGCCATCCTCGTCACTAGCCCATAAGCCCTAACCACATTGCAATGAAAGGTGGATCCAACAAATCAAAACAAAAAAGCTTCCACATCAGAAAAAAAAAAATTTCACAACCAACCTAAAGCATATTCAACTCAAACTACAAACACAAGAAGGAGAATAAAAAAATAAACAATGCTTCAAATATGAAAAGAAAAAGGAATAAGAACCTATGGGAAGGTAACTTATGCCTCCCAATGGGAAATGGGTGCCAACCTTAAAATCCTCCAAAACATATATCAAAACCCCCACTCCCTTTTATGCCTCCCTCAAGTACCTCTTATGCCTCCCACATACTCTTATGCCTCCCTCATAAAAGAAACAAGCAAGAAATATGAGCATTCCTTGTCCAAGGAGGGGCACCTGACCAAAACTCCCTCCAACACATGAAATTAATCTTATGCCTCCCTAAAATAATTCTCCCTATAGTCCCCTCCTACACCACACTTTAGAAATCTACACAAGCACCCAACAAGTATTCCAAAACACTCAAAAAAATAAGCACATATACATAAAATAAAAGAAACACATTAAGAAAAAGTATAGCTCCTACCTTTCCATGGTAGAGCTTGATCCAAGAGTCCAACACCAAGCTCCTTCAAGCCCAAAAAAATCAGCCAAAAAGCTCCAACCAAATCCACAAGAACTCCCAAAATAATCGAACTCAAAAATGCAAGAGCACCAAAGAATCAAGTAATCATTAAACAAGCAAAAGAACTTGAAAAAATAGAAAATTTAGAGAGGAGGGTAAGGTGGATCCATGTAGGATGCCACATCACTCTTCCTCAACTCCACCTCACAAGTCAAACCTCAACCCCAATGCACCATCAATTGGTGGGTGAGAGAAATGAGAATCTAGTTATACACACAATCCAAGGCCACTCTCCCTAAGGAAAAAATTAATTACATGAAAGAAAGTGCAATAAAATTTTACCTTTTTGTCTTCCCAAAACACCTAACGGGTCTATTTTTACCCCCTAACCCATAGGTAGGGTTGGTATGGAAATTTAATAGGTGCGGGACAAGTTTAATGTATCCTAGAAGCCTTCAAAATTGTCCCTTGGGGGAAAATTTGAATTTCCATGAAGGGGTAGAGTGTACAACATTCAAAATCTCAAGCACTCAACTTACAACACAAAACGTAGGAGCCATTTAGTCTAATAAATTAATTATTTTCACGCATACAAAATTAGTTTAGAATAAGATTAATTAACTAAAATAAGACACCTAAACTCATTAAAGAAAAAAGGGAATATACACCAAAATCTAAATAATTAATACAATAAAATACATTATTAAAAATCAAATACTAATATTAAATAAAGGAAACTAAATAAAAGACAACACATAACCCCTTGGTCATAATTAGAGGTGATCCCCCCAAGGGAACCGCCTCAAAACAATTCTAACACACATACACAAAAATACATGTTGCCATGGTGACCCTTGTTGAATTCATCTAGCATTCCAATGTGGTTGGTCTCCAATCCCCTATTTTTTTGTTGTGAATATAATTAAATGCAAAACACAATACCTCCTTCAGCCTTATGGTCAAGTCAAAACATCCAAGATAAAATATACAATATAATTCCACAATCATCTACATATGCATCATATCATCATCTAGAAAATTACGATATCATTTACAATTTCTAACAACCTCTTGATTCTACATTTCATCAATATCAATAGGATCATAAAATTAGTTCAATTATCAAGATCTACATAATGTGACGAAATTATTGCATGTCAAAAATATATATAGCCATGTCAATAACATATCATCGTCAATATAAAAATATCTCTAAAAGTCCACACACATCATACTAATAATAAAAAACCAACAATAGTCTCAGTATATCTAACATCTACATCATGCTAAGTCAGAATAATACAATTGTCCATAAGTAGAGTCAATAGTATCGAAATCAGTAGAAATAAATATCCACGGGAAGTGGGCACTACAATATGGAGGATGTTGAAAATGACCGTGGAAAATGGCTTCCACCCTAATATTTAGATTTTATTGGAAACTTCTATGGCATTTAAACAAAACTAGACCATTTCGTGCATACTCGGCTATGATGGCACTCTGTGAGATGAAATCTAGCTGAAGTTTTTCTTTGCAATTCCTTCTAGCATCTTCATACACACCATTCTGATCATATTAAGTAAGCAACAAATTTTCAAGAGACCACGTTTTTTTTCAAGTAATAAGTAAAAAAATTCATGTTCCTTGAGTTATCTTTCACATTTCCATACCAATCCGCCAAAGAAATTGCATTTGTAATGCCTTAGAGGCATCTAGATCTAGGTTTCAAGATCTCATTGGGCATCATTCAAGGAAATTCTTGCAAGGTTGAAAGAAAAAGGACAAGAAATGAGTTTTTATGTAGAGGACGAGTGAAAGAGAAAAAAATTATATCACCTGCATTTTACAGACACAAATACAAAACTAAAAGTACCAAAATTAAAAAAAATGACTTCCATTATAGTACACATGACACTAGAGGAGATCACTTAGGAAAACACATAACACATGATATATTTTAACAACAATTAACCAACATAGACAACATAAAACCATGTGATACACATCAATGCCACCCCTTTTGTTTTTCATATGACAAGGTACAACATAAAAATTAAATAATAGTATAATCTTATAAATAGGATCTTCCGATGACACAATACTTTAATAATTTCATAATTATTACAATGATGATTCGGTATTTAACTTAAGTTTTAGAAAGTATCATAGTATGTGAATCGCACATTCATTTTTTTGTTTCTATATTTACTTTTATATTGTTAAATATTTAACTTAAGGTGTAACTCATTGAATTAGAATCATCTACATTATTTCAATTATTTTTTTAATTCACTCGTTTGTTAATAGGGTATTTATCTAGACATAAGGATGTACACATACAAACAAGGATACCATTCATGACAACACACTTCCCTAGTTTACAATTTCATTACCTCTATCTTTCGTTATTGACATTAATTGTTGAAAAATCACTTATCATGCGGTTTTTCATTCTTCTGAAAACTATACTATGTTATCCTTAATTTACTTAACAATACACTTGTAGTTACTCCTTCTAGCTTTCCTTGTTTCCCCCCTCATGTAATAGAACGATCTGATGTGATGGTTGATAGGAACATATTCACTCACATTAGCCACTAGTGTTTGTTCTAAGGTTTTGTCTTTCAACATGCAAAATTGGTTGGTTTTGCAATTTATGTCAGTTGTCATAAGGAAACTTCACATGAAACTAGTGAGTTTTATTATTTCAAGAGTGAAAAGATTGCACGTTCTTTCCAGATTAACATTTTAGTTCTAAGGTTAGTCTATTTTGTTTTACATTATGAAAACTAACCATGTATCCCATCTACTTCACTAAATTTTTTAGCCATCAAGGTACTCATGGGTATGATTTGACACTCCACTAGGTTTAGATTACTTAAAATTTAAGCATCAGATGTGTTTTATAGGAAGATGTTCAATTATAATTTTACACACCCTACTAAGGTCACAACTAGAGTTATTGTACACCCTTATTTCAAAAATCATCTTATAACTCTATGTACATTCGATATTTCTTGTAAATTTGACACTATTGTTTGAAGGATGGGGGTTAAAGGGTATTAACATTGAGTATTCTCATGAGTAGGTATCTAAAACATAGGACCTATTTCAAACATTTATATTAATCTTAAAATGATTTCACTTTATTTGATTTAATTAGTATTTTAAATTTTTTTGAGTAACCAATTTAATGAAAATAACATTTTCATGCTCATGATCCACTAGCTATAGTCCTAGGAAATTTCCCCCAAAAAATATCATCTAGTTTCACAACATACATCCATTACACACTAGGAAAAGTAGGGAGCAAGGGGAATACACCTTCATCTAAATGACTACGGTTCACATAGAGATAACACATTGTGGATTTAGTCCCTTGCCACAATATGGTTTAAACACATTATATGGACAATGTAGAATTCACTTTTTTCTTGGCATACCAATTATGGTTACATTCCCACAAACTAATCATAATTTAAGAAGTTGCTAAGTTTCAAAATTAACTTTGAGTATTACACCAAAGGACCCAAACAATAATACAAATTGGTTATCAAATTTACTTATGATCCCAACTCTTACAGATGACTTCCAAGGTTTTTTGGTGATCTTCCTCAATCCTCATGTGTCTCAGCCTAAGAGGGTTGTATATTATGCTTGAAGTTGGTTTCCTATGGATCACTACATTAAGAGAAAACATTCTCATTACTACACACACGATTTCAAAACCTTGGAGTGAACCACATACTCAACGAAAAATAGGACCATGTCTTTTCAAATCGTCGGGTCCACGATGATGCCACTAATCGTATGGGTTTTGGTGAGAAAACTCAAACTAGGGATCCCATTTACTTAAGGTAGGATGTGTCATAGAGTTTGAATAATTAAGTTCATGCTAAGGTTGTAGTTTTATATGTTACAAGAATCACATAGGAAGAATAGTTATGAATGATGTTTTTACTAGAGTTGACTGGTTTGTTAGATTTTTTTATTACATTTTCAAAGGAAGAAACATAGCACCAATTATCTAATCATCAATTACACATTGAATTATCACAATAAGCTATTAAGTTCAATTTATTTTAACACAATATCCAAATTTTACAATACTAAACTTGGAATCAAATAACAACCATATTTAGATGAACTGTTTCCATAAACATTAGCATAAAAAAATGTTACAAAACATCAATAATACACTCTTCAGTGCTCCAAAAAATGTGAAATACCCTCTACAATTTCACTTAACTTATCTATCTAATCCCTTTTTTAGTATATGTAAATTTGGATCAAAAGAAAACTCATAGTTAAATGTACAATTCTCAATGCACACCTAAAACTAGCATCTAATACATATTACCAAATATTGATAAGAAGTCTTTAATGTAACATAGATATGCATATATATATATATATATATATATATATATATTACTAACATACATAGATTACAATAATACACAATGAGTTACAATCACATTGTTTCACCATCCTACTTGCATCCTACAAAACTATGTGAGTATACAATCAATGATAAATTAATGGTGTGGCATCCACCGAGATCCAAAATAATTAGCATATTTTATTTCCCATTTACACAATAATTATAATTTTCATTTGAAAGGAGAGAGTTAGAGACACATATTTATTTCATTTCATTTCACTTTTTTTCCTAATCAAGGAAAGAGAACAATTATTTTGAAGCCATTGGTCCTAATTGACCTAGTTGTAAATGATCAAAAGTTAGCTCGAGGGCCCAAAAAACCACATATAAAATTGAAGTTCATTACGTGAACACGCAATGAGAAATTTTGTAAAAGTTCCCCTATATATGGTGAATTCACTAGAGTCAAGAGGACTAAAAATTGGCAATCATTTGTTATATGTTGACAGGATTTCTAGAGCCACTGGTTGCAATTGGTACAGTTTGAGCTAGTCAAATTGTGATTGGAGGCCTATAAAATACCTTAGTCAAACTAACTAGGAATGTTCTTTTCTCGAATTGAAAAATATAGGAAATTTTCTTGTAAAAATAATAGAGGTTTATAAAGGTGGACAAACATTTTGATGTCTAGTGTTCAAACAGTGAGCCGATACGAAATCCAACTTTCCAATTTTAATAACTTCCAACCACAAATAAAGTAACAAGGCTTCTGGGGAGAAAAAAGAGAGTATAAATGGTCAATGGGGGTCAAACTTAAAACTTGAGAAAACTATTCTCATAACAAGCAACATAAATGAGACTTTACATCCCTTTGTCAGTTTTCAGAAGGTTTCTTTGTAGGTCTAGAATATCATGATTTACTAGCTTTTAGAATGGAACAATTAGTGGGTTTACAAGGGAACAAATAAAACTTTTCAATAAAAGGGTGTCACAACTATCTAATATGATTACAAAGTTTTCCATATCATGTTTGGAGGAGGGTTTGAGTTTGTGCTTGACTACCAAGTGTTATTCAGGTTACATAAGTGCTTGATGACGTTTTACTTTTTGCAAAAAAATTTTAGAAAATGTTTGAATGTCTGATAATCCAAGTGTTTTAAATTTATTAATATACAAATTTAAAACTAAATTACAATAACTATTAAGGATAAGGTGAGATAAACCATGCCTAGAAATGATGAGCAAAGTGGGTATGTGGGGCTCCAAGTGGTTTACTCTCGCAATCCATTGAGACCAGCATTTTTGTCACATGATGCCAAATAGTCACATGAAAACCAAAGCCATTCATTATACACCAATGCCTCTTAAAAACACCATTTTGTTTTTCAAGTAGTCTTCCCTCTCCGTGAGACCACATTTTCATTATGCTATATGTCCAATAATTGGAGATGTTGATTTGTGGAGCTCAATTACGTCATATTAGCATACAATATGAAACTTGTTAGAAAACACAGTAACTGACATCAGTTATGGAGGGAACGACATCAGTCAGCTATCACCGGCATCAGTCAAGTAAGGAGGAACCTAAATTGGTTACTTGTATTTGGGTGTTTTAATTAACTCATTGGAATTAGATCTATTTCTAATATTAAAGTAGATCTATTGATTGTAATGACATGGATAAGTTTTCTAAGTTTGTATACGCCTATATAAGCATGAAAGATAGGGTTTAGAAGTAAAAATTAAGAATAAATTCCAAAAATTGTTAATTATTGTGAGAATAATTGTGAGAAATAAAATTATCATAGAAGAATTAAAACCTTGAGTGAAAGATAATAATATACATCTAAGAGGTGTGGAAGATTGTAAATCTTCATTGTATATCTTGTGAAAGATTTGGATTATAGATTGGTTTTTTTTTTTGTGGATGTATCACACACTAGGTGATCCAGGTTAAATCTAGTGTTGATTTTTATCTCTTGTTTTATGTATTTCTTCTGGTAGAATATTCACTTTTATTTGCATGTATGCTTAGATATGATATATTATCTATACAACCAGTGTGCTAACCCCAACAATTGGTATTAGAGCTTTGTTTGAGGGTTTTGTGTTTCGATTGATTTACTCATAGAGGGTTTTCTGATTGAGTGGGAACTACATTAATGGAAGAAGAAAAAAAATACAAGGTAGAGAAATTTGATTGCCATAATTATCAATTATGGAATATGAAAATTGAGGATTATCTATATCAAAGAGATTTGTATTTACCGTTGGATGAGAAGTCTATACCTACAAAGATGACTGATGAAGAATGAAAGATTCTTGAAAGAAAGGCTTTATGATCTATAATATTGAGCCTAGTAGTATCTATGGCTTCCAATATTACAAAAGTGACTTTTATGGTAGGGTTAATGAAATATCTTGCTAATTTATATGAAAAACCTAGTTCTTCAAATAAAGTTTATTTGGTGAAGAAACTATTTAGTTCAAATATGCATGAAGGTGGATTTGTATCTAGTCATTTGAATGATTTTAGATTGATTGTAAATCTATTAAAATCGGTTGACATAACGTTTGATGATGAAGTGAAAGCACTTTTATTATTATGTTCTTTACATGATAGTTGGGATAACTTGGTAATGGTTTTTAGTAATACAAAATCTGCTAATAATATTTTGAAGTTTGATGATGTGGTTGCTATAATACTGAATGGAAAAATTCACAGGAAGAATACAGAGGAATCATCATCTGGGAATGCTTTGAATGTAGAAAGTAGGGGTAGGAAGAAGGAGAAATCAAAGAGTAAGAGTAATGGGAAATCAAACTCATGGGATAATAGATCTAAATGAAGAGGTAAGTGAATTACTTGTTGGAAATGTGGAAAGAAATGACATGCAAAGAAAGGTTTTTGGTCAGAGGATAAACAAAACCAACAACTAGATAAAGGTAAAGAAACAAATCTTGCTACAGCAGAGGTAATGCGAGATGCTCTTATTATTTCTTTAGAAAATAGAATTGAATCATGGGTTTTAGATTCATGAGCTTCTTTCCATGTAACCCCTAATAAGGGTTATTTCATAAATTATATCTACGAAAAATTTGGGAATTTTTATTTGGGTGATGACAAACCTTGTAGTATTACTTGTAAAGGGGAAGTTCAACAAAAATTGTAGAATGGAAATACATGGGTATTAAAAGATGTGAGGCATGTGTCAAACCTTATTTTTGTTGGGTAACTAGGTGAAGCTGGTTGCATGGTTAATTTTATAGGAGACTCTTGGAAACTCACCAAGGGTATTTTTTTTTTGGAAAGAGGTAAGAAGGTATGAACATTATATTTATCTACCCATATTACAAATTCCTTTTATGCATTGTCTACTTCAGATTCTGATGCATGTATGTTGCATAATTGGTTTGGCCATATGAGTAAAAAAGGAATGCAAATCTTAAAGGATAAAGGTAAGTTACAAGTTTTGAAACATTTAGATCTTGATTTTTGTGAGCATTTCTTTTTTGAAAAGTAAAAGAGACTGATATTTCTCAAATTTGGGGCAACTAAGAAGAATAAAAAATTGGAGTTTTTACACTCTGATGTGTGGGGACCAGATGAGGTAGCTTCTCATGGAGGATCCCCATATTATGTTACTTTCATTGATAATGCTACAATAAAGGTATGGGTTTATTGTATTTAACATAAATATGATGTTTTTGAAAATTTTAATAGATGGAAATACCTTGTTGAGAAGGAATCAAATTCAAAGTTAAAGTTTCTTAGATCTAACAATGGAGGTGAGTATTATAGCAATGATTTCAATGATTATTGTTCATTGAATGGGATATGTAGAGAAACAATGGTTCTAAGAACACCACATGAGAATGGTGTTGCAGAGATAATAAACAGGACAATCATGGACCCTACTAGAAGTTTTAGGATACATTTTGTATTTCCCTAACAGTTTTGGAAAAAACCTGTTAATACAATGGTTTATATGATTAGCTGTGTGCCTTCAAGTTCACTAGATGGAGGAATACCAGAGGAATATTGGACCGGAAAAGAGGTAGTTATTTATTTTATTAATTTTTTTGGTTCAAAAGATTTTGTGCATATTGATAAGGAAAATAGGAAAAAGTTGGATGCACAAAACAAGATATGTATTTTCATTGGTTATGGATCTAGTGATTTTGTATTCCATTTTTGGGATTTAGAGAATTCAAAAATTATTACGATTCATGATATTTAATGGAATGAAAAGAGAATGGATAGGGATGAAATTTTGGTACGCAAGAGTGAACCAGTTGAGAAGTTTGTTAATGAAAATGAATCTCAGATATTAAATTAATAACGATAGGGTTACACAGTAACTGATGTTGATTAACCCCTAACTAACATTGGTTAGCAGAATTGATATCTATTACAAAAGATCCAAACCAACATCAGTTAGCATAACTGATGTTAGTTATAGATGACTAGCGTCAATCACTGACAAATTTTTATAAAAATGTTTGAATGAGCCTCTGGTACCCCAAACTCCTGTGATAAGGTCATAAAGGGTACGAAAACCTCCAAAAACATTTAAACCTTCTCTATTTTATTTATTATTGACTGATAATAGTGAACCAGAGAGTTTTGAAGAGGAAATGTAGGATAGGACTCACGTGCAATGTGAGCATGGCATGGATGAAGAGATGGAATCCTTAGAACAGAACCAGAGTTGGGATTTGGTTAAGTTTCCAGTAGGAAATAGGACATTATAGAACAAGTGATTTTATATGATCAATGAAGAAGAGGGTGGACAAAAAAGGTACAAGGCAAGGATTGTAGTAAAGGGATTTTCACATAAAGCAGGTATTGATTTTGGTGAAATATTTTTCCTGTTGTAAAGATGACTTCTATTCGTACTATATTGATTTTAGCTACAGTAGAGGATTTTCGTTTAGAACAATTAGATGTGATGACAAATTTTGTTTATGGTGATTTGGATGACGATATTTTATATGTAGTAGTTACTTGTCTATGAACTCAAAGGTAAGGAGAAATTAGTGTGTAGGTTGAAAAAGACTCTATATGTACTCATGCAAGCTCAAAATAAATGGTACATGAGGTTTGATATATTTATGCATGAGCATGGTTACTTGAGATGTGAATCTGACCATTGTGTTTATTTAATGAATCTTTAAAATGGGAGCTATATTATTTTGTTATTGTATGTGGATGATATGCTTATTTTGGGGTTTAGTATGTAGGACATTGGTGAGCTTAAGGGAAAGTTGTCTCACACATTTTCTAGGAAGGATTTAGGAGCTGCAAATAGAATCCTTGGCATGCCAGTACAAAAAGAAAGGAATAACAAGAAATTGTATTTGTCTCAAGATAATTATATCTAGAGGGTGTTAGAAAGGTTCAAGATGTAGAATGAAAAACCTGTTAGTACACCTCTGGATGGACAATTCAAATTGAGAAAAGATCAGTGTCCTTCATCACAAGAGGATGTCTAATGCATGACACAAGTACCATATGCTTTAACAGTTTGGAGTCTCATATATGTTGTGGTTTGTACTAGACCAAACATTACACAGGTAGTGGGAGTTATGAGTAGACATATGGCCAATCCAGGTAAAGAGCATTGGAACGTAGTTTACTGGATACTCATGTATTTTAGAGGAACATGTAGCATGTAGTTATGCTATGGAGGTTTGGATATTTCATTATTTTTCTATGTTGATTTAGATATGGATGGAGATCCTGATAGTAGGAGGAACACTACTGGATATATTTTCATAGTAGGTGGGACAATGATTAACTGGATTTCAACATTGCAGAAGGTTGTGACTTTTTCTACTATAGAGGAAGAGTATGTTGTAGCTAAAGAGCCTAGCAAGGAGATGATATGGATGATTAGGTTCATGAAAGAGTTGGGAATGGAATAAGATGATTACAAATTGTTTAGTGACAGTCAGAGTGGAATTCATTTGAAAAATAAATCATCATTTCATTCAAGACCAAATCACATTCAGTTGAGGTATTGCTTTATATGTCAGCTATTGGAGGATGGTAAGTTGAATCTGGAAAAAATTCATATTAGTGAGAACCATGCGGATATCCTAACAAATTCATTAGCAAAGGAGAAGTTTTAGCTACAATCCACTTATGTTTTTCTTCAAGTTTCAGACTTGAGGAGGAAGAAACAAAGATAAGGAAGGATCCAAGATTGATGTTGTACATGCAATGTACAATAATTAATCTCCAAGTGGGATATTGTTGAGTTGTGGAGCTCAATTACTTCGGATTAGCATGTAATACGAATTTTTTTCAAAAAAATAGTAACCGACATCAGTTATGGAGGTACCAACATTGGTCAACTATGACTGATATTTTTCAGGCAAGGAGGAATACGCATCGGTTAGGGCTAACTAGTGTAAGTTACCTATGTGTGGGTGTTTTAATTAACTCATGGGAATTAGATCTATTTTTAGTGTTAAAGTAGATCTATTTATTTTAATTACCTGGCTAAGTGACCTGAGTTTGTATATACCTATATAATCATGAAATCTAGGTTTTATAAGTAAGAATTTATAAGAACTTGCAAAAGTTTATTATTATTGTGAGAATAATTATGAGAGAGAAAATTATTGGAGAAGAAGAAAAACCTTGAGTGAAAGATACTATTGTACATCTCTGAGGTGTGGAAGATTGTAAATCTTCATTGCATATCTTGTGAAATATTTTGATAATAGATTTGAATGTTTCTTGGTGGTCATAGCCCACACTGGGTGAGCCATGTTAAATCTACTTTCGATTTATATCTCTTGTTTGGTGTATCTATTCTAGTACAATATCTTCTTTTATTTTCATGTATGCTTAGATATGATATAGTATCTATATAATGGGTATGATAACCCCAAAAAGTGAGCCATATGAATGCTTCACCATTTTACATACATGTCTATCAGGGAATTTCCAGCTACAACACACAATAATAAAGTAAAAAAATGGATTTCAATTATTATTATTATTATTTTATGTGGATTTCTTACCCTATTTAAAGCTCCCATTTTGACACAAGATCGGAGTATGCAAGAAAATCAAGAGGAATATGGATTTACACCTACCAGTTGCATTTTCTTGATAGTTTCTAAGCGTTTTCAACAAACCCATTTTGTGTTTATCCTACAAGCATTGTAGTCCATAGGGAAACATTTATTTTTTGAAATATTTTCAAACAATCCACATGCGATGTATATATATACACCCATGTTTTGCATCCACCACTACCAGATCATTAGCAACTATAGATCTGACAAAATGACCTTCTTGTTATGCTAAAATGGATGTTTACGCCCTATTTCAGATCTCTTATTTTTTCAAAGACATGTAGTTGAGGATGCCTAAAAAATGAGACACCCAAGAGAGAGTGAAAGAGACAGATATTGCATAGCCATTTGTGTAGGATAGTAGGTAAAGCAATTTCAACTTCTTAATCAATACAACGACTACTCAAAAATAGAGATAACAAAGAACAAGACATTTCCTCAGAGAGAGTAAAATTGCTTCAGATATAGATACATATACAGAACCAGATTAATCAATTTTTAAATAGAAATTAAAATAGCATCAAGCCATGGTTTATTTAAAAAAAATAAACCACTTTATTAAAAATACACATCCAGATAAGGGATTTTTATAAAGCGAGATGAGGGAATACAAATGATACAAATGTATCTCCTTGCATAAAGTGGTTGAACATATTTCCACAAATTTTAGCATAGAAAGAGTTCATTTAACCATCCCCTCACATCCTTAATCACTGAAACTATCCAAAACTAATAAAATTTAGAACGTGAAATTGTGTTTCAGCATGATAAAATCATGCGGATATCAAATAGGTTTTTTTTTAATATGCAAGGAAAATGATAGGTCGTATGGCTGACAGGATGCCCATGTTCCCTGTCAGCCCACCTTCCACACTCCACCACCATCTATTAATCCCCTTAACCTTTTCAAACACTCTTAATAAATTTCTCGGAAATGCTTTCACCAGCCACACCCCATCACCCTCTATTAATCCCGTCAACCTTTGCAACCACTCTCAATAAATTTCTCTCATTTCTTTTCTTTAACTACATTTTACGAAAATATGTGGTGGCACTACAAAATTGTAGAGAAATAAGTGGAAAGGAAGGAAAGGGAACTTTTAATGCCTTAATCAAAAAAATAAATGCTTCTGATAAAAGATAAAAGAGTATGAACTAAAGAAGTGATAGTTGTCATTTACACCAAAAATGGTGCTACCTAGGATACAGTGCACACATCATATGTGCACAGAAGCAAAAGAAACAAAATCAATACAACTAAACACTAGGCATGCTTGAAGTGCCCCCTCAGATTCAATATTCTTCTTCCTCAGCTAAGTGGTAGATAGTATTTCCCCCTCGAAGGATTTTGAAGTTATTTTAGATACAGATGTAGATATAAAATAAAAAAATTAATCTATTGAGATGAGGAGGTAATTATTAACACATTTATCTCTATGCACATAACTGGTTTAACTCATGATGGGACTGAGTTTTAGGAAGGATAGAGATATTTTTAGCAAAGTTCCCATAACATTTTTTTATTTGATTATTAGTGTTTATACTCAGTACAACTATCCAATTACATCTAGATTACAATGTTAACTAGGATTTTATCATGGTTGGTCCTCCAGATCTTGAAAAAAATTATTTTTTTATTATGCAACAAAAATGACAAGTCTTAAAATGCATTTAGGCTATGTCCTTCTCCATGTTATAATAAAAAAGGTTTCCCATACACTACTAACCTGAAAACCCCCTTCATATGCTATGATGGATGAGCATACCTTTTTTAAAAAAACTTATTTGGCATAGCTTGGGGAAAGGAACATTGAAAAAGTTAGTGGAATTAGACTTTTCACGTCGAAATTGGATTGTAAGAAATGTGGGGGCACTACATCTCCTTCACCTTATAAGATAATTGTCCTTGATGTAAAACAACACTGAAGATCAAAGGCTATGTTGGTGAGAAATTTAAGAATGACATGCATCATTTAATGAAACAACTTGTCAGTATAATGCGACCAGAAGGGAACAAACTAATTTTATTACTATCTAAAATTTTAATGTTCTGTGAAGATTAGTACTTCTCTTTTACTTTATTACTCACAAATTTTCCTTTAAATTATTTCTTAATCTCAAGATCTTAATATTTCATTCTTTAACATTTCAATTATCTTATGTTTGTGGGTACCCGATAGTAATTGTCCTCAATATGTCACACAAAACTCAACACAACAAAAATGATGGACGCGACATCTTGCTACATACTTTAATGATTATATCACTTCACAAGACCTCTAATTCCACAATGGAAAAATAAAAAATAGTCCACATAACAAATAATTTCCAACAATTATGTCATAGGAATAAATCCAACACACACGTGACTAAAAATAGAATCAACACGTTGATACATATACAAATGGTATCACATGACCTAAAGAAAATGGATATACCAACACATTCTCATGACAATATCCAATAGTACAAACTAACAAAGAGGAGCATCAAACCTCAATTATAACAATGCCTAACAATACTCACAAGAGTATAGTTAATTCATAATACAATCTCCCAAAACCTCCTAAAACGTAACAAAACAATTGTATATATCTCTGAAAGCATCACAAAACAACCCCATATACCTCCCAAAGAATTAAAAAAAAACTCCATATACCTCCTAAAGGTAAATAATCATAGTGCCAAAACCAAGCCAGGTCACTCACCATAGAGCCTTGTCTCCTTATTTCTCCATATTGGGTCACTCAACAATAGATCACCATCTCCATATTTCTCCCTATTGGGTCACTCAACCATAGATCCCCATCTCCTTATTTCTCCATTTAATGAGGTCGGGTAACCTTATGGCCTTAGGGACATAGATCTCCATCACCCAACCCAAGTGGCATAGTAACCTATAGTTCGAAAAATACACAACCCTATGATCCCCCTTAGGGCATACCCCTATACAACGAAGCATGTCCATAGGTATAACCACTCCATGAATCCAATGACCCTATCCCAACTCATAATGACATTAGAACCAACATAATAATCCATTTAAAATGCCAAGTGCAAAAAATCATAAGCCTCAGGCTAGGCTAGAAAACATTTTAACTAGAAAATCAATTTTCAAACTATTCAAAACAAGTGGCTAAATATAAACATTAATGAAAAGTCCTTTGTTAAGCACACATCAACTTATATTACCAAAATTTAAGAATATATCAATCAATAAAAGTATTAGTTTTTTCAAGAAAAGAGAAGAATGTCAATTACGAATAAAAATATGAGTTTAGAAATATCACATTACAATCACTACATGGCCCTTCCGCGGACATCAAATGGGTACTCATCGAGTAGTTGGCACTTGTATATCAAGCCTTATCTCATAAAAATACATATAACAAGAAATGATAATATCTCCATATATCTCACAATCACATATATGGGGATCCAGATAGTCAAAATCACATATGAAAGATAAGGAAACTCTAGCTTGCATAAGTTGATCCTAAGGTGGTGTGCATCCACAATATACTGAGCAAGCTCAAAGTAGACTAAATAGATAGAAGTGGGTTTTAAGTCTACATGAGACTCCACTTCCTAACATGTAATCGGCTCAAGGTTATGAAAACCTGGTCCATTCCTCCTCTCTCCACACATACACTCTTAACGATTACCTCCCTTATGGTATTCTAATGTAAGGTATAAAACATAACACATAACTACATTACTAACATAATGTTTTTTACAAAAAATAACCACAATGTCTTTCCACCATGTGTAATTATAGGCTATAACACCACAATGTTCTACAACTTAAAACACATAATATTTCCAGACAATGCACCAAAAGGGAAATTACCATACAACTGGGGACATATGATCATTGTATGACCCTATTTCAAGACACACATTTTATCACATAACACATGAATATATAGAAATGAAGAATATAGTGGTTAATTCCAGTACGTATACACAGTTACAAAATAGCTATCATGAAATACATCATGATACATAATAAGACGGTGGCCACAATACAAGATGATAAAAAATATTAGGAACCAAACCTTGGTACACAACACCTTGATACAAATACACATATCAAAAAATTAAGAAACACCACAAAAATTTAACCATTCACATTAGTTTTTTTTTCACCCAACAAGGTGGGATCATACGGGTATTACACATTTAATCCATGAGAATAAGACAACTCTCATCACCATACACATCGACAACAAAGATAGTGCACACCAAGTGGAAAGAAAACAAAGACATTCAAATTATCACAATTACAAGTTATCACATTGCACTTCCCATATCCTCCACCACCATGCATAACCATCACAAATGTGACACCAATACCAATATCATGAACCTCCGCTCTAATACCAATACAAGACCAACAAATGTGACACAAAAATACAACAGTAAAAATAATGGAATAATTTTTTTTTTACTTACATTGTTTTATACATGACAACACAAGGGATTTCTTAGGAAATCACATAACACATGATACACTTGAAAAAAAAACTATCCCACATAGATAACAAGAAAAATACATGATGCACATCCAATCCACCTTTCACCATATGATACGGCACAACATAAAAATTTAACTACAGTAGAACTCCCGTAGAGGCACTATCCATGACACAACACATACCCAATTTACATATTTATTACTTTCATATTTTGTTATTGACCTTAATAATTTGAAAATCACTTATCATGCAGTCCTTATTTCTTATTTTAACTAGATTACATTATCCTTATTTTACATGACATTTCACTTATAATTATTCCCTCTAATTTTGTTTGTTTCCCTTATCGCAATAGAATGATGTAGCATAATTGTTTATATTAACATATTTTCACATATGAGACTACTAGTGTTTTTTCTTAGGATTTTTTTTTCTAAGTTTCATGTTTTTTGGTTTTGCAATTTGTCTTAGTTATATCATGGAATGTTCACATGAAGCAAAGGAAGTTCACTACTTTAAGAGTAAATAGATTACGTGTTCATTTAATAATAGCATTTAAGCCCTAAAGTTACACTATTTTTCTTTAATTTTTAATGACTAATCATACATTTTTACTACTTCCCTTATATAGTTAGTTCGCAATGATCATGATACGTAGCAGAAGATTTGTCTCAAGTTAAAAGGGTGAGTCCTACAATTTATTTTTTTAATATTGTTTAAACCCACATTTAGGGGTGTCGTGATTATGTTCATCCCTTACATATCATAATTTTCCTCATTTAATGTGTGAAATTATCACCAAGGAAAAATTATTATACTTTGTATTTGTTATAAAAATCATCTTAGTCCTCTTAGATTGTTGACATCATTCAAGTGTATTTGACAATAAATCAGTTCCAAAATATCCTCTCATGTTCCTATAACCCTTACATCATTACATTGACCTCATGATAACTTATTTTTATCTCAAAAATGGTTCCTTTTTTTCCTTTACTTAATCACTAATATCCTAAGGATTATGGTTTCACACTTAAGAAATTTTTGATAATTCATAACAAATTTAAGAGTTATATGTGTATTACAAGGTGATATGATATTATAATTCTTGTACACCGTATGATCCTCTGATGAATACCTTCTCACTTGAAAAATTATATTCATGTGTAGTTTTCCCTAATTCTCATAAGAGGTCAATTTTTCATTAATTTCCATTATCACCTAAAAGGGCTTAAACCCTTCAAATAGGAAAAACTAGATAAAAAATTATGCTCACCCCATAACTTATACACAACTAGAACACTCCTACCATTATAACACCCCTATTTGTGAAGAGAATGGGATTGCAACTCATAGGTCTCATACCCAAGTATTTTACAATTTCAATTCCACTCATTTTCTAAAACATAATTTCATATTTACATAAAATGCTTATTACTACGTCTATGGGATGAATCATGAGATTTAATTTACATTAGGTTCAACACCTTAGTAGGATCATTTGTTATGGTTTATTCTAGATACAAGATTTGTAGAGCAAAACACAAGGGCACAACCTAGCATCATGTGATTTTCTTGAAACACGACACCTGAGAGAAGAAATATTAGTTTGTAAACTCTTGCACCCGTAACTAGGATGGTCATGGTCAAAGTACAAATCAATCAATCTAGATGAATA
Organism: Taxus chinensis; assembly: GCA_019776745.2. Classification (NCBI taxonomy): domain Eukaryota; kingdom Viridiplantae; phylum Streptophyta; class Pinopsida; order Cupressales; family Taxaceae; genus Taxus; species Taxus chinensis. The sequence continues at coordinate 413,320,032 of CM034155.1, read as the reverse complement.
TATCAAGTTGCTCTCAACTTTATAGTGTCAAATCTAACCTACTAGTTATGTAATAATCGAGGGAAGATGAAAGATTGAAGGATTTTAAAGCACAATTGCATTTTCATTTATAAAGAGATAGTTCTTGCTTCCATTAATGATGTAAGTTTCATAACATAGCTATAAATGAAGTCAAGAAGAGCATTAAGTAATATTTGCATAACACTTAAAACTTGAAAATAAGGAACAATTACAACTTTTTTTAAACTTCATTTATGACAAGGACAATATTTTATTTGAAAGAAGATACTAAAATGGAACTTTAATGCAAACGTAATAATATGCACACACACAGACATATTATCATCGCATATATATTACAACAATACACAAATGAGTTACAACCACACCATTTCACCGTCTAATTATTCCCTATAAAACCATGTGAGCATGAGTAAGAGAATAATTGTTGGCTTAACATCCACCTAAATCTAGTATAATTATAATATTTAGATTTCCCTTTAAATAATAATAATAATGCACACACAACAAGAGAGGGTTAGGTACATATATATATTTCATTTCATTTTATATCCTATCCAAGGGAGGAGATGGAAAGAGATAGTTAAGAAAGAGAAACACTATTTTTCCAAAAGTAAGATTTCACACAACAAACCACAAGATAGAGTTTTCATACAACTATTTCTAAGTTTTAAAAAGTTTTCACAATAGTTTATAATCTTCACTAGGATCCCGCAACCTTATTTTACATTTTTATAATAGCTATAAAATGTCTAAATTTTTCTTAGAAGTTGAGGAACCACATTAAAAAAATGTCTTCCTCTAGGAAATCACACAAAAGTTAAGTTCCATTGTGTACTCTTATATACCAAGAAATTACATGAACTTTACAGAATTCAGAACTAACAAATAGTTTATAATTTGTGGCTAGTTTTCCCGAGGGCTTGGAAACTATGTTTGAAAATAAATATTCAAACAAATAGACCAAATATTTTAAGTCGTAAGTGGGCAAGTTGCAAATAGACCAAATATTTTCCCGAGGGCTTGGAAACTATGTTTGAAAATAAATTTTAATGGATGAACACGCAATACAAAATTTTCTACATGATATTTTATTTGTGGAGAATTCACTAGAGTCAATATAACTAATAACTCAAAAATGAGTTAAAAACAACGAAATACTTTCCTAGGCCACCAGTTGTAATCAATCCTCTATGACCTATTCAAACTGTGACCGGAGGCCTGCAAAACCCCTCTGCTAAACTAGAAATAATTTTTCTTTCCCGAAACTGAAAGTTGTAAGAAATTTTCAAGTTGAAATAATAAAGGTTTATGAAGGCGGAAAATCATTCATTCGCTCAAGGTCCAAATATGGAGGTGAAACAGACACCAACTTTTCACTTTTACCAGCTCCCTAAAACTACAAAATGGGATACCAGGGGTCCTAGAGGGAAGAAAAGAGAAAAAAAGAGGCAAATGAAGGTCGATCTAGTGCTTGAGGCGAGTCTCTACATAACAAGGAAAACATACAATACCTAACATCTCTTTTATGGAGTTCATAATGTTGTTTTGCAAATCTATGAATTTGGTGTTTTTTTAACTTTACAAGTAAAACAAAAAATAACTTGTTTAATTTAAGAATCATCTAAATCAAAATATTACCCATGGACACGATCACCTATTTCTAATAGCTTTGGTTATCAACATATAAGATTGTGGTAGCGAACATGGTTAATGGACAAGGTGTAGATTAGATACATAACTCACAAGGTGGAATTGTGTTGTTTTACACTATATACATTATGTTAAATATCCAATTGTTTAATCATCTAATGGTTTGATATTTCTATTATATTGCAAATTAATAACCAAATTATTCAAAAATTATAAAATATTAAGGTAAGCAGACCATGCATGGCAATACTAGCATTCATAGTGCAGGTGGTGCTCCATGTGGTTTCATCTGCATTCCAAAAGGCTCTAATTTTCTTTTAACATTCAATCAAATAGTCCCCATACATCCACAAACCTTACATTTTTTACCATTCAAGAAAATATCGAAGGCCACTTTTGCACTAACCCACTAAGCGCAAGGAGCTCTACTAAACCAATGAACATCCATAAAATAAACCAAGTAGCTATAATTCCAATCAAAGCTTCTAGCCACATAAAACATGTCATCATTCAAATAAATTATCCCCTACGAACATAGTGCATGCCATATTCAAACTACAATACATCTTGCCAAAAAAATAAAGCCAATATGGCCGCAAACACTTTCAAGGTGTGACCGAAGCCCCAACTTACCAACTTTAGTGCTTATGCGGTCCCAAGACAATGAAGCAACCAAATAACCATCAGGTGATATGCTTATATGGTCCATTGAACTATTCCACCATCCCCGAATTGATACAAAATATTGAGGATACTGGAAATGGCCTTGGAAAATGGCTTCCCCCTACTAGTTGTATTTTTTTGGAAGCTTTTATGGCATTTAAACAAAAATGGACAATTTTGTGGATACCCTACTACAACAACACTCCATGAGTTGACACCTACTATAATAACACTCCATGAGATGACATCTAGTTGTAGTGTTTCTTTGCAAAGCCTTCCAGCCTCCTCATAAACACCATTCTAAGCATATTAAGTAAGCAACGCATTTTCAAGAGACCATGTTTTGTTTTTTTAGTAATAAGTAAAACATTTCACATCGCTTGAGTTATCTTTCACATTTCCATACCCATCAACAAGATCACTTGGAACTGTAATGGATTGTAAGAATATAGATCTCGTTTGCAAGATCTTGTTTGGTGTAATTGAAGGAAATGCTAACAAGGATGAATTGTAAAGGAAAAATAGAGAGTTTTTATGTATAGGAAGAGTGAAAGAGACAAACTTGTAAAGAATAAGTGGAAAGGTAGGAAAGGGAACTTTCAACACCTTAATCAAAACAATAACTACTCGGGATAAAAGATAAAAGAGAAGGAAATAAGGAAGTTATATTTGTCATTTATAGCGAGAATGGTGCTACCAACGTTACAGTGTAAACATCATATGTGCACAAACGTAAAAAAATTAAAATCAATAAAACTAAGCCCTACGCATGCCTGAAGTGCCCCTTCAACTTAAATATCATTTTTCCTCAGCTAAGTAGAAGATAGGATTTCCCCTTCAGATGAATTTTAACCCATTTAGATACAGATGTAGATCGAAATAAAATAATTTTAATATAGTGATATGAGGAGGTAGTGGTTTACATGTTTATCTCTATGCGTAGAGCTGATTTAACTCACGATGGGACAGATTTTAGGGCAGCTAGAGCTCTATTTAGAAGAGTTCCCATAATGTTTTTTTTATGTTATTATAATTGTTTTCACTCACTGCAACTATCCAATTATTGCTAAATTAAAATGTTAACTTGGTTTTTAGCGTGGTTTCTCCGGATCTTGAATAAAGTGTTTATTTTTTATGAATGGAAAATTACAAGTCTGAAAAGTTATTTAAGATATGCCACTCTCCATGTTCTGCTGAAAAATGTGCCCCATACGCTGCTAACCTGATAGCCCCCTTCCTATGCTATGATGGATGACCATACACTATTTAAAAACTCCTATTTGACATGGCTATGGGAAAGGGATGCTAACAAAGTTAGTGGAGTCAAACTTTCCACTAGGCTATTGCGTTGTGAGAAATATGGGGGCACTATTGGAAGAAGATAAGAGTAGTGATATGTCTATCAAGCCATTAGGGAATAGCCCAAGAATTTTTCACAACAATACTCATGAAAAAAGGTAGTAGAATTCTTCTCAATACATGATTACATCATTAAAAAAATTACAATCAATTATGTGCGTTTTGGTTTTAAATACTATATTTATATAGTAATTTATTTTGAATGTGGGTCAAATGACTACCCAAAGTGTGATAATTTATGACCTTTATTTAGTCTGTGACCATTGATTAACAAATTTGTTTAATTTCAATTGGGTTGGAATTTTACAATGTTAAAATAATGTAAGGATACGCATGGTTTGGGTATTGGTTTTTGGAAGGGTGAATATCCATACTTTTATTGTTTTGGAAAAAGTAAAATTATATACATATTGGACATTGGACATTTATATTTTGTTAAGAAAACCTCTATGAGAGTCTACAACTCAAAAACCTGGCACAAACATTTGTACTTAATTAGATGTAACTAATCACTCCATACTAAATATTTCCTTGCACTAAGCTACCATTATTAAAGAATTTTTTTCTCTAAAATTTGTTTAGAATTTTTTAATATCCATGTCACCCATACACATTTGTTTACCACACTTTATGAATCAATTATAATTGAATTAACACTGTAACATTTTGTTTTTTCCTTAAATGATTAATTTATTTAAGTGTCACACATGAATGTGTAACAGTCATATGAATTTTTATTTTTATTTTGACCGACAGTTAATAAATAATGAAATTTGTTTGTGTTTTTTTCTTTTGGGACTATCATCGTCTTCTTTTTTTCTATATATATATAAAACTATTTTTTTGGAAACTGAAACAATTTCACATTGTAACATATTTCATCGTTTTCTACTTCCGTGGGTTCACGGGCCCACACCTTCAAACTCTACCTTTTTGAAAAAGAGCGAAAAAAATCTTAAGTTTCCCTACTGGCCCGCCTTTGGTAAAATTGTCTTCCCTAGGCCTGTTGGCCCACATTTGGAAATATTTTCTCCCTCAGGCCCACAGGCCCACCTTTGGAAAAAAATTCCTCCCCAAGTCCGTCGGCCTGTAACTTAAGAAATATGAAGAGTTAGGAGGATTTGTTAATATCATTGGAAAGAAGAAGAAATTTCCTATCTAATGGAAATATTTTCTTGAAACCTTAAGTGCATTAAATATGTGAAAAATCAAGCTGAAGTGCAAAGATGAGTTTGAGATTGGGTAAGTTGGAAATTACCCCTTTTTAACTTACATGAGTAACTCTAGAGCATGGGTTTCCCTTTTTTAAGGGTCACGCTAGGGGACAAGATTTTTTTTTAACCCATGTAAATAGGACCTTGGTTTTTGTTTAGATGCAGTAAAATTAAATACCTTGGGCATTTAATTGTTTTTGCCCTTTTGACACTCTAAAATTAATTAAGGAACATTTAAATAGAGTGTTAATTTAATTATTTATTAAATTAACACCTAAGAGAAATTTAACTATATTGGATTAATTTCACTCTTTAATTTTGTGATGTGGATTTAATATTTGTTATAACGGGAAATTTTTATTTATTAATTATAATTGACTTTGAATGTTTGTTGTGACAACCGTTGCTTAAATCTTGGTAGTGGTCATGCTTTTCAAAGGAAATAAAAAAACATTATTCCATAAATTTTCTATCAAAACCTAAGTTTTTCTTGGGTCTCGAGTGGTCATTTTAGTGGGCATTACATAGATATTGCCATATTTTTTATATTGATTTGGAACAAAAATTTGTATAAAATCTCTAATGTTCAAATATATAGAGAAACTAGCATTTTAAATAATTGTGGAATATTTAAAATCATGAAAATTATGGAACATTTACATTTTGTAAAAAATGTGGTTAATATACACTAGCAAAGAGTGTAGGCTAGCTATAATTTTTTTATATTATGGAGCATCAAAAATCAAACAAATTGTGGACCAGTAACAATAATAGATGAAATTGTAGATGACCTACAAATTCAAATCCACATTTTTAATTCTTACAATTCCTTATAGCCACAAAAACAATGTAGACAAATTGTTTTGAAAAGGTTTGTTTGTTGTGTGTGTGTGTGTGTGTGTGTGTGTGTGTGTGTGTGTGTGTGTGTGGCTATAGCGGTTTTATTGGAAAAAGAAGCACAACGTGGAGGAAATAAAATAGTGGTCGCCAGTTTTTTAGAGTGAGGTTTACATATATAGGTGGTTTTCCACCCCACCCTACCCACATTGTATTTCCCTTACGGCCGTGTATGCCTATATATATATATATATATATATATATATATATATACAACATAGGGTGTGTGTATATATATATATATAAGTTCTAATAGGGGTTTCATCGGAAAAAGAAGCACAACACGGAGGAAATAAAAAAATGGTCACGGGTTGTTTGGAGAGAGGTTTGTCTATAAAGGTGGTTTTCCACCCCACCCTACCCACATTTTATTTCCCTTATGACTATGCATGCCTATGTGGCTTAAACAATAAAAAAATAATTTTTTTCTATTAATATAAATATTTTTATATTAAACTTCCACTGATTCCAAACATAGTATTTCTATACTAAAATTAATTTAATAAGATATATACATACATACATAAATACATACATACATACATATATATATGTTTATAGATAAATTTCTTAAAATAGATATATTTAAATTTGTATTTATTTTTTTGTTTTATTTCTAATTTAACAAATCTATCAATTCAAACTTATTTATATAACAACAATAAGGGCCAATGTGGTTGTTATATATATATATATATATATATATATATATATATTCATTTATGAGGGATAGTTGAACTAATAACCTATATAATCAATCCACATGTAAGTAAAGAAGATAACATGTTATGGTTGAAAAACACAATATGTAAAATTTTCTCTTTATAACATTGTATAAGATTTGACTAGAACACAACAATCTAACTCACTCCATTTTACATTCTATTCTGAAGAAAAACAAATTATAACATAATTAAATGAAACTTCTTCCTTTCTCTTTTTAAATCAAAATTGCCAGCAATACAAAAAGGGAAAATCAGCATATACTTTCCATACAAAAAACAATAATTTTAAAATGAATATATCATAAAACTTATAAATAAAGGTCCATATTTGAAATAACTTCATTTGAGTTACAATACCATATCAAAGTTCTTATTTCAACTATAATGATAAAATTTTGATAAATACATTTATAAGAAACTACTCCATTAAAATGTATGAGTTACAAGTCTTCCACTCTAAGTGGAAACAACATGGCCAAATTTACAACATAGAAATTCTTCGATAGGCTAAAATACAAAAGTCTTCATATCAATATCATCTTCCAACGTCATATTTTAAAATTTTGACTCTTTCATCTCTTCACTTTTTAATCACAATACAAGAAAAGGGGAATAGGTGACACTCTCCGCCCAACCTTTATTCCAATAAAAGGAAAAGTCATCCTTCTTATAGGAACGTGAGACCCAACCATAAAACAATAGGGTGAGTTTGCAAGTTTTACAACTTGACAATTATAGTGGCTTCCACAAAACATACAATCCACAAATTCAAATTAAAAAATAGATAAAAGATTTTTAATTTTCCAATAAACACATAGGCTTGACAAAAACCGAAAGGAGAAAGGAATTATGGTAACCACCTCCTTTTATCTCCCAATTGAAATATGGGTTCCACCCAAAAACCTCCATGTGAGCATAAAAAAATACTCAATTACATCCATATCTCTCACATGCAAATATGCAAAATGTGGCAATGTTTCCCTTTTCTCTCCCCATAGTTGGAACACCTTAATCACTCTCCCTCCAAAATGCATGCCTCAAAACTCCCTTTTCCCTCCCCAATGGACCCATTTTACATATCTCACACCATTCTTAGGGTCAAAATATACCCAATCCCATGCAAAAACACATAAATCAATTCACAACACACAATCCTACACTGAAACAATCCCATGTTTCTCAATCAAAACATATGTAATAATAAATCAAACGTGTAAGATGATACCTTTCCATTACAAGATTCCAATATTCACATCACAAGCTTTAACCCAAGAAAAATCCCCCAAAAAGAATATCCCAAAATCTCCATGTAAGAATCACATAGGGACGTGTCTCACCCTAGGAAACCTAGGTAGTTTCCTAGGGTGCAAAAAAAAGAGGGCGCCATATTTTCCAAAAAAAATCTAGTTTTCAGGTCGGCTTGGCATTCCGAGTTGGCTAAGAATTGTTTAAATTTTTACCAAAAAAATGATATTAAATGCCCACTCCCAGTGACAGACCCCACTACAGTTTCAAATAATAAATTCATGATTCACAAATCTCAATTTCTCAACTAACAACACTGTTTTAGTTTAAAAGTTAGAGATGGAGATAGATCACAATGAGAGTTGAAACTACATAGGACACTGTAGTAAGTACAGTGTCAAGTTCATTTTTTAGGTTTTTGTTCTCTAAATCTCCTACGGCTGCATCGAGTGATACTTCATGAATCATATAGATACTGTAACTAATCTTCATCTATTCCAAAGTGAATCCAAGGACCAAACTGAAAGTCTACTGTCTGAAACAACTAGTATATCTCCATATCTAAAAGACTTTAGTTCTGACTAAATGAGAATCTCTTATCTCCTCAATCGAATCAATGAATCATGATATCATCTTATCATTAAATTATAAATTGTTTACATATCACGAGCCATGAAGATCACCTAGGAGTAGTCAATCCAGATCTAAAATGAAAAATTTGTGGCTTGTGTAGCAAGAAAATAAGAAAATGATTCACAAAGAGATCACCATCCAATGTAGAATAGGAGCTGCAGGGGTCACCATTGCCATTGTTGAGAGGATATCCATAAATATACGGTAATGGTGCCTGATACAAGGATTCTTGTGGATGTTCAGTCAAGGAAATTTCAAACAGATCTGATTTAAATGGAACACCTATTTGAATGAGGTATAAATGATGAAACCTAACACCTTAATCCAATATCTTTATGAAAATAAAACCCTATATACATAAATTGTTTGGACGAAATTTGAAATCTTCATTGTCATTGAAAATAACTCGTTGTTCATTGAAGGATCCTGCCTAACTTTGGATTGGAGATAGGTGGGTCATTGGTCCCATGTGGGAAGGGGACGCATGCTCCGAGTACTTCCTAGGGCACTAAGAAACCTTAATTCATCCCTGGAACCAAAGCCAGAAAATTTAAAATGCAACAGTAGGAATGAGAACAAGTAACCCCAATTACTCCAAATTCACATCACTAAATAGAAAAGGAGGTGATGAAGATTTGGCTCCTTGTAGAATTTCATTTCATCATTCCTGAATTCCAATGCAACATGTAAACACACAAAGACAAATGCTAATAAATGTATAAGTAAGGATATGACATGCACAAGTGTACACTCCAACATGCACTCCATACCTTCCAAGGACATATTAAATGAGGGAATTAGAAAAATGACTTTCTTTACTCTTTTTCACTCAAAAAATGCATTAAAATTTCTAAATTAAAATCCATATTTCATAAGTATGGTGTTTGGTTGACTTTGAGAAGCAACGGACATGGTTAATTTGTCCCATAAAACTTAAAAAGTGGCCTCTTTGGAAAAATTTGAGATTGGAAAAGGAAGAAGAGTACACACTTCAAATTGCAATTAATTTCATTCAACATATGAAAAATATGAAGGACCATATACACTATTAAATTCCCATTTGTCACATTTTTATTTTAGTTTGGTAATAAGTTAAACTAAATAATTAAATCATATTAACAAGTACTAATAAAGTGCCTAGATTTTACATATAATTTGATACATGCACCACAAAAAAAAGACCAAAATTAAAATAGGGAAACATCACAATCCATGGCCAAACACTTGAGGTCACCCCCCATGGGGAAACCTCCTAACCAAGCATAATAATTAAACAACACACACATAAAAACTAGTTATCAAATTGGCCTTGCTACAAACACCCATCATTCTTCTAGGGTTAGTCCCCTATCCCCTTTCTATGTATAGTGATATCATTTTCTTAAAATCACAAATAAAAATACCTCCCTGGCCTCAAGGATGAATTAAAGGCATTGAGAAATAAAACATACATATCAATCAAAAATCATCATCAAAATTCGAAAAATTATATCATTTCTAATTAATTTGATTCTACCATTTTACTAACGTCAATGAGATCAGAAGACTAGTGTGATCATTTAGAAAAAATCAATACATTAAAGGATAAAACACATACTTTACTTAGAAATTATTTACAATTACAATTCTTTCATATCCATTGACATTTACCAACTATAACAATTCATATTTTTAAGGAAAATATTGAATTCCGTACATCTATTATAACACATATCTACTAGATTCACTCATCAACATACAATTGATCCAAGTATATAGTCATCAGAACATGATAAAATCATAATTTTTCATCGTGTCTATCTATAGTTATCCAAGATATAATAGTAAAGTTTGTTTATCAATCAACAATAATAAAAATATTTTTAAAATAAGTGTCGAAGAGAAGTTGGCATTTCATTTCCCTCTCCTTATACACTTTACTTCATCCATGAAGTCACAAAAATAGGTAGGGAAACAAATCATACAAACCTTCATAATAATATCTACGATGTTAACCAAGTTACAACACAAAGAAATTAAATAGGAAAACACCAATGGAATCCTAATGAATAACTACCAAGGTACATAAATGATGCGCCCGAATTAGCAGGAACTTAACAAGGTCATAACTTGAGCTCCGGGTGTCCGTTTGAGTCCGTTGTTTTTTTGAAACCACGTGTTTTGATGAGACGAACGCAGCGGAAACCAGCCCTACCTTATGGGGCAATTTTTCGACATGTTTTCGGGCCCTAAATCCGCCATCTTGAGGCTGAAAATTAGGATTTAAGTTATAGTTTGGTTTTTTCCTATTTTTGAGCATTAGTTAATTTTTGTCTATTAATTGCTTTTTGAGTTAGAAAGTTGGCAATTCCTCTAATTTAGGGATGTAGAATATGCGTGGCAATTTCTATGCCCGTAGGAATAAGCATGCGAACTTACTAAGAATAGCAGGTTCTAGTAAACTGCTAAAAATAGTAATTTCCGCCACCTAGAGTAGATTTAGTAAGAGTTAGCTAGAGTTTACTTGGCAACTCGAGTTGGGAGTTATTTTTATATTTAGGAAACATTGTAATTCATTATTTGTTAACGAAGAAGGAGATCTATTTTCTTTTGGAGTTCATTTTATTGCAGTCTATCTGGTTGTTCTTAATTTGGCTGCGTTAATAAATAATAGGACGGGTTACACACATATGGGTGCAACACAGGATAAAAGGGAAGGATAAAACCTCCATTTAGGTTGAATTATACTTCATTGTTCTTTATTTAGACAAAAATCAACCATTACCAACCATGACCCTCAATTTTACATGACAAGTCACACCTTCTTATAGGATAACATTTTCCAGGGCCACACAAAATGAGATTTAACAAGGAAAAAACTAATTTTAACATAAGGTTTCACAAACATGATCACTATTCATTCAAAACACTTTTTATAATTCAAAAGGACATAATTAAATTTTCATGGTAATACTAACATAGTCTAGGCCACAATATTTCTATAACTTTAATTTGTACATGAATATTGAACACACAAACACTAATCCTGATTTATAAACCCCAAACACATAGATCACATTTCCACTCTCTTTTTTTATATGCAATCTTAGCCAATAATATCATATCGACACACGAAATGTCATTCACTTTATATAATAATTAAATTTATTAATTTTATATTCACCCTAGCTCTGAGAGTTCTTAAAATGAACACAATCTTATTATTATAACACACAAGAACATTCAAGAGAGCTAGAATAAATAGAAAACAAGAGATTTCTAGCTAACAATTCATGAGAGAAACACACCAAACATTCCTATAGACACTTACGAAAATAACCTAACCCTTCTTATCCCCAAGGACAAGGGGACAACATCATAGTTTACAAAAGCAAGGAGGATTAAAAAATCCCTCTAAATCCTTAACATATGTTTCCTAAGCTTCCCACTATGCCTAGCTCACCAATTACCTATTCAAAACAAAAGAATGGTGCCTTGCATGAAATTGGAGATATATAATCACTCCTAAAGACCAAAAACACACATCTATCAATTCTAAGAGGAAAAGGTGGTGAGACATTCCTAAAGGATCCATCAAGGAGGGTTATACACATTTATGTTCAACGGACTAAATATGGCTAAAACACATCACTATAAAAAAGGAACTCCATTTTTCAAGGTAGGTGGATAGATTTAAATGTTCAAATAGTTTCCATTGTTGGAAAGATGGACGTAGGACCCACCATCATTAATATCAAATTTGCAAAAAATTAAGATAATTAATTCTGGGAATGAACATTAACAAGATCTAATAGAGAGATACACACCACTGCAAATAATTGGAAACACAATAATTAGTTCTCATTCCAGGGCAAAACTGGTAAAAAATTGCTTTAGCAGTCCTACATCCAAAAAGTCCCTCCTTTTTTCCTTGCTAATGTACACAATATATGCCAAAAATAATTCACCCAACCCCTCCAAAAAATAAGATGCAGTCTAAAATCACCCATGTATGTTAATTTTGGCCTTTATCATGAATAAATAAAGGAATAAAAATAACCATGCTTTTACAATGACGTAAAAATATCTGTAGTTCCAAAAATACACTCAAACAAAGTGTAGTTGACTACTCTATTTTTATTAAAATAAATAACTTGGGTGAATAATTAAGCTAAAAATATCCCTTAATTGATGTGCAAGTATTCTTTTGCAAGTGCATGATCTTGGTTTTCTTTAGCATGCTCTGACACCTACAATTTTTAACCACTTGCAATGATAAATTTGGATTTTTTATAGTTTTTTCCTCGTGTAAAGGCATACAAAAATATTATTGTGCAATAAAAATAACACTTTTGGTTCCAATAGTTATAAAATAATTCACTTAATAATCCACTCCTTGTGGGGGCCAACAGTAGTCATGTGAACAATAATATCCTTCATTTTGCAGATAATAAGGTCTTTTTGTTAAAATCAAGGTAATTGCATGTGGCACATGATGTTGACCTTCTTGATATATACTTTATTATTGACCCCATTTTTGACTTGCACATGGGTACATATTACTATTATTTTCATTTGATAGAAATTGTAGCACCCATCTAAGAAAACCACTCGAGACCTAATAACAACCTAGGTTTACTTAGAAGAATTAAGGAATTATTTTTTATTTTTTATTTTTAAAAATTTTCCCAACAAAATTCCAAAGTTCATTTTAATAGTTATCAAATCATCCTACAAAACACTAAGAGAGTGAAATTCATCACTAGCACAGATAGATTTTCTTCATGGGGGGGCATGAAAGAAATTCCCTTGGGCACGGAAGAAAAATTTTCTTCTGAGTGCGTAGGCATGAGAGAAACTCTTTCTCTCCTGGGTGTGCAAGATAGGTGTTGAAGAAAATCCTTTTTTCTCCCTGGTGCTAAAGAGACTTATTCTCTCCCGGGCGTGCAAGATGAGCACAGAAGAGACTCATTTTCTCATCGACATGCAAGATGGGCATGCAAGAGACTCATTTTATCATGGGTGTGCAAGAAGGGTGTGCAAGAAGATCTAGGCACGCAAGATGAGTGTGCAAGAGGCTCTGGGCACGTATGAGGATTTTCCTCTTCTACAAACTTCATAAGGTCATAACCTTTGATAGGGAACTCTGTTTTTTGAAACTAAGGACTTTTCAAAAATCTATCGATGTCGTCTTTGCATAGAAACATTAAGAATTTAATTTTGATAAAGTTTTAATGGTTAATTATGAGAAAATGTTGTCCAAGTTTATAAAATGAAAACTAGTAACATTCCACTTATAAAATTGTGTTCATTTCCACCTCCTTCCTTTCTCAACATGCAAAAATAGACATGGAGGGTTGCACTTGGGTAAATTTAGGATGAATTTCAAGGGTTAATTTGTTTGATTGATGATCAAATCAAACTTTCTTAATTTGATAGCAAAACGACTGTGAGAAATTTTACGCCCTATTTTGAAAGGTTCTATAAATATTTCTTAAGTGTTTCAGTTTGTTTGGGGTTGTTTTAATCATAATAAGTTAACTAAATATGATTAATTTTCTTATTCATGGTTACCGGAGTCATTCTTTATATTTTAAATAGAATATTTACAGAGTTTACATTGACATCAAGTAGAATCTATACTTGAACATAAACATATCTATTTTGTATTTTACAAACTTTAATATATGCATTCATTCCTAACTCAAATCTATAAAGTTGATTAAAAAAAGGTATTCAAATGCCAAAATACAACTTCATATTTTCCCAAACATTCTTTTCTCTAGAACAGAACATCATGACATTTCATCATACATATTCACTTTTCATATTTTCAATAGAGATTTCAAAATATATTTTAAACATAGATTTCCAAAGAACACCAAATTATTCGAACAAGGTAAATAACTTCCATTAATTCAAAAATGATTTATTTTCATCTTTCTGATTTCATTCCTCAATTTCAATATATATAATACAATTTCTTTTTCATACATTCAAAAATAGAAAACATAATATATCTCTTTCACATTTTGAATTTTAAATTTCATGGCCAATACAAAATCATATTTCCATCACAAAATATATTACATTGTCATCCACTTGAAGTGGGAAAAAGGATTTACAAATAAAACTCTCACAAGGGACTGTCAAAAATTGTCTTTTTCCTTTGCTCCAGAACATCAAGATGAAGACCCTCCAATTTCAATATTGATCACAACAAAGGTAGGGAAAGGAAATTCTCTCCACCCAACCAAGACATCCAATGAAAGGAGAATCCATCCTTGTTCATTGGCCCCCGAGCCCTAACGACAATGCAATAAGAAATGTAACTCAAATCATGGAAACAACAGGCTTCCACATCACAAAGGCAATTGTTCAACATGCACATATCATATTAAAACATAGTCCAAAACAAAACAATATTTTTACAACCACATGAAAGACAACAAACAAAACTCAGGCTTCATCATGCAAGCCAAAGGAGTAAGAAACTATGGGGGATAGTACTTATGCCTCCCAAAGGGGAAATGAGTATCACCACCTAAGAACAAACCACCAAAATATAAAATTTAAATTCCTTGACATGCCCTTATGCCTCCCCATAGTACCCCATACTCACATTTCCTTATTCCTCCCCAACCTCTTCTGGAACACCATAACAAGTAAAAAATGCAAGCTATTTCTTTGTAATTTGGAAGCCAAATCCCAACTCCCTCCACACTTATACCTCCCCAAAACACTTATGCCTCCCACATAATAAAGCCCATATCCTTCTACTACACCCATTTATAAGCCATCTATCCAACTATCCAACAAATAAAATAACACAATTCAAACATTCAACCATTTACATATGCATAAAAATAAAAGTAGAGCATTTCAAGAGCCAAGATCCTACCTCTCCATGTTGGAGTTTGTTCCAAGGTTCCAAAAAAACAATATTTCCAATGCAAAATAGTCCAAGATCAACAATCCACAAGCATGTAACAATCTCCAATATTCTCCAAAAGCAAGAGCTCTCAAAGACATAAAGAAGTCTCCCATAATGAAGTGATAAAACTGAAGCAACTCGAAAATAATCTAAGAAATTCTAATAAATAGAAGAGGGAAGAGAAGAGGATGAGGTGGATCCATGTAGGATGCCACATCACACATCCGCAACCCCAACATAGAATTCAACTTCATTTTCCAATGCATAATCAATAAGTGGGTAAATAATAAGAATTTTTTATTTACACACTCAAACAAGCCCACACCCCATAAGGACTGAAATTAAAACATGTAAGAAAAGTGCAATTACAACATTCAACAAGACTTACAAAAATGCATAAAGGAAGTCTAAATGTAACTCTCCAACCATAGGTAAGGTTGATAGACAAATTTAAGAGGCATGGGAAAAGTTTAACTTGTCCCACAAGTCTCCTAAATGAGCCTCCAAGGACAAATTCAAATTTCAAAGAAGATGAAGTGTTTCTAACTCCAAAATTAACTTACACATCACTTACACATTTCTTACAACACTTTAATTCAAGGCCAAAAACTCTATTAATTACTTTCTTATGAAATATTTTAATTAATTAACTTCACAACATGATTACTCACAATATTAACACACCATTTAGTAAATAAATAAAGTGGTCAATGCACCACAAAATAAACACATACAAAAATTAACAAAGTAACCAAATAAAAGAAAATACATAGAATCCCTTGGTCATATTTAAAGGTGATCACCCCCATGGGAATCCCTAACACAAAAAAATACAGTTGCCATGGTGACCTTTTTGAAATCATCTATAATTACAAAGTGGTTGGTCTCTAATCCCTCGATGTTTGTTGTGATATTTTAAACTTGTAAAATACACATACCTCCTTCGGCTGCGTGGCCATATCAGAACATCCAAATGAATAAAAATATAATTTCAAGATCATCAATGTATATGTGAATCATAACAATCATCAAGACAATCAAAAATATAACTTGAAATTTCATCCGCAAGTATATCATCAATTTTAATTCAATTTTCCTTAGTTCTACTCAATATATCCAAAATGTCACATGTCCTAACAACATCCATAAATATAACCATGTCAAACAATATATGAACATCAATATCTAAAATGTCTCTAATAATCATTACACATCATATAAGAATATAAATCAACAATAATCCATGATCAAACATCTAACATCATACTAAATCAAAACTATAAAAATGTCCATAATATAGTCACCAGTATCAGTATCAATATTAAAAGGTGTCAAAGGGAAGTGGGCACTACATAAATCATGGCATAGACTAATTTTTTTGTGAAATACAGTACTCATTTGATTATAATAGGCCACCTTTTTTTGATTTATCATTACATCCATAACGGTAGTAGCTTTTGCATAGTCTATGGAATAAATTATTGTTTTTGGGCTATTTTACTATAATCATGGCATATAATAGTTTCAAGCTCCTTTTGGATCTGATCATTGCATAAGATAAGATAAAAAAAGGTTTTCAAACCTTAATTGTTGTTAGTCTAATATTATTTGCCCCCTTTTGACAATGGATACACCCTTGTAATGTGATGTCAGTTGCAATAACCATAGTAAGGTTAGGGTTTTGATCTTTATGTGCCATGTATGTACTTTCAAACCATGGTAAGGTTTTTCCAACCCTATAATTTTCATGGGAGTTTGGATGCCTATAATTTGGGCCATTCGTTTCTGTCATTTTTTATCTTCATCATTGATCTGTGACTCTTTTCTAAATCTCTTTTATCGGGTCACATTGTTTTTGATGATCCAATATTATCCTTCGATCACTGTACCAACTTGATCTCCATTATTTATTTTCTTGACACCTAGTGATTAAGGTGGTTGAAAGGAAGTTATAATTATTTATCATTGCTCATTGCACTGCTTTAATCTTTTCCATTGATTGTTAAGTATTGGTGAGTTAGGGAAACTAGGATGTTGAGTTGATTTAGTAGAAAACTTCAACCATAACCATTTCCTTCATTCACACTTGGATATTTTAGGTGAATCCCTGTAAAAAAATTCTATTTCATCATGAATCAAACCTTCGAGCTTGATTTCTTAAATTTTTTAGCCTCTTGAGAAATGAATTGTACCTCTTTTGTCGCTGTGAATCACTTGGTTCGAATGCTTGCCATTTCCCTATGATTTTCCACTCCTTGAAAGATTCCGAGTCATCATATGTATGCCAATACCGATGATCTAAGCTCGGTTCTTTGGAATTCATTTCTTATTCATTCATTTAAGGAAACTGTGTGGTATTGTTTTGAGCTATACTGAAGATTATTTGAAATACAAGGCCTCCATTATGATCTATTACAATCTATGTCTGATCTAATGTTACACATGTGAGTTTTTTCATTTTTAATCTACAACTTCGGTGGTTATTTGTCACTTTTAGTTCTGTTATGATACCTCCATAAATGATTGAACCTTTTGTATGTTTGCTTTGCCCTATGATTTCGAAACTTGTTCTAGGCATGCTATGAGTCTATGCCATTGAAGATCTTTTAAGTGTTTAAAAATATTTGAATAGTGGTTTCCTTTATCTTTATGTCCATATTTATAAAAAAATTATGAAAGCTATGAATGGCTCCAAAACATAATGCTTTTTGATGGATAAATACTGTTATAGTCTATATTTTATCGTTTCCTTTCTTTGAACTATAATAATGGTCCTCATTTTTTGCCTACCATGCTTAAATAGGACTGGTATTTTTTTTCTTTGAAACCATCTTGTCAAACAATCAAAATTTTTGTAAGCTTTTGTTGTGACTGAAATTTTGTATAAGTTGATCTCAAAATATTATAAATTTTATTTTCATACCCAACACTGGATCACTTGGTTTGCTGCATTATAAATCTATAATTGCACTCTGATTCATACCTAATATGGGTTTTATCTTTTACTCTGCTTTGATGAAAATTTATTCGATATTCTGAGAATATTTCCTAAGTCTGCTTGATTTGAGCCCATTCTTGACTGAAAACTTATAGACATTCCTCTAAGCTTGGACTAGGTTTGTGACATTTATTTCTAAAAACTACTTAATGAATGAATGTACATTGATCGTCTTATCATTTTTCTGCAATATGTTCATACACTTAATGACTGCAATGTGATCTTGTTTTATGACTTATTCTTTCTGAAAATAAGTTTATCCTTGCATCATTTTTCTGTAATTTGTCTCAAAAGTACTTTTTACTTATTTTACAAGTTGTTGATAAGATCATAACACAAAGATATTACTTAGTTTGCTTGTATATCTGTATTTTTTCGTTTTATTTACTCATGTAATGTGAAACTCTGCACTGTGAACTAATAGCCTCTTTTTTTTAAGTTTATCTTTAACTGTTTGAGTGAACTTGGAAACATTGCAATATATTTCCTTTTGACGATGTAATTATTTTCAATGAAAACTATGTTATGAGGTATGATGGTTAATTTTTGTATCACCTTATGGAAGTGCAATCCCTTTCCGTTTGAAAAATCAATGTTGTTTACTATAATCTATTTTGATTTCCTTTAGTGGACTGTAATGAACTTGGTCTTTTACAATCCTAAATCCTATTTTGTGAATTGAATGCAATCTAAATTTGATGTTACAAAATTCAAATAATGAATTTCGTTCTTTTATACTACAACTTGTACCTTAACACTTATAAAAATACTTAGAAAACAATAGGATTCAGCCTCTCTTGTGTTCCATAGTGATTTTCTTTTCTTTATTTTTTGTAATTCATAATTTCTATGAAATCCATGAGGTTCTAAACAATAATTCTTTCTCAATTTTGCATTTGTTACTTTGATGTACCTTATGCCTCTTTATTTTAGGAGATTCATTTTCCTGAAGCTAGTAGCACATGAATATAGATTAAGCTTAAGTATGGCATCCTTTTATCTTTCTTTTTAGGTACACTATAGTTGTTGGATGATGCAGAGATGAAGATGAAGGAGATGGAACATGAGAAACAAAGACAAAGATAAAAACCCAAAGGAAGTGATGGTTTTCTTCTATATTCTTTTTTTTTAGTTTCATGTATCTGTATATCGTATTTAAGTAATTATAAGTTACATCCCATGGCTTGTATGGGAAACATTGAATTTCCTCATGAATAAATGATATTATTTCTATAATCGAGTTGTGTACATCCTTTTACTTTCAGATCTTATGATATGTAATGATTGTACAATAAATTAAACAACTAGATAACATATGTAATAACACTGAATCATAGGAAATGATTAGATTGAAAATACCTGTAACTTAATAATGAACATTTGCAACCTATAATTTAAGAAAATATTTTTGCTATTATGGGATGTAAAATCCAACATATCCTATGATTCCTTCCTTCATCAAGGCAAAGCATTGGTCCTTCGGGGATTTTGTATTTCCTTGCCTAAGATGAACATTGTGATGCCCACTAAAAATAACCCACTTGACACCCAACAACAACCTAGGATTAATTAGGAAAATTATGGAATAATTTTTTTTGTTTAAAAGAGTCTTCAACTAGGTTACAAGACAACAATTTTCATAGACAAGGTTCTAGATCAATTCTAATCTACTAGAATATAATTTTATTTTTTTAACATTTATTAGAGGTTACAAGGTCCAAAATCTAGGGTTAGAAGATTCAATTAGGTTAAGAGGGTAATTTCTCACCATACCCACTCTCTAACAGGATTTAAAGATTCAAATTGATTTTACCCAAAATTAGCATATTAAAAATACCCTAAATCATTCCCATTAGATAGGAAATTTCCTCACCTTTCCAATGATATAAATAAGTCCTCCTAACTCCTCATATTTTTCAAGTTATGGGCCGACCGGCTTTGGAATTTTTTTTTCCCCAAGAGGAGGCCTACTAGCCAAACTGAGAAATGTTTCCCCAAGGGCAAACTGGCAGGCCATGGGGTGAAAAATTTCCCCAAGAGTGGGCCTATAGGCCATGGGGATAAAAAAATTCCAAGGGGTGGAAACCCACCTTTGCACCCGCGTACCCGCGAGTCCATGAGGGAGATGTGGCATATCCTAAGCCAACATGGGGATAACGGGGTGACCGGGAGAAAATTTGTTTATCACCCTGAAGGGTAAAAAAAGGACCCACTCCTCTGCCGATGCCTTGTGATGCTATGTTGCATCTCATGATTAGTTGCGGGTCGGTAGGGAGGTAGGAAAAATTTAGAAGATTTTCCAAAAAAAATTGAGCACTAAGTTAAAGAGGGATCCGCCCCACTGCCGATGCCTTGTGGTGCCACGTGTCAGCCTATAATTGGCTATGGGTTAGTGAGGAGGTGGGGAAAACTAGGAAAATTTCCCAAAAAATTTCTGAAGTGCTAAGGGAAAAATTCATGCCCACGGGCCCGCCAAGGAAAATTTTCCCAATTTTATTTTTTTGACGCCAAGTGAAGAAAATCTTCAGAAGGACATAACCTTTGATAGAAAACTAATTTTTTTGGAAAATGAGGACTTTCTAAAAATCTCTAGATGTCCTCTTTGCACAAGATTCAGTAAATTCTAATTTTGATAAAATTTAAGTAGTCAATTTCATGAAAACGTTTTGTAGGATTTTACTGTGCGAACTGGTAAATTTTAACTTATAAAATTTTGTTAAAATTTGTCATTCTTTCTCCTTCAACATGTCAAACAGAAATGGATGTTTCCATTAGGAAAGTGTTCGGATTTTTTTCTTTTGTAAAAATGTTGGTTTGATTTGCATTTCCAAATTACAAGTTTCTTTTTTTTAAAGTAAAAAGCCTATAGATTTTCCTTGGCTCGATTGGAATATTTTCAACACAATTCCTTAAGTGTTTTTAGTTTGTTCTTGGATCATTTTGTCCTCATTAAGTCCATTAGTTATTTCATTTTCCTCTTATCTATTTGCAGGGTTATTTGAACATTTTATAAAGGAATTTTACAAAGTATACAATGAATTGAAAGAAAGTGTATACATTTATAGAACAAAAATTACTATTTTTTATGCCATGACATTAAACATTGAATTCATTCTATGCTGGTCATAAATAGTTTTCTTTCTTTCAATCACATATTAAAACAAGAATTCATTTTCTATTCTTTCCAAAATCATATATTATAAACAAGGCAAAATAATACATTTTCTCCTCATGTGTTTCACTTTTCCACTTTCCCAAAAGGGATTTCATAGTGCATGTCAAACAAATATTTCCAATGGAAATAATATCATATGAACAAGGCAACCACTTCAATTAATTCAAATGAAACTCTTACTAATTCCTTTCCATTTGATTTCAAAATACAACATACAAAATATGTATCATTCTTTCACATTCTTTCCAAAAAGAGAATATAGAGTATAACTCTTTTAAATTCTGAATTTCAACTTTTATTATCCATAAAAAGTATCTTTCCATTAAAATCAATATATAGATCATCCACTTTAAAGTAGGAAAGGGCTACAATAATAATTCATTTCACAAGGTACTGTAAAACTATATTTTTCGCAGCTCGAGAACAACAACATGTGTATTTCTCATTCTTCCAAATTGTGATCACCACAAGAGTAAGGGAAAGGCAATGCTCTCCACCCAACCAAGACATCCAATGAATAGGAGAATCCTTCCTTCTTAATTAGCCCTCGAGCCCTAACCATAGTGCAATAGAAGATGTGATCTAAATCATGGCAACAACAGGCTTCCAAAAACACACAAGCAAAATTTTCACAATAAAAAAGAGTCCCAAAACAGAATGTAGTTTACAACTACATTAAAAAATCAAAAACAATACTAAGGCTTTATCAAGTAATCCAAAGGAGAAAGAAACTATGGGGGATGCTTCTTATGCCTCCCAAAAGGGGAAATGGGTATCACCACCTGAAATACAAAATGCCAAAATATAATATATCAAAACCCTGACATTTCTTATGCCTCCCCAAGTACCCTTTATTCCTCACATTTCCTTATGCCTCCCCAACCTCTTAAGGAAGCCCATAACGAGTAACGAAATGCAGGATATTTCTTTGTAAGGTAGAACCCAAATCCTAAATCCCTCCTACCTTATACCTCCCTAAAACACACTTGTACCTCCCACAATATAAACCCCATAGTCATCTCCTACACCATTGCTAGGCCATCTACCCAACAACCCACAAACCTGCCAAAGCATTCACACATTAACATTTTCATAAACCAGAAAGAAGCATTACAAGAGCCAAGCTCATACCTCTCCATGATGGATTTGTTCCAAGTTCCAAAAGATCAAGTATTTTCCCAATGAAAGCAATCAAAAACAGCCAAGCACAAGCATGCAACAATCTTCCAAAAACTTCTTCAAAGCAAGAGCTCTGAAACAGAAAAATAATTCTCCCAAGAATGAAGTCTCCAAAGTGAAGCAACCCAAAACAGGGAATGGAATTTGAATTTCATAGAATAGGGAAAGGAAGAGGATGAGGTGGATTAATGTAGGATGCCACATCACCTATCATCAACCCCAACCCCAAAAGTCAAATTCATTCTACAATGCATAATAAATAAGTGGGTGAATAAAATGACTATTTAATTACACACTTAAATCCAACCCACACCCCAAAGGACTGAAATTAAATAATGTAAGAAAAGTGTAACTAAAACCTACAAATTTCCTTCTCATAAAGCATAATAAAAGTCATATTTAAACTCTCCAACCATAGGTATGGTTAGAAAATAAATTTAAGAGGTATGGGACAAGTTTAACTTGTCTCACAAGCCTCTAAAATCAGCCTTCAAGGAAAAATTCGAATTTCCAAGAAGATGAAGTGTTTCACACTGAAAATTTAAATTACACATCTCTTACAACACTTTAATTCAAGGAAAAAAACACTATTAATTACTTTCTTATACATATTTTATTTAATTAATATTAACAACATGCTTACCCTCAATATTAAAACAAAATTTAGTAACTAAAGAAAGGGGCAAATGCATCACAAAATAAACACATGCAACATAAAACAAACAGGTCAAATAATTAAAAACACATAACCCCTTGGTAACATTTAAAGGTGATCCCCCCATTGAAATCCCTAACGCACACAAAAATGCACAAAAAAATACTATTTACCATGGTGACCTTGTTGAATTCATCTAGAATTCCATTGTGATGGGCCTTCAATCCCCGATGTTTGTTGTGATATTTTAACCTCAAAATAAAAATACCTCCTTCAACCTCATGGTCATATCAGAACATCCAAAATAACATAAATAACATTCCAAGATCATCTAGATATAGGAATCAGAACATCATCCAAGCAACCAACAAGATCATTCGCAATTTTACTCAACGACTATATCATCATCAAATAATTTCTATTTCTAGGTCTACTCACAATATCCAAATATCACATATCCGAACAACATCCAGAATATAACCATGTAAAACAGTATATCAACATCAATATCCAAAATGTCTCTAATAAGTATCATGCATCATAAATGAATAAAGTCAACAATAATCCATGATCCAACATCTAACATCATACTTTAATAAGGTCCATAATCTTGTCCATAATATAATTAGTAGTATCATGTTCAGTATCAAAAGGTGTCAAAGGGAAGCAGACACTACATCCCCCTTCCCTTAGAATAAACTTCCTCCTGGAAGTCACTGGAACAACTGTGGAAACTAAACTCGTAGAAAAGTAGCATCCTCCCATGTAGATGTAGTCTCATCATATATGTTCCACTACAGCTGGACCTAATCATTCTCTCTGCCTTGAAGGCCGAGGGTCATATGATCTATGATGCGAATGAGATCCACCATCACCTACACCTAATCCTGTACCTACAATGAGGTCCAATCTGACACATGAAAAGGATCTGAAACCTATATCCTAAAAACTGACACATGAAACACATCATGTACATGAGACAAGCTAGGTGGTAATGTTAGACAGTCTGCCGAAGGGCCGATATGCTCTAAGATCTCAAAAGGACCCACGAATCTAGGAGCTAACTTAGAAACTTTTTCCATAATGGATATGGCTCTTATGTGGCCTAACACAAAGGAACACCTTCATGCCCACATCAAAACTATGGTTGGTCCTATGCTTATATGTGTAATTATTCTATTTTTCATGTGCCTCCTACAATCTCTATATGATCAAAACCACTTTCTGCTCCCTATCCTGCAACAAAGATGGTTCAAGAGAAACCTTGTCCTCTAACCTGTCCCAACTAAGAGGTGTCCTTCACTCTCTACCATACAAAGCCTGAAAAGGAGCCATGCCTATAGAAATTTGAAAACTATTATTCTAGGAAAACTCCACCAAGTAAAGGTACTCCTCCCATCTAAACCATTGATCCATCACATACATCCTAAGCATGTCCTCTAAAATCTGATTCACCCACTCAATCTTTCCATCTGTCTCAGGGTGATATGTTGTGCTGAAATTGATCTTCATCCCAATTACATGTTGCATGGTGGTCCAGAAATGGGAAGTCTACAAACGATTGTAGTCACTAATGATATTTTGTGATATGCTATGTAACTTGAAAATCTCATCAAGATACACCCGTGTCACTACACTAGCTGTATAAGTGATTTTCACTAGAGAAAATTGATCCACTTTGGTCAATTTGTCAACCGTGACCATGATGGCATCTTGGTGATATATCAACATCGTTATCCCAACAATGAAGTCCATGGAAATGGTTTCACACTTCTATTCCAGTGCAACATGAGGAAAGAGAAGGCCAGCTAGATGTTTATGCTCAGCCTTCAGTTTCTGGCACTCTAAACATCGTGACATGAGATGGACCATGTCTCTATGAAGTCCTCTCTAATTATATAATTGTGTCAAGGTGGAATGCATCTTCTTCACCCCAGGGTGGGATGAATAAGGTGCATGATCTACCTCTATCAAAATTTCCTACCTCAAGCATCCCTCTCTGGGAACATAAATCCAACCTCTTTGCATGAGAAGGTCATCTACCTCTAGTGAGACACCATCATACTTCCCCTCGAAGGGTCTCTCAGACTCGATCTATGCTCGAACTGTAATGTAGAAGTTTTCAAGAGGAAGCTGCTGAAGAATCCTGCTTCGTAAATATGTGCCCATTTAGGTGGCTGTAGCCACATGTCTCTGTCTGCTAAGAACATCTTCCATCACATTCTCCTTCCCCTTCACATGCTCAATCTCCATATAATACTCACAAAGAAACTCCATCAATCATCAGTGACGAGCATTAACATTGAGTTGCATGAAGAGGTGGTGAAGACACAAATGATCAGTCTAGGGTGCAAATATCTGACCAAGAAGAAAGTGCCTCCATCAAACAAAAGCATGCACAACTAATGTAAGCTCAAGATCATAAGTTAGATAATTAAACTCATAATATTTGAGTTTGTGAGACTCAAAATTCACTACTTTTCTCTCCTACATCAACACACCTCCAAGTCCTACTAAAGAATCATCCGTGCAAATGAAAAAATCACCCTGAGGATCTAACACTGTAAGATTAGGTTTTGTAGTGAGACATTCCTTCAGTTTCCTGAAGGCTTTCTCACACTTTTCAGACCAAAAAAACTTCTTTTCTTTCCATTGAAGGGAAGTGATGAGGTGTGTAATATGCCAGAAGTCCTGAACAAATATCCTATAGTAACCTATCAATCCCATGAAGCTACACACTTTAGTCATACTAGTGGGCACTATCTAGTCCATGATATCTCTAATCTTGGAAGGATTGATGGTGATACCTTCCCTAGAAATGATATGCCCCAAATACTGTACCTTTTTCTTAAAGAATGCACACTTCTCCATGTTCTTGTTAAGCTACTACTCTCGAAAACACTGAAGAACATCACAAAGGTGCCCCTTGTGCTCCTTATGCGTATGTGAGTAAATCAAAATGTCATCAAGGAAGATGAGCATGAAGCGATCTAATAAATTCGCGACTACCCCATTCATCAAACTCATAAATACTATGGGGGGAATTACTTAAACCAAAAGACACCATTTTGAACTCATAGTGGCCATATCTCATATGGAAGGCAGTCTTATGAATGTCTTCCTCTGAAATCCTCAGCTGATGGTAGCCTAACTCAAGGTATATCTTAGAGAAAAATGTGGTTCCCTTCATTTGATCAAATAAATCATCAATGCGTGGAAGGGGATAATGATTCTTAATTATTACCTTATTCAGCTAGCGGTAATCAATACACAACCGCAAGGATCCATCCTTATTTTTCAAAAAACTCACTATTGCACCCCAAGGGGATACACTAGGATGGATTAGGCCCTTCTCTATAAGGCCCTCAAGCTACAACTTGAGATCACAGAGCTCTAAGGTGGTCATCTGATAAGGTGCCCATGAGATAGTCTTTGCTCCCAAAGCAAGATCTATATGAAAATCAATCTCACATGGGGGTGGTAACCACGGAGGCTCCCTGAGAAAGAAATCTACAAAATCTCTCAAGATGGGATGATCATATAGTGATGGTACACTAGACCCATCCTCTTACCTATCACTGACTGTGACAACAAACATACGACAACCTCTTCGCACACACCTCTTAAGCTGCATAGCAGAAATGGTTCGAATAGAAACAGGTCTCCTGATCCTTGAAATTATTGACTCAACTCCGAAATCATCTTAACAAGATATAATCTTGTGGTAACAATCCATCCTATCCCTATGAGTAGACAACCATTCCATGCCTAATATGACTCCATAAGAAACCAACAAAAGGATACAAACATCATAGGTAGTGGTGAAAGGTCCCAAATCCACCACACACTCCTTAACTAAGGAGTCTACAGAGATCTTGGCTCCAAAATCCATCTCAACATGCCAACTATGACCCCACCTAACTAGAACTAACCTCCATTTATATATTAAATATGGTGCAATAAAAGAATCAAAAGTACCAGAATAAAAAAATGGAGGCAGGAATGCTTCCAATGTTACCTGTAGTCTCAATAATTGTACTTTGATGCTCTGCCTAGCGGTTCTTGACCACTATGTACATTCTATTATTATACCCCATATCACTAATAGTATGCTCTAATATCTATTTCTTACCCTTGTTATTAGGGTTATGTGGGTAGTCTCTCTAAAATATCTAGTAACACCAAAGCCAAAACAACCACCTAATCCTTTCCCTTGTGTAGCAGGTCCAGCCTATACTCTAAAGTTCTGTGTTGTGGATCCTGATGGTCTGGATGTATTCTACTGAGGTCTCTTCTATCAAGCTCCTTCTGAGTGAGCTCTCTGGGTACCTATGTCCTGATGGTACCCCTAGGGGGAGGCCCCATATTCTAACCTCTCTATGCATCAAACATATGGGGAGGTCTATAAGGTGGGTGGGACTGCTACGGATGTGGTCTAAAAGATTATTATGTTGAAACCTTTCCACCATGAGGAAGAGGTACTGACCCCATTGATCTACTATTCTTCATCTGTTGTATGCAGCTCCAGACTCGGTCTCTAGCCTGTTGGGTGTTTCCCCTAGTCTCCTCTGTTATAAAGGCCTTCTTGACAACCTCAACTAATACCTGTGGATAATGAATCTGCACTGCACCTCCAATGTCTAGATTCAGGTCCCAGATGAACCTATAGATCCATACCTACTCATCCTACATGTAATCAACATACTGGAGTAGATCCATAAATATACTCTCATACTCAGCCACTACAAAAGATGCATGTCAGAGGTCATGGAAATCATCTATCTGTTGCTATATAAACCTTTGTGACAAATATCTATTCCTGAATCACTCCTTAAAGAGATCCTAGGTAACTATCTCAGAATCAACATGGAGCTTCTAGTCCTCTGTCTACCACCAGACACTAGCTCCATCCCTCATTAGATGGATTGCAACACGAACTTTCGTGTTGCTAGAAAAAGGAAAGAGATTGAAGCACCCACTCAAGCTCACTAACTAGGCCTCTGCCTAAAATCTGCCTTCATCAAAATAATAATGTGATGGTTGAAGCTTCAGGATCTCCCGGATGTGATCTGTAGCTATAATATGACACCCTTTAGGCCTCCCTGTATGCTCATCCCTAAGCCTAGGGCTCATAGACATCTCCCTATGTCCTAAAACTTGGTCACCTTGTCCCATCTTTGGTGACTCTATTCTGGCTGATTCTATATGGAATTTCTCTCCTCCATGATCCTCGCTAGGTCGGGGAGTTAAATGATCCTCAATGGAAGTGACTCTACCATGTCTGGCTATATGCCCTCGTACTGATACTCCGCGTAGAGTGGCATTAACATCATGAAGATTTTAGAAGATCTATGGTAGGATAGCTATTACGGAATGGTTTAGAGGTGGTATGCCTAGGTCTATGTGAAAAGGCTCCTCATCTTGTTTGTGCCTTCTGCACAGATCAAGATGAGAGTTGGTTCCTTATTGTAGGTTTTACTTACATTTCATGTTTACTAAAATATGTAATTTATAAACAAAGTTGTCTTCTAATTTTAAAAGTGTGCTAGGTTTAAGGTTCATGCCTCATGTTTTCTAGTGTTCCCAATAGCCCAAGATTTTGAACCACTACTTTGATACCAAGTGTGATGCCCACTAAAAACAAACCACTTGAGACCCAAGAACAACCTAGGATTAGTTAGGAAAATTATGGAATAATATATTTTGTTATTTAAAAGAGTTTTCAACCAGGTTGCAAGACAACAATAATCACATACAAGGTTCTAGATGAATTCTAATCTAATAGAATATACTTTTCATTTCTTAACATTTAATATAGGTTACAAGCTCCAATATCTAGGGTTAGAAGATTCAATTAGGTTAAGAGGGTAATTCCAAACCTTACCCACTCTCTAACATGATTTAAAGATTCAACTAGATTTTACCCAAAATTAACGCATTCAAAAGTTCCAAAAATCACTCCCATTGGATAGGAATTTTTCTCACCTTTCCAGTGATATAAATAATTCCTCCTAACTCCTCATATTTTTCAAGTTATGGATCGGCGGGCCTTGGGGTGAAAATTTTCCCAAATAGCAGGCCTACGGGCGTAGGGGAAAAAAGTTTCGCCAAGGGTGGGCCGGTGGGAATTTCGTTTAAAATTTTCCATGAGAGTAGGCTTGCAGGCCGTGGGGTGAAAAATTTCTCAACAGGCAGAGATCCACCTTTGCACCCATGCTCTCGTGGGTCCACGAGGGACACATGGTGTCTCCTAAGCCAATGTGGGGATAGCGAGGCGATGGGGAGCAAATTTTTTTAACGCCCCAAAGGGAAAAAATTGACCCACTCCTCTATCAATGCCTCACGACACCACATTGCATCTCCTGATTGGTTGCAGGTTGGCGGGGCGATGGGGAAAATTTAGAAAACTTTCCTAAATTTCTTTTTGAGCGCTAAGTTAAAGAGGGATCTGCCCCTCCACCGATGCCTTGTGGTGCCACATGGAAGCCTCTTATTGGCTTTAGGTTGGTGGGGTGCTAGGGAAAATTAGGAAATTTTTCCCAAAACTTTTCTGAAGTGCTAAGGGAAAAATTTGGGCCAGCAGGCCAGCGAAGAAAAATTTTCTCAATTTTTTTTTTGACCTAAAGTGAAGAGAAACATCAAAAGGCCATAAAATTTGATAGAGAGCTTGCTTTTTGGCAAACGAGGACTTTCTAAAAATATCTTGACGTCCTCTTTCCACAATAATCAATAAATTCTAGTTTTGATAAAATTTAAGGATTCAATTTTGTGAAAACATTCTGCAGGCTTTTACAGTGCGAACAGGTAAATTTTAACTTATAAATTTTTTTTCAAATTTGTCATTCTTTCTCCTTCAACATGTCAAACAAACATGGAGGTTTCCATTAGGAAATTTTAAGGATATATAAAAAGTGCAAAATTGTTGGTTTGATCTGCATTTCGAAATTACAAGTTTCATTTTTTTATAGCAAAAAGCCTGCAAATTTTTCTTTCCTTGATTGGAAGATATTCAAGACATTTCCTTAAGTGATTTTAGTTTGGTCTAGGAACATTTTGTCCTCATTAAGTCTAATTGATTATTTCATTTTCCTCTTATCTATTTTTAGGGTTATTTGAACATTTGATAAAGGAATTTTACAAAGTATACAATGAATTGAAAGAAGTGTATACATTTATAGAACAGAAATTACTATCTTTTTTGCCATGAAATAAAACATTGAATTCATTCCATTTTGGTAATAAATAGTTTTTTTTCGTTCAATCACATATTAAAACAAGAATGTAGTTTCTATTCTTTCCAAAATCATATATTATAAACAAGGCAGAATAATACATTTTCTCCTCACGTGTTTCACTTTTTGACTTTCCAAATAGGGATTTCATAGTGCATGTTAAACACATTTCCAATGGAAATAATATCATATGAAGAAGGCAACAACTTCCATTAATTTAAATGAAAATCTTACAACTTCCTTTCCATTTGATTTCAAAATACAACATACAAAATACATATCATTCTTTCACATTCTTTCCAAAAATAGAATACAAGGGATAACTCTTTTACATTTTGAATTTCAACTTTCATTATCAATACAAAGTATCTTTCCATTAAAATAAATATATATATCATGCAATTTAAAGTGGGAAAGTGCTACAATAATAATTCATTTCACAAGGGACTGTCAATCTATCTTTTTCTCAGCTCCAGAACAACAACATGCGTATTTCTCATTCTTCCAAATTGTGATGACAACAAGAGTAGGGGAAAGGAAATGCTCTCCACCCAACCAAGACATCAAATGAAGAGGATAATCTATCCTTCTTCATTGGCCCCCGAGCCGCAACCATAGTGCAATGAAAGGTTTGATCCAACTCATGGCAAAAACAGGCTTCCAAAAACACACAAGTAGCATTTTCACAATAAAACACAGTCCCAAAATAGAATGTAGTTTACAACTACAATAAAATATGACAAACAAGACTACTAAGGATTTATCAAGTAAGCCAAAGGAGTAAGAAACTATGGGGGATGCTTCTTATGCTTCAAAAAAGGGGAAATGGGCATCACCACCTGAAATAAAAAGTGCCAAAATATAGTATATCAAAACCCTAACATTCCTTATGGCTCCCCAAGAACTCCCTATTCTTCACATTTTATTATGCCTCCCCAGCCTCTTATGGCACCCCATAATGAGTAAATAAATGCAAGCTATTTCTTTATAAGGTGGAACCCAAATCCCAACACCCTCCTCCCTTATACCTCCCTAAAACACACTTGTGCCTCCCACAAAATAAAACCCATAGTCTTCTCCTACACCATTCCTAGGCCATCTACCCAACAGCCCACAAACATGCCAAAACATTCACACATTAACATTTTCATTAAAAAAAAGCATTGCAAGAGCCAAGATCCTACGTATCTATGATGGAGTTGTTCCAAGTTCCAAAACAACAAGCTTTCTCCCAAGGTAAGCAATCCATTAGGATAAAGAAAAATATCTAAAACAAGATCTCCAAGAGCAAGAGTTCCAAAATGGAAAAAGAATTCGCACAATAATGAAGTGTCAAAAGTGAAGCAACCCAAAACAAGGCAAGGAATTCAAATTTTATAGAAGAGGGAAGGGATAAGGATGAGGTGGATCCATGTAGGATGCCACATCACACATCCTTAACCCTGACCCCAAAATTCAACTTCATTCTTCAATGCATAATAAAAAGATGGGTGAATAAAATGATAGTTTACTTACGCACTCAAATCCAACCCACAACCCAAAGGACTGAAACTAAATCATGTAAGAAAAGTGCAATTAAAATAGCAAGTTTGAAAAGAACAAGTAATCCAATACAACTAAGCACAAGTATGCAACAATCTGCAAAAAACTTCTTCAAAGATAGAGCTCCAAAACATAAAAAGAATTCACCTAAGAATGCAGTCTCCAAATTGAAGCAACCCAAAACAAGGAAAGGAATTCAAATTTTATAGAAGAGGGAAGGGAAAAGGATGAGATGGATCCATGTAGGATGCCACATAACACATCCTCAACCCCAACCCCAAAATTCAACTTCATTCTCCAATGCATAATAAATAGGTGGGTGAATAAAATGACAGTTTACTTACACACTCAAATCTAACCCACACCCCAAAGGATTGAAATTAAATCATGTAAGAAAAGTGCAATTAAAACCTACAAATTACCTTCTCAAAAAACATAATAAAAGACAAATTTCAACTCTATGGTTGGTAAATAAATTTAATAGGTATGGGACAAGTTTAACTTGTCCCACAAGCCTCAAAAATTAGCCTTCAAGGAAAAATTTGAATTTCCAAGAAGATGAAGTGTTTCACACTCTAAATTTAACTAACACATCACTTACACATCTCTTACAACACTTTAATTCAAGGCCAACAACTCTATTAATTACTTTCTTATAACATATTTTATTTAGTTAATATTAACAACACGCTTACCCACAATATTAATAAAACATTTAATAAATAAAGGGGAAAATGCATCAAAAAATAAACACATGCAACATAAAACAATAGGGTCAAATAACCCCTTGGTCACATTTAAAGGTGATCCCCCCATGGGAATCCCTAACACACACAAACATGCACAAATAAATACTAGTTTCCATGGTGACTATTATCTCTCAAAAGTGCACCTTGTAGAGAGATGACTGTAGGTTCTCTAAGCTTGCAAAATTGATCTCTCTCTTTCATAGATACAATGGAAACACCTAAGGTCTGTGGGTATACCTATTTTGAGGCAAGTCTCCAGGATTCAAAGGTTGGTTCCTTATTGATGTATCCTAAATTGTTTTTTTGGGATTAAAGGTAAAAGATGGCTATGAAATAACTGGATTGGGGTGATACACCAAATTTATATGAGGGATTTGATTGAGTATATGCACAATTTCTATGGGAATAATTTCTTATGCCCAAGCCAAAAATTTTCTGCAAAAAATTTAAGGGAAAACACTTGGTTGTACTAAGGGAGAATCACACCAGTACTGATAAGTTAATATGCACATTAAAATTAAGCAGAAAATACTGAATTTTACAGTAGGGTGAGATTATTGGTGAGGTACTTTTCATTCACAAGATTAATATAAACATACACAAGAGTGTAAGTAATTGGAAAGGTAGAAAATACTTCACACAGAGAAGGAAAAACTTTCAAAATTGCTTCAGTACTCCTATATTTAAAATTCCTCTTACAAAGGCACACAATATATAGAAAAATAAATTTTCCCACCCTTCCTAAAAATAGCCTAAGGCTGTACTCACCCATGCATCCTAGTTTTATCCTTTATTTAATAATAATTAAAAGGATAATATAATACAAAGTAGTACAAGAGGTATTAATAGCCTTTGATTACATCTCAGTCAACTAAAACTGACTGTTGTTATTTTTAAAAAGTTTGGGTGAATAATTTAACCAAAAATAGATTGCTTGCTAGGAAAGTCTCTCTCTATGGCATGCAACTCTGTCTTCTTCTCTATTTTGTCCTGTTGTGAAGGCATGCAAAGAATCAACTCTCTTCCTGTGAGTAAATAAATCAAAATATTTGCAAAGTAAAACCCAATGTGGCACCACCTGCCAAGCGTACATATTCTGATGTTGACATCTCTTTTGGCTCCAAAATGTCACAATAGGGACATACTGCTAATTACCTCCTTGAAATGGGGACCACCTCCAATCTGCTTGGTTTGGCCACCTTGGTGGATTTAGCAATATAAAAGGGTCGACCATTTTGATTAATATACATATCTCTCCACCACCTTTTGGTTAATACTTGCATACATGTTGTTCGGCCTTTGCATTTGGAAGTGTATAGTTTTAATTTTATCTTTTAGGTGATTATTGGGTATAATTTGGTTGACATTTTTGAATTGAAGGAATACACTAAGCTGGGACTTTTGAAATTCATTTATAATTAATATTTGTTTGATGGACACATGGGCTATCCCCTTCAGAATATTGTCGGTGGCTCTTGTTTAATGCTGACCTAATTGTTGTTAGCATTTTGTTGACTCCTTTGGTTTGCATTGGAACTCTTATTTTCCTTATGATCATCGATCTTTGTCCTTTTTCATTGTGGCCATTGATCTGTGACCTGTGGTTGATTTCTTTCATCCTGCATTGAATGTCGTCGGTGGGTTTTAACTATAATTATTTTCTTTGATCCCAGAGCTCGATCCTTAGCCATTGATCTCTATACTTGGCTAAAGCTTGATCGTTGATCTACGACCCTCAGTTAGGGTTTTGTTGAATTTCTCTCGAGTTTGCATAGTAAATAGTGTATTCGACCCTCAATAACATTTCATTTATTGTTTAGTTGTGTGGGTGAAGCCCTGCAAAAATTTTCTTTGATGCCATTGATTTGAATCTATGTTCAGCTCTGTCATTCTTCCTCTTCAAGATATTTGTGTCATCATTGCAACTCATTTTTTCCTCTGTAAATGGGTATCGCATATGTACTCCTTTTTGACGTTACTTACAAATCTTCTCCGCCATCATTGAATTTTCTGATCTTGGGTTTTTTTCTTCTTTCAAGAAAGATTTAAACTCACCTTTTATTATTTCTGAAACTGCCATTTACTTGATCATCAGATTCTCAAAATTATACCTTCTCTAGTCTGTAAGTTTTGTCATTATTTTTCTAAGGTGATACTTTGCTTCCCCAGTTTGTAATTTATTTATCTCAGTCATTTTTATCTTTATTGGCATTAACGCCTCAAAAACCTTGTGTGTCTCTGTATTTTAATTGCATTCTAATATCCAAGCTCATAAATTGTTTTGGATGTTCTGATTTTAAATCCTCCATTAAGGAAGCTGAGTGCATCTTGAGATTTTGTTTTACCATAATATGAGTCTCAAGATCTACTTCATATAAAATGAGTAGTTGTTTTTTGTACTACCATTATTCTCCTATTTTGTTCCGGGCATTGCAACTTTCTTTTATGAGCTTCCCTGAAAATGAGTTCAGTTCATGCTAAGCTTTACCTAGGCTGATATTTGTCATGGAAATTATTATATGAAATATGAAATAGACACTTCTTGTTCTTGTGGTCAATTTGATTCCTGTTCTTTTTGGGTTTTCTCTATCTGTTTATTTTCGAGCTCGACTTTAATGGATTACCCATATTGATAGCACAAGACAAAATAATATTCAATGTATTTCAATGTGTGTTTGAACAAAAAAGTGGAAGAAGAATATAAACCAATGAAATAGTTACACAAGGTAGGAGTAACCGTGTAACCATATGATGTGTGGGATGTATTAAGCTAAAATTTCCCCCCTTAATAAATTGTTCCTACAAACATACATTTCCATATAGAGATTCCCACCCCCCCTTTAATGAGAACACCATAAAGAGGGTCTTCACATGAACATGCCTACATGGTCTCGATTCACATGGTTTTTCTAAGCTTGACTATAAACCTAGAGGGACAAGAACACTTTTCAACTATTCACCTCTATGGTTTTACAAGCATACCATGAACCCAAAAGGATGATACCTCAGTGGTTTTACAGATTTACCATGAACCCAACTTTGAGTACCATGTGCTACTTTTAGTGCTTTTCTACTCCCCATGATGCTCTTTAATTAAGAGGTCCCAAATAGGAAACTATGGACCTTGTGTACTTTATTAAACAACAAAACAACATAGGAAAAAAATAGACAATACTAACAAATATTCCACATTCACTTCTAAGAATCATAGCAATCATGTTCTTAGTTATAGCCACTGATGTCGATTTTCATTTAGCCAATATTTAACAGCAAAGGAAACAAATCACTGCCACTGGATTTTGCCCTTGACTAAGTCATTTTCACCCATAATTTGAAATGTAAATATTGACAAAGAGACTGCACCAAGAAACATGCTATTGACTGGATATCGCCAGTTAGACCTTATTGCACATGGTTCATGTTACAAGTGAATGTATTCACAAGTCAACCATCTTCTTTTTGAAGAAAAAAAATCAGAGGATCAATTGAAAATGAAAAACCATTGGACAAAAAGTATGCTCTAGAGTAATCCATTTTCAACATTCAATCACAAAACAACAGAACAAGGAATAAAATAGAAACTAAAATAAACAAAAACCAAAAATTAATAGGTCCTTAATACCTTATTCTACCACAATATCTATCGGCAGCCTCATTGCTTACGGCTTGTACGAGGTCATTGAAATTCCTCCATCCTCCATTTTCCTCCATTCTCATGCTTGTTGCTACTTAATCATCGGATATGACTTTGAGGCTCACTACTTCACATCTCTTGATCTTTTGAATGCTCGTTGCTGGTTGGTCGCTAGTTTGTGGGGAGGTTTTGTTTTCTCTTCTTCAGAATTTTTCACCAACAAAAATTGATCTCCAATCTATCTTTCGTGTATGGATTCTCATAATGAAGGATCTAACTGAGACCTTGTTGATGGACAAGCAACAGGTTGAAGTTGGCTTTGACTCCAATGCAGGACCCATGTCACGGATTTTCCCACTCGAGCAGGTTGGTATATCTTTGCAAGTAACTATTTAGACTGTCATTGATAACCTTCAAATTTCAAGATTAGAGTATCACAATGAAAATGATCCTAATTTCGTAATTATAACTTGCCAACGCAATGTGAGTAGAGATCAATCAATCTCGGGGAGCTTTCTACAAATATTTTGATCCAAACTATCTACCAATTAGTTGCAATAAAACATACACTTCGACATACCATTTCCTAAGAAAATGAATGTTTGTGATTTCAAGATAGGTTGCGCTAGGAAGTGCCTACTCCATGACCTCAATAGATAACAAACTGTGACATTTCAATTTTTAGGAAAATGCTAAAGGATAACAAATTGCCAATCTAACACTTTCCGAATAGGTCTACATAGCTAATGTTTAGATTTGCAAGATACCACACATCCCAAGATCTGCACATGCTAAACACTAGCTAGACTCTAATTTCCACGCATCGGTTTGATCTGATATGCTCTAATACCAATGATAGCATAAGACAACACAAGACAAAATAATATTAAATGTATTTCAATGGGTGTTTGAACAAAACAACGGAAGAAGAATATAAAGCAATGAAATAGTTACACAAGGTAGGGATGGTTAAGGAGTAACCGTGTAACCATATGATGTGTGGGATGCATTAAGCTAACACATATATGGGTTCTGATCTTCTCAAATTACAATTTTCTGTGATTATTGAGCTCTATCCTATGGCCATGATTTGAGTATTTTATGGAGGATGAAGCTAAGTCAATACATTTCCAACCGTTTGTTTGGATGGTGTATTATCCTTAGTGACCATTATTGTACATTCAGACTCTTTTATCTTTGTAGCTACAAATTATATTCCCTGAAGGCTTAAGAATCGAAGGGTGGCTTGGGCCGCCATGATTTTGGTGTTGCGTCTCTTCTTATCTACCTCTACCTCCTCTCTGTATGAGTTTATATTGACTGTTTGACTGAGTGGAACAATATAACCTAGATTCATTATTTATACTTTCAGATATTTTCATCCTTTACTCTGATCTTGAATTGACATACCTATTCTAAAAATATAGTTGTACCTTAAATCTAGGTTTTACCTCTTTCTGAAGCCCTTTATAATTTTATATTTTTCTTGAATTACTTCTCACTTCTAATGGCATAATGAGATAGCTCCTTTGTTTAAGTCTAATGGCTTCTAATCATGTCATAGATGAGTACTACTTTGCTTGAATGAATTTACTTCATTGAAATTGTAGTGTTTATGTGCTCTCATATTTGCTTCATTTCTATAACACTTGACTGTGAAAGTATAATAACTTGGTTCCATTGTTTCTATTCTATGAACTTGTAATCTGTAAGTTCTTTTCTGAAAAATAGAAGCAATATTTTAACTATTTCAGATATTATTTTCAAGGTATATACCTTGATTCAGAGGCTTTATTTCCTTTCTGCAACTATTTCTTACTTAGATGCTTGTTAGAAAATTTGAAATGTTGATTTTTTATGGCAAAGCCCTAGAAATTTTTTTCCATAATCATTTCCATAATGCCTTTTCGAGAAATAGTAGTTATATTTTTTGATCTAGAATACAGAAAGTAACACCTTTTTTGCTGAACTGATATAGCAATTGAAAACTAAAAACATGCTAGTTGTTTATTTTGATCATGTGATGCTTTTCTACTTCATGTATTACTTATTTGATTTGCATAATTCCTTAAAGTATGTATTAATTGAAAACCACATGATGAAAATTTGAAAATGTCCATTTTACATGGCGAAGCCTTGTTAAAATTTTCCTAGAATCTTCTCTATCAATCTAATTCGGCTATAATCCCTTCTTTCCATTTAGCTTCAGCTTCTTGAAATCTGATTCTCCCTCTTTTGTTACAACTAAAACAAGTGTTTCTATCATCCACTCTACCTTTTTCACTATAACCTCTTCCAATTTAGAATAGTTATTGGAACTTTTAGTTACATTCTTCCTTTTATTACATGCACTTATGACTTGTCTATTTTCTTTTTGGCTGCAACTCATACCTGCACACTTGGGAAAATAGTTAGAAATAATTAGGATTTTTTGGCTCTCTTATGGTCTATTTTTTTATTTTTATTCTTTCTTTTCACCTTTTTCTTTAAGTAGAATACATCTCATGTCAGGGGAAGATTCCTATGCATGAAGTACGATCGTGTATGAATATGGTTTGATCCCTGAGATTGTAACTAACAGTTAAGCTCTTTTCTTTTCAAGTACAAGGGCCTCTTAATTAGAGATGAAGAAAAGGATAGAGTAGAGATGCTTCGATAAAATAAATAAATCCCCAAGACAATGATAGGTTCACTCATACTCCTTTTCTTTCTCTTTCATGCATTTGTGTCTTTATTTTCAGTACCTGTACTTTAATTTTTACTTACATCCCATGGCTTGTGTGGGAAACATTTCACTCTCCTTTTGAATAAAACATTAAATTCTGAAAATGAGTTGTGTATTTCTTGTGCATTCTAGTTTTTTTGTATGGATTATATGATGAACTAAACAACTCGGTAACATAATTGAAAGTTTTAATCATAAAGGAAAGAACATCAATAATAACCTGTAACATTCAGTAATGAACTCTGATTTTTTGTGATATGTACTTATGTTTTCTAATCCAAAACTTTACATTTCATGTATTCTGCAATTGGATGTCCTCATCAAGACAACACAACTATCCTTTGAGACTTCTGTTCTTTTGCTGAGGATGATCATGAAATTACAGACTATGTCATCTGTTACATTGTGTAACAGCACACATAGCTACAGATTTCATGTAATCTTATAACTAAATCAGCACTAAGGACATAATCTCATATAATCTCCCTTACTTTAGATATACTTCACCAATGCTATCCATCGTAACCAAGTTTCAAGTTGCCCATTTTTGCACAAATGCAAAAAATGTCAACAATGACCTTGTTGAATTCATCTAGAATTCCAATGTGGTTGGTCTCCAATCCTCCAATGTAGAGGTAGATAAGAAGAGAAGCAACACCAAAATCATCGCAAACCAAAACCCAAATACCTCGTTCGGGCCGTGTGGTCGTATCAGAACATCCAAAATAACATAAATAAAATTCCAAGATCATTTAGATATATGAATCACAACAACATTTAAGTAACCAATAAGATCATTTGCAATTTT
This sequence comes from Taxus chinensis, assembly GCA_019776745.2. Lineage (NCBI taxonomy): Eukaryota > Viridiplantae > Streptophyta > Pinopsida > Cupressales > Taxaceae > Taxus > Taxus chinensis. The sequence goes on along the minus strand of CM034155.1, from coordinate 413,280,012 downwards.
ACTCAATGACTATATCATCATCAAATAAATTCCATTTCTAGGTCTACTCGCAATATCCAAATATCACATATCCGAACAACATCCGTAATATAACCATGTAAAATAGTATATCAACATCAATATAAAAAATGTCTCTAATAATCATCATGCATCATAACTGAATCAAGTCAACAATAATCCATGATCTAATATCTAACATCATACCATAATAAGGTCCATAATCATGTCCATAATATAATCAGCATTATCATGATCAGTATCAAAAGGTGTCAAAGGGAAGTGGGCACTATAAACATGTAATGACAACTTATCTGAGGTGTTACATCTGTGACATCACACATAATTGTAGATTACATGTTGTTAATTAATTACTACAACTTAAAACAAAATAAAAAAATGTATGACTTCCCCATAGTTAAGTCCATCTCATCAATGGCTTCTGTTTGAAATGAAGTTTCAAGTTTCCTATTTTTGGATGAGTGCCAAAATTGTCAATATTTTTGGTGATGCTATGGGGAAATCTTCCTAATAGCTATAAGACTAGTGTCATTATATTATCCATTAGGTATGGAGTCAAAATCATATAATCAAAATATTCCCTTTTCTTAAAAACTAACCTTTCTACAAATAAAACTAAAGATGGGAGAAGATCTGCTAAACTAGATCACGTGTATGAGTGTACTTACTGAAATTAAAATTTGCAATGTCCATGAATTGCACTTATTAAAAGGGAAACCTTAATCTACCCTACTCTAAATAGGATCAAATTGAGGCTAAAAGAAGCCTGAAATAGGCTACAAAAAGTAGATTCCTTCTCTCCAAAACGGAGGCAATGAATTTAGCATGTAAAATAAGTAACATGACAGAGCTGAAAATGAGATGTGTACCTTAATATTTTTTTATAAATATCCCCAAAACACAATGAACCTTTCTAGTTGATCTGTAAACTATTCTGCAATGTTTTAGGACTAATTCTCAAAAGTATGATGCTCATTTTTTGGGCTCTGAGACAAGCGTGACATGATTTGATTATATGACCTCTTTGCAAACACTAAGCACATTTTAAGACTATTTTTGGTGTTGTTTTGATTCTTCAATCTATTTTAATTCATTAAACAGATCCTCCTTTTTCTTCTCATGAGAACTGATATTTTAAGCCTTTTCAAGATGTTGTTTATCACCTTCAAGTTAATGTTCCATTACTGCTACGAATGATTTTCCAGCATTATTGTTAAGCTCTTTTACACTATTCAGATCCACTATCCCTCTTGAAAATTCAGTTTCCTCTTCAATGAAATATTATTGCTCATGACTACTTACAGTATCTTTTGCTAATCCTCATGAGTAACTACAATTCTCTAATAATGCTATAATATCCATGTGTGCTACACAATGAGGTTCCTCACACTCAGATGCACCTTCTTTGTTATCCTGAAACTATTCTTTCTCATTTTCCTCATCAAGCATGATATTTGATAAGATGGTAACATGTTACTCATTCCCTAAATTTGTTGATTTATCTTCAAACTTGTTCTACAAATCCTCTTTTAAAATTGATTCTTCCTCTTCAAATGACTTTGCATTTTTTGACAAATAAGTAACTGGTATGATTATGGTGCCTTTGTGCACACTACACTCAGAATATATAGATTTTTTATCATTTCCAACACCTTTTGATATGCTACAAAATTAGACTATACCTTTTGCATGGGTTCTTTATCTAACTCTTGAATTTTATCAAATTGAAACTTTAACACCCATCCTTGAATTTTTTTAAAGAATTCCAGCTTATTTTTTTCTTTAGTTTGCTGCCCCTCCTAGATAGTTTTCTGATCTACACCTTCATGAATTGATATTGTGGATGAAGGAGGGGTGGACATGATTTCAGCTTGAACTTGTAATTTTTGAGTAAAATATTTGGGTATAAGATCTATATTTAAATAGTAGTAGAACAAAAGATTGGATACTTCAATTTTTATTCAGTAAATGATTTTGGAACAAAAGGAGTAGAAATTTCACCAACTTGATAATTTGAAAGCTCATGAATGGGCTACATTAGCTAAAAAGGAATATATGTAGGTACTGGATTATGACAGGGAAGGTAAGTGGTAAAATCCCATTGATGGGGTTCCTCAACTTGATGCTTATCATTTTCAAATGCTTGCAACATCTTGTTAAAATATTGTCTCATTACCACGAGCCTTTGTTGTAGGCTAAGCTAACTAGTTGTAGAACCTCCCCATTGATAGGGTTGCCTAAAACTAGGCAATATTTATATCTGTTCTTTCAATACTTCCATGATCTACTCTATTTTATGCATGTCACCTTCAAATATGGATAATATTTGTTTTGGACAACATAACCATTTTCATATTGATAATTATATTGACTTGCAAGATTCCGGCTATAGGGATATTTATTCTGGTAGGGATCATAATATTGATCTGAAGGGGAAAATGGATAGAAAGGTTATTAATATGAATGGTAATGCTACTGAAAATGACGATTCATAGTTGTGGGACCTCATAAAATAAAGAAATATGTGAAACAGGTCGGTTGTTAATGAAAATAGTTGATAACAACAAAAAAAATCTTTATATTCTTGAAAAATACCTTAAAAGAGCTAAACTAAAGAATTTTATGATGAAATATCTTGTAGTGGTATGAAATGATATTTATGGATTCCTCAGATGAGTTATGCTTTGGATTTTTGAACTTCAGAATGCATCAATAGTAGTTCATATCACACAAGGCATGTCAAAAAATAGTATGTATGGTGGCTGATTTTATTGAATGATGGAATACCTTTAAAAAGTAAAATTTTAATCTCTAGGATGTCGCACTAGGTGTGCTGAAAATAGTTATCTCTCAGAAGTGCACCTTGGTTGAAGGATGATAGATTGAGTTCTAAGCTTTCTCTTCCCTCACTTATACATATATAATGGAAACAACTAAGGGTTGTGGGTCTCTCTATTGTTGACTTGAGTCTCTGGGATTATAACGTCGGTTCCTTATTCATGTATCCTAAACTAATTTATCAAAGTTTTAAGGGTAAAAACATGGCTGTAACTTAAATTAAAATTTGATGATAATCTAAAATGATTGATATCTTTGACTAAGTACATGCACAATATATTGAGAAACATATTACATAAGCACAAACCAATGGGTTTTAGCTGAATCCTAAGTTAAAAAAAAATGTATTGAAGGATAAATCACAACAACACAACAAGATAACATGCACACTAAGACTATGCATAAAAATACCAAATTCTTAGCAAGGTAAGATAATTAATTTAGGGAATGAACATTCACATGAGGTAATAGAAATATACAAACCACTATAAATAATTGGAAATGTAATAACTGGTTCTAATTTAAGGGAAAAACTAGTAAAAAATTGCTTTAACACTCCTACATCTAAAAATTCCCTGCTTTTTTCCTTGCTTATGTAAAAAATATATAGAAAAAAATAGTTCACTCAACCCCTCCCAAAAATAGACTGCAATTAAAAATCCTCCATGCATGTTAATCCTTTATCATGAATAAATAAAGGAATAAAAATAACCATGCTTTTAGAATGAGGCCAAAATAGCCTAAGTTCCAAAAATACACTTAGTTAAAGTGTAGTTGATTGCTCTACTTTTAATAAAATAAATAACTTGGGTGAACACTGTAGCTAACAATAGCCATTTCTTGATTTGCAAGTATTATTTTGCAAGTGCATGATCTTTTTCGTCTTCTCCATGATGTGATGCCTACAATTTTTATCCACTTGTAATAATAAATATGTATTTTTTATTTTTTTTCATCTTGTGAAGGCATGCAAAAATATTTTTGTGCAAGAAAAATTAATACTTTTGGTTCTAATAGTTAGAAAATATTTCACTCAATAATCCACTCCTTGTGGGGACCACCTCTAGGCATGTGCAAAATAATATCCTCCTCTATTGTAGATAATAAGCTCTTTTTGTTAAAAGTAAGTTAACTACATGTGGCACATGATGTTGACCTTCTTTGCATATAGTTTATTATTAAACTCCTTTTTGACTTACACATGGGTATACATTACTATTATTCTCCTTTGATAGTAATCATGGCATAGACTAATGTTTTGGAGCAAGGAAATGACCATTTGATTACAATAGGCCACCTTCTTTTGATTTTTCATTCCACCCATAATGGTGTCAGATTTTGCATAATCTGTGGCATAAATTATTATTTTTGTTTCATTTTGACTATAATCATGGCATATAATATTTTCAAGCTCCTTTTTGATCTAATCATTGCATAAGATAAGATAAAATAAGGTTTTCAAACCTTAATTATTGTGCTTTTAATATTCTTTTCCCCCTTTTGACGATGGATAGACCCTTGTAATGTGATGTCGGTTGTACTAACTATTGTAAGGTTAGGTTTTTGGTATTTATGTTACATGCATGTACTTTTGAACCATGGTAAGGTTTGATCGACCTTGTGGTTATCATAAGATTTTGGATGCCTCTAATATAAGCCATTAATTTTTATCCTTTTTTATCTTCACCATCAATCTGGGAATATTTTCTAAATATCTGTACTAGGGTCACATTGATTTTGATGATCCGATATTATCTATTGATCATTGTATTGACTTGATCTCCATTGTCGGTCTACTTGACTTTGTTGATTAAGGTGGTTGTAAGGAAGTTAACATTCTTGATCTTTAATTGTTGCACTACTTTAATTTTGGCCATCGATTGTTAACTCCTAGTGATTTAGGAAAATAGGGAGGTTGAGTTGAGTTAGTAAAAAACAACTCAACCCTAACTATTTCATGAATTCACACTTTGAAATTTGGGGCAAAGCCCTAGAAGAAGATACAGGTCTACTAAAGAAAGTAGTAGGAAAGATCAAATATACATCTACAGATGTAAAGAACTAAATGAAAAACAATCAGGTGTGCATATTCCATGGTAAGGTAAAATGAAAAGAGCTCATGTTTCAGATGGAGAACAAACTGTATGCATCTACCAAATGCGAAACAAAGTTCGAGTATCGAGTTGGGAAACAAAAATAGTTAATATTTCCAAGCACTGTTCCAAGCCCATAGACAATTCATCAAAATGCATAGAATGAAGTTTCAACAAGTTTTAAATGATGAGTCAGAGTTTAAAAGTTCACTTCAGAACTAAAAGGAGAAAACCCACAAAATGCTTTCAATTTACAAATATTTTACTGGTATTTGCAATGGGTTCAGAGTTACAAGAACAAAAATTGAGCTCAAAAGGGGAAAACAGTGTTAGAACTCACCATTTCCCTAGAACGAAGCAATCAGATGAGAAAAAAAATGGTGGCAACTTCTCTCTACAGGCTCGTTCCGAGTTCATTATCTATCTACTACAAAAACTAGATAGAAAACCAGATGCCAAACAAAGATTTATCAATCTATGAGGAAGAACAAAGTAGTTTAATCAATAAATGATCTTCATATCATATACAGGAGGGAAACTGAACACAAAACCAAAAAAAAACAAAAATACCTTCCAGATTCTTCAGAAAATGCGTGCAAAAGTTGAGCAATAATGGTGTTGAGAGTTCATAAACAAAATGCAAGCTCAAAAACTACCAAGTCTCTAAGCATTCATCGAAAAATCACAGAGCGGTAAAAATTTTGCCAGGGCTTTGCCTGCACAGTGAAGATGCAAATGAAATGACCAAATTCCAAGCTCAAAGGTATAAACTCGCATTCAAAACTAGGGTTCCAAACCCTAACTCATGGTCGAGATCAACGACTAATCAAACACCAAGTGGCAGATCAAACGGTGGTTATTCCTCACAAGGGTCCCAGGTGATAAGGCCCAATTAAATTCCACCAACCGCATTAATTGCTCAAGCTAGAACCCTAATTAGGGTTAGAAGATCTACAGTGGAGAAAATACCAAAGCACGGATTAAAGGGTACCAAAACACTTCACAAAATCCAAGTTAAAACTGACACGGTCGGGTTCCACAAACCAAGGTTAAGCGAAGGGTGACTCATCGTGGAGAAGGGGCCAGCCCACATGGATGGTCAACATAGTCAATTGCCAAGACTTTGTAAAGTCTAAACTATAGTCCACGCCACAAAAAAAAATCCAACAAATAAGATCACATGCCATGATCACCGAAAAGGTGAAAAATGGTATTACATGCCAAGGCCCAAAGGTGGTGAACCAATTATGCATGGTGGGCTAGCCAGAAGGGTACATCCCTTAATTTTTTATACATGCTAAAATATACAATGTGGCAACATTCCAAACCAAAGGTGGTCCCCACATGGGGTTTTCAAACAAATTTTCAAATGTCACTTTTGTGACTATCCAGATCAGTGAAGGAAATCAGAAAACATGTATACCTTGGAGGTGGTCCCCACTTCACTTTATTTTTGCAAATATGGCTAAGGTTGCATCCTTTTGCCTATACACAGAAGATGATTTTTACATGCCTTCACAACATGAAAAAATAGAGAAGATCACAAACTTGCATGTGTAAAGAGAGAAGACTTGCCTAGCAAGTAAATTTTAAAATTAGCAATTGTTCACCTTTATTTCTTAAAAATAGAATAGTCAACTTCAGTTTGACTATATTGTATCTAAGGATGATAATGCTTATTTTTACCACATGCTTTAGTTTGTATTATTTTATTCCTTTATTTATTATTAAATAAAGGGTAAAATTAGGATGCATGGGCGAGTACAGCTTTTAAGCTATTTTTAGGAAGGGGTGAACTTTTGCTATATATTGTCTACTCTTGCAAAGAATAGGGGGGGGATTTTTCAGAGATTTTTCCTAGAAGAACTTTTGATATGAGCACTAAAGCAATTTTTTCTAGTTTTACCCTCTGACTATTGAATTACTCTTGCCTATCCAAGTTATTTTGTAGTCTTGTATATGCCAGTATTAATCTTGTGAATCAATATTCCCTAATTAGTCACTTTACCCTGTTGCAGATCTACTATTTTCTGCTAAATTTCATTCTACATGTTAACTTACTAGTACTGTTGTGATTTTCCCTCAGTACAAATTAAGTGTTTTTACCCTTACATTCTGCTGAAAGTACAAATTGGTTGGTGCACAAAAAGAATTCTTCACAAGTCAGTTGTGTATTCCACATAAGTCAAGTTCTTTATTCAAATTTGGTGTATCACCATAGTAATTATTTCAGTTTCAATCACCTACTGACACTAAAACTCCCAGAAAGTAGTCTACTGAACACCAATAATGAACTAGCCTTTTAACCCAAGAGGTTCACCTCAAAATAAGTATACCCACAGACCTAAGGTGTCCCTATTGTATCTACGAGAGAGAGAGAGATATTTTGCAGACTTAGAACACCTGCTGCCATCTCTTTTCTGAGTGCATTTTCAAGATATAATAGTATTTGGCATGCCCGATGGGACCACAAATCAGATTTTCATGCAAATTTCAGATTCTAGAGAAGATCAAAAGTAGATTTACAACATATAAAAGTTACTTTTGGGAGAAAAGCTACAGTAAGTTAATTCTAAAGATTCTATGATCTTTTAGCGACTCTGTGAAGCTGATTTTAGACCAATGTTGTAGCATGTTCCATGCCTAAAGTGACTACAAGATCATCGGTAAGAGGTATTCCTCCTTATTTTGTTTATTTACCTTTGAAATATGCTAGAAGAAGAATGGTTGGTAATACTTTACCTAATAAAAAACATGGTTTTGAAAACCCTCCTGATATTCCTTCACCACGAATAAAATTTTCAATCAATATCCTGGTTTTTCCAATGGCTATTCAACCACCCAGAAAATTTTCAACCTTTACTAATGGAAGCCCATTAGTAATTACAGTGTATCATGACATTCCTAATTATTGTATAAAAATTCTGCCATCATTTACCAGTGAAAATCAAGTTACACCAACTAAACACATCAAAGATGTTGCAGCCATATGTGCAGTCCACAATATTACTCATGAAGACATAGCTTTAAGAATTTTAGCTACATATTTTAAAGGAAAATCCTTGCAATGGTATAGGAACCTAGAGATTGGAAGCATAATAACTTGGGATGAATTAGGAGAGAAATTGCTTGAATAGTTCCATGACAATTTAGATCATTTGTCCCTAATAAAACAACTATCTACTATCAAGAGAGCCCCTCAGGAATTTTTGTCTAGTTTCAACATTCATTTTCCTAGAACTTGGGAAAGAATCCCATAAATTGTTAAGCCGCAACCTGATCATGCTTTCCTTTATTACCTCAGAGCATTGAATAGTGATATTACAACTATGATTCAATCCATGGGAGATTTTACTCTTCAAGGGGCCTATGACACTACTATAAAAGCTTAAAATAGACTTATTTAGGCTAGAAAATTAGCAGCAAGGCCTACAATGCCATTTTTTGTAGATTTAGCTCCTATCCCATAGCTTATTACAATCATAGAGCCTACTGTTGCAGCCCCATCCCCAGTAATGTTTAAATCCTTGCAAACCATGGAAAATAAGCTGACATCAATTGAAAATAAGCTTACATTGCCTAATAGGCCGTATCAAGCTCCTTATCAGCAAAACCAGTAGAATAGGAAGCCTTAGCAACAAAATCAAAATTATAGGCAACCTATCAGCAAAGGTAGTTTGATTCTAATGCTCCTAGTGCATCTAACGCTTTGGTTCCATTTAATATGGCTATAGAAGAGTGGTGCTAACCTTGTAATCAACCTTATCAAACTAAAAATTGTCCAAATGCATTCCTGAACCTGAATCTTATTACGCAACCTCAATCTGAAGCATTGTTCATACCTCAAATGGAAGGTGGGCAGTAAGAAAGTCATGTTCAGAAAACACCTGAACAAAATTTGATCAGATTTAATGAGGAGGATTTCATTGTTGTTACCACTAGATCTCAAGAGAAAGCTACTGAAAATAAAAAACAAAAAAACAGACCTATGCTACCCACTATTACTAATATATCAACATATACAATCTCGAAACTAGCCAACAGTCCTGCTGTCACTCAGAAAATAGTAAGTGTTGTAGCTGGTAAAGAGAAATAAAAACAACTTCAGCCTGATCCAAGAAGATTTTTTATCCCTCAGATATCCAAGGCTACCGAAGCAGAATCAATTTTTTCTAAAGCTTATGCTAAAATGGTCGATTCTATCTCTAAGATTGTTGTTTCTTTTAATATTGTTGATGTGATGAATAAGAACAATGTTAACATCTTGATGTTTGATGCCTTAGGCATTCAGGGACAATAGGATTTAATCTCTCATGAACTAGCTAAACTGCAGATTTCTTCAAAAACAACAGTAAAGGAAGTCTAAAATATAAATATGGTCCTTAGAACACTTGATCAAGATCATGTAAAGGATATTAGATGGATGGTTCAGAAGTTTCTAAATTCTCATGGCATAAAGAAGCCACCACCATTTTACCTATCTTTGATCATTGGAGAAAATTTATTTCATAACTTTCTGGTGGATAGCAGTGCAAGTAGTACAGTCATGCCTAAGTCAATTGCTGAAAAATTAGGCCTACAGTATGAACCTATAGAAAGGAGTCTTTTACAACTTGATGGGACTGAAACCAATACAGTTGGAGTAATCATAAATTTGGAGGTAACATTACATGATTGCCCAAATGTTTCCATTTTACAAGATGTTACTGTTGTGGATTTACCTCCATATTTTTCTTTATGCCTATCTAGAGACTTTACAGCAAAAATAGGAGGCTACCTCTCTTCTGATTGGTCTTTCTTATTTTTCACTACACGTTATGGCACTAAGGTTTCTGTAAATTCTAATCCATTGGCTATTGAGCCTCATTCACCAAATGTAGTAGCGAATTATTCAGCTTTAGATCAATCTGATTTTGATGATGTAACTTAGATTTTAGCACTAAAAGGTGTTTCTAACATGTTCATGGATGAGAAAATAGTTTAAGAACATGCTCATGATCCTTTTAAGGAAGTTGAACAAAATATTTTCGGTGTTTATTGCATGCACAAAGAAAGTGCAGTAGTTCCCTTGCTGTCCAAAACAAAAAATATAATAGAAGGGATTTGGAAGCTTTATTTTGATGAAGCTGACAATAAGAAGGGGTAGAGAGCAGGTCTGACGCGCACTTCCCCAAAAAATGAAAGGTATTTTACAACTCTTAGTCTTCAATTTTCATGCACTTGTAATGTAGCTGAGTACGAAGCATTAATTCATGGCTTACTTTGGGCTAGAAAAAGAGGAATCAACACATTACAAGTCTTTGGTGATTTTGAGTTAGTAATAAATCAAGTAAAAAACTTCAATGTATGCAAGAATCTATTAATGAAGTCTTACAAGCATAGAGTTTTAGACTTAATGGAAGATTTTGATGCCATTAATATTCAATCTATTCCTAGAGCTGAAAATAGACATGTTGATAGACTGGCAGTAGTTGGTGCTAGTTTCAAAGAACTGGAACAAATAGAAAGTAGCAAAGTTTAGCCTCATGTTAAGTTGATTTTCAGACCTTCTATACCTGATAATGAATCTAATTGGCAAGTGTTTGAGAGTGATGATCAAATCTACAGGTTTTTGCAGCAAGAAGATGAATTTTCTATAGTAAATCACGATAAATTACAGCATCTATATGGTGACCAACTTGTTCAATTAATGACAAACAAGTTTCCTTGAGGACTTGTCACATTTGAAGACATCTTCAGCACTTATGACCAGTTAAAAAAGGACAAAGCTAAGTTTTCTACTCATGCCGATAATTACGAAGAGGTTTCAATTTATGAAGGAAAGAACTTATTTCTTGGAAAGGTATGTTCCTTATCTGAAAAACAGTTGTTTATTAAGCTTTGCACTAAATTTAAAGATTTTTTCACTTGGAGATACCAAGACTTGAGAGGGTTTTACCCCAGTCTAGCACAACATATGATTGAATTAAATCCAAATTCTAAATGAGTTAGGTAGAAACAAAGGCCTATAAATCCCAGAATAGAACCTCTTATGAGGAAAGAATTATCAAAATTGATTGAATCAAGAATTATTTTCCTAGTTAAGCATTCAAGTTGGGTAGCAAATCTTGTTCCACTTAGGAAAAAGAATGGAGAAATCAGATTATGTGTGGATTTTAGAGATCTTAACAAAGCATCATTAAAAAATCATTATCCATTACCGAACATGGATTAGATAGACTATCCCTTTTAGATGGTTACAGTGGATATAATCAAATTTTAGTCTAAGGAGAAGATAGATATAAAACAACTTTTACTACCAAGTGGGGTACTTACGCTTATAAAAGAATGCCTTTTGGTATTTCAAATGCCGGTGCAACGTTTCAACGTGTAATGGACATGGATTTTCATAACCTACTAAATAAATGTATATTTGTTTATTTAGATGATGTCACTATATTCTCAAAAAAAATTGATGAACATCTAATGAATTTGAGATAGAATTTTTAGATCTGCAGGCAGTTTGGAATATATTTGAATCCCATAAAGTCTATCTTTTCAGTACATGAAGGTAAGCTACTCAGCCATATTGTTTCCAAATAGGGTTTAGCAATTGATCCTTTAAAAATTGAAACCATATCACAGCTATCATTACCTCATCACAAGAAGGCATTACAGAGCTTTTTGGGAAAAATCAACTTTTTCAGAAGATTTGTCCTAGATTTTGTAGCATTGGTTAAGCCATTGAAATTCATGCTAAGGAAAGAGAAAACATTCTCTTGGACTAGGAAAGGGAGGGAAGGCTTTGAGGTTATTAAAACAAATATTTCTCAGGCTCCTAATCTTGCAAATTCAAATTTTGACAAAGATTTTACAATGTATGCACTTACAAGAGCTGAAACAATCTCAACTATTCTAACTCAGATCAATGACAAGAGTATCGAACAACCAATTACTTTCTTCGGACAGAGCTTGCATGATTACCAAACAAGGAACACATTCCTTGAAAAACAAGTACTTTCCGTAGTCAGAGGACTAAAGAATTTTAAGTACATGCTTTCAAACAATAGAATTCATGTTCTTGTTGAACAAAGAGTTGAATGAGAAAAGAATAGGCTAGATAATGAAGGTTATGGAATATGATGTTGATACCCAAGTTGCCAAGACAGTTCGAGGTAAAGGTTTATGTGAGAATCTAATTGCTGATATGGAGAAACAATAGGATGTAAAAACTGAAGTTTCAGAACACCATGCTAAAACCACGTATCAACAATCAAAAGTTATGTTGCAACCTAAACCTTCTCAAGAAATTCAGGAATCAAGATGGATGAAAGATTTGGTTGACTATTTACAACATAGCACTTATCCAAAAGGTATGGATATGAACAAACAAAGATATTTTAGATTACAGGCTATTCCTCATCTCTTCGTTGATGGTGTATTATTTAGAAGAGATATGAATGGAATCTTGTTGTGATGTTTCAATTATGACAAGATTCAGAAGATATTATCAGAATTCCATGAAGGACCTAAAGGAGGTCACTTCTCAGCACGTACTACAACTTTGAAGATCATAAAAGCAAGTTACTATTAGCCTAGCATATTTAAGGACTATTTTGAATGGATCAGAAAGTGTAAGAAATGTGCTTTCTTTGTCATAAAAGAACGTTTAGCTTCACTTCCTTTACAACCTATTTCAGTTGATCTGCCCTTTATGTAGTGGGGTCTTGAATTTATTGGGATGATTAACCCACCTTCTTCACAAGGAAACAAATGGATTCAAGCTACTACAGATTACTTTACAGGATGGATTGAAGTAGTAGCCTTGAAGGATGCTAATAAAGCTTCAATACTAGCTTTTTATGATGGTATAGTCTACAAATTTGGTGTTCTAGCAACTATCATATTAGATAATGCTTTAGCATTTGTCGGTGCTAAAGTAACAGATTGGGATGTTATTCATGGAATCTACTTGAGATCTTCATCTAATTGTTACCCACAAGGTAATGGCTTAGCTGAAAGCACTAACAAGAATATGTTAAGGATCATCAGAAGAAGACTCAAGGATAATCAAAGAGCTTAGTATCTAATGTTTAATTCAACACTTTGGGCTGATAGGGTGACCCCTAAGATACCTTTCTAAAACTCGCTGTACAAACTTGTGTATGGGAAATAAGTTAGAATGCCAATTTTAATTGAGTTACCTACATTGGATTTACTACATCAAATGGAATTACTTGAGAATGAACCATTGCAGGTCCATTATGTAGAATTGATGGAATTACAAGAGCTAAGAGATCAAGCTCATTTTAATATGGAGAAAAATAAGAAATAGATGAAGAAGAATTTTGACAAGAAAGCCAAATTCAGAATCTTCAATGAAGGAGATATTGTGTTGAAATGGGATGCTGATCATCCTAAGCCAGGAAGACACTCAAAGTTTTATACACTCTGGAGTGGTCCTTACATGATATCAGCTTGCAAAGAACACAATGCTTTTTAGCTTTCCAAACTGAATGGAGAGGAACTCCCCATTCCTGTGAATGGTATGTTTCTCAAACTTAGTTATTGAAAATCTTACAGTGATTGGTTAGAATAGGATTTCTCTTTCAATAAGTGCAGTACTGCACATTGCATCGTTCTTTGTTTCAATAAGTGCATTCATGTACATGGTCTTGTTTTCTAGATCTTTGCCCCAGCTTTATTTGTTTTGAAAGGGTTGGACCATTCAGAAAAGGGTAGATTTTAGTTACAAATTTAGACTCCATACCCAATGGACAAAAGTAAGGCACTAGTCTACAAGCTAGCAGGCAACTTTCCCTACAGGATCGCCATAAATGTTGATAATTTTTGCACTTGTGTAAAAATGGGTAACTCAAAACTTTGTTACGATGGATAGCTTTGGTGAAGTATACCTAATCTAAGGGAATTATATCATATTATCTTGTTATTACTTATTTGTGAAAGAGATTAAGTGAAATTTGTGGCTATGTGTGTTGTTACAAAATGTAACAACTCACATAGTATTCAATTTAACGAATATCCTCGGCAAAAGAACACAAGACCCGAAAGACATCTGTGTTATCTTGATGAAGACATCAGATTACAGAGTATGTAAGGTGTATATTTTTGGAACAACAGACATAGTGCCAATTTTTAAGTAATCAAATTCATGGTTATTATCTGTGTGCCTATCAAATTTATTGCTCTGTATTCATTAAAGTTGTCATGATTAATGAGTTTGCATTTATCTATGCTTCCATAAAAGATTACAATTGACTCCTTTCTTGCTTCTTCCATCAAGAAAATATTAACAAACAAACAGTGACAATAATGTCCAAATGGAAATAGAAGAAAGGAGTCAAAAAAAATAATGGAAGCTAAGAAAATCACACAGCATACAAAGAGACACATTTCATTCAATGATTATCCGCTGGAGTTACAGGTATTCACTTGAAGTTATCCCTTATGTTAATTCATTTTTTTGAGACATTGATTTTCCTGCATCATTGTACAATCAAAGGAAAATTGAATGCAGAAAGAGATAATCAACTCATTATTTCAATTTAATGCTTTATTCATAAGAGATCATAATCTTTCCCACACAAGCTGTGAGATATGACTAAGTGACTCATCATATACATGGAAATGAGAATATTGCATGTGCTAAAGAACAAGAGTACAAGAGTAAAAAGGAACCCATCATTTCCTTTTATGTCTTCTATCTCCACTCCTTAGCCTTTTCATCTCCATCTCAACTCTTCCATCTTCCACAACCATCTCCATTTCTTAACACCTGCAAGACAAGAGAAGTATTTGTCAAAATTGATCTCAGGGCACAATGTTATTCCAATACTCATGTTCTAAAAGAAAATACATATTCTCAATTCAATGCATCTAATGGTACTTGAAAGAAAGAAATACAAATGAGCTAGCAACAAGGAAGAGGCATAGTCCATAAAGTGAATCTGAAAAGAGAAGATCAAAGAAGTTAAGGATTGATTTAGAAAGGAAGAATCTGAAGTAGCTTGTGAGAGAAACAGATTTGAAGAATGAAATAGGTAGAAATTTGGAAAACAATTTCAGAACAAGGAGAGAAGAATAAATAAACCACTTGGATATAAGAGAGGCCAAAAAGCCTATTTATTTCTAACTCATTTCTGAATTTTATAGAAACAGGTTGCAACATTGATTGAAAATAAACAACATACAACTTCCAAATTCATCATTCTGAATACAAATATTAAGCTACAGATTACAGAAGTAACATTCAGCTTCCAACTAAAGGATTAAAACTACAAATCCCAGCAAGTTTTCAAATCAAAGCATGCCTTCCAGAAAAGGATAAACTAAAATTACACATGCATAGGGTTCATAAAATTAGTTTGAACTACATCTACAAAGAGAAGAATGCATCTACAGAAGGAAAAAAGGATTGCAAACTGCAAACATGCATGTACACAATGGACAAGATCTGCATAAAACTCCAAGTAGACATCTATCTATAGAAAGTAAAACAAAAGGAGCTCATACATAGGATTAAAACCAGAACAGTAAACAATTTCATATACTATGCCAAGTCTGTAGTGAAGTATTGTTAGAAACAATGCTATGGAGTGATTTGCCCTCGCTACACTTTCAGAATGAGTCCAACAGTTACAAATATTACATCTACAAAGATAAGAAGGAAAGGTAATAGGTTTGTAATCAAATGGATGACTTATTTCCAAGCTTAAAAATGTCCACTTGAAGAAGATATAGGTCTACTAAAGAAATTAGCAGGAAAGATCAAATATACATCTATAGATGCAAAGAAGTAAATGGTAAACAATCAGGTGTGCATCTTCCACGGTAAGGTAAAATGAAAAGAGCTCATGTTTCAGATGGAGAAAAAAAAATATGCATATACCAAATGAAAAACAAAGTTCGAGTATCTAGTTGGGAAAGGAAAACAGTTAAAATTTCCAAGCACTGAGGCAAGCACACAGACAATTCATCAAAATACATAGAATGAAGTTTCAAAAATTTTTAAATGACATGTTAGAGTTTAAAAATTCACTTCAGAATTAAAAGGAGCGAACCCACAAAATGCTTTCCATTTACAAATATTTTACTTGTATTTGTAATGGATTCAAAGTTACAAGAACGAAACTTGAGCTCAAAAGGGGAAAACAGTGTTAGAACTCACCATTTCCCAAGAACGAAGCAATCAAATGAGCCAAAAAAAAATGGTGGTGACTTCTCTCTATAGGCTCGTCCCGAGTTCATTATCTATCGACTACCAAAACTAGATAGAAAACCAGATGCCAAACAAATATTTATCAATCTATGACGAAGAACAAATCATTTTAATCAAAAAATGATCTTTAGATCATATAAAGGAGGGAAACCAAAAATAGAACCAAAAAACAACAAAAATACCTTTGAGATTCTTCAGAAAATGCATGCAACAGTTGAGAAATAATGGCGTCGAGAGTTCAGAAACAAAATGCAAGCTTGAAAACAACCAAGTCTCCAAGCATTCATCAAAAAGTCACAGAGCGGTAAAAATTTTTCCAGGGCGTTGCCCGCAGAGTGAAGATGCAAATGAAATGACCAAATTCCAAGCTCAAAGGTATAAAATCACATTCGAAACTAGGGTTCCAAACCCTAACTCATGGTCGAGATCAACGAACCATCAAACACCAAGTGGAAGATCAAATGGTGGTCATTCCTCATAGGGTCCCAGGCGATAAGGCCCAATTAAATGCCACCGATTGCATTAATTACCCAAGCCAGAACCCTAATCAAGGTTATAAGTTCTATGGTGGAGAAAATACCAAAGCACAGATCAAGGGTCCCAAAATGCTTCACAAAATCCAAGTTAAAACCGCCATGGTCGGGTTCCACAGACCAAGGTTAAGTGAAGGGTGAGTCATCGTGGATAAGGGGCCAGCCCATGTGGATGGTCAACATAATAAAATTTCCAAGACTTTGTAAAGTCCAAACTATAGTCTAGGCCGCAAAAAAAAATCAAACAAATAATATCATATGCCATGATCACCGAAAAGGTGAAAAGTGGTATTACATGCCAAGGCCCAAAGGTGGTGAACCAATTATGCATGGTGGGCTAGCCAAAAGGGTAAACCCCTTAATGTTTTATACATGCTAAAATCTACAATGTGCCAGCATTCCAAACCAAAGGTTGTCCCCACATCGGGTTTTCAAACAAATTTACAAATGTCAGTTTTGTGACTATCCAGATCAGTGAAGGAAATCAGAAAACATGTATACCTTGGAGGTGGTCCCCACTTCACTTTATTTTTACAAATATGGCTAAGGTTGCATCCTTTTCCCTATACATAGGAGATGATTTTTGCATTCCTTCACAACATGAAAAAATAGAGAAGATGACAAACTTGCATGTGCAAAGAGAGCAGATTTTCCTAGCAAGTAAATTTTAAAATTAGCAATTGTTCACCTTTCTTTCTTAAAAATAGAATAATCAACTTCAATTTGACTATATTGTATCTAAGGATGATAGTTCCTATTTTTATCACATGCTTTAGTTTATATTATTTTATTCCTTTAATTATTATTAAATAAAGGGTAAAATTAGGATGCATGGGTGAGTACAAATTTTAAGCTATTTTTAAGAAGGGGGTGAACTTTTGCTATATATTGTGTGCTCTTGCAAAGCATAGGGGAGATTTTTCAGATATTTTTCCCATAAGAACTTTTGATATGAGTACTGAAGAAATTTTTGCCAGTTTTACCCTCTGAATGTTGAATTACTCTTGCCTTTCCAAGTTATTCTGCAGTCTTGTGTATGCCAGTATTAATCTTGTGAATCAATATTCCTTGATTACTCACTTTACCCTGGTGTAGATCTACTATTTTCTGCTAATTTTCATTGTGCATGTTAGCTTACTAGTACTGTTGTGATTTTCTCTCAGTAAAAATTAAGTGTTTTTTCCCTTACATTCTATAGAAAGTACAAATTGGTTCATGCACACAAAGAATTATTCACAAGTCAGTTGCGTATTCCACTCAAGTCAAGTTGTTTATTCAAATTTGGTGTATCACCTTAGTAATTATTTCATTTTCAGTCACCTCCTAACCCTAAAAATCCTAGAAAGTAGTCTAGTGAACACCAATAAGGAACCAGCCTTTTAACCCTAGAGGTTCACCTCAAAATAGGTATACCCGCAGACCTGAGGTGTCTCCATTGTATCTACGAGAGAGAGATATATTTTCCATACTTAGAACACCTACTGCCATCTCTCTACTGGGTGCATTTTTGAGAGATAATAGAAACATTTCTATAGTGAGTTCATTGATCGTTATGTGCATCTTTGTAAAAATTATATGAAATCCATGAATGGCTAAAAAAACTAAGGTGGTTTTATGAATAAATAATGTGATAGTCTATATTTTATCATTTGTTTGCTTTGAACTTAAATAATAGTCTTCATTTTATGCATATAATGCTTACATAGGAATTTTCTATTTTTTCATTCTTTGAAACCATGTTGTTAAACCATCGAGACTATTTTCATATTTTCCGCTGAGTAAATTTTCCATAAGTTAATTTGAAAATTATAGAAAGTTCATTTTCATGCCCAACATTGGGTCACCTGGTTTACTTCATTATAAATCTATAACTGCACTCTTATTCGTACCCAAGATGGGTTAGGTATTTTACTCTACTTTGATGAAAATTTCTTTGAGATTCTTAGAATCTTTCCTAAGTCTTCTTGATTTGAGTCGATTCGTGACTGAAAACTTGTAGACATTCCTCTAAGCTTGGACTGGATTTGTGACTATTATTTATGAAAACTACTTAATGAATGAATATACTTTGAACATCTTACCATTGTTCTACAACCTGTACATGCATTTAATGAGTGTAATTTGATCTCAATTTATGACTTATTATTTTGAAAACAAGTTGATCCTTGTATCATTTGCTAAAATTTTGTTCAAAAGTACTTGTTACTTCATTTGCAAGTTGTTTATAATACCATAACACAAAGATATTACTTCATTTCCTTGTACAACGTAACATTTCCTTTTATTTAGGCATATAGTGTGAATCTCTACACTGTGAACTCATAGACTCTTTTTTTTTAATTTTATGTTTGAGTAAACATGGAAACATTGCAATACATTTCCTTTTAACCATGTAATTATTTTCAATGAAAACTATGTTATGAGGCATGATGGTTACTTTTTGTATCACGATATGGTAGTGGAAATCCCTTTCAATTGCAAAAATCAAATCTCTTTACTGTAATCTGTTTTGATTTCCTTTAGTGCACTGTAATGAGCTTTATCTTTTACAATCTTGAATCTTGTTTTGTGAATTGAATGCAATTTGCATTTGATGTTACATAATTCAAATCATGAATTTTTTTCTTTTTTCATGCAACATGTACCTCCACACTTCAAAAAATAGTTAGAAAACAATAGGATTTATCGTCTCGTTTGTTCCATAGTGATTTTATTTTCTTTATTTTCTATCTATCATGATTTATGTTAATGCTAGGAGATTTTGGAAAATACTACTTTCTCAATTCTACATATATTACTTTTATTTTCATTGTGCCTCTTTATTATAGGAGATTTATTTTGCTGAAGCTAGTAGCACATGAATATAGATTATACCTTTAGCTCAAGTTTGACATTATTTTATCTTTCTTTAAATGGTACATTGTAGTTTTTGGATGATGCAGAGATGAATATGGAGGAGATGGATCTAGAGAAACAAATACAAAGATAAAAACCCATCAAATTAAATGATGGATTTCATCTATATAAATTTTCTTTAGTATCATGCACATGTATCTCTTATTTCATTAGTTATAAGTTACATCCCATGAATTTTGTGGGAAAATTTGAATTTCCTCATGAATAAATGATATTATTTCTTTAACTGAGTTTTGTACTTTCTTTTACTTTCAGCTCTTATGATATTTAAGGATTGTAAAATGAACAAAAAAACTCAATAACATACTTAATAACACTTAATCATAGGAAACAATCAAATTGAAAATACCTTTAACTTAATAATGAACATCTGCATCTAGCAATAAGTAACTATGTCTGCTGCTATGGGATGTAAAATCCCACATATCCTATGATATCCACCTTCATCAAGGAAAATCATTGGTCCTTCAGAGCTTTTGTGTTTCCTTGCTATAGACAAACATGCAATGAAAAAATATGTGAGGTGTTACATTCTATAACAACACACATAAATGCATATTGCATGTTATTAATCAATTACTAGAACTGAAAACACAATTAATATTATATGAATTTCCTATAGCAAGGTCCATCTCATTAATGTTTTCCATCTGAAACAAAGTTTCAAGTTGTCTATTTTTACACAAGTGAAAAAATTGTCAATTAGTTAAATATTTTAGATTATGTCCTTTGCAATATTAGGGCACACAATAAATTTTTTATCCAATCAGGGTTATATATTTACACATTGTACTTGTTTTTTAATCGCATAAAATTATTTGTTCCGCATTCCAAATTATAAAACACAAGTTATAGTTATGTTTGCTAATAATATTACTTGTTGGTTTTCTAATTATTGCAGTACTTATATTTTAATATCCCATATTTTGTGTTATTAAGGATAATCACGAATGTTGGCAGATTATCTTGTCATTCTGTATAGGCAACAAAGTTATTAATTCTACTTCTAGAAGAAGTATAAGTGGTTTCTTTGTTATTTTTCTCATATTTTTATTTCTTCTATTAAGTTATAAGGTTAGAGTATGGAACCATCTTCCTAATGTCCCAATTTACTTATTAAATTTTGAAATTCCAAGCCTCCTAATTAAATATCCAATATGCTCATATTTGACACATTCTCAATTGAATTTTAGTGAGTATGAAGGGACAAGCTTATCACATTAATATGTTCATAGAACAAGAGATCATTAACCAAGATGCAACACACCATGTTTTTAAGATATTTCTCAAAATTTACATACATCCCCGATGCATTCCAGGTGAGTCTCCACAAGTTTAGATAAGATTTACGATGAAGGTGAACATTAAGAAGTTAAAAATTTGATTTTTTTAATGATTTCAAGGGATTTAGATATGTATGAGAAGAAAACAATGTATTTGGTTTAAACTCAAAATAGGTTAACTATACATGAGAGATTTTCCATACAAAACTTCTACCTAGACAATATATTATCAACAAACAATCAAGGAAACAAGGGGAAATTACCTCATAGACACCACACTTCCTCACCAAGAGGACATCAAAATATCACGAGGGAGATCAAATGATTTACTCAAAAGATATCCTCTAAGGCCAAGGTTTATATCCTCGGATGAAATAATATGACGTACACACAACCAAGGTTAGAAGTTTAAGATCTGTAAAACCAAAATCTCTAAGAAAAAATAGCAATAATATTTGAATGCACCCATATCTTCTTAATCATAACTCGATACTAATGGCTCATAAAGTGATGTATTAAAAATAAATCAATAGATTTAGGTAAGGGTATATCTATCTATGTTCTTCAAGATTAATACAATCATACTTACTTAAGTACAAATCTCAAAGGATCTAAATTATAAAAATATATCCGAGGTATTTGTAGTCCAATAGTCAATATTTCCTTAGATAACACAAAGTAAATTAGTTAGGACCCCAGTTTACCCATTGGTGAACCATAATATCCAAATAATACACTACAAATAGAAACCTATAATTATCCTAAAGTTACTCCATCCCTAACATAAACCATCTTCTCACACCGAGTGTCACATCTATCCTAACAAGGAATAAAACTCATACTACAGTACAAGAATGGGCATAATATCTTCCAAATCTACAAAGTATCATGCTTGACCCAAAGATTCCTCTCCTTAGGAAAATATGAGTAGTAAAAGGGTTACTCAAAGATCCTAGGCACAAAAATTCCATCACTCCAAAACTGAAGGCATGCTATAAAACATGCCAGATACCATCAAGACACCTAGGGTGCACCCCCATATAATTAGAGAACACAATAAAATAAGAAATAGAACCAGCTCATCAGAAGATAAGAAGAAAACCACGTAACTTTCATGAGGAAATTTAGCCAAGTGAACCTATAGACAAACAAGATGTGAGATACCAATCAAAGGTAAAATACAATAAATATAAAAAATCAAAGAAAATGGCAAGTAGTTGTATTTCAATCCTCAAAAAAATATCATAATAAGACAAAATAATAATCAGAGCCTCAAAAATTCTCAATCAAATCATTAAAATAAAATTTTGGTCCATGATTAAAGAATTTAAATTTAAACACATAAAACACATGAAATATCAACATCAGAATCACTTCACATCCTTTCGTGGGCCTCCAGTAGGCATACTCAACATTGAGATCACATCTCAGAATAAATATACAACTATATTTGTTATGACATCATGTCATGATATCTACTCTCCCATATGGGAATTAAGTTCTCAAAGAGACAACACCCAACCTGCTACCTTGACAAACTTGATCTGAGTAGCATTTCCACTTCAACAGGTGAGGAAACTTCCACGAGCCAGAAATTATGTACTCTAGCTCCGATTGACTCCATTCAAGATGAGTCAAAAAGATTATAATGTGTAGGATGTGGTGAATCTCGAAAATTTGATGCTCGAAAACCTCTTGGAAAATCTCCAAAATGTAATTTTCACAAAGCTGTCTAAAAATAGTAATTTTTAGAAATATCAATTTCATGAAATCTCTGCTTAGGCAGTGCATGGAAGTTTAATCACTTTATCTTCCTTGGGGTTGATGACCTTCCACATTACTGAAAACAAACATATCAACAAATTTTATTATCTTTATTATTATTATATTCATAAAGGTTCAAGTGTCTAAAACTCTGCTCTGATACTAAGTGTAATGCCCACAAATTTGGCGCACCAAAACTAAAGTAAACTCCACAAATTCATTCATGTCTAATAAATTCTACTCACCCAAGGGTTAAATCGAAACCAAATTACTAATTAAATGTTATTAATCTATTTCTAAAGTCATTTTGGGATTTAATCTCGTACTATGGTATCCATTAATTTGTTTTGTTATATATTGACTAAACTAGCCTACTTATTTTATCCATTTGATTTCTCTTAATTTTATCAAATGTTATTTCCTAAATTTATTTCCCTTAATCACTTAGCAGCCACACCCCACATTATTTATTTATTTTTTAAACATTTTACCTTTAGTTAAATTAATCCCTTCTAGTCATTATCTATAGGATACATAGACAATATCCTAATTTAATTCCTATAGTCTACTTCGATTTAGTCATTTAATAATCCATGCTAAAATGGTCACATTTTATCCTAACACACTAGGGCACTAAATGGCCCCAATCACAAATACCCATACAGTTAATTAAAATATATTCCCATAAAATGCCACAACTCAAGATTGTAGGATTGATTCTCTACCCTTAGATTGATTCATTTTGAGCCTTTAGATCTTAGTTGCCCTAAAATTCCTTACGAGTTTTATTTTATTCACTTTTTCTTTCCCTAATCTTTCATTTGCACAATTTATTTTTGCAGGTTTAGGAGAAAGAGAAGGAGTGGAGTCCATGGGAGCCATTAAAGCTTATGAGGGTTTGCAAAACTTTATTTTTGTAATATTTTGTGTTAAATGTGAGATCTACTACATTACTATTATGGGTATTGTTTTCCCCATTTTATTTTTATTACAAAGATATATATTCATGGATATAGGGTTTTGTGTGTGAGTTTATATATAGATATATATACTTTTTATTTTATTTTGCATTTATTTTAAATATATATTTTAAAAATAAATATAGAATAATAAGTACAACCTAATATAGATATATACATAGAAATAGGGATTGAACCGACAAAATAAAAACAATGCATATAAAATAACACAGTTGTCATGGTTTGTTTTGGGTGACGTTTGTATATATGGGTGGCACACTGACCCACCCTACCCATCATATATGTCCCTTATAGATGTGTAGGCCTATGTGGATTAAACAATAAACCACACCACTTTATTTATTAATATAAACTTTGTTATGTTAACCTTCCACCGATTTCAAATATAGTATTTCTATAGTAAAATTTATTTAATAATAAGTGATATATATATAGTGTGATATATATATATATAATATATATATATATATATATTTTTTATTTTTATTTTATTTCAATTTTAACAAATCCATCAATTCAAACTCATTTATATAACAACTATAAGGGTGATGTGGTTACATATATATATATATATATATATATATATATATATATATATATATATACATATATTCATTTATGAGGGATAATTGAACTAATAACATTTCTAATCAATCCAAATGTAAGTAAAGAAGAGAACATGTTTCATGGTTGAAAAAAACTATATGTAAAATTTTACCTTTATAACATTGTATAAGATTTGAATACAACACAAAAACCTAAATCACTCCATTTTACATTATAATTTGAAGAAAAACATAGTATAACATGCTTAAATGAAACTTATGCCTTTCTCTTTTCAAATCAAATTTTCCAAAAATACAAAAAGTGAAAATCATCATATACTTACTATAAAAAAACATCATTCTTTTTAAATGAATAAATAGTATAACTTTTAAATAAAATTGCAATTTAGAAAGAACTTTATTTCAATTACAATACTACATCAAAGTACTTCATTCAACTATAATGATACAATGTTGATAAATACATTAACATGAAAGTATTCCATTAAAATACAAGAGTTACAAGTCTTCCACACTATGTGGAAACAAGATGGCCAAATTTACAGCATAGTAATTCTTTCATATGCTCACATACACAAGTATTCATATCAATATCATCTTCCAACTTAATATCTTCAACTTTTCACTCTTTCATCTCTTCAATTTCAAATCACAACACAAGAAAAGGGGAATAAGTGACACTCTTCACCCAACCTTTATTCCAATAAAAGGAGAACCGATCCTTCCTATTAGCCCCTTATCCCCAACCATATAACAATGGGGAGAGTTTTTAAATTTTACAACTTCACAATTATAATAGATTCCATAAAATCTAGAATCCACAAATAACACCTCATTCAAATAAACTCACACAAACAAATTTACAATTTTCCAATAAACACATAGGCTTGAAAACAAGCCAAAGGAGCAAGGAAATATGGGAACCACCTCCTTTTATATCCTAAGTAAAATAGGGGTTACACCCAAAAATGTCCATGTGTACGTCACAACACACTCAATTACCTACATTTTTCTCCCCTTGCAAATACACAAAATATGGCAATGTTTTCTTTTTCTCTCCCCATAGTTGGAACACCCTAATAACATTCCCTAAAAAATGCATGCCTCACAACTCCCTTTTCCCTCCCCAATGGTTCCATTTTCCATCTCCCAAGCCATTCTTAGGGTCAAAATGTACCCAATCCCATGCAATAACACATACATCCATTCACAACACACAAGAATACACTCAAACAATCTCATATTTGTCAATCAAAACATATGCAGTAATATATCAAAAGGGTAAGACCCTGTGTTTCTATTGTAAGATTCCAATCTTCACACAACAAGCTTTAATCCAAGAAAAATCACCAAATAGACAACTCCAAAAAGCTCCATACAAGAACAAAAGCAAAAAAAATTAAAATGCAAGGGTAGGAATGAGAACAAGTAACCCCAATTACTACAACTTCACATGAATAAATAGAAAAGGAGGTGCAGATGATGAGGTCGCTCCACGTAGGATGCCCCTTGATCATTCCTTAGTTCCAACTCAACAGGTAAACACACAAATATTAATGCTAATAAATGAATAAGTAAGGCTCTTACATGCACAAGTGTATACTCCAACATTCACTCCATACCTTCCAAGGACATGTTAAATGGGGTAATTATAAAATGATTTTATTTACTCTTTTTCACTCAAAAAATGTATTAAAATTTCTAAAATCAACTCCATACTTCATAAGTATGGTTGGTGGATGACTTTGTGAACCAAGGGACAAGGTTAATTTTTCCCAATAGTCTCAAAAAGTGGCCTCTAAGAAAAAATTCGAAATTGGGAAAGGAAGAAGACTACACACCTCAAAATGCAATTAATTCCATTCAACATAAGGAAAATATCAAGGACCATCTACCCTATTAAATTCCCATTTGTAACATATTTATTTTAGTTTGCTAATAAGTTAAATTAAATAATTAAAACATATTAACAATTACTCATAAAGTGACTAGATTTTAGAAAGAATTACATACATGCACCACAAAATAATTAACCAAAATTAAAAGAGGGAAACATCACAACCCATGGCCACACACATGAGGTCACCCCCCATGGCGAAACATCCTAATAAAGGATTATACTCAAACACACACACAAATAGAACACAACTTGTCAAATTGGCCTTGTTGCAAACACCCAACATTATTCCAATGTTTCTCCCCTATCACCTTTTAGTTTATAGTTCTATCATTTTCATGCCATCACAAAAAACAATACCTCTATGGTGTCAAGTACGCATCAATAACATCAAGAAATATCACATACATATCGATCAATAATCATCATCAAAATTTAAGCAATTTTATCACTGTCTAAAATTTCTAATTAATTTGATTCTAGCATTTTACTAACATCGATGAGATCAGAAGACTATACTGATCATTTAGACATAATCAATACGTCAAACATTAAAGCACATACTTAAATTATTAGTTATTTACAAATAAAATTCTTCCCTATCCATTGACATTTACCAACTATAAGAATTCATATTTTTATGACAACTGTTGAATTTATACATATATTGTAACTCATATCTACTAGATGCACTCAAAAACATATTATTGATCCCTAATGTCCTTCTATCATTAAAAACTCTCAACATCAAAGAATTAACAGGGTTAGTTCAATAATCCAAATATTTTTGTCAGAACATAATAACAATTATAATATCCTGCGTGTCTATCTATAGCTACCAATGATATAATAGTAAAGTCAATGTCTCAATCAATAATAATAAATATCGTTGTAAAATAAGTGTCATAAAGAATTTGACATTACACAATAGAAATTTTTACCTTCTGTAGTTCCTTCTTCAACCTGATGATCGCAATTGAAGCATTCACTTTATACCCAAAAATCAAATCATTCTTTCACCATGGAAGATGGTCCAATTAATGAAATCATATCACTTTATCTTTCTTATCATCTCTTTTGTACATACATTAATTCTCCCCTTATTTTCCTCTCTGGTGTGAAATTTTTAGAAGGATTATTTGAATTCTCTTTTAAGATAAATGTGAGCTTCCAAATCTAATATTCTTTCAGCTATTATGATTCTTCAACCATCTCTCTATATTTAATGATATATATTTTATACTCAACACAAAGACACTTTTTAATGAAATCATAGTACTTTATAAGATTTCTCACTCCCTTGTTTTGCTTACTTTTCAAGTTTATATTCTTTTAGACCTTCTCATGAATCATCATAATCCTAGTTGCTAATGATTTAGAATTGTTCTATATTTGAATTAAAAATGCCAAATGAAAATAAGTACAAACAATCATTAATGATTATAAATATTCATTTCTTAATGAGCTTCAGGCTTTCATGTTCAAACAGAAAGCTCTTAATTATAACCATTTGCATTTCCCTCATCACTTCATACACATGAAGTGCATGTGTTGCATATTTTTTGTGTTCTAGTTGTGCATTAGTTACACATTTGCTTAGTATTTATTGCGTATTTACTTCCCATTTGTTGTTCTAACATTATTCACTCATTAGTTCACTATTTCTTCTCTCAAATACATCCTCTCACACAAATCTACACTTCCATTCACATTTCCTCATTTTTTAATAGAAAAAAACTTTTTGTACTCACTTCCACATTCGATTACACCATTACTTACTTTCTCTTCTCACACATGTTCTTCACTTCTTCTATTAGCTGTCATAGTTCTATACTACACACTCTTCCTTTTCCTTCAACACTCTTCTATTACATTCTACTTGAGTTTTATTTTTCTCTTCTTCAATAAGTTGTTATTTCTCCAGACTCAGTGATCAACTTGAGATATAAATAATGGTCTCTAGTAATCACTCTAATCTTATACTTAGCATTTCACACTTTCCAGTATCCATTTTTCCCATGCAGGCATACTCTCTTCATATATTACATTATTTTCTCCACAAATCCAAAATTACAATTCATTTTTTTCCTCTCAATCACACCTCATATAATGAGTCTCCATTTACTTTTATACCCATTCACATTCTTATCATTGGCATTTAAACAAGATGAAGGTCAACAATAGTTATAAAATAAGATCCGAAAAAATCATAAATACATTGCAATGGTTGGCCCAAACTCTTGGTCCCAAAAAAAAACACACCAAATATTTTAGACAACCTCTGAAGCATTTGGTTCATACTCTAAAGAAAATAGAACATTCTTCAAAGAAACTTTGAAACAATCTGGTTAGATTCCAGAGGATACATCACAACTTCTGGTCCTAAACCAAGACATAACACAAACTTGGGACAAGTAAAACCCACTAAAAAAACCCACTTGAGACCTAAGAACAACCTAGGATTAATTAGAAAAATTATGGAATAATTTTTTTTGTTTAAAAGAGTCTACAACCGGATTACAAGGCAACAGTTGTCACTAACAAGTTCTAGAACAATACTAATTCACTAGAACATACTTTTCCTTCATTAACAATTATTAGAGGTCATAAGGTCAAGAATTTAGGTTTAGAAGGTACAATAAGGTTCAGAGGGTAATTCCTCACCATACCCACTCACTAACAGGCTCAAAGGTTCAACTTCATTTTTCTAAAACATAACACATTAAAAAATTCCCTAAATTATTCCCTTTGGATAGGAAATTTCCTCACCTTTCCATTTATATAAATAAGTCCTTCTAACGCTTTATATTATTCGAGTTATGGACCAGTGGGCCTTGGGATGTAACCTTTACCCAAGGGTGGGCATGTGGGCCCAGGGGTGAAAATTTATCACAAGAGCGGGTCGGTGGGCCATGGGGAATCTTCTAGAAACTATCCCGCGTGTGGAAAGAAATTTTTTTTTGTGCCCACACACCCATGAGTCTGCAAGTCCACTATGGACATTTCACGTCTCCCAAGTCAGCACGAGGAGAGCGGGGCGGCAGAAGACATTTTGAAAAATCTTCCCGTGCGGGGTGAAAGCCAACTTTGTACCCGCACTCCCACAAGTCTACAAGGGACACGTGGCATCTCCTAAGCCAACGTGGGGAAGGTAGGGTAGTGGGGATAAAATTAGTTTAACACCCCGAAGGACTAAGAGGGTAGCATTCACCCCCGCCTCTGCCGGTACCTCACAATACCATGTGGCGGCACCTGATTGACTGTGGGCCAGCGGGCGGTGGGGGAAAACTTTGAAAATTTTCCCAAAATTTTATGAAAATGTAAAAATTCAAAAAGGGACCCACTCAACCACTGATGCCTTGTGACATCATATGGCATCACATGATTGGTTGTGGCCCGGTGGGGTGGCGGGGAAAATTTGAAAAAATTTCCAAAATTTTTCTATGAGCACTAAACTTAGAAAGGGTTTCACCCCTCCACTGATATCTCGTGGTGCCATGTGGGAGCCTCTGATTGGAAGTAGGTCAGTGGGGAAAAGTAGGAAAATTTACCCAAACATTTTCCAAACTTTTAAGTGAAATGTTTAGGCCCGTGGGCCCGCCAAGGAAAATTTTCCCCAATTTTTTTTTCACACCAAGTGAAGGAAAAACTTCAGAAAGCTGCAACTTTTGATTTAGAGCTTGGTTTTTGGAAAAAAAGGACTTTCTAGAAATATCTCAACATACAATTTGCAAAAACATCATTTTTTTCTCATCGTGATAAAGTATAAGGGGAGAATTTTAAGAAAGAGACCTGCAGGCTTTTACAGTGTAAACTGGTAAATTTTAACTTGTTAAATTTGATCAATTTATTCTTGTATCTCTCTTAACATGTCAAATGGACATGCAAAAATGTTCTTAGGTGTATTTAAGAGATATTTCAAGATTCAATTTTTCTGATTGATTTAAACTTTGAAATTTACGTTTCTGGACAGTAGCACGACTACAAAATGGTTAAGCCCAATTTTCCTAAGTTTTTCTAAGAATTTCCTTAAGTGTTAAATTCTATATGAATTCAGTTAGATATTATTCTACCCAAATTAATGTTTAATTTGGTATTCCTTTGTTGCAGATTCGGTCTGAGTATTTGGGATTAAATAATTGTCAGTTGGAAAAAAAACAAGACAAAGTTCAAATTTTAAAAAGGTCTATTTTTCATTTTCTTCTTCCAAGTATTATAATGTGTTTCAAACCTAATCTAATGCATTCAGTTTATTTAATTCAACTTATTCAAAAACTATAATACATCTCTGATTTCCAATTTTTACATAGTTCAGAGGAAAAAGTATTACACATTCCTTTAAACTCATTTCTTCCTTACAAACAGAGATTTCAATTACATTTAAGAGTTAATATTCAATACCAAAGGGTAATTTGATGAAGGTAATACATTATTCATTGATTTCAAAAGACAACTTTGTAACATACTTCATTTATTCTTTCCAAGAATCATATGTTATATACAGAAAATAATAATACATTTTGTTCTCACATATTTAACTTTTTCACTTTCTAAACAGGGAAATAATATCATATGAACAAGGAAAACACTTCCATTAATTCAAATGAAATAATTACAACCTCCTTTCCATTTGATTTCAAAATACAACATACAAAACACGTATCATTCTTTCACATTCCTTCCAAAACAGAATACACAGTATAACTCTTTTACATTTCAAATTTCAACTTTTATTACCAATAAAAAGTATCTTTCGATTATAATGAATACACAGATAATTCAATTCAAGTGGGAAAGGGGCTACAATAAGATTTCATTTCAAAAGGGATTGTCAAACTATCTTTATCTCAGCTCCAGAACAATAACATGTAGATTTGTCATTCTTCCAATTTCATCACAACAAGAGTAGAATAAAGGAAACGCTCTCCACCCATCCAAGACATCCAATGAAGAGGAGAAGACATCCTTCTTAATTGGACCCCGAGCCGCAACCACAATGCAATTAAAGATGTGATCCAGCTCATGGAAACAACAAGATTCCACAAACACAAAAGAAACACTTTCACAATAAAACACAGTCCAAAACAGAATGTAGTTTATAACTACAATAGAGCATGAAAAACACTAATGAGGATTCATCAAGAAAGACCAAGGAGCAAGAAACTATGGGGGATGCTTCTTATTCCTCCCAAGGGGAAATGGGTATCACCACCTGAGAACAAACCACCAAGATATATGTATTTATCATTTCAAATCCCTTACATGCCATTATGCCTCCCCCAAGTACCCCTTATTTCTCAAATTAATTTATGCCTCCCCAACAACTTAAGGCACCCTATAATGAGTAAAGAAATGCAAGCTATTTATTTGTAAGGTGGAACGCAAATACCAACTCCTTGCACCCTTATGATGCCCAGAAATTAACCCCATAGTCTCCTCCTACACCATTCTTAGGAAATCTATCCAACAATCCACAAACATGCCAAAAAATTCATACATTAACATATACATTCATAAAATAAGAGGATTTCAAGAGCCAAGCTCCTACCTCTCCATGATGGAGTTGTTCGAGTGTTAAATCAGCAAGCTTTGTCCCAATGCAACCAATCCAATGACAACCAAGCACAAGCAAGCAACAATCTTCCCAAAAATTTCTTTAAAACAAGAGCTCCTAAAATAGCAAAAGAATTCAACCAAGAATAAAGTCTCTGAAAATTAAGCAACCTCAAAACAAGGCAAGCCATTCAAATTTTATATAAGAGAGAAGGGAAGTGGATGAGGTATATCCACGTAGGATGCCATATCACACATCCTCAATCCCAACCCAAAAGTCAACTTCATTCTCCAAAGCACAATAACTAGGTGGGTGAATAATATGAGAGTTTACTTACACATTCAAATGCAACCCACTCCTCCAAAGGACTGAAATTAAATCATGTAAGAAAAGTGCAATTAAAACGTACAATTTTCCTGATCTAAAAGTATTATAAAAGTATAATTTAAACTCTCCAACCGTGGGTATGGTTGGTAATTAAATTTAAGGCGTATGGGATAAGTTTAACTTGTCCCACAAGCCTCTAAAATAGCCTTCAAGGACAAATTCGAATTTCCAAGAGGGTGGAGTGTTTCACACTCAAAAATTAACTTACACATCACTTACATATCTCCTACACATATTTATATCACTTTAAATCATGACCAACAAATCTCATTAATTTCCTTCCTATGACATATTCAATTTATTTATTTTAACAATATGATTACTCACAATATTTACACACCATTTCATAATTAATGAAAGGGGTAAAAGCATCACAAAATAAACACATGCAAACATAAACAAAGGGACCAAAATAAAAGAAAATACATAAAATTATTTGGTCACAATTAAAGGTGATTCCCCCCATGGGAATCTCTATCACACACAAACAGATACTAGTTTCCATGGTGACCTTGTTGAATTCATCTAGAATTCCAATGTGGTTGGTCTCCAATCCCCTAATGTTTGTTGTGATAGTTTAACCTGCAAAACACTAATACCTTCTTCAGCCTCGTGGCCATATCATAACACCAAAAGTAATATAAATATAATTCCCAAAATCATTTAGATGTATGAATCACAACAACATCAAAGCAATTTAACAATATCATTTATAGTTTTATCAACAACTATATCATCATCCAATAATTTTCATTTCTAGGTCTACTCACAATATCCAAATATCACAAGTCAACACAACTTCCATAATATAACCATGTCAAACAGTATATCATCATGAATATCCAAAATGTCTCTAATAAAAAATCATGCATCATAACTAAATCAAGTCAACAATAATCCATGATCTAACATCTAACATCATACTATAATATGGTCCATAATCATGTCCATAATATAACCAGTAGTATCATGATTAGTATAAAAAAGGAGTCAAAGGGTGGTGGGCACTACATCCCCCTCCCCTTAGACTCGACTTCCTTCTAGAAGTCACTCGAACAAGTGTGGAAAATGAACTTGTAGAAAAGTAGCATCGTCCTATGTAGCTACAGTCTCATCATATATGTCCCACTGCACCCGGACTTGGTCAACCTCTCTAACTCGAAGGCCCAGTTTCTTGAGATCTATAATGCAAATGATATCCACAATCACCTACTGCTGATCTTGCACCTACAATGATGTCCAATCTAACACATGAGAAGGATTTGCAAAATATATCCTAAGAACTGAAACATGAAACACATCATGTACTTGAGATAAGTTGGGTGGTAATGCTAGATTTCAGGTCAAAGGAACAATATGCTCCAAGATCTCAAAAGGACCCACGAATCTAGGAGCTAACTTAGAACCTTTTCCATAATGGATAGGGATCTTATGTGGCCTGACACAAAGGAACACCTTCATGCCCACTTCAAAACTATGGTCGATCCTATGCTAATCTACATACTTCTTCTATCTGTCCTATGCCTCCTATAGTCTATTTCTGATCAAAACCACCTGCTGCTCCATGTCCTACAACAAATATGGTTCAAGAGAAACTCTATCCTCTAGCCTGTCCCAACTAAGAGGTGTCCTGTACTCTCTGCCATACAAATAATGAAAAGGATTCATGCTTATAGAAATCTAAAAACTATAATTGTAGCAAAACTCCACCAATTAAAGGTACTCCTCCCATCTAGACCACAGATCGATCACATACATCTTGAGCATTTCCTCTAAAATCTGATTCACCCACTCAATCTGTCCATCTGTCTCAAGGTGATATGTTGTGCTGAAATTTATCTTCATCCCGAGGGAATGCTGCATGGTGGTCCAGAAATGGGAAGTCTACAAAGGATCGTGGTCATTAATGATCTTCCGTAGAATCCCGTGCAACCTGACAATCTCATCAAAATACACCCATGCCACTACACTAGATGTAAAAATTTTCTTCACCAACAAAATTTATCCACTTTTATCAATTTTTCAACCATAGCCATGATGGTGTCATGGTGATATCTCGACATTGGTAGCCCAACAATCAAGTCCATGGAAATGGTTTCACACTTCCATTCTGGTATAACATGAGGAAAGAAAAGGCTAGTTGCATGTTGATGCTTAGCCTTAAGTTTCTGACACTCTAAACATCGTTACACGAACTGGGCCACGTCTCTATGAAGTACTCTCCAATTATACAATTGTCTCAAGGTGGCATGCATCTTCTTCACCCCAGGGTGGGATGAATAGGGTACACGATGTGCCTCTATCAAAATTTCCTACCTCAAGCCTCCCTCTCTGGGAACATAAATCTAGCCTCTATGCCTAAGAAGGCCATCTAACTCTAAATAAATACCATAAAATTTCATCTTAAGGGGTCTCTCAGACTCAATATCTACCCGAACTATAATGTAGAAGTTGTCAAGAGGAAGTTGCTGAAGAATCCTACTCCGTAAATATTTACTCACGGAGGTGGCAAAAGCCACATGTCTCTGTCTACTAAGAGACTCTTCCACCACATTAACTTTCCCTTTCACATGCTCTATATCCATATCACACTCACAAAGTAACTCCATCCAACGCCACTGACGATCATTAAGATTGGGTTGCGTGAAGAGGTGGCCAAGACTCAAGTGATATGTCCTAAGTGTGAATCTTCAATCGAGAATAAGGTGCCTCCATCAAACCAAAACATGTAAAACTGTTACACACTCAATATCATGAGTCAGATAATTAATCTCGTAATATTTGTTTTTGTGAGACTCAAAATCCACTACTCTACCCTCCTACATTAGCACACCTCCAAGTCATGCTAAAGAAGCATCTGTGAAAATTAAAAAAACATCGTATGGATCTTGCACCGCAAGAATAGGTGTTGTTGTGAGACATTCCTTCAATTTACTGAAGGATTTCTCACACCTATCTAACCAAACAAACTTCTCCCCTTTCCTCTTAAGGGAAGTGATGGGGTGTGCAATCCAAGAGAAGTCTTGAACAAATTTCTGGTAGTAACCTGGTAATCCCATGAAGCTATGCACCTCAGTCATAGTAGTGGTTGCTGGCGAATCCATAATAAGTCTAATCTTGGAAGGATCGATGGTGATACCTTCCCCAAAAATGATATGACCCAAATACTGCACCTCCATATGAAATAATGCACACTTCTCCAAGTTCTTCTAAAGTTTCTTCTCTTAGAGACACTGATGAACCTGGCGAAGTTGCCCCTCATGCTCCTCAAGCATACATGAGTAAATCAAAATTTCATCATAGAAGATGAGCACGAATATATCTAATAATTTCCTAAATACCCCATTCATCAAACTCATAAAAAATACGGAGGCATTCGTCACACCAAAAGGCACCACTGTGAACTCATAGTGGGAATATCTCATACGGAAGGCAGTCTTATGAATTTCCACCTCCGAAATCTCTAGTTGATGATAGCTAGACTTAAGGTCTATCTTAGAGAAAACTATGGATCCCTTCATCTGATCAAATAAATTATTAATGCATGGAATGGGATAACTATTCTTGATCATTACCTTATTCAGCTTGTGGTAATCAATACACAAACATGAGGATCCATCCTTCTTCTTTACAAAGATCACCGGTGCACCCCAAGGGGATACACTAGGGTGGATAAGGCCTTTCTCTGAAATGCCCTCAAGCTACAACTTGAGCTCATAGAGCTCTGGCGTGGACATCCGATAAGGTGCTAGTTAGATAGGCTCTTCTCCTAGAACCAGATCTAAATGAAAATCAATCTCACATGGCGGTGGTAACCCCGGTAGCTCCCAAAAAATTACATCTGAAAACTCTCTCAAAATGGGGTGATCATCTTGCAATGGTCCACTAGTTATATCCTCTGATCTGTCACTGACTGCAACAACATACAACTGAATACCTAGTCACACACACCGCTTAAGATGCATAAAAAAGATGGTGTGAATAGAAATGAGTCTCCCTAGCCCCTCATATAACCGAGTCAACTCCCAAATCATCTGCACAAGATATAATCTTGTGGTAACAGTCCACTCTAGCCCTGTGTGTAGACAACCAATCCATACCCAAGATGACTCCGTATGAGCCCAAAGGAAGGATACGGAGATCCGAGGTAGTGGTGGAAGGTCCCAAATCTACCACACACTCCTTAACTAAGGAGTCTATAGAGATCTTGGCTATAGAAGCCATATCAAAATCCCAACAATTACCCTACATAACTGCCACCAACTTGCATCACTCTGCTAAAGATGGTGTAATAAAAGAATTAGAAGAACCAGAATCAAAGAAAATGGAGGTAGGAGTACCACCAATGTTACCTGTAGCCTCAATAAATGTACTTTGATGCTCTTCCTGACGGTTCTCACTCGCTACATACATCCTATGATTGCACCCCATATCACCAACAATAATCTCTGAGATCTGTGTCTTACCCTTGTTATTAGGGTTATGGGGGAAGTCTCTCTAAAAATTTCTAGTAATACCACAGCCAAAACAACTGCATGATCCTCTCCCTTGTGTAGCAAGTCTGGCTAGTACTCTGGAGGTATATGGTGTGGATCTTGATGATTCAGCTATGGTCTATTGAGGTCTCTACTGGCAAGCTCCTGCTAAGTGAGCTCTTTGGGCACCCTATGTCCTGATGGGACCCCTAGGAGGAGGACCCATACTTCAACCTCTCTGTGCATCAAATCTCTATGGAGGTCTATGAGGTGTGCAGGACTTCTATTGCTACTATGGTGTAAAATATGACTATGTTAAAACCTATCCAGTACGAGGAAGAGGAACTGACCCCCTCGATCTGCTGTCCTAAATTTGATCGATGTTGCTCCGGACTCAGTCTCTAGCCTATTGGGTCTTTCCCCAAGTCTCCTCTCCTATATAGGCCTTCTCGATAGCCTCAGCTAATGTATATGGATAATGTATCTGCACAACACCTCCAATGTCTAGATTTAGGCCTCAGATGAAACTGTGAATCCATACCAGCTCATCTTGCATATAGCCAACATACTGGAGTAGATCCAGAAATCTACTCTCACACTCAACCACTATGAGAGATTCCTCTCAGAGGTCATGGAACTCATTTATCTACTACTGAATGAATCTCCATGAAAATTATCTTGTCTAGAAATGCTCCTCAAAGAGCTCCTAGGTAAGTGTCTCAGAATCAACATGGAGCTTTGGCTCCTCTATCTACCACCAAACACCAGTTCCATCCTTTAGTAGATGGATCACAACATGAGCTTTCTTGTTTCTAGAACAAGGAATAAGCTTGAGGTACCCACTCAAGCTCACTAACCAAACCTCTACCTGAAATCCTCCTATGTCACTAGAATAATGTGATGGAAAAATCTTAAGGATATCCCTGATGTGATTTGAAGTTTTGGTCTAACAACCTCTAGGTCTCTCTACATGCTCATCCATAAGCCTAGGGCTCCGAGACCTCTCTCTATGTCCTGAAACTTGGTCACCCTGCTCCCTCTATGGTGACTCAGCTCTGGCTAACTCTGCATGGGATTTCTTTCCTCCATGCTCCTCACTGGGTCGAGCTGATACATAAACCTCAATGGAAGGGACTCTATCATGTTTGGCTACATGCCCTCCTACTGATCCTCTATGTAGAGTGACATTAACATCCTGAAGAGCATAGAAAATATTGGGTAGGATCGCTGCTACAACATGATCTAGCTGTGGGAAGTCTAGATCTATGTAAAAATAACCCTTGTCCCATCTGCACCTCCTGCACAAACCAAGGTTAGAGTTAGTTCACCTTTCTAAGTTTTATTCATTTTCTGCGTGTTACTAAAATATGTAACTTCTAAACAAAGTTGTTTTCTATATTTAAAAGTGTTCTAGACTTAAGATTCATGTCTAAAGTTTTTTAATGTTCCAAATGGCCCAATATTTTAAACCAATTCTCTGATACCAAGTGTAACGTGTGCTAAAACAAGCCACTTGACACCCAATAACAACCTAGGATTAATTAGGAAAATTATGGAATAAATTTTTTTGTTTAAAAGAGTCTACAACCATATTACAAGGCAACAACTATCACTAACAAGTTTGAAAACAATACTAATTCACTAGAACATACTTTTCCTTTACTAATAATTATTAGAGGTCATAATGTCAAGAATTTAGGGTTAGAAGGTACAATAAGGTTCAGAGGGTAATTCCTAACCATATCCACTCACTAATAGGATTAAAGGTTCAACCTGATTTTTCTCAAACTTAACGCATTCAAAATTCCCTTAATTATTCCCATTGAAAAGTAAATTTCCTCACCTTTCCATTGATTGAAAGAAGTCCTCCTAACTCCTTATACTTTTTGAGTTATCGGCCGCCAGGCCTTGGGGTGAACATTTTGCCCAAGAGCGGGCCTGCCAGCCCAAGGGTGAAAATTTACCCCAAGAGTGGGTCAATGGGCTGCAGGGAGACTTTTAGAAATTTTCCTATGCGGGGATAGAAAAACAACTTTGCACCCCTAAACCCACAATTCTGCAAGTCCACTAGGGACACGTGGTGCCTCCCAAGTTAGTGGAGGCAAAACGTGGCGGTAGAAGACATTTTGAAAAAACTTCCAGCGTGGGGTGAATTCCAACTTTGCACCCGCTCTCCCACAAGTCCACAAGGGACACTTGATGTCTCCTAACCCAACGTTGGGAAGGTGGGGTGCCACGAAGAAAATTAGTTTAATGCTCTGAATGGATAAGATGGTAGCTTTCACACGTGCCTCGACTGACACCTTACGATGCCACGTGGTGGCTCCTAATTGGCTGCGAACCGGTGGGCAGTGGCGGAAAATTTGGAAAATTTTCCTAAATTTTTCTGAGAATGTACAAAGGCAAAAAGGGACCCGTTGTTCCATCGATGCCTCGTGACAGCACGTCGCATGACCTGATTGATTGCAGCCCAACGAGGTGGTAGGGAAAATTTAGAAAAATTTCCCAAAATTTTCCAGGAGCATTAAGCTTAAAAAGGGGTCCGCCCCTCCGCCAACACCTCATTGTTGCACGTGGCAGCGTCTAATTGGCTATAGGTTGGTAGGGAAAATTATGAAAATTTTCCCAAAAAAAATCTAAAGTTCTAAGGGAAAAATTCAGGCATGCAGGCCCACCAAGGAATTTTTTCCCCAATTTTTTTTTACGCCAAGTGAAGGAAAAACTTCAAAAGGCCATAAATTTTGATAGAGAGCTTGGTTTTGGGAAAGCAAGGAATTTATTTAAATATCTAGATGTCCTCTTTGAACAAGATTCATTAGTTTCAAATCTTGATAAAGTTTAGGGGGTCAATTTTAAGAAAATGATCTGTAGGATTTTATAGTGCAAATTGGTAAATTTTAACTTGTTAAATTTGTTCAATTGTTAATTGTGCCTCTCTCAACATGTCAAATAGACATGGAGAATTGTTCTTAGGTTTATCTAAGAGATATTTTAACGTTCAATTTGTCTGATTGATTTGAAATTTGAACATTTACATTTCTTGATAGTAGCACGACTACAAAACGGTTGAGCCTGAGTTTGCTAAGTTTTATAAGAATTTCCTTAAGTGTTAAAGTATAGATGAATTCAGTTAGATCTTATTCTACCCAAATTAATGTTTCATTTGTTATTTCTTTGTCGTAGATTCAGTCTGAGCATTTGGGATTAAATAATTGTTAATTGAAAAAAAAATAAAAAAAAATCAAATTTTAAAAAGGTCTATTTGCCATTTTCTTCTTCCAAGTATTATAATGTGTTCCAAACCTAATCTAATGCATTTAGTTGATTTAATTCAAATTATTCAAAAGCTATAATACATCTCTGATTTCTAATTTTTATATATTTCAAAGGACATAGTATTACACATTCCTTTATACGGATTTCTTCTTTACTTGAACAAAGATTTCAATTACATTTAAGAGATCAAATTCAGTACCAAAATGAAATTTAAGGAAGGTAATACATCATTCATTGATTCCAAAAGACAACTTTGTAACATCCTTCTTTTAATATTTCTAAGAATCACATGTTATATACAGGACAAAATAATACATTTTCTTCTCATGTATTTCACTTTTCCACTTTCTAAATATGGATTTCATAGTGCATGACAGCATGTTAAAAAAAAAATTCCAATGGAAATAATATCATATGAACAAGGAAAAAACTTCCATTAATTCAAATGAAACTCTTACAACCTCCTTTCCATTTGATTTCAAAATACAACATACAAAACACGTATCATTCTCTCACATTCTTTCCAAAACATAATACAGAGTATAACTCTTTTACATTTAAAATTTCCACTTTCATTGCCAATAAAAAGTATCTTTCCATTATAATGAATACATAGATCATCCACTTCAACTGGGAAAGGGGCTATAATAAGATTTCTTTTCACAAGGGATTGTCAAAGTGTCTTTATCTCAGCGCCAGAATAGCTACATGTAGATTTATCATTCTTCTAATTTGATCACAACAATAGTAGGGGAAAGACAATGCTCTCCACCCAACCAAGAATATAATCCATCCTTCTTCATTGCCCTCCAAACCCCAACCACAATGCAATTTAGGATGTGATCCAACTTAAGGCAACAACAGG
Organism: Taxus chinensis; assembly: GCA_019776745.2. Classification (NCBI taxonomy): domain Eukaryota; kingdom Viridiplantae; phylum Streptophyta; class Pinopsida; order Cupressales; family Taxaceae; genus Taxus; species Taxus chinensis. The sequence continues at coordinate 413,239,349 of CM034155.1, read as the reverse complement.
CTTCCACAAACACACAAACAACACTTTCACAATAAAATATAATCCAAAAGAGAATGTAGTTTACAACTACAATAAAGCATGAAAAACATTACTGAGGCTTCATCAAGTAAGCCCAAGGAGCAAGAAACTATGGGGGATGCTTCTTATGCCTCCCAAGGGGAAATAAGTATCACCACCTCAGAACAAACCACCAAGATATATATATATATATATATATATATATATATATCATTTCAAATCCCTTAGATGCCCTTATGCCTCCCCCAAGTACCCCTTACTCCTCATATTTTGTTATGCCTCCCAAACCTCTTATAGAAGCCCATAATGAGTAAAGAAATGCAAGATATTTATTTGTAAGGTGGAACTTAAATCCCAACTCCCTCCACCCTTATACCTCCCTAAAACACACATGTGTTTCCCACAAAATAACCCCATAGTTTTCTCCTACACCATTCCTAGGCCATCTACCCAACAACTGACAAACATGCCAAAACATTCATACATTAACATATACATTCATAAAATAAGAGCATTTCAAGAGCCAAGATCCTACCTCTCCATGGTGGAGTTGTTCCAGTTCTAAATCAGCAAGCTTTGTCCCAATGCAAGTAATCGAAGAATAGCCAAGCACAAGCATGCAACAATCTTCCCAAAAACTTTCTTACAAACAAGAGCTCCCAAAACAGCAAAAGAATTCACCCAAGAAAAAAGTCTCCAAAAATGAAGCAACCCGAAAACAAGGCAAGCCATTCAAATTTTATAGAAGAGGAAAGGGAAGAGGATGATGCAGATCAACATGGGATGCCATATCACACATCTTCAACCGCAACCCAAAATTCAACTTCATTCTCCAAAGCACAATAGCTAGGTGGGTAAATAATATGACAATTTACTTACACACTCAAATCCAACCCACTCCCCCAAAGGACTGAAATTAAATCATGTAAGAAAAGTGAAATTAAAACCTACAATTTGCCTTCTCAAAAATTATTATAAAAGTCTAATTTCAACTCTCCAACCGTAAGTATGGTTGGTAATTAAATTTAAGGGGTATGGGACAAGTTTATCTTGTCCCACAAGCCTCCAAAATAGCCTCCAGGGAGAAATTCAAATTTCCGAGAGGGTGGAGTGTTTCACACTCAAAAGTTAACTTACACATCACTTACATATCTCTTACACATACTTATATCACTTTAAATAATGACCAACAAATCTCATTAATTTCCTTCTTATAACATATTTTATTTATTTATTTTAACAATATGATTACTCACTATATTTACACACCATTTAATACTTAATGAAAGGGGTAAAAGAATCACAAAATAAACACACACAAACATAAAAAAAGGGACCAAAATAAAAGATAATACATAAAACCCCTTGGTCACAATTAAAGGTGATTCCCCCCCCCCCCCAAGGGAATCCCTAACACACACAAATGAATACGAGTTTCCATGGTGATCTTGTTGAATTCATCTAGAATTCCAATGTGGTTTGTCTCCAATCCTCCAATGTTTGTTGTGATATTTTAACTTGCAAAACACAAATACCTCCTTTGGCCTCGTGGCCATATCAAAACATCAAAAATAATATAAATATAATTCCTAATATCATTTAGATGTATGAATCAAAACAACATCAAAGCAATTTAATAAAATCATTTATGGTTTTATCAACAACTATATCATCATCCAATAATTTCCATTTCTAGGCCTACTCAAAATATCCAATATCACAAGTCCGCACAACATCCATAATATAACCATGTCAAACAATATATCATCATCAATATCTAAAATGTCTGTAATAATCATCATGCATCATAACTGAATGAAGTCAACAATAATCAATGATCTAACATCTAACATCATACTATAATAAGGCCCGTAATCATGTCCATAATATAAGCAACAGTATCATGATTAGTATCAAAAAGATGTCAAAGGGTAGCGGGCACTACAAGACAGGCTCGAAAGGATTAAAATGGACTTTGGATAGACTCTGAAGGATTCAAACAATCTTTAGGGAGAATCCAAAGCATCCAAGTTAGAACTTGAAGAAATAAAATGAGACTCTGAAGCAATAAACAATTCTCTTGCAACTCTTTGTTTTGCTAGCCAAATCTTGCAACATCGATGAGTTCAATGAATATGTTATCTCCTTCAACTTCCTTCAACATCAATGATAATTATTCCAATAGTTTCGAGGTAGTGGCGATAAACATGTACAAGTATGACATTTATTTTAAACACTAGGTGAGGTGTCCCGCAAAAATAACTAACATCTTGAAATTTTAGGCCAAACGGTGTTCCGTACGACTCCTCAAAATCGCCACATACAAATTTTGAAAGTATAAATATTCAAGAATTAGCTAATAATTCCCACTAGAATTTACCCTATTATGTGGACAATAATATCATCTAAGGTTCTTTCTCACTGTTTAAATCATAATAATGCAGTACATAATATGTCTTACAATATGCCTTGTTCAACATTCTTTTGTTTAATACTGTAACATATGGCAATCAATCAACAAGTTGTGACCCTAGCTCCTCCTTGTTCCACAACTCATTATTTATTTCCACATCAATATTTATCTACTTCATACTTAATTATACAAAACTATATATCACTTACATGTCTATCTCATATAAACCTATGAGCTAAAAAATCATCGAAAACAAGTTCTTATTATTTTTAGCTATTATAATATATTAAAACACGACAATATAGATTACTAATTTTACCGTGTAGTTTCTACTACAATTTGATAAATATGTTGTGGGTGCATAAATCTAGGACAATACCTATTATGTTGGGTAATTTCTACTCTTTAGATGTTGGTGTATAAATTTTCGTGAATACTGGTCGTCATATGATAAGCTAAGTGTGAAGGGGTGGTTTTATGATTAAATCATCATATATTTAGTCGATCTTAAAGAAGCTAAATTTCGTTCAGTCTTCCCCACACACATTGGGTCATACACGTACACAGTCATTTCAATCATTTTACGGCTACAAACACTAATAAAATGTAAACGGCTAAAATATATAAATGACCATCAATATGATAAATGTTATGGACATACTCGCACCATATAACCCATGCTCTGGTGGATTTTCATTTTTTCCAATAGTCACCATTTCCTTTCAACAATGGAAAATTAACTGCAATGTATCACTATGTAAAACTGATAAATATTTCCACAACGCTTGTATTGAATAGACACCAATCGTAGATTAGTTTCTTCTTCACTGTGTCAAATCAGTTTGGCAAAGTCTTCGGACACATGTGACATGACTAACTTAAAAAAAGGATATAAAGATCTCTAATAGATTTTAAATTATACTCACTCGCGCACCTTACAAGTTGTACATATCTTTTAAAAAGAAACCAATGGGCGAGATTTAAATTTCGACATTGTGGCATTTTCAGTATTGTTGTAAATTTATGTTAGGCAACATGCCAACATGGTTCTCATCAAATACAAATGCGAGCGTGCCCATGCATTGCTGCTGACTCGAGAGCTTCTTATTGCAGCCATAAATATCGGAAATGCGAGCATTTCTGAATATTCCAGCCGCACATCATTAGCTTCACTAGTTGTATCTCGAACAAGTTACTTATTCAAAATAATTTACTGCTGTAATAACATTTGAATACATAGAGTTATTATTTTCCATTTATTCACGGTGACTAGGAAATGGTGGAATTTGTCACCACAGAAGATTGTTTTAGAATTCGTTTTAGAGAAAACGCGTTTCGAATAGAGATTAGGCTTAACATCTTGAGAATGTAATTTATATGCAAGTTTAGTCTTCCATAAGCACTCTGGACACTATTTAATATATGAAACATAAATACGAGGAAACTATCACCGAATTTGAGATACGAGATAAATTGAAAATAAAGATAGCATATGCCATCTGTAGTGCCCTGCCCCGCGTACCTTTTCTGTATGCATCCTTGAGGGTCATCAACTCATGACGGGATCCTCTCGGAGAGTTCTTTGTTAGGATAACAATGTAATTGTCGTAGATCAATTTGATTGATCATCATACGAAATAGAATGGGAAACAACTAATGAGTCTCAATAAGGTGTAATTGTGTACTACGAAAGAATTTAAATAATTAAACAAATAAACAAAATAATTATAATAATAATTAGATATATACTAAATCGTTTTAATACATTTTCAAAGTGAAATAAGATAAACAAATTTTAAAAACTGATAGTATTGAATAAACAGAAAGTTGAGGAGGTTGGATGTAACACCGTCCTTTTCCGGTTTGTCGAATCCTCGTGCAGGAACATGAGTTTGAATTTCTTTGATGAAAGGTGTAAACCCATGAGTTCCTCTTTTTGGAATAACACTAACATTAATCAAATAACTACATTAAACAAATGGAAAGAAATTATAAATTTTAAACTAGCAATCGCACGTGAGTAATGCAATGCGAATGCCAAAAGGGAATGTGCAGAGGAGTGAAGAGTGGAGGAGGTGTGAATGTTTTAATTCGAAAGAAATAAATTTGTTAGTGGAATTTGATAAATGATAACTTCTAGCAGGGGGATAGATGGATACGAACAAAAAATGAGAAGGTGAAGCTTGCAGACGGGGAGCTTGCTAATGTCTTTTTCAACCATATCGTCAACTGTGTTAAATTATCTTGATTTAGAATTCAAAAAGTTCTAATGTGTATTAATTTAAATCGAAGAAACAATTAAATTAATTCAAAAAATTGAATGGACAAGGTGTGCATTGTTAAAAGAGCTCAGGACATAAATTGTCACGTCGATGCAATTTTTTTCAAGTGGGAGGGGCAAAGTATGATCTCTGAAAATGAGTGCGCTGTTATGTGAGGTGTAATTTTAGTGCGGGATTTAACCTATGTAAAATATATGTGGAAGTCCAAGCGCATAAACCTTGACATAACCATCACCAACTATTTTGGCATGGTTGCTAGCAGGAAATTAATAGGAATATTGTCAAAAATTTCTATTTTCCAATAGTGGCATGCAAAACAGAGGAATGATATCTTCCAAGAGAAATGAAAGACATAAATCAAAGCCACATGATGTTATTGAATTGGCTCACCAACATTGCGACTAGAGAGCATAAAGGTGCACACAATGCACATACCTAGTGGAGGAGGTAACACAATTAAATGGCGTACACGATGCTAAAATTTAACTCCTTATAAGCTATTGAGAAACTGTGACGATCCATGCCTAAGGGGGAAGAGTCGAGGAATTCACATTTTTTCTAGTCTCTTCTCACACTCGAAGGCTTTGCAGTGTCTCTAACATCACTAGCTATTAACATAAAGATTGGATATGGTTGAATGTGCCCCACATAACCACATCGGTGTCCACAATAAGAGAGGATCCATTGGAAAGAATCACAGTGTACTTCACCGCTACCTATAGATGGGGAAGCTTGTTTCACTTTGCTACGACTATATCTAGCTCATCTTGAACCTTCATTCTCAAAAGTGATAAACATAACTTAATTCCTTACCAAGTACAATGAAAATAAAAAATTATAAAGAGAGATTAAAAAATATGTCGTATTGAACCCAAAGATAATAGAACACATCCTCCTCCTCGATCATATCCTTCAAGACAAAAGTGGAAAAAAATAGACATAGGTAGAAAATTTGTTGAAATGAAATAGTTTGTTAGCATTGTGTGTGCTTCAAATGCAAGGATTTTCATTTGACCTAATTATTTTTCTGAATGTGGTAATTTAGGAATATCTAGTGTAAATTGTTTTTTCATAAAATAAATAAGTGCCAATTCGAAATGAGCACATGGTAAAGTGTTGTAAATATTAATATCGTAATATCCACTTTCAAAACACACAAGACACCATAGAAAAATAGAGGATAATTTTTTTGACTTGTTCGAAGTATAGAATGACATTACAAGAGGACACAAAGGTTACAACTAACTCTTCAAACAACCTGACACAACTATGACCACATAGAGAACATAGAACATCCAACACCAATCAAGGACAATTCACTTTTTCTCTTTAACAAGGCACCATGAAACAAGACCAACCACAATACACAGTCTAAGTTAAGTGCACCCCACAGTGTAAAATCCTTTAAGGTTATCCATTTTTCTAAAAAACATCTTTCAAGACCTGACTTTACGAACTATAAGATTCAGGTTTGAATTGAGCATTTCTTCTTACAAAGGTGAACTTATCAATTTTATACTATTGACTAATTAGCTTGAGAACAAGTATTCAGAATGAGGTTCATCTAAAGGTTAGCAAAACTAGATAAAGTCCTTTGATCAAAAGGGAAACCTTCCATCGCTCACAAGGTTGCTTAATCATACCCAAGCTAGAAAATCTTGATCCAAACTTTCATTGCACAAGGCGATGAGCACAAGATCCAACTAGAGTGGAATACCATTAAGGTTTGGAAATAAAACCTCCTGGTGCAAGGATCAACAGTAAACCATGCTTAAGAGAAGATTACAAAGAACCATGGAAAATGTTAGAGAGAAATGGTCAAGTTATTTCATCATCATAATCTCCTTAGTTATTAACTGGTCTTTTAAAGAGACTTAAGATTTCAACAAGATTTCGGTAACAACCTCATTTAGCATTTTCTTTATTTGGCTTGAAAAAGGGGATAAGGTTTAATATATATCTTAAGGTTAGTGAGGGTGGATTCTTTTACACTGGTAGAAAACTCCATTCTTTCCAATTAAGGACTCCTAAATTTACCTACAAAATCACAACTTCATTATTATCTTATTCATTTATTCATCTATGTATTCGTTTTATTGTATTTTTTATTAACTTTAGAAAAATGATTACCACCCACTAAAATATACATATAATTGCACTGATGCTAAGACCATTAAGGGGGTTTATACACCAGAAAGTTTTAAGACTCAAAAGAAGAAACTACCATTACGAATCAAGAGAACTAAACACGGTTATAAAATTTCTATTCAATGTGGCACACAAACCAAAGGTGTCAAAAGATTCGGTTGAATTTGGATGAGAACAAGAAGGTAACAAAATTGGTCAACCATGCTACAACATTTTTACGACTGAAAAAATATCATAAATAAAGTACACATAGCAAGGTGATGATCGAGTTTTATTTATCACAAAAATAATTACAAGTCTTTTTACAAAAGGACAAGACAACTTTATTTCACAAATACCAAAAAATCCAAGGCAAGAGGCCTTCGAAACTCCTTTACAAGCACCATTGCAAGATTTACAACACATTTTACATTCATACAAGGAACTTCATAAACCAAACTGATGAAACCTTTAGAACTCTTTCCTTTTATCTACTCACATAATCAATCTTCACAAGTATTAAAACGAGTCAGTTTGCAAGAACTGAGCATGTTAAGACTACCCAATGCAATAGTAAGCTAACATTTAACAATATCATGAAAGGAATATTGTATTTCAAGAATGGATCAAGCAGAAACCACTAATAAAAATTCTTCACATGAGATAAATACTAACACCATCCAACAAGAAAGAAGCCCAATATTCTAGTAAGAATGATATGTCGAATAATCAAGGCAAGACCTTATAGTTTAAAACAAAAAGGGAACAAAATATTGAGATTTCAATCATGTGATCCTATGTATTACGTGATTCAAATATAATACCCAAACCCTCTTTTTAAATGAAGAACCCAAGATTTAATAAGATCAAAACCACTCAATCAATAGATTTTCATTTGAATGAAACACACAAAAATACCTTTGAACCCATTCCTTCATCAATAAATAATTTTATGACCACTAAGATTACATCTCGAAGATTATAACAACACATCTTAATATTAAGAAATAATTAATGGACTATAACCTACTAGTGTTCATTGGTCCTAGGCAAGTAAAACCGTAGTACACATGCAAACAACCTGTCCATATTCTCACACATTTCTTATACTCACATTATATGTGATAGACAAGAAGTGATTGAATCTAACCGAACCAAACTTTGAATATACATAGACACTCTTAGGTCATGGTTTCAACCTAGCACCATCATTTCTTTCGTGAAGGCCATAAACCACACATTTTTTTTTGAGTAAAAGGTAATACCCTTACGGGGTTGGAATTAAGAAGACTCCTCTTCATCCAAGTACTCTTAGAGGTCCCGAAAACCAAAGATATATATTTTAAAACATTTAAGAACAGATCCCCACATAAACGCTAGTAAGACCCTTCAATGAAAACAACAAAATAAGTAGCAGAAGGGTTTGAGCTTATGACCCATCGCTTGTATTTACTAGGCCTTCTGAACTTGGAGTGAAAATCACTAACTTGGAACAACTTCAATCACGGGTTTCATGGAGGTGAAACTCTTAAAAATGAATAAATAAAGAATAACACTATTACACACTATTATAAATGAATTGGAATAGGTTACCCTGACTTAGAAAATAACTCACAGTCAACCCAATTTACCTTCTAAGGAAAGGAACCAAGTTTTATCATTTTCTTATCAAATTCCTCATAATTCATAAAAAGAACAATACATAAGGAAAATAGAATTTATTAATTTACTCAGCTTATAACGTAACAATAAAAGGGAAGATAAAACTCATGCGACCAATTAATATGGTGATGTATTTTTAAGACAAATCGCAGATGAGTTCGTACTAGTATGCAACTGTTTTACCCATTTGACACAAGTATAGATATTAGACATCCATGAGAAGCTTAGGAAACAATATTCATGAACTCTGAGCCACTTATAGGCTTAAGCATGTTCTGAGAATTAAAAATCCACTAATAGCTCTAAGAATCTACATAAAATATCTATATAAACAGATACTACATAAATATATGTATTTACCTTTTCTTATCTGGGTATTCGAAATACCTATTTGAGCCACAAAATATTTATACAATAGATATATACTACACTAATACGTGAGTTTTCTCTAGTCCATGCAAGGAGAAATAAATATCTAGGTATGCACAACTGAAGGTATGTACCCTAGTCGTTAATCCTTTCCAATAACCTTCAAGAAGTAATGTAAATATTAAATATATTTTTATACGGTACATATAATCCCACAAGAAACCATATACTTCCAGATATTCATCTCAGAAGAGCATTATAATGAAAGAGTGGACTTTGCTACAACCAGGTCATTTTACCATATGCTAAATGCGTATACAATATAAAAATTCATAACCACATACACTACTTCTTGAAATTACAGTTTTTGTCGTGAAAATGTGCAACATGGAAATTGGAAGTTTCCAAGCATGACAATTATACCCCTATGGTGAATTTTTCATGTTTTATCATTCCTAGGCATCCCAGGGCAAATCCGTCTGTCTAATCACCCCCTATTTTATTTCAATTTATTCCCCTAGTTTATCTAGGAAATTATATTCATTCCACCTAGGTGATTTTAGGGGGTTCTAAAAAGACACTATCTTCTAGCAGTATAAGGAAGGGCTATTGTTAGCCTTCCCAGGACTGTATTCAACTCCCTGGAGCAGAACATAAGGTCAAACTTCAACACAGAGATGAAATGAATATCTTAAAATATAATAGAAATGATTTTTGAAGGTTTGCGGAAGTTTTACAAGAATTGGAGCAGCTTGAGCAAAAAATAGGGTTCACAAGCCTAAGTGGTACACAGGCCTAAAACAACTGATGGAATTCAAACGAAGATTCTGGGAGCTCCGAATGGACTTAGGAGAAAAAAAAAATCTCTAGAAAGAGGGTTCGAAGACCTGCATGATGGTGAAATACTACCTTTCATAAAACTTTGGTGCATAAGGTCTACAGGCAGTTTTTCTCAGGCATAAGTGGAGTACAAAATCAAAAATCTAATTTTTCAGGGGTCAACTAGAATAATAAAGACATTATAACCCAACCATTGAATTAAGAAGGCCATTTTTAGTTAGGATCATATAAAATGTTTCCAAAAAATTCCATTTGGAGCACAAGTTATCACTGTCACAAGTTCAGGACTTAGCAAAATTTTTGGGAGGACACGTGTCAGCACCAGGAGTCTGGCGATATTTTGTTTCCCTCACGTCCCTCAAGGTTAGGGACATCAAGGTTGGAAAAGTGTACCCAACCCTCTTAAATCCCTCTCAGCCCTCATATGACCTCTTATACCCTCATGTGACCTTCAAACTTGACAGTTCAGCCCCCAGGTGCATTTTTGGAGCATCCATTCCCTACGATTGGATTGGACGCTATGTGTCAGCTCCAGGACCACCATGGAAACTGATGTCCCTTATACACCTGAGGTGGGGGACATAAAACCTTGAAAAATACACCCAGCCCCTATGGGGACTCATGTGGACACCCACGTGACCAACTTTAAGCCCCCAGGTGCATTTTTCAAACAAATCCCCTGCCACCGGATCGAGGAAACATGACATCCCCTTGACCACTTTGGAAATTTATGTCCCTCATGTCCCAAAGGTAAGAGACATTAGGGACATAAAAATCCACCCAGCCACTCCATGTGCATGTTTTGAAATTTTAAATCCAGCACTTAGCTATTTCTTCCTCCTCATTTCTCCTTCACAACTTCATACCTTGTCATGGCTCCATGCATGATTGTCCTGACACCCAGTCCACCATTTTTGCTCTAAAATAGATCTACCATGGCCAAATAAAATCTCCACATCATGAATATATAGAAATATTTAGGTATCAGAGAAAAATGGAATGAAATGATGAAGAACATGGAGAAAATGAAGGGTTTTTGCCAGATAACCATGAAGTCACCCGATCGAAAAATCTTCATATCTCACAAGATAAGAGTTGGATCAAGATGCCATTTTTTGTAGAATTATTCATTTTTTAAGGTGATCAAGATTCAATAAAAATAGGTAAAATGGTGCCCAGAATCATTTTCTCCAACAAAACCCTCTCTTCATGAACCGACTCACATTCGTTTTATTTTCCATCATTGTGGAAATGGAAACGAGCTGAAAACTTGCACACAAGCTCAAAATAAAAATCCTTTCACAATGGATTTGTTTTCATTGGAAATGGAGACAAAAACCAGACCTACAAATTTTGAGCTCCATTAATGGCCGCCACAGAAGCTCCATGCGTAAAGCCATTGCCAGGTCAAAATTTCAAAATTTATTTTCAGGCATTCTAGTGTGCAAAACTATGTGAAATTAAAAGGGTGTGATGAAAAGAAGAGTCCAAAAAAATATGTTCTATCACAAATTGAACACAAGAAACACCCTTTTTAAGAATAGTAAGTTTTCCTACACATGCTTGCTATATTTGGTAAGTCTTCATCAAAAGAAGCTAAGACAAAGACAACGGATATTGAAGATATCTAAAAGGCTATAATGATTATCCGAAGTAGGAAATAGTGAAAATAGCCACTTACTAAAAATAGTAAGTCCCACATCTAGGTATTTACTACAAATAGTAAGCCACACTCAAAGAGCAGCTTTGGCAAAATGGGACATTCAGAACTTCGTCGCATAAGAGCTTTCCATCAGCGAAGATCAACAGACTTCATCAGGAATGACATCTCCTCTTCTTCTTCTCCCACTCTTTCTCTCTCCTCTTCCCCCCAACTTTCTCTCACTTTCCAATATTCTAATTTCGCGTTGGGCTTTGTACTTTTTAATATGACTTATGTTACTTTACAAATATAATTTAGATTAAGTCACCTTACTAATATAAAAGGGACTTCAATATTTAAAGTGGAATATGAATAGTCTTAAGTCATATTAAGGTATTTGAAAGGTCATGAGATAGATGAAGAGTCATATTTTATTCTATAAATTGTAACGCCATTCCCATTTCAAAGGGTTGGTGATTAATCTTTTAAACTCAAGAATATATTGTACCTTAAGAGAAAAAAGGAGATAGCCAAATTATTCCATTCCCCTCATTCTCAAATTTCCTCTATTTCACTAATATTTACAACTTTGGTTTGATCAATCAATACAAGAAGAAGGAGTTTCTAGGTTTCTTTGACTAAGGGGTTTCTTGATACTTTGTGATCGATAAATTCTATTTGGTCTTATTGTTATTTACAAAGTTCTTTCTTCTCCTGAATGCATGTGTTGAAGTTTCTAACTAGTGTGTGTGTAGGAATCTGATTATGTACCTGTAGCATTAGTTCTCCTACCTATTTTCTCACTCCCTTCCCCACTTTCAAACAAAGTCTTCTCTACCAAGAGATTGCTAGCTTTTCCACAGGGTCAGTGGAGTGCCCCTGTTGGATCCTCGATCAAAAGCCCACCACAAAAAATCTACCTTTTAATGCGCATGCACATACGGAAGCTGCACCGGTTACATAGAGGGACTTAGATTCCCAGAGAATTGGCAAGAAATGCACAAGTTGTCCACCCAAAAAATTTTCTTGCCAACAATTTTTGGCGCCCACCGTGAGGTAGATTTAGCAGCATCTGCACCCAACATATGACTGCAAGGTCTGAAAATAAAAAGTAAAAATCAGATTTGAAAGGAAAATCATAAGAGATTTCTAGATTGAAGTGAAGTACCAATGAGTGATAGTGAAGAAGAAGAAGAAGATGTCTTCCCAGAAAATAAGATCATTGATCAGCCATGGTTCCATACTAGTGTTTACAAAGGAAAGAAGAAATAGCATGTCATCGATGAAGAAGAATGGATTCAAAGGAGACATAAGATAAGATGTGAAGCTCGAGAATATGTGAAATTCTTACAAGAGATGAATGAGCAACTTGAAGCAGCCCATAGCAAGAAAGAAGAGGAGGATAATTATCCTATAGAGGAAACCCCTGAAGATCATTAGTACCATAGGGTTTTCATACCTGAAAGGTTCTTTAATTCCGCTGAAGAAAATCATATCCTTGAGCCTTCCGATGAAGATAAAATCAGCATTCAAGAAGATGACGAAAGGCAGGATGGTGCAAGATCCACTAAAGAAGATTTTTGCAATCTCACACAACTCACTACAAAATTGAGAACGTTGTCCTTATTCCATCATTCTCTAGACGAATTCATTGCATATGGTGATGAATAAATGAACATGTTGAAAAGAGAATATGTTAAAATACTTCAAAGCATAATAAAAGGAAATTCTGAACCCAAAGTCTTTAATGAAATTTGGAGGTATGCTTTAGTTCTACAGAGAAGATATGAACATTTTGAAACTCTGCATCAAATGGAGGAAGAATATGAGATGCACCCTATATAAGAAGACTGGGATTTCTTCCCGTTGTATGAGGTTTTCATTCTCAAAATATTCTTGTATGCTTCTGAAGAAGATCTTGTCGTGGAATCTCCCAATGAAAGCCAAAGAAATGTCATGGAGAAATAAGTTGAAGAGAAGAAGATAGGATCATCATTCAGTAATTCCATTTGGCTCAAGTCACAACCCATGGGGAGAATAATATACTTAGTAAAGGAAGATCCTTGCTGCATCATGGATTATCAAATGCTCTCTGAAGACTCCACCAATGATGAATAAGATGGTTAATTCAAAGTAAGCATGGATGATCTCTTTTCATGTTTTTATCTTTCAATTAATGATGAAATAGAGAGATGTGAAGAAGTGCAAGAAACTCAGTAGACATCATGGCCCAAAAATGATGAATTCAATATGGTCATAGATAATCCTCATGATTCCTCAAGTGACGTAAACATGTTGTATGAAGAAATGAAGGAATTCAAAGAATCAAACTCTCTCCCCGATGCAATCATGGATGATAAAATAGAAGAAGCACACTCTATTTTCAAATCTAAGGAGAATGAGAATTTTAAACACAACCTCTACTCACTCGAGGAGAAGAATCATCATCATGGTGAAAGCATAGCCTTTCATCTTTCACATGAGAAAAAAGATTCGATAATGGATGGTGAAGATATAGCAAAAAATTATTCTCATACTGTTGTCCCAACATGGTTCTCTGCTTCTTACTAAGAAGAAGATGATATGTATTTTGAGCTTGAAGGAGCACCCTTCCCGTGAAGCTTGTATATCTTCTCCTTGTCAGTAGGTGTCATGAATCAAGTATGCCCGTATTTGTAAGAAAGTGAATATTTGGAAATGCAAAGCATGGAAGAGGTTAATGAGGATGTTTAAAATGAATCATGGGCCTTTATGGATCATATTTTTAGCCATCTCCTTGAGGCACAACAAGAATATTCTTCCAATGAAGATAAAAATGACCCTATGGAAATTTCAGAAGAACTATCTGTACAAGATATCTTAAAGGTTGTAGAAGAAACTGAGGATCCTCCAATTAGTCTTGAACTCCTAACTTAGGCCATGGAGATACAAGAAAAGTATGATTCAATTTTTTCTTCCTATTTTGGTGCACCAATTTTTGATGTTGAAACGGAGCAGTGGGATAAGCTTGATGACTTCTCTAATACTTTGGTTGACAAGAATAAACATGAAAACATGCCTTTTTCTTCCACATTGTGTGAAGAAGTTCATGAGTCCAAAAGAAGAAAAGTTTATGTATCTCCTTTGGACATTTCCATTCTTAAAGACAACACCTCTGCCATGGAAGAAGATAACAGGGAAAACATTGACCTGATTTGCATTGAAGATAGTTTTTTAGAACATGGGAAAAATCAGCTTTGGGGCAGAGATGAGATGCTCAATGGAGAATCATCTATAAGGATAAACATGGAAGGAAACTGGCACGATGAAATTGATTTCATAAGGGAAGAAGGAAGTGGAATTTCCAAGCAAGGACCTAAGCATCAAGAACCTCACATAGAATCACTCCTACCAAGTACACAGACAATTGTGAAATCACATGGATTTCATAAGTAGCTTAGGAGGGGAGGATACTTTCTAGAACTGGTTAACAGCTTTGTAGAACATCATCACTTAGTGTTGTCCACTCACGGGTAACTTTGGAGAAATAGAAAGTGCTTTAGTGAAATCAGGTTGTCCCCTTCCCTATACCATAGGTGATTTCTAGGTGTGTTTCCCTTTCTGTTTTGTTTGTTTCCCTTCATGTTGTGTGTTTTTTATTTCCTTTCATTTGTTTTGTGTGTGTGTGTTCCCTTCTTCTCTCTCTCTATCTCTTGTAATTTGTACATGACTCCGTAGGGCCAAATGGATAAGGCACTGGTCAATGAACTATATGGTCTAAAATTGAGATTCTGGATTCCCATGTTATGTATTCGTTGTACTCAGTCCATGTCATGTCCCCAAGCTAGAGCCAACTATTGTCGTGAAAATGTGCAACAGGGAAATTGGAAGTTTCCAAGCAGGATAACTATACCCCTATGGAAAAATTTTCATGTTTTATCATTCCTAGGCACCCCAGGTCAAATCTGTCAATTTGATCACCCTCTATTTTATGTCAATTTATTCCCTTATCTGATTTATGAAATTCTATTCATCCCGCCTATGTGTTTTTAGGGAGTTCTAAAAAGACACTATCTTCTGAGAGTATAGGGAAGGGTTATTGCTAGCCTTCCTAGGACTAGATTCAACTCCCTGGAGCAAAATAGAAGGTAAAAATTAAACACGAAGATGAAATGAAGACCTTAAAACATAATAGAAATGATTTTTAAAGTTTTGGGGAAGTTTTACAAGACTTGGAGTAGTCTGAGTAAAAAATAGGGTTCACAATCCTATGCGGTACACAGGCCTAAAACAATTGTTGGGCTTCAGAAGAAGATAATGGGAGATATGGATGGAGTTAGCAGAAAACAAAAAATCTCTAGAAAGAGGATTCAAAAACCTACATAATGGTGAAATAATAGTTTTCACAACACTTTAACGCATCAGGTCTGTAGATAGTTTTTCTTAGACGTAAGTGGAGTACAATATCAAAAGTCCAATTTTTCAAGGATCAAATGTAATAATAAATACATTATACCCCATTCATTAGATTAAGAAGGAAAATTTTAATCAGTATCATATAAAAATTTTCCAAAAAATTCCATCAGGAGCTCAAGTTATCACTATCACAAGTTCAGGACTTAGCCATATTTTTTTGAGCACACGTGTCAGCACCAGGAGCCTGGCGGGAGTTTGTGTCCCTCACGTCCCCCATGGTCAGGGAAATAAAGGTTGGAAAAGTGTGTCTATCCCCCTTAAAGCCCTCTCAACCATAATATTACCTCTTTTACCCTCATGTGACCTCCAAACTTAACAGTTAATCCCCCAGGTGCATTTTTGGAGCATCCATTCCTTACCATTAGATCGGGCGCCATGTATCAGCTCCAGGACCACCGTGGAAACTGATGTCCCTTATGCACCTAAGGTGGCAGACATCAGACCTTGAAAAATGTACCAATACCCTATGGGGAGTCATTTTGACACCCACGTGACAGACATTCAGCCCCTAGGTGCATTTTTCAAGCAAATCCCCTGTTGTCAGATCGAGGACACATGACATCGCCTTGACAAACATAGAAATTGATGTCCCTCAAGTCACTAAGGTCAAGGACATAAAAATGTTCCCAGTCCCTCCATGTGCATGTTTTGAAATTTTAAATCCAACACTTTGTTATTTCTTCCTCCTCATTTCTCCTTCACAGCTTCATACCCTGCCATGGCTCCATGCATGATTTTCTAGACACCCAGTCAATGATTGTTGCCCCAAACCAGCTCTACCATGGCTACATAAACTCTCCACACCATGAATACACAAAAATATGTAGGTATCGGATAAAAATGGAGTGAAATGACGAAGAGCGGGGAGAAAATGAAGGGTTTTTGCTAGATAACCATGAAGTCACTCGATTGAAAACTCTTCATATCTCACAAGATACAAGTCGGATCGAGATGCATTTTTTTCATAATTATTCATTTTTCAAGGTGATCAACATGCAATAGAAAAGAGGTCAAATGGTGCCCAAAATTATTTTCTCCAACAAAACCCTCTCTTTGTGCACCGGCTCACATTTGTTGGATTTCTCGTCATTATGGAAATGGAAACAAGATAAAAAAATGCACACAAGCTCAAAATAAAAAACCTATAAAAATGGAGTTGTTTTCATTAAAAATGGAGACAAAAACTAGACCTATAAATTTTGAGCTCCATTAATGCCTGCTGCGGCAGCTATGAGCTTGAAGCCACTGCTAGGTCAAAATTTCAAAATTTCTTTCTAGGAATTCTAGTGGGAAACACTAAGTGAAATTAAGAAGGTGTGATCGTAACAACAAGAAGAGTCAAAAAAATTATGTTCTATCGCAAATCGAGTACTAGAAACACCCTTTCTAAAAATAGCAAGTTTTCCTACACATGCTTGTTATTTATGGTAAATCTTCAGCAAAAGCAGTTAAGATAAAGGTAGGGGATATTGAAGATCTCCAAAAGGCCTGAATCATTATCTGAATTAGGAAACAGTGAAAATGGCCACTTACTAAAAATAGTAAGTCGGAATGACATCTCCTCTTCTTCTTCTCTTTCTCTTTCTCTCTCCTCTTCCCCCAAATTTCTCTCTCTTCTCAATGTTCTAATTTTGCATTGGGGTTGCAATTTTTCATTTGTATTAATGTTCCTAATGTAATAAGTCACCTTTATGTTATAAAAAGGGACTTAAAAGTTTCCTAGGAAGTTGAAAAGTTTTAAGTTGTGTGAGGACATATGAAAAGGCAATGGGGGTAGATGAAGAGTCATATCTCATTCTATAAATTGTAAAGCCATTCCCATTTCATAGGGTTGGTGATTGATTTTGTAAACTCAAGAGTGCATTGAGAAAACAAAGGAGATAGCCAAATTCTTCCATTCCCTTCATTCTCAAATATCCTCTATTTCCCCACTATGTACAACTTTTTTTTAAGCAATCAATACAAGAAGAAGGAGTTTCTAGCTTTCTTTGACTAAGGGGTTTCTTGGCCCTTTTTTATCAATAAATTCTATTTGGTCTTGTTGTTATTTTCAGAGTTGTTTCTTATCATGAATGCATGTGTTGAAATTTCTGACTAGTGTGTGTAGGAATCTGATTTTCTACCTGTAACATTAGTTCCCCTATCTCATTTCTCACTCCTCTTTCCCTCTTTACAAACAAAGTCCTCTCTAGCAAGTGATTGCTAGCTTTTCCATAGGGTCAGTGGAGTACCCATGTTGAATCCCCGGTCGCAAGGTCACAAGGAAAAATCCACCTTTTTCACTTGCACATGCATATATGGCAACTGCACCAGTTAAGTACAGGGACTTAGACTCCCAGAGCGTTGGCAAGAAACCCACAAATTTTTCCCCAACAAATTTTCTCGCCAACAGATATATTGATTTATATAAAATAGCAATAACAAACTCTATGATACCCCAAGGATAAAACATAAATGACATCAAGAGCTTTACAAAGCCAATAAATCCGAGTGATTTTCATCAAAGGGACATCCACTACCCCATACAATCTTTCATTGCACCGGCTTCAACAAACCAAAAGACAGTGTTTGATAGCCTAACCAATCCACAACCCCATCCCAAATAAACCACAAAAAAACTGCAGCCCAAACACCATTGTCATGCCATCCACAAAGACCAGTAGCATATCCACAGTAGATGCCAGAGAACCACCCAACCCATCACTAACAAAGATTACTTTTCCCATCACAACCCAACTACACCCCCACACACATGCAACACCACACCACCACCAGCCAAAGCCCACTCAATCAGTCAACCTAAAGAACCCTGAAACAAGAATCAAGAGCACCCTCCACCATTGCACAGAAAAGCAGATGTAGTCTGAGACAAGGAAAAATCCATTTTCCATCCAAACCCAAAGCAAAATCTTGCACCCAAACCCCAAAGCAAAATCCACAACCTAACTAATCAATCAAACTACCTAAGTCCGACATTAAAATCTTCCTTCATAATTGTATAGATCTGGTTCTAATCAGACAGATCACTAGAGAGAGAGGCCACAACTTTGAACAGGTATTAGCCAGAAGATACGCAACCCGATTACTCTTTGAAATAACACTGAAAAGATATAGCTTGAAATCATCATTCCCACAACTTGCAAAGCACCTTTTAGGTATCTATTCAAATTCCAACTAGGAATCGTTTCCTTTGCAAGAGCCTTAATGATGACCAAATAATATGCTTCCACCATGCCCCGCTAGAACCCCTTATCCTTAACTACTTTTAAACCTTTCAAGGATGCCACAACTTCATATTTAATGTCGGTTGCCCATGGTAAAAAGACTGAGCCACCCCAAAGTAATCTACCAAGGCTATCTCCAATAATCAAACCCACACCGACCACCTTCATATTAATCTTAAAAGCCCCATCAAAAACAATTTCACAACCTCTGGGCAGCTTCTAAACAACCAGGTTCCAGGTTTCCAGGTTGAGCACTTTAAATGCAACATAGTAGTAGGTGAACAATTTTAAGCCAATTTTTCAATACTTATTTTTCCCAGGAAGTTAGGTCATCATCTTGTTTACTTTTTATTGATAGAGCAATATTTTCAGAGATAGCCCCTTCAATAGTTACTCAACATTGTTCTCGGGCTCTCTTCATTTTTGAGATTTTGTTTGTTTCGTTCAAGCCAAATATTCCAGATAACATTGGCAAGGGAAACAATCCACAAGGTTTGAGGTTCTTTAGGCCAGCCGACCAAGCACAAAGAGTTTCTTTAATAGTCCAAGGACACACCCAAAATTGCTTTAACTAGGAAAATAATTGTGATCAAATGTAAACAACATAGAATGCAGAAGAACATGTTTCCTTGATTCCCCCCTCCTTATAGAGACTACAACATGAAGGACCAATAAAACACCCCATTTTACGCTACCGGTCTTGTGAAAGAATTTTCCGAAGTGAGGGCATCCATACAAATGCATTCGCCTTAGGGGTTTTCACCACATTCCAGAGGATTTCAGACAAACAATTATTCTCTGCACTCATCCCCTTAGTAAGAAATTTATACTCAAAACAAACCTTATAAGAACCTGAGATGTCCCCTAGCCAACGCAACTTATCTTGAACCGAAGAAGTTATGATTAATTGGGTCATAAGAATCTCCATGAGTAGCCACTTTTCATCCTTAGGACAGTCCACCAACGTTACCTCCTTCCACTACCTAAATTTTCACATCTCCTCCTTTGAACCCAACAAATAAATCCTCAACTTGAAACCCCAAAGACATTCTAAGGCCCCCTAGATCTGTTGTTGATCCGCGATAGAGCCAAGAGTGGGAGCCCCCAACCAAGATTCCAATCAAAAGTTATCCTTTCACCATTCCCATCATCCCAAGTGACATTATCACACATTATTTTCCTAGAGTGTGAGAAATGAAATTGCAAATGAATGAGCCCTTAGGAATATGTTCTACGATAAAACTTCTTTCAAGACCATCATCATCTAAGGATTTTCTCTTAGACATTATACTCCAAGATTTGTCACTTTCCTCATAAATGTGACATGCTAGTTTAGCTCCAAGAGCCAAAATTTGAAGCTACAACTTCTTTATATCCGTGTCACCCATCAATTTAGGCTGACATACTTTTTCCCAATTAACCAAATGAATTTTCCTTTGAATTTCCTTCTCATGCCAAAAGAAATGACAAATAATTTTTCTCATTCTATCAACCACTCCAAATGGCACTAAAAAATAGAAAACATGTAAATTTGAATAACCTGAAGCACCGCTTTGATCAGAATAATTCTTCCAACAAAGTTGGGTTGCTTGGCCTTCTGGCCCTCCAACTCGCCCTAAATTTTGTTAATGAAATCATCTCAAATCCTTACCTTCGCCCATAAATTGCACAGAAATTTCCCAACAAGAATCCCCACTACATCAACAATCCATGTTTGCCTCTCCCTTGGCACATTAATAAAGAAAATTCACGTGCATGTCTTGTGTAAGTTAGTTAATGTGGTCCTTAAATGAAATTCCCTAGTTTTGTCAGGAATATGCACACTCAAATGTCTTATTCAAAAGTCAATGTTCATTTATGTCCTCACCTGCCCAAGCCTCTACTTGTTCTCCAAAAAAATTGTTTTAGTTGTAAGTTCGTCCCACAAGAAAAAGAAAAAGATCTAGTTGTTGTCGATTCATTAGCACTCTTATATAAAGTTCTAAAGTGTTCCCCTAGATTGCATATAGAGACGACCGGATTGGGCCACAGAATATTGCAAACCTTTTTACCGGTCTTGGCAACCCTACAAAAAAAAGAGAGATTGCACTCTAATTACCCACAAATCCAATTGTTTGTGTTCATTCCAAGTACCATATTGTTGATATGGTTACCAAACCATTTGCACAAGCAAACTTTATCAAGTTCATACATATGTTGAGACTCAAAGAAGCTTCCATGAAAGGGAGGTTGATAGTTTTCGTGAAGACTCCATTCTCTTTCTCTTGCTTCTTTCTCTCCATTAATCATGCCCATTCTTATGATAAACTTCAATCTGAAGATTGTCCTCCTCACCCAATAAAAAGTGGAGCTCATTTTAGGCTCCCCTGGTTTTTCTATGTCCCAGATAATTGTTTTAGTAGCTTGTGGTAGTACGGATTGCCTATCTCTGCTTATTAAGGTTTGGAGATTAGTATGTAGAATCATGGTGTATTAATTTAAACTATAATCAATGTCACTCTCGTTTATCTCATTGAGTTCTCTTTGCTTTTGGTTTGTTTCCATTCATTAATTGCATATGATAGAGCATTTGATTTATGCTAGATCCTCACACTGTCCAACTCATTATGGATTTTCAGTTCCATTGAACTTGATTCCCTTGCTAATTATAAACAATTAATTTCTTGCAATAAAAACTATGCCTTGTTCTTCTATTGCCCAAACTGCAATTTAATTAATCAATCAATTTAACACATCCCAAGAGTCTGTTGTTGGAATTAAGTCACAAAATTTCATTGTTGCAAATTTGTATACCTCCCAAAGTATCAATCACACACACACACACACAAATATTTTATGCCTCTCTCAATCTCTTATGCCTCCCTCTAGTCTCTTATGCCTCCCTCAAGAAGGTTGGTTTCCCTATGGCCCTAGGCACATAGAGTCCCGACACCCCTAACCCAAGTGACATAATAACTTATGGTTCAACAACCCACTAGTTATCTGTGACTCCTTGGAGTGTAGCCCCATACAATGAAGTGGGTCCATTGGTCCAACAATTCCATGGTGCATCCAATGACCCTATGCCGCACATCACGACAATAGAACTAGAATAGAAATTCAATCCAAATGCCAATTGGAAAATTACAAGCCTTGGGAAATGTGGCAAAATCTTAAAATTAAGAAAAAAAGATCCAAAACAAAGAAAAAAAAACAGCCAAATAGCTGTAGTTAGTGCAAAAATCGGCATGTTAGTAGCGCAAACCAGGGAAATTCCCAAAATGTAAAACATGGCAATCAAGAAAATTGTTGGCCCTTATAGAAATAACATAAAATGTTCAATTTATGAATAAAATAAATATGTAAGAATAAAATATTATGATGACTATGTGACCTTATCTGGCCACCAAGGGGGTACTCAATGAGTTGTTGGCACTTGGAACATTGAGCTTGTTGGTGCTCATTTTGATCTCGAACCATTTGCCCCAATTTTCTTCTAATCTGCATGTTATGAAATGTTTTGTCTCTTGATGTGGATGTTCTAAATCTTTTACCTCCATTTGAATGCCTCAAATTGTTTGTAAAATCCATTGTCGTGCCTCTTTTTGAAGGAATGTCTGAGTTTTACCTATTTTTTCGCTAATTTCTTCAAAATCCATGGGCTCTGCCGTTTTTACTATTTTTCCCTCACCATGGAAGCTCGAGAATGATCAATTTATATTTTTATGCCTTTGAAAATCCAAATCCATCATTAAAATATGCTTAGAACCATCATTCACTTGGTTTTGTCTTAAAAAAAATCATCCTTAGCAAAAAATCGATTTCTGGGCATGAATGGTGAATTTTTGTGTTTTCAATAGTCTGGCGGGCATCTTTTTCCTATCAAATTTTTTCCTTAGCATACAGAAGTCACGTGGATTCTTTTGGTTGCCTAGGTGACAACAAGAAATTTTTTTAACTTATCACTTTTTACTTTTTTGGCAAAAGAGCAAATTTGGTCCCGTAGCTCCGCTCAATTCTAATTGGCTCGTTTGGTACTTATGTGGCTTCTTTTAATTGGATGGGGTGTGGCGGGTTTTTTTTCTAACTTTTTCTTTTTGGATACTTTGGAAAAAAATTTGAACCTGCCCCGTGGCCCCACCATGCTTTGATTAAAGAAAAATTTAAGCGGCAAGGAAAAAGTATTACTTTGACCCCATAGAAGGACACATGGAAAAGTTAAAAGCAAAGATGCGGGCCTTCGGAGGCAAGTTGGATATTTTTCCCTTTTGGTAAAATGGAGTAAAAATTCTAAAATGGAATCATGCCCCCACCAAATCATATTGAAGCCTTATAATGTTATTGAATTTGCACCATAAAGACATGTGGAGGTTTCCTCCAGGTTTAGTTTCGTT
Organism: Taxus chinensis; assembly: GCA_019776745.2. Taxonomy (NCBI): domain Eukaryota; kingdom Viridiplantae; phylum Streptophyta; class Pinopsida; order Cupressales; family Taxaceae; genus Taxus; species Taxus chinensis. The sequence continues at coordinate 413,215,944 of CM034155.1, read as the reverse complement.
AGTTTTTTTAGCAACTTCCTAAAAGGCCTAAGACACATGGCAAGCCCACACTGATTTATGGTCACTACGTTTTGGGACCATCTCAAGATGAACCATTGAGACGCATGGCGGTTTGAGAATTCAAGAGGTGGGGAGGCGGGCCATCAAGGGAAACTTAGATTTTTTTCCCCTTGTTATTCAAAAAACTAAAATCATAAGGAATGACTCACGGGCCCGATAGAGAAAAGTACCAATTTTCTCCATTCAATGGCGTAGGTGTGGACTTTTGGGGGTAAACTGAAAAAAATTCCTTTTCTAGAAAAGGGAGTTAAAAGTGACAAAGGAAGTTTGGTTCTGCTAGAACCCACATCAGAAACTAAAAGCAGAAGGGCGGACCTGCAGGGAAAACTTGGAAAATTTTCCCTTTTCCAAAAAAGAGGTGAATTAGCATAATTTACCCACGGTTCCTTTGGGAACCACATTGGGACACATGTCATGTAGTGCCAACTTCCCTTTGACACCTTTTTGATACTAATCATGATACTACTGATTATATTATGGACATGATTATGGAATTTATTATAGTATGATGCTAGATGTTAGATCATGTATTATCATTGATTGGATTCAATTATGATGCGTGATGATTATTAGAGACATTTTATATGTTGTTGATGATATACTGTTTGACATGGTTGTACAATGGATGTTGTTCAGACATGTGATAATTGGATATTGTGAGTAGACCTAGAAATGAAAATTATTAGATGATGATTAAGTTGTTGATAAAACTGTAAATGATATGGTTTGATTGCTTGGATGTTGTTGTGATTAAAATATCTGGATGATTTTAGGAGCTATATTTATATTATTTTTGATGTTCTGACATGGCCATGATGCAGAAAGAGGTATTTTTGTTTTGCAAGTTAAAATATCACAACAAACATTGGGGGATTGGAGACCAACCACATTAGAATTCTAGATGCATTCAACAAGGTCACCATGGCAACTAGTATTTGTTTGTGTGTGTTTGTGTGTGTTAGGGATTTCCATTGGGGGGTCACCTTTAAATGTGACCAATGGTTTATGTGTAATTATTTATTTGACCCTTTTGTTTAATGTTGCTCGTGTTTATTTTGTGATGCATTTTCCCCTTTCTTTATTTAATAAATATTGAATTAATGTTGTGGGTAAGCATGTTGTTAATATTAATTAAATTAAATATGTCATAAGAAAGTAATTAACATGGTTGTTGGCTATGATGTAAAGTTTTTTAAGAATGAATGAATAATGTGCAAGTAATATGTAAGTGATGTGTAAGATAAATTTTTGAGTGTGAAACACTCCACCTTCTTGGAAATTCAAATTTATCATTGGAGGCTGATTTTGGAGACTTGTGGGACAAGTAAAGCTTGTCCCATACCTCTTAAATTTATTTACGAAAAATACCTATGGTTGGAGAGTTGAAATTTGACTTTTATAATGTTTTTTCAGAAGATAAATTATAGGTTATACTTGCTCTTTTCTTACATGATTTAATTTCATTCCTTTGGGATGTGGGTTGGATTTAAGTGTGTAAGTAAACTGTCATATTTTCACCCACCTATTTATTTTGCATTGGAGAATGAAGTTGAATTTTGGGGTTGGGTTTGAGGACATGTGATGTGGCATCCTACATGGATCCACCTCATCCTCTTCCTTTCCCTCTTCTATAAAATTAGAATTCCTTTCCTTATTTTGGTTGTTTTATTTTTTGAAACTTGACTCTTGCGAGAATTCCTTTCTATTTTTTGAGCTCTTTCTTGCAGGATATTTTGGAGGATTGTTGCATGCTTGTGCTTGACTGTTTTGGGATTACTTACACTGGGATAAAGCTTGTTGTTTTTGAAACTTGGAACAACTCCATCATGGAGAGGTACGAGCTTGACTCTTGAAATGCTCTTCTTTTATAAATGTAAATGTTAATGTGTGAATGTTTTGGCATGTTTGTGGGTTTTTGGGTAGATGGCATAGGAATGGTGTAGGAGAAGCTTATGGGCTTATTTTTGTGGGAGTCACAAGTGTGTTTTAGAGAGGTATAAGGGTGGAGGGAGTTGGGTTTTGGGTTCAACCTTATAAGAAATAGCTTTTTTTTTTTTACTCATTATGGGGTGCGTTAAGAGGTTGGGGAGGTATAAGGAAATTTTATGAATAAGGGGTACTTGGAGGAGGCATAAGGGCATGTCAGGGATATGAGATGATATATATATTGGTGGTTTGTTCGTAAGTGGTGATACCCATTTTCCCTTTGGGAGGCATAAACAACATCCCCCATAGTTTCTTACTCCTTTGGATTGCTAGATGAAGCCTCAGTATTAGTTGTCATGTTTTAATGTAGTTGTAAACTACATTCTATTTTGTACTGTGTTTTATTGTGAAAATGTTGTTTGTGTGTTTATGAAAGCATGTTGTTTACATGAGTTGGATCAGACCTTTTATTGTATTTTGGTTGGGGATCATGTTCCAATGAAAAAGGATGGCTTCTCCTCTTCATTAGATTTTTTGGTTGGGTGGAGAGCGTTTCCTTCCCGCTACTCTTGTTGTGATCACAATTTGGAAGAATGAAAAATACACATGTTGTTGTTTCGGAGTAAGGAAAAAGATATTTTAACAGTCTCTTGTGAAATAAAATATTATTATAGGCTCATTCCCACTTGAAGTGGATGATCTATGTATTAATTGTAATGGAAATATACTTTTTATTGACAATGAAAGTTTAAATTTGCAATGTAAAATAATTATACTATGTATTCTATTTTGGAAAGAATGATACATAATTTTTATGTTGTATTTTGAAATCAATTGGAAAGGAGGTTGTAGGAGTTTCATTGAATTAAGGAAGTGTTTACCTTGTTCATATGATATTATTTCCATTGGAAATTTGTGTTTAACATGCACTATGAAATCCTTGTTTAGAAAGTGGAAAAGTGAAATATGTGAGAAAAAAATGTATTATTTTGTCCTGTATATAATATATGACTTTGTAAAAAAAAAAAGGATGTTACAAATTTGTCTTTTAGAATCAATGAATGATGTATTAAATTCTTCAAATTACCCTATGGTATTGAATTTGATCTCTTAAATGTAATTGAAATCCCTGTTTGTAAGGAAGAAATGCGTATAAAGGAATGTGTAATACTTTGTCTTTTGAAATATGTGAAAATTGTAAATCAAAGATTGATCTTAGTTTTGAATAGTTGTTTTGAATCAACTAAAGGTATTGGATTAGGATTGGAATGCATTATAATCCTAGGAAGAAGAGAATGGAAAATAGACCTTTTAAAATTGTATCTTTGTCTTGCATTATCAAATTGGCAAATATTTAATCCCAAATGCACAACATGAATCTGTAACAAGGAAATAACAAATGAAACATTAATTTTGGAATAATAAGATCCAATCGAATTCATCTAGACATTAACACTTAAGGATTTTTTAGAAAACTTAGAAAAATCCGGCTCAAACCATTTTGCAGTCGTTTTGCTGTCAAGAAATGTAAATGTTCAAATTGCAAATCAACCAAACAAATTGAATCTCGAAATCTTTCTTAAATCCACCTAAGAAAAATTCTCCTTGTATTTTTTACATTTTTAGAGAGGGACAAGAATAAATTGAACAAATTTAATAAGTTGGTTTTTACCAGTTTGTGCTATAAAAGCCTGCAGATATTTTTCATGAAATTGACACCTTAAACTCTATAAAAATTTAAAACTAGTGAATATTGTGAAAAGAGGACAACGAGAGATTTCCAGAAAGTCCTTGTCTACCAAAAAATGATCTCTTTATCAAAAGTTATGGCCTTATGAAGTTTTTCTTCACTTGGTGCAAAAATAAAAATTTTGGGAAAAAATTTCCTTAGCGGGCTCAAGGGCCTGAATTTTTCCCGTAGAACTTAAGAAAAATTTTGGGAAAATTTTCAAAATTTTCCCCGCCACCCCAAATCCAATCAAAGGCTGCCACGTGGTTAGCACAAGCTTTTGGTAGAGGGGCGGATCACTTTTTAACTTAGCGCTTCAGAAAACAATTTGGGAAATTTTTTCAAATTTTCCCCACCACCCCACTGACAAATGGCTAATAAAGAGCTACCACATGGCATCACAAGGATTCAGCGAAGGAGCAAGTGCCTTCCCCTCATTAGATTGGGAGGAATCGCGTGTTCCTTGTGGACTTGCAGACCCGCATGTGCGCAGGTACAAAGTTGGTTTTTTGTTCCCACACTGGAAATTTTCCAAAAGTCTCCCATAGCCCCCCAGACCCACCCTTTGGGAAAATTTTCTCCCCTGGGTCTGCAGGCCTACACTTGGGGAAAATTTTCACCCCAAGGGCCATCGGCCCATAACATGAAAAATATTAGGAGTTATGAGGACCTTTTTATATCATTGGAAAGGTGACGAAATTTCCTATCCAATGGGAATGATTTAGGGAAATTTTGAATGTGTTATTTTGAGTCAATGCTTGTCAGTGGCATTGGATGGAGTTACTTTCTGAGTATGATATGGAGATAGGGCATGTGAAAGGGAAGGAGAATGTGGTAGAATATGCCCTTAGTAGATGGAGACATGTGGCTATGGCCACCTCAGTTAGCATAGATTTGCGGAGAAGGATTCTGCAGTAGCTTCCTCTTGACAGCTTCTACATTGTAGTTCAAGTAGAGATCGATTCTCAAATACCCCTCGAGGTGAAATTTGATGGTTTTTTTAGAGGTAGATGGCCTTCTCAGGAAGAGTGTCCAGATTTATGTTCCCAAAGAGGGAGACTTAAGGTAAGAAATTTTGATAGAGGCACATCGTGCACCCTATTCAGCGCACCCTGGGGTGAAGAAGATGGACGTTACTTTGAGATAGTTGTATTACTGGAGAGGACTTCATAGAGACATGGCTTAATTTTTGTCACGATGTTTAGAGTTCCAAAAATTGAAGGTTGAGCATTAGCAACCAGCTAGCCTTTTCTTTACTCATGCTATACTGGAGTGGAAATGTGACACCATTTTCATGGACTTCATTTTTTGGCTACTGATGTTGAGATATCACCACAACGCCATCATGGTAATGGTTGATAAATTAACAAAAGTGGCTCACTTTTCTTTGGTGAAGACCACTTATACATCTAGTGTAGTGGCACGAGTATATCTTGATGAGATTGTCAGTCTACATCAGATTCTGTGGAAGATCATTAGATACCGTGATACCTTGTACACTTCCCATTTTTTAACTACCATGCAGTATGCCCTTGGGAAAAAGATCAATTTCAGTAGAGCATATCACCATGAGATAGATGGATAGACAAAGTGAGTGAATAAGATTTTAGAGGACATGCTCAGGATCTACGTGATGGATAAAAAGTCTAGATGGGAAGAGTACCTGTAGTTGGTGGAGTTTGCCTACAATAATAGTTTTTAGAGATCTATAGGCATGACTCCTTTTTAGGATTTATATGGCAGAGAGTACAAGACACATCTTAGTTTGGATAGGCTAGAGGACAGGGTTTCTCTTGGACTAAATTTGTTGCAGGACATGGAGAAGTGGGTGGTTTTTATTAGACAGAGAATGTAGGAGGCACAGGATAGACAAAAGAAGTATGTAGATTAGCATAGGACCAAACATAATTTTGATGTGGGCATGAAGGTGTTCCTTCATGTTAGGCCACATAAAAGCCCCATCTATTATGGAAAATGTTCTAAGTTATCTCCTAGATTTGTGGGTCTTTTTGAGATCTTGGAGCGTATCAACCGTTTGGCCTACCATCTAGCATTGCCACCAAGCTTGTCTCACGTACATGATGTGTTTCACATTTCAGTTCTAAGGAGATATGTTGTAGATCCTTCTCATGTGTTATATTGGACATCATTATAGGTTTAGGATTAGGGGTAGGTGATGGTGGATCCCGTTTGCATCCTAGATCATAGAACCCTGGGCCTTTGAGAAAAAGAGGTTGATCAGGTCCGGGTGCAGTGGGATATATATGATGAGACTGCGGCTAGATGGGAGGATGCTACTTTTCTACGAGTTCAAATTCCACATTTGTTCCAGTGACTTCCAGTAAGAAGTCGAGTCTAAGTGGAGGCGGATGTAGTGCCTACTTCCCTTTGACACCTTTTTTATACTAATCATGATACTACTGATTATATTATGGACATGATTATGGACTTTATTATAGTATGATGCTAAACATTAGATCAGGGATTATCGTTGACTGGATTCAAATATGATGCATGATGATATACTATTTGACATGGTTATATAATGGATGTTGTTCAGAAATGTGATATTTGGATATTGTGAGTAGACCTAGAAATGGAAATGATTGGATGATGATATAGTTGTTGATCAAATTGTAAATGATATGGTTAGATTGCTTAGATGTTGTTTTGATTCATATATCTAGATCATTTTGGGAGCTATATTTATATTATTTTTGATATTCTTATATGGCCATGAGATCGAAGGAGGTATTTTTGTTTATCAAGTTAAAATATCACAACAAACATCGGGGGATTGGAGACCAACCACATTGGAATTCTAGATGAATTCAACAAGGTCACTATGGAAAATAGTATTTATTTGTGCTTGTTTGTGTGTGTTAGCGATTTTGATATGGGGGATCAGCTTTAAATGTGACGAAGGGGTTATGCGTATTTATTTATTTGACCCTTTTGTTTAATGTTGCATGTGTTTATTTTGTGCTGTATTTTCCCCTTTCTTTATTTATTAAATGTTGTGGGTAAGCATGTTGTTAGTGTTAATTAAATAAAAAATGTCATAAGAAATTAATTAATATGGTTGTTGGCTATGATTTAAAGTGTTGTAAGAATGTTTTAATAATGTGCAAGTAATATGTAAGTAATGTGTAAGTTAAATTTTTGAGTGCGAAACATTCCACCTTCTTGGAAACTCGAATTTGTCCTTGGAGGCTGATTTTGGAGGCTTGTGGGACAAGTTAAACTTGTCCCATTCCTCTTAAATTTATTTACCAACCATACCTATGGTTGGAGAGTTGAAATTTGAATTTTATAATGCCTTTTTAGAAGGAAAATTGTAGGTTTTAATTGCACTTTTCTTACATGATTTAATTTCAGTCCTTTGGGATGTGGGTTGGATTTGAGTGTGCAAGTAAACTGTCATATTTTCACCCACCTATTTATTGTGCATTGGAGAATGAAGTTGAATTTTTGGGTTGGGGTTGAGGATGTTTGATGTGGCATTCTACATAGATCCACCTCATCCTCTTCCCTTCCCTCTTCTATAAAATTCGAATTCCTTTCCTTGTTTCAGCTGCTTCATTTTTGGAAACATGATTCTTGGGTGAATTCCTTGCTCTTTTGGTAGCTCTTGCTTGAAGGAGTTTTTGGAGGATTCTTGCATGCTTGTTCTTTAATATTTTGGGATTGCTTTCACTGGGATAAATCTTGTTGTTTTGGAAACTTGGAACAACTCCATCATGGAGAGGCAGGAGCTTGATTCTTGAAATGCTCTTATCTTATAAATGTAAATGTTAATATGTGAATTTTTTTTCATGTTTGTGGGATGTTGGGTAGATGGCCTAGGAATGGTGTAGGAGAAGACTATGGGGTTATTTTTATGGGATGCACAAGTGTGTTTTAGGGAGGTATAATGGTGGAGGGAGTTGGGTTTTGTCTTCCACCTTACAAGAAATAGACTACATTTATGTACTCGTTATTGGGTTCCATAAGAGGTTGAGGAGGTATAAGGAAATGTGAGGAATTATGGGTACTTGGGGAAGGAATAAGGGCATGTCAGGGATTTGAAATTATATATATATATATATATATATATATATATATATATATATATATATATATATATATATATATATATTGGCGGTTTGTTCTTAGGTGGTGATACCCATTTTCCCTTTGAGAGGCATAAGAAGCATCCCCCATAGTTTCTTACTCCTTTGGCTTGCTAGATTAAGCCTCAGTATTGGTTATCATGTTTTAATGTAGTTGTAAACTACATTCTATTTTGGACTGTGTTTTATTGTAAAAATGTTGGTTGTGTTTGTGAAAGCCTGTTGTTGCCATGAGTTGGATCACAACTTTTATTACATTATGGTCTGGCTTGGGGGCCATTGAAGAAGGATGGCTTCTCCTCTTCATTAGATATCTTGGTTGGGTGAAGAGCATTGATTTTCCCTTACTCTTGTTATGATGACAATTTGGAATAATGAAAAATACGCATGTTGTTATTACGGAGCAAGGAAAAAGATAGTTTGACAGTCTCTTATGAAATGAAATCTTATCGTAGCCCCTTTCCCACTTGAAGTGGATGATCTATGTATTAATTGTAATGGAAAGATACTTTGTATTGAAAATGAAAGTTGAAATTTTAAATGTAAAAGAATTATACTCAGTATTCTGTTTTGGAAAGAATGATACATAATTTGTATGTTGTATTTTGAAATCAACTAGAAAGGAGGTTGTAGGAGTTTCATTGAATTAATGGAAGTGTTTTCCTTGTTCATATGATATTATTTCCATTGGAAATTTTTGTTTAACATGCACTATTAAATCCCTGTTTAGAAAGTGGAAAAGTGAAATACATGAGAAGAAAATGTATTATTTTGTCCTGTATATAATATATGATTTTGGAAAAAAAAAAAGAATGATGTTACAAAGTTGTCTTTTTGAATCAGTGAATGATGTATTCCCTTCCTCAAATTAATTTGTGGTATTGAATCTTATCTCTTAAATGTAATTGAAATCCCTATTTGTAAGGAAGAAATTCGTATAAAGGAATGTGTAATACTCTGTCTTTTGAAATATATGAAAATTTAAAATCAAAGATGTATCTTAGTTCTAAATAGTTGGTTTATATCAACAAAATGTATCAGATTAGGATTGGAACACATTATAATGCTTGGAAGAAGAAAATGGCAAATAGACCATTTAAAATTTGATCTCTGTCTTGCATTTTTAATTGACAATTATTTAATCCCAAATTAACAGACCAAATCTGCAAGAAGGAAATAAAAAATTAAACATTAATTTGGGCATAATAAGATCCAATAAAATTCATCTGGACATTAACACTTAAGGAATTTCTTAGAAAACTTAGTAAAATCAGGCTCAAACCTTTTTTCTGTCATTTTTCTGTCAAGAAATTTAAATGTTCAAATTGAAAATCAATCAGACAAATTGAATCTTGAAATATTTCTTAAATCCACCTAAGAAAAATTATCCATGTCTTTTTGACATGTGGAGAGAGGGACAAGAACAAATTTAACAAATTTAATAACTTCATTTTTACTAATTTGCATTGTAAAAGCCTACGAGCACAACGAGGACATTATAGAAAGCTCTCGTTGTCCTCTTTGCAAAAGATTAACTTGTTATTTACTAGTTTAAACTCTACCATAGTTTAAAACTAGTGAATCTTTTGTAAAGAGGACAATGAGAGATTTCTATAATGTCCTCGTTTTCCTAAAACTGAGCTCTCTATCAAAAGTTATGGCCTTCTGAAGTTTTTCTTCACTTGACGTCAAAAAGAAATTTTTTGGGAAAACATTTTCTTGGCAGGCTCGTGGGCCTAAATTTTTTTCCTTAGAACTTTAGAAAACATTTGGGAAAATTTTCCAAATTTTTCCCATTGCCCGTCCACCCCACAGCCAACCAGAGACTGCCATGTCACACCATGAGGTGTTGGTGGAGGGGCGGATCACTTTTTAACTTAGTTCTTCAATTTTTTTTTGGGAAAATTATTCAAATTTTCCCCGCTGCCTCACTTACCCCATCCAATAAAGATCTGCCATGTGGTGTCATGATGCTTCAAGGGAGGAGTGGGTTCCTTTTTTCCTTTGATGTTTTAGAAAAAAATACCCCGCTGCCTCACCTTCGCCGCGTTGGCTTGGGAGGCACCACGTGTCCCTTATGGACTTGTGGATCCGCAGGTTTGTGGGTGCAAAGTTGGTTTTTTTCCCCCGCACTGGAAATTTTCTAAAAGTCTCCCATGGCCCTACATACCCACTCTTTGGGAAAATTTTCTCCCCTAGACCTGCAGGCCCGCTCTTGGGGAAAATTTTCACCCCAAGGCAAACCGGCCCATAACTTGAAAAATATGAGGATTTAGGTTGACTTATTTATTGTTGATGGCAAATCACAGCACCCCTGAGTGTCTGCAACTCGATGGGTTGAGACTCTCAGTGCGATTGCATAACATGGAGCTTTTCCCAAGTGTGGGACCTTGTGAATCGAGAAAGCTCTTCAGATGAAGGTTGGTTCCTATTCTGTTCAGATGCACACATAAAAATGCAGAGGGTTTACTCAAAAACCTAATCTAACTTGCCAAGGAGACAGGGTAAGAAAATGCATAAAAATAAACCTAAACTAACAAAGGTGATGCATCGAGGAATGAAGAACACCTGTCTTGCCAATAAACACAAACCATTAAAATGCAATGCAAGATCACGCACAGATAACTAAAATTGTAGTGAAAGATTTGGAGGATGCAAATAAACATAAAGAGGGTTGAGAATCATCCACAGTCATGCATTATCTTCTCCAAAGATTGATACAATACACTACAAAATGCAAAGAGGCAAAGTTGCATTACAGTTTCAAATGGGAGGTTTGAACTCCACAAACTCACCTGTCAAAGAGACAAAGGGAGGGGAAAAACAAGAATTTTCAACCTTTAGAAAGAATCCCCTCCTTACAATTTATAGGAAGAATGAGAGAGGTAAGAGAGAGGAAATCCAAATCTACCCTAACCACCTCCATGTTGCATTTAATTCATCTCATTATGGTTGTAGGTGAGAACCCTAACAAACCCAAAAAGTGGAAAACTATATTTTGCTTTTTTAAGAATTTGTTCCCACCCAATTAAAGATATCCAGTTGGATAGATGACCTTGTAATCTTTCCAAAAAGTCCATCCTTGCATGAATCTGAGCTCCCTATGAAAATTTATGGCCATTTGAATATCTGTGCCAGGGTTTGCTTCCTGTCAGCGCTCAAAATTTTGTGCCTCGCAAAGAAGTGCAATAGGCACTGAAAATTACATGTCGACACTCTTTTTCCTACACCTTGGAGCATCCTTTGTTGTGTGCCCTTAGCCTGTGCCTTGGTGCATCCATTTTCGTGTCGAAATCCTTTGTTGTGCGCCCTTAACCTGTGCCTTGGCGCATCCATTTTCGTGTCGACATCCTTTGTTGTGCGCCCTTAACCTATGCCTTGGCGCATCCATTTTCATGTTGACATCCTTTTCTGTGTGCCCATAATTTGCACCTTGGTGCATCCATTTTCATGTCGACATCCTTTGTTGTGTGCCCTTAACCTATGCCTTGGCGCATCCATTTTTGTGTCGACGTCCTTTGTTGTGTGCCCTTAACTTGTGCCTTGGCGCATCCTTTTTCATGTTGACATCGTTTGTTGTGTGCCCTTAACCTACACCTTGGCACATCCTTTTTTGTGTTGACATCCTTTTTTGTGTGCCCTTAACCTACGCCTTGGCGCAATAAACATCGGGCTTTGAGTTTCTTTGATTTCCATATTCTTCTGCTTGTCTATATCTACCTGGGGGGGAGATATTTACAACATTTATATCATTTCAAAGGTGAGGAAATTTCCTATCCAATGGGAATTATTTAGGGAAGTTTTGAATGCATTAAGTTTGAAAAAAAAATCTATTGAACCTTTAAGCCTGTTAGAGAGTGGGTATGGTGAGGAATTACCCTCTTAACCTAATTGAACCTTCTAACCCTAAATTTTGGACCTTGTGACCTCTAATATATGTTAAAAAAAGAGAACTGTATTCTAGTGGATTAGACTTGATCAGGAACTTGTTAATGAAAATTGTTGTCATATAACCTAGTTGTAGACTCCTTTAAACAAAAAAAAATTATTCCATAATTTTTCTAACTAATCCTAGGCTATTCTTGGGTCTCAAATGGGTTGTTTTAGCAGGCATCACATGTTAGACCCATTTTTCAAAGGCAAAGCGGTAGAGCAAATTGAGAAATTTTGTATTTTTTTTCCAAAAGGTGTGAAAGCTAAAAAGAAAATCCCAGGCCTATCTTAGCTCAGATATCCCATGTGGATGGTCGAAAATCAAAAAAGAGATCAATGAAAACTATGCATCTTTATCTGATTTTCTACCATTTCCACTCCAAAGCTCCTGGGTATGTGAAAGTTTATGGTTTTTTTAATCATTTCTTAGAGTCTCCTGCATGTAAAATGAAGAGGAACATTAATATGGTATCCTGTTTGTGTGGGAAAAATATGAAGACGTCTTTTGTAATCAATACGTGATCTGATCATTGGCTTCGATCTAAATTTCAGTTTTTCTTTCCTCAGCATACAAAGAACCATATTTGATAGATTGGAGGAGGAATTAGCTGGCACACGAGATGAAGAATGACTTACCAAGTGAAGAATTCAATACTGGAAATATTTGGATAGATTTTCCCTCTGCACACCTAATTTTTTTTTACAAATCTGATTCTATGAATCTCAACACTTAATGGTGCTTTGAATGTCTCTGGTTTTAGCTAGAAAACTCTGTTGTAAATGAAGTATTGTAAATTTCATGAATTTTTCATGGAAATGGTTGGAGTGTTAGAGGTCAAGACTGATTTTTCTAAGAGAAAATATTAATAGAACCCGTCCTTCTGAGAAATCATCTCAAGAAACTTGTTTATCTCCTTTGTGTTAAATTTGATCATGTCAAGGTGGTTACGAGTGTATATCCATTGAAAATATCTGAGATTGTTCTAGAAACTTTTCCTTGCTGATAAATTTAATCAAACTTGAGTTAATCATTTTTATTTTTGGCACAAGTTGTGTTTGCTTCATTCCTGAATGTCTGCAAGTAGTTTCCTTATTCCTGTTACAATCTTACATTAAAATATTTTTGAATTGTACAAGATATTATCATTGGGATAGTTTGATAGCATTTGCAATTTTGTTTATCAAAAGATCTTTCATTTGATAGTTAAATAAACAAATTTAAAATCACTGTGACTCCTAGCATGACTATAAGATTGTTTATTAGCCTTTGAGGGTATATTAGGTGTGATGAAACAGAGGTTGGTAATGTTTAGTTAATTTTTCAAATTTGAGCCTTCATTTTGGATCCTTGAAGTTTGTGTGTAAAGTATTGAACTAGGCCTCCATTCAAGAACATATTATGGTTAAATGAACATCCTGGCTATCTCGAAGCATTATGTTTTTCAGATCTCCATTTTATAAGATTTATCAAGAATCTTGTGAAACAAGTTCATTTCTACCTCACCTCCCAACAAAAATTCATTTAAAAACAACCAATCATACCCTTACTACCCCTGTTATGTGTGTATACAAATACATATTTTTTACTATGAAAAACATGTAGAAAAAATTAGGTTTTCATTGTCTTTAGTGGCCTGAACCTTGTTTGGAAAATATCTCCATTATCTTTTGTGACAAATCATGAGAGTTAGGGTTTGTTGCATTGATCATATTTTCTTCAAGGTATTCTTAATAATTTCAAAAGGAAGGATATGTCCATCTCCTCCACAAACAACATGCTACAAAAGGGGTCCTCTCACCCTGGTTGAAAGGAATAGCCGTAAACTAGTGAGGATAGGTCAAATTTTTTTGAGGGTGCTACCCAATTCTCCACATCTGAGTGACAAAGAGTAAATTGCATTTCATCCCTGGCTACAAAATGACACACGACATGCTCTACTTTTCTCTAAGATTCCTGCCAAACCTATGATGCTTCTTAACTTCTGAGGGAGAATCAATTTGGGTATCAACACTCTATTGGCACCATTGCTGGGGACATTGTGGTTACAATTCATATTAAAACCCTGGTAAACACTTCTTATATGCTCTAAGTGCTAATACATTTTTTCAAACATCATCTTCTATTCAGGCATGTGAAAAGTGTTCAAAGTCTCAAGTGTTGTGTCCAATTCTTTCAGTTTCCACACCTAGTGCACTAGCTTTCATTGATAAATCTAGGTACAAAAAATTTAGATCATCCCATTTTTAGTTTTTAGTATTGATAGAGATTTGACAGATCATATTTTAGTCCATTTTCACAACTAAGGTGGAATTCCTTAGTGGCAACTCCCTGTTGATCCAATTCTTGATGAGTATCAGTGTCTTCACCTTTGTCAAGTGAGATTTGTTACTAATATTTGCAAAGCTGGAAGGAAGAAGGTATTTATTTTCTAGAGATCCTTCTCAGACATTATTTTTAGAGATAGGAAAAACAAATTCACAAGGAAGAAAATACCGGAGATTTGTTGGAGATCAGCAGACAAGAAAAGGGATCTCCATTGATGAAAGTTATCATCCTATCATTGAAGAATTTCATTCAAGTACTTTTGAATCAGGTAATCTCTTTGTGGAATTGAATTCTCCAACTAGAGAGGGGCCTTCATTTTATTTTAAAAAAATTTCTTCTTTCTGCCCCTATCTTTTCTGAAGTTGATAGGGTTTTCCAAGGAACAAGGCCTTTAGGGGATATCCATTTTAAAATTTATAATCTTGTGTTTCAAATACCATCTGCCCCTTATCAATTTGTCTCCCCTCAAGGGTCACCTCCTCAAAACAACATGGCCCAGGCCCTACCTAGATTTCCTTTTATTGTAAACACCTTCGGTCCTATAAATTTTACAGGGATGGCTGGTTATCCAAATGAAGTTCGCCAAGATGTAAGAAATAAATTACCAAAGTTCCAAGGAAATAACACTATAACTGGTTATCAAGATTTAAATGTTTTTATCTATATGATGGAGGACTTTGAGATTGAATATGAAGATGTCTATATCAAATTGTTTATCCATACTTTGGAAGAGGATGCAAGGGACTGGTATAAAGCTTTACCAAATAATTCCATTGATTCTTGGACATATATGAACAATGCATTTAGATTGCAGTATGATGATAGAACTGAACCTAGGTTTCCGCTATCAGAATTTGAAAACATATGGAAGAATCCTGATGAGTCAGTACATGATTTCAACACAAATTTTAATAAGACCTTGAGGAGATTGCATGTTAGCTTAAGGTCATGTGATGAATCATGTTTGATCAAATATTCAGATGCATTTGATAAAAAAATTTGCTTACTACTTGAGGGACAAAAACCCTACTAATTTGAGGCAGGCCTTCACCATGGCTCTTCAAATTGAGAATAACATCAAGGCAATTGGAAAGCCTCAAATAATGGAGGTTGTCAAACTAATTAAATCGGAAAATCCTCAAACAAGTAATGTTGCTGATTTGTAGGAATTTGTGAAAACTTTGGCAGGGGATTTCAAAAAGATATCATACAAATTAGCTCGGATAGAAAAAGGGATTGGGCAGAGTTCACAAGGTCATCACAAGCAACAAGGAAAAGAAAGGATTACAAATCATCATAGAAATGATTAAAAATCTAATGATAGATGCATCGGACCTATTGGATTTGGAAATAAACAATCCTAGGCTAGGGAAAAAAAAATGGTACATGATCCTTTAGCTACTAGAGTTGATGTTGTGGAGGAGATAAATGTCAATGATTGGTGTGATAGATGCTTCATGCCCCATTCTCCATGATAAGAATATCAGTAGGAAGAAGAAGAAGATGATGATGATAATGATGATGATGTTTTCATGATGGGTTGCTCCATGAGCTCACAACAAGGGGAAACTTCAACTAAGGTAATAAGTGCTAGAAATGTTGCTGATTTTTGGGGTTGAATCCACCGTGTACCCGTTCTTCATCCCTCTCACACTTTAGAAGTTGATATTGTACAAGATTTTGAATTGATCAATAGTGAATTTAGATATTTAAGAGCTTTAATGATAAATAAGTCAGATGGAGGAATCCCATCTGAGGAGGATATGAAGTTGTTGATGAATGTTGTTGTTGCCCAAGAGAAGAAATATAACACAAGAAGTAGGGTTGTAAAAGGTATAGGGCATTAGGACAAGCCAAAAACTCCATTTCTTTCAAATATTCCTAAAGAGGATCCAACGAAAGATGCATTTTCCAAGGGCCTTACTATCCCAAATAAAACTCATACCCCTCATGCCCAAGCTATCAAAAATCATATGACATCTAATGAGTGTAACAACCTTCCTTCCAATGTAGCCTTTCCAAATTCTGTCCCTTATGATATTTCCCAAGTCTTGAGTGAGATCAAGATCTCAGTTCCAATTATTGAGTTTCTTACGATTCTTGAGCACAAAAAAGGGCTTTTGATTATTTGGGACTGAAAGAGGAGAAGACTGCCCTATGTAGAAATATAAACATTCTAGAGACTCCAATAGTCATTGAAGAGTTAGAGACACCACCATTGTTGGAAGAACTAGGTGAACCACCTGAGGTTTATTTGGAAACATCCTTGGTGGAGTCTCAGCTAAATGTGGATCCATTCTTCACTACTCTGATCATTATAGACAGATTGTTTCACAACTGTAAGTTTGACTAAGGGGCATCATGAAACATTATGCCTCTAGAAGTCATGAATGAGATAGATATCAAAGTAACAACAACATATGGGAAGTGTACTACTATGGAATCTAGAAAAGTGCTAGTGTTGGGATGTGTGAAAGGTCTAGTGGTGCAGCTTGAAGCTTACCTAGGTAAAAATTTGATTCTTGATGTTGTTATTATTGATTGCCAAGCCAAGTGGGGTGTTTTGTTATCTATAAAATGGGCTGCAAGTGCTGGTGGGAGTGTTCAAATGGACCTGTCCTATGGTACCATCCCAATTGAAGGAAACCTTGTCAGGTTGTATAGAGAAAAGATGATGTTGCACCTTATTGAAGATCCCAACAATGCATCTTATGAAGTATTGTACACAAGTGTTTATGTTGATAACTTTATAGGATTTACTAATGGAAAAGAACACAAGATTGAAAAATGCATGTGTCTTGAACAGGTAGGATCTCCTTGGAATTTATTTTTTGATGGAGCTTGCTCCAAATTTGGAAATGATGTTGGTGTTGTTTTGATCTCTCCAGGCCAGGAAGAGTTTTTCTTTTCCTTCAAATTCAAATTTGAGTGCACTAATAACATTACTGAGTATGATGCACTTTTTTTAGGTCTAAGGATTTCTTGGAAAATATGGTGTTAAAGAAATCATTGTTATAGGAGATTCAAAATTAATTGTAAAGTAAGTCAAAACAATTTATGCCAAAAAAAATGACGGAATGAAATAGTACAAGCATGTAGTTTAAGATCTCATTGAGATGTTTGATTCATTTAATATTGTGCATCATGATAGGAGGTTCAATGATTTGGCATAAAAAATTACAGTATTGGGATCTTGGTTTGATAATTGTACAGTATCCCCATACTGTGACTATGATGTTGAGGTGTTAACTAGGCCATCTCTACTTCAAAACATTAAACATTGGCAAGTTTTTGATGTTGATTCTAAGGTCAGAATATTTCTGTAGAACAAAGGGGAGTTTTCTAATCAAAATATTGATTGAGAGCCAATTGTGTGCGTAGTTGAGGGTAGACAAACCTCTTTTAGTGAAGGGATCATCCAACTAAAGACTAATATCATTCCTAGAGGGATGGTTGCTCTTGAATCCAACTTTAACAATATTGATCACATTATTAGTAGATGTATAGAAACCTCAAGGGATATTGAGGATAATGACCTTGGCACAAAGGAAAAACCAAGAAAGATCTGGCTGGGAAGCAATCTTAGTAAGGAGGAAAAGCAGTCTTATGTCCAATTGCTGAAAAAATATCAAGACTGCATGCCTGGGATTTAATCTGAATTAAAGGCATACAGAGAGGATTTGTTTCAACATGATATTCCCTTGGAATCTAATGCAAAACTATTCAAGAAGAAACAAAGACCAATCAATCCACTCCTATCACTTAAAATGCAAGAGGAACTGAAGAAACTAAGGGATGGAGGGATTATTCAACCTATAAGGTATTCTTCAAGGGTTACAAACCTAGTACCAGTTAGAAACAAGAATGGTGACATCAAGCTGTATGTGGAATTCAAAAATATGAACAAAGCATCAATGAAGGATAATCATCCTTTACCAAACATGGAAAATATGTTGCAGTTAGTGACCGGTTATGAGCTACTATCTACCCTGGATGGCTTCTGTGGTTATAACCAAGTTGTTGTTAAGGAATAAAAAGTAATAAAGACAACCTTTACCACCCCTTGGGGAACATATGTATATGTCAGGATTCCCTTTGGATTGATGGATACTGGAGTAACCTTTCAGAGAACAATGTATGTTGATTTTTCTAGTTATATCAATGATTTTATTATGTCTACCAAGATGATGTAGCTATGTTCTCTAGAAATATAGGTGATCATTTGTAGCACTTGGAGAAAATGCTGATAATATGTAGAGAATATGGAATTTGACTCAATCCAAAGAAGTGCCATTCTGGAGTACAGAAGGAAAAATTGCTTGGTCACATTATGTCACAAGAAGGGTTAGTGATTGATCTAGAAAGGGCAGTGGCCATCAGCAAGGTCCCAATTCCAACAACCAAGAAGGGGATTCAGTCTATCTTTAGGTAGATACACTTTATTAGGAGATTCATATCAAACTTTGCCGAGTTGACCATTCCAATCACTTGCATGCTGAAGAAGGACCAGGCCATCAAATGGGAGGAGGATGTCATTCATGCTTTCAATGGGATGAAGGAGGCGTTAAAGGATGCCCCTGTTTTAGCAGCTCCAAATTATAAGAAGCCTTTCCAGCTATTTTCTTTTACTTCAGAGAAAATTATTTCATTTTTGTTGTTGCAGGAAGATGATGAAGGGGCTGAGAGGCCAATTTCCTTTTTTATTGAGGCATTGTAGGGGGTCGAGCTGAAATAAAATACTATGGAGAAATAAGCATTTGGCTTGGTAAAAGCAACAAAGGTTTTTAGGCATTACATTTTGAGATCTAAACTTATATCTTATGTTCCCCTAACTATCATGAAATACATATTATCAGAGATGGAAGTCTCAAGCAAAAGATGCAGATCGGTGAACAAGTT
The DNA here is from genome assembly GCA_019776745.2 of Taxus chinensis. Taxonomy (NCBI): domain Eukaryota; kingdom Viridiplantae; phylum Streptophyta; class Pinopsida; order Cupressales; family Taxaceae; genus Taxus; species Taxus chinensis. The sequence continues at coordinate 413,196,959 of CM034155.1, read as the reverse complement.
ACAATAATATGACATGGATATCCAATCCAAAAAGTTGGTGAGAGGTTTTGGCTTAGGTAATCTTATGGATGAGAGAAACTTGCAAACTATTGAGGTAAATGAAGTAGAAGAAGGAAGGGTAGATGTTTTTGAAAAATTGATGAGTTTTGAGATGTACAAAGATGTAATTTTATATCTTAGATATCTATACTTCCTTGAGCATTTGATTAAGAACCAGAAAAGAGCCCTTAAGTTGGCTCCCCAGAAATATTTCATTACTAATTATGGGTTATCTTTGAAGAACCCTTATGGAGTTATCTTAAGGTTCATCACTGAAGATGAAGCCCCCAAGATAATTTTTGATCTTCATGGAGGAGTTTTTGGGGGGTATTATGCTAGAAGAGTCACAGCACACAAGATCTTGAGCTCTAGTTATTGGTGGCCAAATCTCTTCAAGGATACAACTCTTTTGGTTAGAATATGTGAGAGTTGCAAGTGCTTCTCTGGAAGACTGAAAGTTTCAGGCTCCCTACCTTTACAACCTGTATCAATGGAAGCCCCATTCAAGCAATGGGGAATGGATTTCATTGGTGAGATTACCCTTCAAGTGCTGGCCATATTTGGATTCTTGTAGCAACTAATTACTTCACCAAGTGGGTCGAGGTAATCCCCACCAAAAGAGAAACATACCAAATTGTCATGGATTTTATGTTGAACCATATCATTTGCAAGATTAGAGTGCTAGTTAAAATTTTTGCTGACAATGTCATGAGCTTCAGAGTTAAACCTTTGGTGGTAATGTGTAAAGAATATGGGATCATTTTTACATATTCCTCTAATTACAACCCCCAAGAAAATGGATAAGTTGAGTCCAGTAATAAAGACTTGTTCAAGATTATCAGAAGAACCTTGTAGCTGAACAAGAGAAAATAGGGTGAGCAGTTGAATTTTGCTATCTGGGATGACCAAATTACTGTTAAGAGAGCCACTGGAAAGAGTCCATTTGAGTTGGAGTATGGAACTCAAGTCCTGCTACCCCTACATATTCAATTATCCTCGTAATAGTTCATTCAACAACTAGAAGATCAAGAAGTTAGTCCATATGAGGTTTGCATTAACCAGATTGTTGAACTTGATGAAGAAAGGAGAGAATCTCACCAAAGGCATGTCAAGTTTAGAGAAAAATTGAAGAAGTTATTTGACAACAAGGTCACTCCCAGAGCTTTCAACATTGGAGATCTTATGTTGTTGTGGGATAAAATACATGAAGACAAGGGCAAGCATGGTAATTTCGATGCATTGTGGATGGGCCCTTACTCAATTGACATTCATATTGGAGAGCATACCTTCTTATTGAAAGATTTGGATGGTGAATTTCTTGAATTTCCTGGATTGATTCCCCAGAATCAAGGTGAGCATCACCTATACAGTGTATAGTTTGTTGATTTGTTTTCTGTCTTTTGTGTTTTTGGTTTTGCTGGTTTCCTAGTTTGGTATTCTGAGGATGGTTGTGGTTGTTCCTATATTCTATATTTTTCTTTGAATCCATTGGCCAATGGTCTATTCTTAGCACTTAGTTTTCTAGTTGTTCTTGTGGCATTCGTAGGGAGTGCCCACCCCCGAGTCGGAGCTGATGTTGGTGCACATTTTGATCTCACACCATTTTCCGTCATTTTCCTCTAATCTGCATGTTATGAAACTTTTTTTCTCTCGATGTGGATGTTCTGAAGATTTTCCCTCAATTTGAATGCCTCGAGTTGTTTACAAAATCTATTGTCATGCCCATTTTTGAAGTAATCTTTGAGTTTTCTCTATTTTTGCACTAATTTCTTCAACATATGCGGGCTCTACTATTTTTCCTATTTTTCCCTGACCACGGAAGCTCGAGAATGATCAATTTATATTTGTATGCCTTTGAAAATCCAAATACATGGTCGAAAGATTCTTGGAACCACGATTCACTTGGTTTTGTTTAAAAAAAAATCATCCTTAGCGAAAAATCATTTTCTAGGCATGAACGGTGAATTTATGTGTTTTTGACGGTCTGGCGAGCGTCTTTTTCCTATCAAAATTATACCTTAGCATTCAGCAGTAACGTGGCTTCTTTTGGTTTGTCAGGGGATAACGAGTAAATGTTTTAACTTATCCCTTTTTGCTTTTTTGGCAAAAGAGCAAATTGGGTCCCTTAGCTCTGCTCAATTCTGATTAACTCTTTTGGTACTTACGTGGCTTGTTCTAATTAGATGGGGTGCGGCGGGTTTGTTTTTTGAACTGGTTATTTTTTGCTACTTTGGAAAAAAATTTGAATCTTCCCCGTGGCCCCGCCATACTTTGATTAAAGAAAAATTTAAGTGGCAGGGAAAAAGTCTTACTTTGACCCCGTAGAAGGACACATGGAAAAGTTAAAAGTGGAGATGCACGACTTCAGAGGAAAGTTGGATATTTTTCCCTTCTGGAAAAATGGAGTAAAAATTCTAAAATGGAAGCACGCCCTCGCTAGATCATATTGAAGCCTTATTAGGTTCTGGAAGTTACGCCATTAAGACATGTGGAGGTTTTCATTGAGTCTTCTTTCCTTAGTTTTTTCAGCAACTTCCTAAAAGGCCTGAGACATGTCGTGAGCCCGCACTCATTTAAGATCTCTACTTTTGGGTACCATCTCAAGATGCGTCATTGAGACATGTGGCAGTTTGAAAATTCAAGAGGTGGTGAGGTGGGCAATCAGGGGCAACTTGGATTTTTTTTGCCCCTTGATAATACAAAGACTAAAATCATCAGAATGACCTACGGGCTTGACAGAGAGAAGTCAAAATTTTCTGCAGTCAATGACAGAGGTGTGGAAGTTTGGGGGTAAAGTGAATAATTTTCCTATTGTGGAAAAATAAGTTAAAAGTGAAAAAGGAAGCGTGGTTCCACTGGGATCCACATCAGAAACTAGAAATGGCAAGGAGGAGTTGCAAGGAAAAGTTGGAAAAAATTTCATTTTCCAAAAAAGAGGTGAAATAGCATAATTTAGTTGTGGTTCCTTTGGGACCCACATTAGGACACGTGTTAGGCTCATTTTTCAAAGGCAGAGGGGTGAAGAAAATTGAGAGTTTTTTAATTTTTTTTCCAAAAGGTGTAAAAGGTAAAAAGGAACCCCTTCGCACATCTTAGCTCAGATATCCCACGTGGATGGTCCAAATTCTAAAGAGAGATCAATGATAATTGTGCATATGTATCTGATTTTTTGCCATTTCTACTCTAAAGCTCCTTGGGATGTGAATTTTTATGATTTTTTATCATTTCTTGGGTCTCCTCCACTGTAAAATGAAGAGGAACATTAATTTGTTATCTTGGTTGGGTGGGAAAAATATGAAGACATCTTTTGCAATCAAGACATGATCTGATCATTGTCTTGGATATTATTTTTAGTTTTTCTTTCCTCGGAACACAAAGAACTAGATTTGATAGATTGGAGGAGGAAGTAGTTAGCGTGCGAGATGAAGAACAACCTACCAGGTGAAGAATTAAATGCTGGAAATATTTTGAGAGATTTTCCCTCTGCACACCTGAAATTTATTTCACAAATCTGATTATGGGAGTCTCAACACACAATGGTGTTTTGAATGTCTCTAGCTTTTGGGGAAAACTCTGTTGTAAATGAAGTATTATAAATTGCATGAATTTATCATGTAAATGGTTGGAGTGTTAGAGTTTGGCAGTTATTTTTATAAGAGAAAAGCTTGATAGAACCCGTCCTTCCGAGAAATCATATGAAGAAACCTATTTATCTCCTTTGTGTTAAATTTGATCATGTCAAGGTGGTTGCGAGTGTACAACCATTAACAAGCTCTACAATTGTTCTAGAAACGTTCCCTTGCTGATAAGTTTAATCAAACTTGACTTAATCAACATTTTTTTTGGAAAAATTTTTGTTTACTTCATTCCTGAATGTCTACAAGTAGTTTTCTTATTCCCATTGCAATATTACATTGAAATCTTTGTGAATCACACAAGATCTTATCCTTGTGATATTTTGGTGGCATTTGCAATTTCATTTATCAAAAGATCTTTCATTTGATAGTTAAATAAACAAATTTAAAATCATTGTTACTCCTAGCATGACTATAAGATTGTTTGTTAGCCTTCGAGGGTATCTTAGACATGTTGAAAAAGAGGTTGATAATGTTTAGTTAAGTTTTTGAATTTGAGACTTCATTTTGGATCGTTGATGTTTGTGTGAAAAGTGTTGATCTGGGCCTCCATTGAAGCACATATCTTGGTTAAAGGAATATCCTAGCTATCCTAAAGAATTTTTTTGTTCAAACTCTCCATTTTGTAAGATTTCTCAAGAATATGGTGAATCAAGTTCATTTCTACCTCACCTCCCACTATAAATTTATTTAAAAACAACCAATCATACCCATACTACCCCTATTTATTATACAAATGCATAATGTTTTCTACTGAAACATGTAGAAAAAATCAAGTTTTCATTGTTTTTAGTTGTCTAAACCTTTCTTAGAAAATATCTCCATTATCTAGAGTGACAACTCTTGAGAGTTAGGTTTTGTTGCATTGATCATATTTTCTTCAAGGTCTTATTAATAATTTCACAAGGAAGGATATAACCATATCCTCCACAAACAGTAGGCTAAAAAAGGGTTCCTCTCAACCTGGTTGAAAGGCACTACCATAAATTCGTTAGGATAGGTCAAATCCTGTTAAGGTTGTTACCCATTTCTCCACATCTGAGTGACAAAGAGCAAGTTTCATTTCATCCCCAGCTACAAGATGACACACTACATGCTCTATTTGTCTCTAAGCTTCCTGCCAAACCTGTAATGTTGCTTAGCTTATGAGGGAGAATCAATTTAGGTACCAATAGAGCCTCATCTCGCAAAATAACATATCAATAGTATAATTGTCATCATCTCTATCTGAATCATCCCACCACCACTTTGATAAGGCTAAACATAGTCATAAATACACTTAGGTTACATCCATACAACAACCACAAGGAGAGAGAGAAAGAGGAGCATAGGTCGTCATTTATTGAGCCTAAATTCAGCTCGAGTTACTGGCCCATGGTACACATTCCCTCACTCTAAACATACTCTTTTACAAATTTCCCTGAGATTCGGTTAGCGTAAGGTTCACAACATAACACATATGCACAACACTACAAAATTATAGTTCATGCATACTAACATAGTGCATCTGCATGGTACATAAATAAGGTAAATCACATGCATAACATTCATGGTTTACAGTACACCAAATAACCCCATGGTGTACCCAAAGTGCAATCACTGTACGATAGGGATCATATACCCACCATATTTCCCTAAATCATGACATGAATCATTACATGTTATATGAATTATATTTATGATGAGCATAATTACAACATACAGTCAACTACCATATACATGGAAATACACACATTTCTATACAAATGATAATGATATCATTAAGATATCCAATTCATTAGAACCAACCTTGGTCACACAAGATATAAGCACACCCACATATCATGAAATATAAAAATGATTCAACAATCAAATTTCCTCCACACACACAACAAGGCAGTGTTTCACATTCAAATTCTAATAGAATTCCTGGAAGGAGGAAGAATGCTCTCATCTCCAACACATTAGTAGGAAAATAATTATGCACTAAGTGACATACACATCATGTGCATTCACAATATCACAATTATTACATGGATCACATCACACTTAAACAAAATTAATCTTGCTATTTCCACCACCATCACCCCTCCAATCTGTCCTAGAGGTTCGAGATCATGAACCTCTGCTCTGATACCAAGTGTAACATCCACTTTCAAAACACACAATACAACATATAAAAATACAAGATAAGTTTTTTTTGACTTGTTTGAAGTATAGAAGGACATTACAGGAGGAAACAAAGGTTACAACTAACTTTTCAAACAACTTGACACAACTATGACCACATAGGGAACACAAAACATCCAATATCCATCAAGGATAGTTCACTTTTCTCTTTGACAAGGCACCATGAAACAAGACTAACCACAATACACAGTCTTAGTTAAGTGCACCCCACAGTGTAAAATACTTTAAGGTTATGCATTTTGATAAAAAACATCTTTCAAGACCTGACTTTATGAACTAGAAGATTCAGGTTTGAATTGAGCATTTCTACTTACAAAGGTGAACTTATTAATTTTATACTATTGACTAATTATATTGAGAACAAGTTTTCAAAATGAGGTTCATCTAAAGTCTGGAAAAATTGGCTAAAGTCCTTTGATCAAAAGGGACACCTTCCATCTCTCACAAGGTTGCTTAATCATACCCAAGCTACAAAATCTTGATCCAAACCTTCATTGCACAAGGTGAAGAGCGCAAGAACCAACTAGAGTGGAATACCATGAAGGTTTGAAAATACAATCTCTTGGTGCAAGTATCAACAATTAACCATGAAAAAGGTTATAGAGAAAAGGTCAAGTTAGAGAAGATTACACAGAACCATGAAAAAGGTTAGAGAGAAAATTTCAAGTTATTTCATCATCATGATCTCCTTAGTTATTAACCGGTCTTTTAAAGATACTTAAGAGTTCAACAAGATTTGGGTAATAGCCTCATTTAGCATTTTATTGATTTGGTTCGACAAATGGAATAAGGTTTAATATGTAGCTTAAGGTTAGTGAGGATGAATTCTTATACATTGGTAGATAAATCCTTTCTTTCCAATTAAGGACTCCTAAATTTACATATAAAAACACAAGTTCATTATTATCTTATTCATCTATGTGTTCATTTTATTATATTTTTGATTAACTTTAGAAAAATGAATACCACCCACTAAAATATACATATAATTGCACTGATGCCAAGACCATTGGGGGGTTTATATACCAAAAAAAATTAATACTCGAAAGAAGAAACTACCATTGCGAATCGAGAGAACTAAACACAGTTATAAATTTTTTATTCAACATGACACACAAACCAAAGGTGTCAAAAGATTCGATTGAATTTGGATGAGAACAAGAAGGTGAAAAAATTGGTCAACCACGCTACAACATTTTACGACTTAAAAAAATCATAAAGAAAGTACACATAACAAGGTGATGATCAATTTTTATTCCTCACAAAAATAATTACAAGTCTAGTTACAAAAGAACAAGACAAATTTATTTCACAAATACCGAATAATCCAAGGCAAGAGGCCTTTGAAACTCCTTTAAAAGAACCATTGTAAGATTTACAACACATTTTACATTTGTATAAGAAACATTAAGCTAACATTTAACAATATCATGAAAGGAATATTCAATTTCAAGAATGGATCAGACACAAACCACTAATCAAAATTCCTCACACGAGATAAAGATTTACACCAGCCAATAAAAAGGAAGCCAAATATTCTAGTAAGAATGATATCTCAAATAATCAAGGCATGACCTTATAGATTAAAGAAAAAAGGGCTCATAATATTGAGATTTCAATCATGTAATCCTATGGATTATGTGATTGAAATATAATACGCAAACCCTCCTTTTAAATGAAGAACCAAACATTTAATCAAGATCCAAAGCACTCAATCAATAGATTTTCATTTGAATGAAACACACAAAAATACCTTTAAACCCATTCCTTCATCAATAAAGGATGCTATGACCACTAAGATTATGTCTCGAAGATGATAACACAAATTAATAGTAAGAAATCATTAATGAAATATAACCTAATAGCGTTGATTGGTCTAAGGAAAATCAAACCATCGTACACATCCAAACAATATATCCATCTCCTCACACATTACTTATACTCACATTGTATGGGACAGACAAAAAGTGATTGAATCCAACCGAACCAACCTATGAATATACATAGACACTCTCAGGTAATGGTTTGAAGCCAACACCATCATTTCCTTCATGAAGGCCATAAACCACACATTTTTTTTAGTACAAGGTAATACCACAGGGTTTGACTTAAGAAGACTCCTCTTCATCCAGGTACTCCAAGAGGTCCTAGAAACACAAGATATATATTGTAAAACATTTAAGAACAACTCCCCACACAAATTTCAAGTAAGACCCTTCAATGAAAACAACAAAATAAGTAGCAGGAGGGTTTGAGCTTACGGCCCATGGCTTATATTTACTAGGCCTTCCGAACTTGGAGTGTAAATCACTAGCTTGGAATAGCTTCAGTCACAGGTGCCATGGAGGTGAAACTCTAAAGAAAAGAATAACTAAAGAATAACACTATTACACAGTATTATAAACAAATTCGAATAGGTTACCCTTACTTAGAAAACAACTCATAGTTAACCCAATTTAGCTTCCAAGGAAAGGAACTAATTTTTCACATTTGCTTATCAAATTCCTCATAATTCATAAAAAGAACAATACGCAAGGAAAAATACAATTTATTAATTTACTCAGCTTATAATGTAACAATAAAAGGGAACAGAAAAGTCATGCGACCAATTTATATGGTGATCTATTTTAAAGAAAAATCCCAGATGAGTTCGTACTAGTATGCAACTATTTTATCCATTTGACATGAATATAGATACTAGACATCCATGACAAGCTTAGGAAACAATATTCATGAATGTCAAGCCACTTAAAGGCTTAAGCATGTTTTGGGTATTCAAAAGCCGCTAACAGCACTATGAAGCTATACAAAATATCTATTTAAACAGATACTACATAAATATATGTATTTACCTTTGCTTATCTAGGTATTCAAAATACCTATTTGAGCCACAAAAGATTTATACATTAGATATATACTACACCGATACGTGAGTTTTCTCTAATCCATGCAAGGGGAAAAAAATAACCAGGTATGTACAACTGAAGGTATGTACCCTATTCATTAATCCTTCACAATAACCTTCAACAAATAATGTAAATATTAAATATATTTTTATACGGTACATAAAATCCCAAATAAAACCATATACTTGTAGATATTCATCTCATAAGAGCATTATAATTAAAGAGTAGACTTTGTTGCAACCCAGGTCATTCTATCATATCCTAAATGCGTATAGCGTAAGAAAAGTCATAACCACATACACTACTTCTTGAAATGAAAGTATAAGAAATGAAGTATATATACAAATAAACACAATTTCTATACCTGTTCAATATCTATTTTGTAAGTATAAGGAAAACCCAATAATATACATAAGATAAATACTCAAATGTCTTCTGATATGGATCCAAGAGTAAGGGAGATGTGATCCATGCCCTTTGGCCAAGCCATTTCTCCATAGATCACAAAGATAAAACATTGAAACTAACTCACTCGGCAAGGAGGATTGAAAATAACTATATTCTTTTATTTAATTATTTATTATTCCTTATTCCTGTAGCAGGCAATAGAGGTACCCACATAACCCATTCAACACACTATTGCAGGAAAATAAAACATTCATTTCGAGAAATTATGAAAAAGTAGCAAAATATTCCAGGGGTTATACTTAACATGCCTGATTGGAGCTTCCTGAATGTAGCCACATCAAATCTGGGCTCAAGAACCTATAACACATTAGGAAATTCATTTTCCTTAGCATGTTGGTTGCTCCTACCCGTTCATGGCTACGTCTCGTCACCCACAGGGATAAATGGCCAAGGAAGGAGCTCCAAAACACTGAGCTGCAAATGCCTCAAATAAACATGACTATCAGGGCAAAATCTAGACCCCACAACCTTTCCAGCACCCTCCCAGCCTACGTCAAAATGGGACGCTAAGGTACAATATGGACATCCATCGTAGCATAATGGAGATCATATTTTTGTCAGATGCAAAAGGATGAGCTTCAAAAGCCATGTATGTATAGAGTGGAAGCATCCATGAGGCATGAAGCCTGTTTGAAAAAATGCCTCAAAGAGTTGCGGCTGCAAGGGATCTCCATGATTGTAGGATACACACAGGAAGGATCTGCTAATTGGCTCCATGTTCACCGTATGCAACCAACAGGTCTCCAAACTACATACTTTTATTCCCTCTAGAATGGACGTAGCCAAACCCATCCTCTAAAAAAACATTCTAACTGCCCAATTTGTGGTCCAAGCAAGGCATAAAAGAAAAAACAAGGGAAACAATAGGTGGCCAGCATTAGAAAGGACATTCCAGTTAAAACAAGGCCCCAAAAAAAATATTTAAAATTTTCTTCCACAGCCCACGCCAAGCATGTCAAATAATTTTGGTGGGTGGGGCCATGTGCTAGGACAAACCGCTACAAGGGAGGATGGAGGACTAGGCAGAATTCATATTGTTCCTCATTAATACGCAATCAAACACACTAAAAAAAATTCAGTCCCCTCTAAACTTGCACCTCCTAAAATCCTCCTCTTTACACACAAACAAAGCTTAACCAAGATTTGGTGAAAGATAAAAATAATCCCCTCAAAACTTGTGCCTCCTCCTAATGTCTCCTTCTTCTACGCATCTAGCCAAGGCTAGATATATGAGGCATTACAAATATATAATAGATACATATATCAATATAATTTGTTTATAAATGTATATATAAAAATAAACAATATTTTAAATTTGAAAACAAAATAATTTTCATTAAATATAAATCTTGTATGAGTTAACAACACATAATTATTATGCTTATTAGTACCAATAATTGATGTTGGAAGATCTGAACATCATACCTTGGGACTAAGTTTTTCTTAATATTTACACCATGGTGGATGGCTAAAAATCACCTATTAGACTACAATTGACATTTCGAACTACAACCCATGACACAAATCTAGGTGGGTGCTCTCATTTTTCTATGCAAAATTATGGTCGGCTATTCATAACGGGCACAATAAATGCGCTTTTTCTTTGTTGTCATATTTTTCGTTAAATAATAATGGTATGTAAATACATTAAACGTGTAACCATCATTCCTTGTCAAGCGTTGGTTTCCCAAGTCTACAATGTGATCTAGTAACACGTCAGCATGATAACTAAGAAGACATGTCCTAGGGTTCAATGGATGCATTCAATGTTTAAGGCATGAATAAATATGTGGCGAAATCTTTTGCCAAGATGCAATAAGTGTTGTCTATCATGGGATTGGTTCTGCAGTGGAACGATCCACACCAATTTACAAAAATGATATGGAGATGGGTTTCAGACTCCAAGAGAATCTTATATTTTTCAAGTGTTCGAAAATTTGAACATATATCCTCTTGGATTTCAACCATCTTTTTACCCCTATAAGCAAAATTTATAACGAGAAATTTCGGTCCATTTGTAGGACTACTTTGTTTATTTTTAAATGCTTCCGTTATTTCAACAGCCCAGCTGTTTCTCTATGTGTGTATTGACTTGATTTTTTGTAGTTGTTTTTTGGGGGCAACAGCTAGTCTGATTATTCCACAACAAGATATCATGGCCAAAAAGTAAGGTCGTAGAAAAGAGCACAATGAAGCACTATTCACTCTACCAACTTTAAAAGATGCAAGAGAGTAAACCCGAGGATTCAGAATTTTATATGGGAAACAAACAAGTAAACTAGAGACTAAATGCATTTTTTCAACCACATTAAATGAAGGAACTCGATGTGAGATAAACCCGAGGATTCAGAATTTTACATGGGAAACAAACAAGTAAACTAGAGACTAAATGTATTTTTTCACCCACATTAAATCAAGCAACTCGATGTGAGATAAATCTAGTCACCGCTTCCTAATTTGTAACAATTTTAAAGTTTAGACATTATTTCATTTGATTCATTCTTATAAATTTTAGCACATATTTATTGTATCCACTCTCAAAATTTCAGTACTACAAGACAAATTCGAAGCTGCGCAAATTTTTACGAAGCTCTGGTATCAATATTATCTAAAAAAAAAATCACTTTTCTAGTTTTATAACACTTTCTTTTTACACAGAGATACATAAATTCCTCTAACTCTCACGTCTAACTAAGAACACCAGGAGAAAAGGAACATGAGCCCCGATTTCAAGGGTAAAAGGAAAATTTTGTGATGGAAAGCATCAAACAAATTGGATAAACACACAAATCATTCACATTAAAATAAATCACATGTCCAACCAGCATATACACATAATAACTGTAAATCTCAAACGCACCTTCGAAAGAGAGCCAACAAGATGCTTTGACAGCAATCCCGCAAACTACCACAACACAAAGACAAAGCTACCGACCGCAAACAAGACCCTGGAAAACCACAAGAAAAAAACACACACAGGAAAAGCACTTTCCCATCGCAGAGAAGGGGATTTAAAGCGTGTTTTCCCAAATGTACACAAGCACACAACTCCTCACGCCACAAAGAGTACTGTAGAAATGCACTCTGCTGCATGTAACCATCATTAACGGAAAATACTTTCACCACTGCGTCTATGACGACCACCGCCATTGCCCAAATGGTCGATGCACGAGCAACCGATTATTAAACGACAGGCATAAATGAAAACCCCTGTTTTCAGATTGCTGCAACATGTTATAGCAGGGCATCCTTATCTTAGAGCCTCCAAACAACAATGCCCATTATCACTGTAAAAACTTCGGAGTCCTGCAATACGAGACAAGTAGTACTCCCTTCTACATGTCTTCTACCACATGCCCTCCTCCCTTTGTTGTTGTGAGAGATAAACTTTTGGTGCAACCAGATTAGGTTTCCAGGTGCATCAACGACTACCACCCACGCGTACGTGAACATCTGTACGCACCTAGTGCCTATTTTTCTTATTGCAGTTCCCACGCTCAAGGCAAACACAACACGCATAACCTGTAGAATGCAATACACTGAATACGCATGTCAGAAGATAAATGGCCCAGATTTATTTGATCAACGTCTTTTCTACAGAATTAAACAAAAACGTTCAATTGTTTGTGTATGTCAGAAATCGACGGGTTCATTTCACTTAAGGAACGCCTTTCGGCGTAATTAGACAGAAAGGAAATTAAAATAAACGAAAGAAGTTTTTTAAATTGTTTTAATAACTAATACTAATACCAATAATGATAATAATGGATATATCAAATTATTTTGATTGACGTCCAAAGCAAACAAAATGGAATATATGGTTTTAAACAACAATGATAAATATAGTAGAGAAATTGTGTGTTAGAGGAATGAAGTTGGTGTTAGAAGAATTGATTGCGGGTTGTTGGGAGGACCAGCGTGGGTATGGGAAGCCCATCAAAGCACGTGGGTATAATAATTAACCTCTAGACCTGTAATTATTCCTTGCATGATAATACAAGCACCTTACTTGGGATTACTTGGGATCTAGAGGCATTAATGAGGGTAAAACCCAAGTCAACTTTGTAAATTTCAGAAGTTATTGGATAGTTGTAGTGAGGGCAATGTGAGGGGGTTGTGTTAAATAGATCTCTCAACCTCTATCCGTCTTAAAATCTGTGGAAATATGGGTGAAATAACTCTGGGCAAGGAGATAAATATGTATCCCTAAAATCCCTTCATCTTTATTATAACAATTGATTTGTCTGGATCTGTATTTTAGTTGATGTGGATTGAAATGTCTCCGAGAGGAAGTGGTCTACTGTCTGATATTGTTTTGTTTTGGTATGCAGAAGAAGAGGATTGTGGATAATGAGGCACTTCATGTGGGAGGAACGTCTGGCTATATGGAACTTTCTTTCTCTGCTCCCAAGCATTTGTGCTTTGTGCATGTAACCTTACTGCACCATTCTCATGGCAAATAATGGTTATCATTTGTCCTTTCCTGCTCTTTATCTTTGATTTGAGTAGATGTTGCATTGTGTAAGGCATAAAATTCTCCCTTCCCTGCTAACCCATGTATGTCCATGCAAAATTTTTCTCTTCCACTCTCTTGTCAGTGCCCTTTTAGCAAACATACTCCCCGCTTGTGCCAAAATAAGATCCTTAGAACATGGCGTGGATATCCATTGCAGCATAATGAAAGGAGTTTTTTTGTCAGATGTTGTATTTGCAAGTTCCCTGGTTGACATGGATGTAAAATGTCAAAGTATAGACATGGCACGTGAACTATTAGACAGCTTGCCTCAAAGAGAGGTGCTTCATGAAATGAATTGATTCGCAGGGTATGCAAAAAATGGGTTCGTTGAAGACGATGTGTGGCATGATCCTACCGTGTAAGTTTCTTTTTTTATAATTGTTAACCCATAGCGACTTTATAATTGGATGTATGGAAATTATCTTGTCTATGTGGTAGTTGTTTATATGCTTGTTTGGTGCTTGGGGGTTTGGAGATGAAATGGATGAATGGATTTCCTCGGTGTTTGAAGAGCATAATTGAATCTGGAGCTAATTTTATTCACAAAATTTTTCCCCCCCTTTTGTAACGCCAAAATTTTTCCCACATACAACCCCGAGAAACTCAAAAGCAAACATGAAAAATTATGGACTAATTTTTTTTTAAAAGGTTCCAAGGCCTTAGCTAGGATTTTAATTAATTCTAGATTACAAAATTATAAACTATTAAATGGCAATCGAGACTAAAATAATAATTAGTTACTATTGGCCCAACCTTATTAAGTTTCATTGCTTAATTTGAATATTAATCCATTTTATTCTTTGCTATTTAGCCCCAAGGGTCTTATTAAATCTATTTATTGAATGACCCCTGTTGGTGCTCAATTTCATCTCGCCCTGTTTGTCCTTTAAATTCTTCAGTTTGCGGGCTCTGTTGTGTTTTATATCTCCCCTTATTGATGCATAAAACTCTATCATCCATTTGGTTGCCATGATCAGTCCCTTCCTTGGTCAAGGATCACTTAAAATCTAGAATTTGTTTCTCCTCCCTCTATCCATGTGAAAAGAATTTGTAACTCGGGTTAAAACTTAGGTTTTTTCCTTCCGTATATTTTCCACAGTCACGTTTTGTTGTCCCTGTAATTTTTGTTCCAAATATATATGGAAACGTGATTGGATGCAGCTTGTAAGATCATGTTTGGGCCTTATATCATTTCCAAAGTCTTTGTCTTGAAAGAAAGATTCATTTTCGGGCTCAAATGGTGATTTTCCTACATTTTACATTTTGACAGGTGTATTTTTCCCATCAAATTTGCATCTCAGCATCTATGGAAACATGGGCCTTTCTAGTTGGATGCGGCTCATCGAGGCACTTTGAAAACTCTAAGGCTTGCTTCAACTCAAAGCTTGTCCACGTGGAGGACCGGAGCTCATCTGAAAATTTGCCTTTTGGTTTGGCCTTGGAGTTGTTCTGGGGAGACATGTGGATGTTTCCATTGCCTTGCCTAGACTTAGACAATTTTTTTATGTGGCCAGTGTAGCTTTGGCAGACCATGGACACGTGGAGGGTTGGCGCTCATTTGAGGATCCGCCTTAGGGTCCCACCTTAACAATTACGATAGGGAGACATGTTGAGGCTTCTGTCAGCTCTACTCTATACTTAAACTTTTCAAAGCAATTTTTAAAGGCCTGGGACACGTGAGGGGACCGCGCCTGTTTCGGGATTGGTCCCTAAATTTTATTTTTGAATAAGAGTCAAGAGGACACTTGGAGGCTTCTGATTACTCTACCCTTGCTTGGACTTTTCAATGGGAAAGGAAAATTATCTCAGACCCTAGACACATGGCACCTTCGGCTGATCCTATAAATTTTTTATCAACTCTACCAGATTGAGACACGTGCTAAGCCTACACTTATTTGGGGTCTCCACTATTGGGGACCATCTTAGAGTGTGCCATTGAGACACGTGGAGGCTTCCACTGGATCCTTTTTTGCTGAGACTTTTTCAAAGGCCAAAAGGCATTTTTCTTGGGCCCAGGGCACGTCGAAAGCCCGCACTTGTTTGGAAAATTTCCCCTATACTTATCTTTTGCAGTTGCGCTAAGGAAACAAGTGGACGGTTATAAAAATAAAATGGAGAAGGTGCAGAATCAATGGTTGATGTGCATTGCGTTTGTTTTTCCACCATTTTTTCTCCAAGACTCCTGGAGATGCGAATAAGCACTGTTTTTCATCATTTTTTGATGAAATTGCTTGTCATCTCTATCTATAAAGTGCCATTGAATGGATTCAGGACTTAATTTTTGAGTCCGAGGATTGTTAAGGTCAATATTTTGAAGTTGGAATTGCTCAGGCACTTGGAACACTGGAAATTACTATAGAAACTAGATGTGGGACAAAGTTACAGTCGAAAGAAAGGGAAAAGGATGAAATGATGAAGGTTATAGGCACAAAATATGAAAAAGGTGTTGTCTTGAGAGTGAAAAGGATTACCTGTCATATCCAAATGTGCAGAGCCTCTAGAAAATGATTTAAAAGAGGATTTCTCACATGACGGAATTAGAATTATTAGAAAGATTGCGAAAACATTGTGGCATGACATCCTAGTCATTAGTCAAGGGCCCTAGAAATGTGATCAGTTCACAATTGGTCCACCTGGTAGCTTTTGGATGTGAATTTTTTAAATGTCACTTTTTGAGGAAAATTTGTAACAATCAAAGGTCTGTCAAATATTCTTCTCTTTTGGGGGGGAAATTGAGTGAGTAAAATGTATAAATGCAATGATAATACTCTTGCAAAGGTCCATGGGTTAAATTCTTAAGAGAAAATTTGAGAAAGTCATCTTCCTGAGAGACCAATGCGAGAAAACTTGTTAATTCTTTCTATTTTAGATTTTCTATGATGTCAAGTTGGTTGTAGATGTATAGCCATTGATGAGCACTGAGATTTTTGTGGAAGATTTCCTCTGCTGATGAATCTAAGAAAATTTGAAATTAATTTGTGTCAATCTTGGAGTAATTAGTGTCTGCTTTGCTTCAGAATTCTTGCAAGTAGTTTTTCTTGTTCCTATTGCAGTATTTCATTGAAATATTTGTGAAATCACACAGGATCTCATCCCTATGACAGTTTAGTGGTATTTGCAATTTTATTTCATGAACAGCCTTCATCTTTTTATCTTACGTACATAAATATTTTAGAAACTATTTGGTCTGAATATATATATTGTGTCTGTTTTGCTTTAGAATGCTTGCAAGTAGTTTTTCTTGTTCCTATTGTAGTCTTTCATTAAAATCTTTGTGAAATCACACATGATCTTATCCCCGTGACAGTTTAGTGGTGTTTGCAATTTTATTTTGAGAAGATCCTTCATCTTTTTCTCTTACATACATAAATATTTTTGAAAATATTCAGACCAAATAGTTTCTAATATATTTATGTATATAAGAAAAAAAAGAAATATAAGGAAAAAAAAAATTATATATATATATATATATATAAAGAAAACCCAAACAAAAAGGCCCCAGATTTCATTTTTACCAGGACATTTTTGTATAAAGTCAAGTATACTAGGTTCAAAATGTATTGGAACATTTTTTGAATGGTTCGGCCACTGCAAAAAGAAGTTGTTACGTATTATTAGAATGTGGGGAGTAAAAGTGTTGGGAGGATTAATATCCTTCACAATATCTCTTTTATTAAAAACCTCCACTAGTCTTTTAAAAAAAAAAACATTTACTTAATAAAGCCATGGACTCAAATTTAGCCGATTTAAATGGATTAAAGTAATATGAATTTAGATATATATAGATAAACATTTACTTAATAAAACCCACTTGCAACTTAGTCGATTTCAAAGGTTTAGATTTTCATATTAATTTTAATTATTAATAAGTATTAATACATATATAAATATAGTGTGTCTACACACACACACACATTAATAAGATGTAGATATTAATAGTTATCAATAACTTTTTTATATTTGTATTATCACTTTGGAAGTAAATTAATGTAGAGTATTAATATACATCTATTTTATATCAATAGGATGTATTTATTAATCAATTAAATATCCCATTAATATAAGATATTGTAAATTTGTGTGAGAGGATAATTTTATTTTTGCAATTATAGATTTGTATGAATAAAGTTTACAAGCATCAAGGTAAAAGTATTAATGTACTAGTTTTTATAGTTATCAAATTGAAACATATTATCACTTTTAAATCCTTTTATATAATATTATAACAATATAACTATTTGTAATTACTTTATTTACTTAAGACAATTTCTATTATTGTAAAGGAAAAGTACATTATAAAATTAAATTCCTATTACAGTGAAGGGGTGGCTAGATTGTAAAACTTATTATATCTATTCCTTTTGTGAAACTATTTGAATAGAGAAAGTGAAACACACGTTAATGGCATACATTCCTTTCCCATTCAAACAAAATTGCCAAATGTAAGAGGGTCGACATTCAATTTCCACATAATAACATGATCTTTTAAAATAGATTTGCAATACAAGTACGAAGCAAGAACTTAATATTTAAAAGAACCTAAATTCCATTACAAAACTATTTCAAATTTCACATTCATATGAAGTAATGCAAATCAAAATAAATAATTTACAAGGGTATAACCAATGAATAAAATTACATCCAATATACTATTGGTACCATTTAAAAATTGTAGAATCGTAGTAGCACAAGTTACAACTCCCCATGAATTTCTCCAACAAGATAATTTCATGCATTGAGTTCACCATCTTCATTAAGTCATAAACACAATAAAATGGGGGAATAGGCAACACTCTACACCCAACCAAACATCCAATGAGGGAGAGAAACCTTCTTCCTCATTGGCCCCCAAGCCCCAATAAGGAAGTAATAAGGGCTATTTAGACAACCATGAAAACTCAAAATGGCTTCCAAAAACATGGGGTGGGGTGTCCACTACTGAGCCTCTAAAAACTCCATCACCATAAACACAAAACCATTATGGCCCCCTCCAAGAAGATACACCACTTTTATGCCTACCTCAGGAAATAGACCCACTCTTATGCCTCCATCACTCTTATGCCTCTCTGAAGAAATAACAAGATAAACAAAAAACATATTTATCACCTAGGTGGGCATCCCAACCCAACGCCTTCCTAAGATACCCAATAAAATTTCTCTTATGCCTCCATCAAGTTTTACCCCCATTTCCATTTCTCCCACAACCTAAGAATCAATTCTATTTCCAACAATCATAACCAATGTAGCAATCAACATCTAATCATAAGAGCACAACAAAATAACAAGGTAAAAACAAGGGTGGAGATCTACCTCACAAATGAAGAGTATCATTACACAAAAAATTTCAATCCTTCTAAAATCCGAAGCAAACACCATCCACTCCAAGATCCATTCTCAATAAAGATCCCAAAGTTACAATTATTCCCCAAAAAAGAGAAAGTAACCACCAATCCTTCCCAAAACCTCCAATAAATAGAAAAGAGGGAGAGGGAGATGATGTGGTTCCATGTAGGTTGCCACATCATTTTTCCTCCATCCCACATCACTCAAGTAAAACCCATAACCCAAGCTACAATAAGTGGGTGGTTGAGAGGTATGTAAAACCTCTTACACACACCACTCCAACCCACACCCTTAAGGACAAAGAAATAAAGTGCAATTAAAATTTACCTTTTCCCTTCAAAAACACATAATGGGGTCTATTTTTGATCCCCTAACCCATAGGTAGGGTTGGTATAAGAAACTAAGAGGTGTGGGAAAATCTTAGCTCATCCTACAAACTTCTAAAATTGGCCCTCAAGACCAAATCCGAAATTCCCAAGTAGGGTGGAGTGTACAACACTCAAAATCACATATACTCAACTAATAACCATAAGAATAAAGACCCAACCACTCTAATACTTGACCCCTTTTGTCACATCCAAAATTATCTTGTTAATATGATTTGCTCATTTAATTAAGACACAAACTAATTAATGATAAAAGGGAATTACATCACCAATTAAATCACATACACCAAAATTAAATAAAAGAAATGAAAATAGCTACACACAAACCCCTTGGTCACAATTGGGGTCATCCCCCCATTGGAAACCCACTAACAAAAAATAACAAGATAACTATAATGCTAGATAAAACAACCCACTTGAGACCCAAGAATAACCTAAGATTGGTAGGGAAAATTATGGAATAATTTTCTTTTTTTGTGTTGTTTTAAAAGAGTCTACAACTAGATTACAAGACAACAGTTGACGCAAGCAAGTTTCAAGGCCAAACACTGATAATAGCTTATATTTTTGTTAATACGAAAATTATAAAATGTCACAAGGTCCAAACTTAGGGTTAGATTAATCAATTAGGTTAAGAGGGTAATTTCTCACTATACCACTCTCTAACAGGCTTAAAATATTCTTGTTGATTTTTCTCAAAACTAATGCACTCAAAACTTCCCAAAATCTTTTCCATTAGATAGTAAATTTTCTCACCTTTTTGTTGATATAAATAAGTCCTCCTAAATCCTCATATTTCTCAAGTTATGAGCCGGTTGACCTTGGGAGGGAAATTTTCCCAAGAGTGGGTCTGCAGGCCTAGGGGAGTAAATTTTCCCGAGAAGCGGGTCTGCAGGCCATGGAGAGAAAAATTTCCTCAGAGGCAGGTCTACGGGTCGTGGGAAGAAAAATTTATTTTAGGAGTCAGTTTGTTGGGACTGGTGAGGAAATTTCCTCCCAGGAATGGGCTAGCGGAGCGATGGAGACGTATGGGATATTTTCCCACTTGGGGCAAAATGCCACCATTGCACCTATGCACCCGTAAGTTTGCAAGGGACATGTGACACCTCTTAAAAAAAATGGGGAAGTGGGGAAGCATGGGAAAATGAATTTGAACGTCCAGAATGGAAAAAAGGATAAAAATCAACTACACCTTCACCAACACCTCGTGATGCCACGTGGGCAATCCTGATTGGCTGCGGGCTGGTAGGGCTGTGGAGAAAAATTGAAAAAAATTGAAAAAAATTTATTTCGCAAGTGCCAAGGTAAAAAGGGACTCCGTTCCTCCAATAGAGCCTTGTTAAGGCATGTGGAAGCACTTTATTAGCTGTAGGCCAGCGGGATTGTAGAGAAAACTTAGAAAAATTTCCAATTTTTTATTTTTATTTTTTGATTGTAGAATTGTTTTTTAGATGCCAAATTAAGGAAAAATTCAGAAGGCCATAACTTTTGATGGGAACTCAATTTTTAGTAAACAAGGGCATTTCGTAAATCTCTCGATCTCCTCTTTGTACAAGAATCATTTATCATTCATTTTGATAATTTTTAAGGGGAAATTTTTATGAAAACGACCTCCAGGCTTTAAAAAGGCAGACTAAAAAAATTTTGACTTATAAAATTTTAATCAATTTTATCTTCTTTCTCCCTTAACAAGTCAATTAGGCATGGGGAATTGTTCTTAGATGGATTTAGAGTGGATTTGGAAGGTATGTTTGTTTTCTTGAGTTCTAATTTGAAAATTTCCAACTTCGACGACAAAACGATAGTGAAAGAGTTTTCTCCCGAGTTTGCTAAGTTTTTAAAAAAAAATCTTGAGTATTAATGCCTAGATGAGTTATTTTAGATCTTATTATGTCAAGCTTAATATTTCATTTTTTATTTCACTGTTACATGGTCAATCGGCAAATTTTAGGTTTAATAATTGCTAGTTTAAACAATACAAACCAGAGATCAAATTTTAAAGGGTCTATTTGCCATTTTCTACTTCCAAGTATAAGAATACATTACAATTCCAGTCTAATACATTTATTTGATTCAAATAAAACTATTCAAAACTAAAATGCCTTTCTGATTTCAAATTTTAAACATTTCAAAAGATAGATCTTTGTGTTTTCCTCACACGCATTTCTTCCTTTTAAACAAATATTTCAATATATTTCCTTCACACGTGTTTCCTATTTTCATTTTCCCTTCTTATTGAATTCATTCCCTTCTAATTTAACATATTTATCTTCCTTAAATCAAAAGTAAAATAAGAATGCAATTTCAATTCCTTTTCAAACATGTACTCTTCAAAGGCACGGGAGGGTGAAATAATTTTGGATACATCTCCCACATTCAAATAGAGAGTTGCACAACATTTCCAAATATGATTCCAACAATAATAACTTCATTTGGTTAAGGTATAACAGCTTCTATTTAAATTAGAATGATTTATTTTACAAATTCTCTTTTGCAATGATCAAATGCAATTTACAAGGATATGGATCTTTCTCTTTACATTCCCTTTTATAATACAAAATAAAAAATATATCTCTTTCACATTCACATGGGAATTTATTTCCCAAACAGGATAACTTTTCACTACCAAATATATTACATTGTCATCCAATTGAAGTGGGAAAGAAAAAAGGTTTACAAAAGAAGTTTCACATAGGACTGCCAAACTTTGTCTCCTTTCTCAATTCCAGAACAGCAACCTGAATATCTTCCATTTTCTTTATTTAAATTTAATCACAAAAAAGGTAGTAGAAAGGCAACACTCTCCACCCAACCAAGACATCCAACGAAAAGGATAATCCATCCTTTATCATTGGCCCCCGAGCCCCAACCACAATGCAATAGGATATGTATTTAAACTCATGGCTTTGAACAAAGTCTACCACAGCACACAAACAACAGTTTCACATTTAAATCAAAATCCAAAAAAGAATGTAGTTTGCAACAACAATAAATCATTACAAACAACACTGAGGCTTCATCAAGCAAGCCAAAGGAGCAAGAAACTATGGGGGTGCTACTTATGCCTCCCAAAAGGGAACATGGGTATCACCACCTGATTTCAAACCACCAAATTATAATATATGAAATCCCTAACATTCCCTTATGCCTCCCCCAGGTACCCCTTATTCCTCAGCTTTCCTTATGCCTTCGTAACCTATTATGGCACCCCATAATGAGTAAAGAAATGCAAGATATTTCATTGTAAGGTGGAATAAAAATATGAACTCTCTCCACACTTATGCCTCCGTAAAACACTTGTGCCTCCCACAAAATGAACCCCATAGTATTCTCCTACACCGTTATTAGGCCATATACCCAACATCCCACAAACATGTTAAAACATTTACAACAATATCAATTACATAAATAGAAAAGAAGCATTACAAGAGCCAAACTCCTACCTCTCCATGATGGAGTTGTTCCAAGTTCCAAAACAAAAAGCTTTATCCCAATGTAAGTAATCCAAATCAGCTTAGAACAAGCATGCAAAAATCTTCAAATAAAATTCCTCCAAAGCAAGATCTCCAAAACAACAAAAGTATTCATCCCCAAAGAGTTTCCCCAAAAGTGAAGCAACCCAAAACAAGGCAAGAAATTCAAATTTTATAAATGAGGGAAGAGAAGAGGATGAGGTGGATCCATGTAGGATGCCACATAAAACATCCTCAACCTCATCCCAAAAGTCAAATTCATTCTCCAATGCATAATAAATAAATAGGTGAAAATATGATAGCTTACTTACATACTCAAATCCAACCCACACCCCAAAGGACTGAAATTAAACCATGTAAGAAAAGGGAAACTAAAGCTTACAATTTGTCTTCTCAAAAAGTATTATAAAAGTCTAATTTTAATCCCCAAAACATAGGTATGGTTAGTAGGTAAATTTAAGAGGTATGGGACAAGTGTTGCTTGTCCCTCAAGCCTCCAAAATCATCCTTCGAGGACAAATTCGAATTTCCAAAAAGGTGGAGTGTTTCACACTCAAAAGTTAACTTACACATCACTTACCTATTACTTACACATTACAAACTCATTCTTACAACACATTAAATCATAATCAACAACTAGATTAATTACATTCTCAGGATATCTTTTAATTAAATAACTTAACAACATGATTTCTCATAGTATTTACACACCATTTAACAAATAATGAAAGTGTCAATGCACTGCAAAATAAACACATGCAAACATAAACGAAGGGTCCAAATAAAAGAAGATAATTAAAATCTCTTAATCACATTTAAAGGTGATCCCCACCTTGGGGATCCGTAACAAGACAACAACACACAAACAATACAAGTTACCATGGTGACCTTGTCGAATTCATCTAGAATTCCAATGTGGTTGGTCTCTAATCCCCCGATGTTGGTTGTGAAATTTTAAAACTACAAAATAAAAGTACCTGCTTTGGCCTCATGGCCATATTAGAACATCCAAAATGATATAAATAAAATTCTAAAATCATCTCGATATATGAATTGCAACAATATTTAAGAAACCAACAAGAACATTTGTAATTTTACTCAACAACTATATCATCATCAAATAGTTTTCATTTCTAGGTCTACTCACAACATTCATGATATAACCATGTCAAATTGTATATAAACATCAATAGCCAGAATGTCTCTAATAATCATCATGCATCATAACTTAACCAAAGTCAACAATAGTCCATGATCTACCATCTAACATCATACTATAATAAATTCCATAATCATGTCCATAATATAACCAATAGTATCATGATTAGTATCAAAAGGTGTCAAAGGGAAGTGGGAACTACAACAAAAACATTAGAAAACTTGCCATGGTTACCAGTTGTCAATACCCCACATTCCTTTATTTTTGGTCTCCTATCCCCTATAGTTTTTTGTGATATAATTACCTAAAAAATTCACACAATACTCCTCTGGACTCATGGCCATATTAACAATGTTGAAGCAATAAACCAATTACATCTAAATATCAATTTAAACATTAAATATCATAACTACTATTGGTAAGACCAAGTAATTCAAAAATTACTCCAATTTTCAACATTTCAATTTTACTCATACATCAGTTTGCAACTAAGATCATAAACCAATTGAATCACCTAATTTAAGAAATAATTTCACTCGTTCAAAAAATTTCCAATCCTCCAATATCAAAGAAATCACAAAAATAACTTTGAACATCATAATAAAATCAATACAAAAATGATTCAAAATATTGACATATATCTATCTGACAAAACATCATTTTCTTCCATACTGAATTTCTATCAAAAGTTAATCAGATCAGTTACAGTAATGTCTATCTTTCAATTTTCATATCACAATGTGTTAATGTCATTCATCTATTAATATCTACTAGTAATAATTCATAATAGTGTCTATGTATCCAGTCATAGAGATAAACTAAATACGACAAAACAATATCAAAGAGTAATGCCATCACACTCCATTTATGACAATGCAACTTTTCTAGCTAATTGACTAATCCTTAAATTCCCATCAGGGTCCACAGTACAACATACCATCAAAATAATAATAACCAAAACACAATGGAGTCATGATGTCCCACACATCTTATTAGTATGCTAAGTAGAATAAAGCAACTAGGTTTAAAATTATAATCAATTCGGAAAAGATAGTCATGGTTCATTTAGTGTTGAAGAGAAGTGGGCATTACACCTTCAAAGAGGATAAACATCTTATTGTAATTCATGCTCTCTTGTCAAAACATTAGTGCCAAGTTGGCTTTAGGATGGTGACTTGGTCTCACGAACTATGGTCATTGTGGGGAATGCTCAAATTATTTTGTGCAACTGCTATCAAAGATTTGAAGAAAGTGAAAAATGGTGGAGTCATGGATGCATGCGAACTATTTGGCAGAATTCTTAGAGAGAGAGAGAGTTGGAGATTTGTTGAATGTTGGTGAAACCTCTTGGAGTACCTCTTGTACTACAAATATTAATATTATCAGTCATGGTCTCCTTACCTGAATATTTTATACTTTTTGAATGATTCGTTTCTTCATTTTAAATATAATAGAAATAATAAACCATTAGTTACTTAAACAATTAGATATTTTAACCAAGTCGTTAGTGTGAAACAATAAAACCCAACCCTATGAGTTTCGTAACTCAGTTAGAATTTGACCAGTAACTATGGTTGCGACCACAAACTTAGGCATTGTTAGACCCATGGTATCAAAATTTGGTTCTCGTGTCCATTATTATTTGCAAGAGCTAGACTAATCATCAACTACAACAACCATTTCTATATACTTTGGAAAGTTTGAAAACAAAATTTTTTAGAGACGTGAAAAACAACGTATTGATCCCCATAAAAGAGATGTCAAGTGTTGTATATGTTCCTTTTCATGTGTTGAGTCTTATCAAGCTTTATATTGACCCCAATCAATTGTTTGTACTATATTTTCTACTCCTCTAGGAGCCCTGCTACCCCATTTTGTACTTTTAGGAAGCCATTGAAACTAAAAAGTCTGGTTTCGTATTTGTTCGTTGTTTGGACCATGAGCAAAAAAAATTTGTCCAAATTTGAAAAAAAAATTGCATGGAACCTTCAGTTTGGGGAAAAACACATTCCTAGGTAGTTTGGCAAGTAGGTTTTGTAGGCCTCTAGTCGTTGTTGACTAAGTTAAATTAGGTCTATTATGACCGGTGGCTCCAGAAACGTAGCCACCAATTGAAAACCATTTACCAGTTTTAAATTCGGCCAGTTATTGTGAATTCCTAGTCTATAGGAGGACACATATAAATATACCCATTGTGCATCACCTAACAGAAGGAAACTTTTGAACGTGGTTTTTTAGCCTTTAAGCCTAAATTGGGTGTTTTTGCAACTAGAAGGAAAATGTAAAAAGATATTTGTAAGACCCTAATCAAGTTAGAAAACCATTACAGAAACATATTAACACTTGTAAATAATTATCTGAAACTCTATCTTGTGGATTTTTGTGTAAAATTTTGTTTTTTGGTTTATAGTATTTCGCTCGCTTCTCTATCTCTTTCTCTCTCTTCCCTTAAGAAATGAAATGAATGTATGCCCTAACCCTTTCTTGTTTTGTGTGTATTATTAATATAATGTAAATGTAAAACTAAAAATGATAATTATGCTAGATTTAGGTTGATTTCATGACAGCATTTTGCTGACCATGCGGTGGTTACATGTATCAGGACTTGGAGGAGGTGAAATGTCATTGAAAATATTATTTTTGAATGTTATTTTTATCACTGAATCAAAACACCCTTATGTTTACACAAGTGCATATACTTGAACTCACAATATGATTAGATAACATGGGTACTATCTCTAAGTTGTGGGACTTGCTACTTGAGATAGACCTCTAGAGAAAGTTGGTTCTTACTCCTAAACTACCTGCCAAAATCTACTCTAATGCAGGGTAAACTAACTATTCTAATCTAACTTTCTAAGGGAACAAGGAGAGAGAATGCACAAAAGGAAATCCTACACTAAAGCAGTGATACACCAGAAAAGGAGGGTGTGAGAGTAGTCTTCCAATGTGTGAAAACTAGGAGTAAAGTGCATTCTAGAAGTGGTGATAATAGTTCTCCACCATCTAAAAATGCATTCACAACAATGTTTCGTACATGCACAATAATAATGGATCCTTTCAAGAGTATAAAGATAGAAACAATACACTTGTAATAAAGGTATAAGGGGTAGTAAAAATGTAAGAGAACATAGCAGGGGAAGATGCATCCACAAACTTATATTTTATTGCTTCATGATATGCACAATTAAATCTGTGACAAGATAAGGATCTAGATCACCATGCAAGGAGTCAACAACAAGGGCCTACAACACAATGGCTTCACAAAGAAATTTTGGTAGAGATTTGCTACAAAAACTACCCCCTTTACAATGAGCCCAACACTCCAATTTATAGAAAAAATGAGAAGAGAGAGAAGGGAAAATGGAAATCCAAAAATATGTCCTTCAACCACTTGTAAGAGGAATTAAATGGAGTAAAATGATTGTATATTAATTGAAAAAGGATCCCCATACTATCCCACGTGCTGCAACAGAGAAGGAATGATGACCATGCCTCTTAATTGCACTCCCAACTACCAAATAAAACACTGTCATGAACCTTGCCACATTTTATAAAAAAATACCCATCTATTTCTCATCAAATTAAAAATTTATTGATTTTTGTGTTTTTTTCTTAGAGCCATGATTCCAGTGATACAAAATTTATGGCCTTCTGAGTGCGGGCAGCGATTTTGTGTCTGCCAGGCATTTTCTGTCATTTGACGGGAATGAGTATTAACTGAGGGGAGACAAATATATTTATTTTTTTTAAATATATATACCCTCATTAAAATAAAGAAAATAGGAGCTCGGAGTCAAAAGTTATGGCCATTTCAAGTTTTGGGAGTCAAACGTTGAATTTTCATTTGAGTTGCAGATATTGCGGTAAAATCAGATGCACATGTCCTGGATGTCCCAGAGACATTCTTCCATGTCAGCCGATTCAGGATGTTGTTTCCCCTTCTGTGGAATTTCTCCCTTTTGTGTCCCATGCGTACTTTTGTCCTGACTATCCCGAACCACCCACAATAGACTGACTTACGGCAAATCAACCGATTCCTGTCATGCGCATACTTTTTTCCCTGTTGTCCCAAACCTCGTAGAAAAAAAAAATCCACTTTTTCTGATTTTAATTTCCTACGGCCATTTTGGCTTTTTGCGTCTCGACATTTCGACTATCCTATAGACCACCTAGGACAAAAATGTCTCACTTAGCCAATTTTCTTTGTATTTCGGCCACGAACTTTGTATGATGAACCTTAGTACGATCCGCACTGGTATGACCTACAGCCGTCAGACCCACAATGCTTTAAAACAATCCTACGACTTAATTTTTTACATTTTTCCAATTTTTTATAACTCATTGGGATTTTTAGCTTGGATGGGAGAGTTAGAGAGAAGCCAAAGGGCACCTCAAAACACAATTTTGGGAATTGAATCGATATACTTTCTCGGGACCCAAGAATATGATGCATGTTATCAAAATTTACCTCAAGGGGTGAATTTTGGATAAAAGTTATTTGAAACAATGAAATTGTAGAGGCTAGTTCAACATTTTGCAAATCCACAGTTCATTTTATGTCATTTCTTCAACCAATATTTTTCCATCCCTAAGTTTATTGATTTACAACCACATCTCATCACAGAACCTCCATTTTCACACGGGTAAAAAAAATGGTTCTAAATAGTAGTGAGATTTGGCTTTGGGACTGCTAATGACATTTTATTCAATACCCAAATGAACTTACAGTCAATGAATTCCTAATAAAACCATTTTTATAAACTCAAAACCATGAAATTTCATAGGGATGCAGTTGTTTGGTACATTTTTTGAAATAGTTTACATGTTTCTCTTATTTGTGCAATGCTAATATCAAACTCAAAAATTATCGAATATCCATAGCCTATTCCAAATATCCTATTCTTTGCCACGAGTGTAGATATGTTGGAAACAGTTCATATTTTTTTTAACCTTACCAATGGTATTTTTAAACATGCCCCTTTGATGCATCTAGCATATCTTGCACCCCAAACACACCTATAGAGTAGGCTATCCAGCAGCTCTACTGCACACACCTATTCCCACCATAAAACCCCCTTGGTTGCCTCAAATAAACATTGATGTCTTGAAAGACCACAATATTTTTCAACATTTTGATAAATGATCCACTTGCCCTATATAGGCGTCTATAGGAAAATGTTCTAATATCATGCCAATATATTTCCCAAAAATTCTCTAATTGATATATAAACTCTATTGTAACATGGGATGGGTGCTTGCTAACAATTATTATAGAGTATGGATAAGAATTTACCCACTAAATGTCTCATAGGTACCATACGCAAGAATATACCATAGCGAAGAGAAAAAATCACCTTTCCAAATGTTTAACTGCTTTCCATTTGTTGTTTGGGATTCCCCATTTTAACAAAGACAAGAAATACGTTAGCAAAGCATGTGGAATTTGTATTTACACCTACCAATTCCGTTTTTGTGAAAGTTCCTAAGACTTTTCAATGATCCCAATTTGTGCATATCTTGCAGTCAAAGTTGTCCATAATACCTGGGTTTTTTAGGAGACTGTGTCAAATAGTTCACGTGATTTGTGTATGGGTTCACATTTTCTAAACACATCTAGCATAGCATTTGCAACTACACCATCTGAAAAAATTCCTCTATCTTTTATGCTTTGATGGATGTCCATACCTTGGTCCAGAACTCATATTTTGGCATAGGCCAGGAGTACGTAGGAGAAGTTAAACTAATCAGGTTGGAGACTTATTTGTTACATAAGTGAAAGAGTGTGACTGTCTTGTGAGAAAACCCATGTCTTATGTACATTGTCATAACCATAATCTATGACAATTTGTTTCGTTATTTCATTTTACACCATTCCTTTCCATGTCCTTCTCTCGCAGCAACTAACTGATTACTGCTAAATTTCCAATGTTAACCTTATCTCAGCATGGTCAAAGCCTCTGAATCTCAATTAAATTACATGCATTATTAATAAGTAAGGAATGTGACAGGTCTACATGATTATTTTAGATGCCCGTGTGTCTTGTCAAGGTTCCTCTACATGCCAACCTCCTACCATGCATCCTCAATTAAATATTTCCAACCACTCCTAATCAATTCCCCCCAACGCTTTCCCCCATTTAAAAAAAAAATCGTTACATTTTATTAATATTTAATGATGGCACTACACAATATAAATTATCATTTGGGTTCTACGGAGCAATACTAAGAGTTAATTACGAATCTTAACAACATTTTAATTTAAGATTAGTTTGCAAAAATTTAACCATAAGATGATGTCCTTGGAGAAAGGTGAAAATTAGATCGTTCTTATAATCTAGTTAAACCATATTGTTGTGAGAAACTGGATCCACATTGTGTAAACTCTAATGTGAACCTTAAACCTTTAAATGATGGACTACTCCATCTTTCTCTCCCACTTTTCCTAGTATCTAATGGATGTATGATGTGAAACTATGTGATCATGTTCTTAGAGAAAAATCCCCTAAGACAAGGACTAGTAGTCTCGTGTGGATACAAATGTCCCAATTAATAAATAGGTAAAAAGGC
This sequence comes from Taxus chinensis, assembly GCA_019776745.2. Taxonomy (NCBI): domain Eukaryota; kingdom Viridiplantae; phylum Streptophyta; class Pinopsida; order Cupressales; family Taxaceae; genus Taxus; species Taxus chinensis. The sequence goes on along the minus strand of CM034155.1, from coordinate 413,166,295 downwards.
ATATGAACATAGTAATGGAAAAACCCCTCTTAAGTTGGATGTAAAACAATACTCAGGAAACCTAATCTAGAAAAAAAATAAGTATGTTGCCATGTTACTGTCGCAGTTAGTGATGCATGTCACTAAGCTTTTAAAGGCCTTAACTAATTGTGACGCGCATGGAGCATAACTATAGTGAAATTACAAGGAGGTAATTGACGCTCAGGTGTTGGGAGGTGTAATGGAGGTCGGAGGCTACAGACGGATGCTATTCCATAGGAAGTAAATATGACCTTACTTGTAATGTGATTAAGCCCTCTTACTGTGGATAAATAACCTATTTTATATGTAATCTGAAGTGGGTACTAAATCAATTATGAATTTATAAATGATTGAAATATATGTGACCCTATATCCTTTTTTAAAAATGTGAACTTCACATCCTTTGGAATTACACTTGTTCTGTTGTGTAACTATTGTTATCACTGAATCACACAACCCTTCAGTTTACACAAGTGTGTGTGCTTGAGCTCATGGTTTCACTGGATAACATGGGTACTATCTCTGAGCTATGGGACTTGATACTTGAGATAGATCTCCAGAGAAAGTTCGTTCCTACTCCTTAACTACCTGCCACAATCTACTCTAATGCAGGAAAAACTATCTTATCCTAATCTATCTTTCCAAGGGACCACCAGAAAATGCATGAAAACAAAATCTACACTAAATCGGTGATACACCAGAAAATGAGGGTGTGAGAATAATATCCAATGTGTGAAAATGGAAGAAAAGTGCATACTAGAGAGGATGATAAAATTTCTTCACAGTCTAGCAGCTGCATTCATAACAATATTTCATACACACATAATGATAAGGAATCCTTGCAAGAGAATAAATAGACACAATATATTTGGAATGAGTTTGAAATGGCAAGAATAATACAAATAAACACAACAGGGGAAGATATATTCACAAACTTGCATCTATTGCTTCATAGATATGCAAAATTCAATCTATTACAAGATAAGGGCTTGGATCACCCTGCAAGGAGTCCACTATAATGGCGTGCAACACATTTACTTCAAAAAAAAATTGATTTATTTATTTTACACAAAAACTATCTCTATTACGAATGAGCCCAACACTCAAATTTATAGAATTTTCAGAGAGAGAGAGAGAGATAGAGAGAGAGAGAAATGAAAAAACTGAAATCTACCTTTTGACCACTTTTAAGATGTCATAAATGGAGTGAAATGATGGTATTTTTCTTGTAAAAGGTTCCCCATGATGTCCCATAACTTGTAACAGTGAAAATTGTCTTTCCATGATTCATTAAATACATCCCAACCACAGTAAAATCCTTGTTATGAAATTAACCACGTCTTAAGAAAAATTGCCATCAAGACCTCATCCAATTATGGATTTCTTGATTTTTTTCATCAGGCCTAGATCTACAATCCCAATGGTACCAATTTCATCTGATTTCATTGAAAAAAGCAAAACATATGCCATTTTGAGTGAGAGTACCTACTTTGGGTCTACCAGGCATTTCTTTCATTTTACGGGACTGGGAGTTTAATTTGTTGGAGCTGGAGATATTTATTTTATTTTCATATATCTACCCTAATTAATACTTGGGAAAAAAATGTAGTTGCTTATGGATTCATCTTTTCGGCATTGCTGAAAGTGTACTTATTTTCATCTTGAAAATTGTATTTAGTGGTTTTGTTAAAAAGTTATGATTGTCCCCCCCTTGGAATGTTGGGACACCTGTACTTTTCTTTTGTATCATACTGGTATGGCATGGTGTCTTCGGGGATCTGCATGTCCCTTTTGTACTTAGACTGTCTGATGTACTTTATTCCTCCACCTTTCTCCAAGTTCCTTCATAATGCTGAAGATTCTGAAGTTTGGATGTCAACTATTTGTGCCTATGCTACATGGAACTATATTTTGGACAAACCCGCAATACACTTTGTCAAGCCTGTGATACAATTGGAAGAGAATATCAATGTATATTGTCTTGACAAATACCAGAATGATCCTGGTTCTAGCCATATCTATGAATGCTACATAAGTTGTGGCGAGATTCAAAATTTTGGGTCCCGCGCTTTTCTTGTGGAAATATCGGTATAGAATGTTATCTGCAGACAAATGCTTATGATATCAATTTCCCCCTTTTATGCATTTCTCCTTGGAAAAAGGGTTTTTGGCTTTTTAAGCTTTTTTGATCCTAAGAATATCACTTAATTTCAATTGTGAATTCACTATCTTAACCATGATCTTACTTCTTCCTTAGCATTTCAACCTTGAAACTTGTGTACGATTGAACTCTTGCATGATCCGCATTGATGAAAATCTATTTTCCCAAGACCTGTAAATACACTAAAACATACCTTTGACTTCATTTTCTCAGATTTCTACCTATGTTCTTTACGAAAGCATTGTATGTCCATATAGATAGGGAGCCTGTACACAAGAATGAATTCCTTCTTTGAAGAATATAGACATTTGTTGACCTCTTCATCATCGTGTAAAACTAAAAACTTCAGCTTCCTCACATTTACCTTGGGGTGACTTTTGAATATGTGAATGTGAAAATTGAAAGTTGTGATTCTGTTGCAAATGTATGCACTATAAATTTATCTACCTTAATGGTTGCAAAAAATTGTGAGAAATAATTTTTTTTTGTAAAACGTTGCAAGAGTATTGAACATGCTACTGATGGACTTTCTAGTACTTTGCACTTAATTGTTGGTCTCATTAGACCACTTAGATTTTCTGTTTGAATTTTTGTAACAATTCTATAATTGACTTAAAATCTACTCTTCTTTACCTATGTATGGAAGTATACCCATATTGCAAGCTTTATATGCTCCTTTTCAAGCTAATAATGAGGCAAAGCTATGAGAAATAGCAGAGATAGAATTTATCTCATATTATTCTGAAGAGAACAAAGCACACATACAGTTTATATAGGACAGAAAACCGAACTGACTTCCTAACTGGACTGAGAAGATCCACAATATCAGCAGAGAATGATGTGATAAGAGATAAGAGATAAGAATAGACAACTAAACTAAAAACCAACGTATCCTAACATTCCCCCCCTTATTACATCATTCTTGCAAATGTGACCTCTGAAAGATTCAAATTTCACTTTTCCAAGGGATTTAGTGAGAATGTCAACAACTTGTGCTTCAGTAGGACAGTACTGGAGCTGAATTTGATGGTTCAAGACGTGCTCTCAAATGAAATGGCAGTCAATTTCAATATGCTTTGTTCGTTCATGAAAGATTGGATTCTGCACGAGCTTCAACACACTCTGATTGTCGCAATAGAGAATAGGTGACTATTTTTCAGGAATTCCTAGGTCATCCATAATGCGACGTATCCATATCACTTCGCACACAACTCCTCGTGCGGCGCGATATTCTGCCTCTGTGGATGAGATAGAAACAACATTCTGCTTCTTGCTTATCCACGAGATTGGTCCAGATCCGAGATGAAATATGTATCCTGTAGTTGATTTCCTATCATCAACAGATCCAGCATGGTCCGAGTCAACATATCCCTGTAGGAAGAATTGATCATTCTTTTTATATTCTAGACCATAATTAGTTGTTCCTTGGACATATCTCAAAACATGCTTTGCTGCATTCCAATGACATTTCTTTGGCTCTTGCATGAACCTGGAAAGATAGCTGACAGCATAGCAGAGATCTGGTCTGGTGTATGTCAAATAGATGAGCCCTCCAACCAATTACCTGTAGAGAGTAGCATCTACTTGAGGTGAGTCTTGGAATCTTGAAAGTTGCAAGTCTTTTTCCATGGGAGTGGATATAGGTTTACAATCAGACATTCTATACTTTTCCAGGAGTGTCTTGGCATACTTTGTCTGGGAGACAAAGATGTGATGCTCCTTTTGCCATATTTCCAAGCCAAGACAGTAATGTAGTAGCCCCAAATCTGTCATGTCGAAGGTTCTTTTGAGATCATTCTTTACAATATCAACTTGATCTTCTGAACTACCAGTGATCACAAGATCATCTACATAAACAACCAGAATGATAATTTCTTTGCCTACCTTCTTTATATACAAATTTGAATCTGAGGGACTACGAGTGAACCCATGCTGCAAAAGGTTATCGTTGATCTTGATATACCATGCCCTGGGAGCTTGTTTCAGTCCGTAAAGAGATTTGATGAGACGACATACCTTTTTAGGCTGATTTTCATCAACAAATCCTTCAGGTTGGGTCATGTATACTTCTTCTTTTAGATCACCATTTAGGAAAGCACTCTTGACGTCCATCTGCTGAAGTCTCCATCCTTTTTGTGCTGCAAGTGCGCAAACTACCCTGATGGTTTTCATATTCGCAGTGGGTGCAAAGGTCTCTTCATAGTCGATGCCTTCTTTCTGAGCATATCCTTTGGCTACAAGTCGTGCTTTATGTTTGTCTATGGATCCATCTGCCTTATATTTTTTCTTGAAGACCCATTTGCAGCCTATGGGTTTCTTTCCTGTAGGCAGATCGACAAGTTCCCATGTCTGATTTTTCATGAGTGAGTCATATTCTATTTCCATATCTTCCTTCCATTGAGTTTGACTGAGTGCTTCACGAACATTATCTGGCTCGGAGCTATTCATCAGTGAACTCATGAGTGTAAAGTTTACCTCATTTCTTGTTTGACTCCTTGTTTTGACTCCGGATGATGTATCTGGGAGTTGTTGCAAATTTGAGTCCTTGATAGTTCTTTGAACCCACTTCGGATGAGAACTTGACTGCTTTTGAGAAGAACTGTGTCGTTGCCATGAGGATTGATGTGGAGTCACATTCTGCAGTTCTCCAAGGTCAACAAATAGTTCTCCTGGTAGCATTTATTTTCTCTGAGTAGTCTCCTCCAGCTCATCATCTGATTCAGAGACTAATCGGTGAGATGTGTTTGGAAGTGGATCTTCTGTTGATACTATTGAGTCAAAGGATGACTCGTCACAAACCACATCCCAACTCTCGTATACTTTCTTTGTCTCAGGATCCATGAGACGATACGCCTTCGAGGTAGTACTGTAGCCAAGAAGGATACACGGGAGTGTCTTTGGCTCTACCTTCTTTCTCTTCTGAGCTGGAACATGCATGTATGCTGTGCAACCAAATACTCACAAATGAGAAATTGATGGCCTTTTACCACTCCATACCTCTTCTGGCGTCTTGTTCAGTAGAAATCTTTGTTGGTGCCCTGTTGAGAAGATATACAGCCGTTTGTACTGCTTCAGCCCAATAGCGTTCTCCTAGCTTTGCAGTTGATAGCATGCAGCGAGCCATCTCCATCACTGTGCGATTGCGACGCTCAACAATGCCATTTTGCTGGGGCGTGTAGGGAGAAGTCAGGTGCTGCTTAATGCCATGATGGTTTAGGAAGGCCAAGAACTTCTTTGATGTGAATTCCCCCCCTCGATCTGAGTGGAGTAGAAGAAGTGGTTGTCCAGATTCTTTGACAACACGATGATAGAAGTTCTGAAATTGTTGAAGAGCCTCACTTTTCTGCTTTAGGAAATATACCCACATCTTGCGAGAGTGGTCATCCACGAACAACTGGAAGTATTTGTATCCTGAAAACGAAGCAGGCAATGGGCCGTTCAGATCGGTATGAACTATCTCAAGACACTTCTTGGCATGGAAGGTGCTCGCTTGAAACGGATCTCTATGTTGTTTTCCTGCAAGACAACCAGGGAAAATAGGCAAGGAACTGGACAATTTGGGTAGTCCACGGACCATTGCTTTTGAACTCATCTGGTGCAGTGAACCAACCGACAAGTGTCCATATCTATAATGCCATAAGGCAGTTGATTCTATTGTTGAAGCAGATAAAGCTACTGTAGAAGATGAAACAGTATCTAAAGCAAATAACTTATCTTTTACAAAGGCTTTAGCAAGAACCGTACCTTGTCGGGAGATTAAGCATGATTTAATGCCATTTTGAACAAGAAATTCAACCTTAAGGTGATGATTCAAGAGCTGAGTAACTGACAAAAGATTGCTAGTCAAGCCAGGAACATATAGTACCTTTGTAAGTGTACATTTTCATGGCCCCAGAGGAATGGTCACATTCCCTATTCCTTCTGCAATGTACTCTTTGTCATCCGCTATCTGAACTCGATCTCCAGTTGGCTCTTCGTGTAGTGAATCAAACAGCTTCTTGTCACCTGACATATGCTTGCTTGCACCAGAGTCTATCAACCAGACTTTCTTTGTGGGCTGAGAAGTTTGAGAGATGAGTACAAGATTCTTACTACAATGGGCTCCTTCTGATGTCTCCTCATCAGATTCATCATCCTCTTGTTGGGCTGCAAGATGTCCTTTTTGCTTTCTCCAGTGGGGACGTCGTTTAGACTTTTGAAAATCTTCGCGCCCAGATGTGCTTGTATGGCTTGAAGACCCTTGTTTCAGGCTGTTGTGCCAAGAGTGATCAGTGTCGTGAGTATTGGTTCTGCAAATGTGACACCATCTCTTTGACTTTTGATCTTTCTGTTTGGATTGCGCTGGATTTGGCTTCTCTGGGGGACCTTTCCGATTCTTCTGGCCACGATTAGGCTTTGAGAACAAGGCTTTGTCCTGAGACTCCCCATGCGATGAAGTGATAGCTTCTTCCTGCTGCAGCAAATTCACAAGCACTTCGAATGTCACTGTTTGTTTAGGACACATTCAGTGTTGTAACAAACACTCGAAATTGAGAAGGGAGTGCTCTCAAGGTGATTGGGACGAGTAGTTTATCGTCTACCATTTCACCGAGTGCCAATAACTCCGATATCAGCTCAGCCACGCGACGCAGGAATTCCTCCACTTTCTCGTCAGACCCCATAGAGAGGGTGTGCAGCTTTGACTGAAGATGAAGAATATTTGTCTGATTTTTGGCTTCATAAATGGTTTCCAACTTGTCCCAGGCCTCCTTGGGTTTCTCCGCATTCCGAACATGCGGTTGCACGTCATCACTGATACTGAGCATTATCAGCATCAAGGCTTTAGCACTAGCCATGTCATATTTTACTAGTTCATCGGGGGCTGTGGGAGCAGGCACAGATCCTGTGACAATTCCCCATAATCCTTCAAACTGAAGGATTGTCTTCATTTTTGTCTTCCAGGCCGTAAAATTAGGCCCTTTGAGCAACTGAGCATCAGACAGAAGTAACTTCGAGCAGACATTGTAATAAAAAAAATATTTATTTATTTGAAAAAGTTATTACAATTTGGACTCACTGTCGAGAATGACTGGCTCGTAGATGCTCGCGATATTCGCGTGCTGTGAGACGGCGACGCTTTGTAGGGCGTTCTTCTTCGTCGTCACAATCTGCGTCGTATCCAGCTTCTAATTCTTCCCGTACTCGCTTTTCTTGCCAGCTGATGTCAAAAAGAAAGTACTCAAGGAGTCCTTCTCGAACAAGTTTGTCGAATGCAAGATTGCTGCAATTTTAAGCTCGTTTAGCAAGGCAAAGTAGAACCCAGAGCTCTTAGGAGCTTCTCCACAGTGTTCTCTGGCTGGCGAGTTGATGTTGTGGCTTTCAGCTGTGGCGACCATGTTGTTGACGCTTTCAATCGAGTTTTCTACACTTGACATTCGATGTAGTGTAGAAGAGAATGTTGTAGACTCAAAATTACCTCGAAAAACATGCACGTGCTGCCTTCCTTCAGCAGGTGACTGAGTAACTCTCCACATGGCAGAAAGATTGTTTTCACCTCCACGCAGCACACTCTTCCACGCAGTAGCAACTGTCTCCACGCAACAGCAGCTGTCTGCGCTGTAAAAGCTTCAGGCGCTACAGGCTTTGGCTCTACGTTCTGGGACGTGGTCTCAAAAGAACCGGCCGCTACACTCCATGCCAAAAACACACGCTTCTCCTCGCAGCAACAAGGAAAACAACACAGGAGAAAGACGTTACACTCCTTCACGTCCTCCCAGATCTCTGCCACGTACGATGGATTGGAGTCACGCCATTCAAGGCTTCATAAAGTTTGCCCGAACCAGGAGACGAAGATTTGAAACGGTGCAGAATGAAACGATTCGTATTGCTCAGGAAATTGAAGTGGAGTGCGGGACAGTATATGTTCACTCCTCTCCTCTCCGATTTGTTCCTGCAAATAAAACTACAGAAGATCCACTCATTCCTTTCAGAATTCGATCGTGCTTTTCAGAATTCAATTCTGCAAGACGGAAGATCTGTTCATTCTTTCCACATTTCAGTCCGGCGAGAAGGAAAATTTGCTAGGCGTAGAAACCCACGCCTGCTATGGCGGATTTTTCTTCTAGAGGGCCGTATGATCCGAGCCGGAATATTTTGAAGCCCGACGTTACAGCTCTTGGTGTATACGCTGCATCTCGCGCATCTGCAAACCGCGCGAGGAAAACAGCAAAGTGCGGTCCTGCCCAACTCTGCACCTTTGCGCGCCTTCTTCAGCAAACACTGACGTACTCAAACAAGAACCTTTCCTCTCCACGCAGCACAGCTTCAGGCGCTCTGATACCAAACTGAAGCAAAGCTATGAGAAATAGCAGAGATAGAATTTATCTCATATTATTCTGAAGAGAACAAAGCACACGTATAGTTTATATAGGACAGAAAACCAAACTGACTTCCTAACTGGATTTAGAAGATCCAGAATATCAGCAGAGAATGATGTGATAAGAGATAAGAGATAAGAATAGACAACTAAGCTAAAAACCAACGTATCCTAATAAACTTGCATTGCTATTCAAAATAAGATAAAACCTAATAAATTCAAAGAAAAATAAAATTTACCATGAAACCATAATTATAAGATCTTATAGAAAGTAAGTTCTTGAATTCATAAAAAACTAAATGCTATGTTTTTTCCTACACTGTAGATTGCTAACTAAACAGGGACCTAGTTAGATTATTTAGAAATCAAAGTTAGTGTTGGAGACTTCAAGAATTGAGGATGGAATCTCACCAAGAAATGGCTACAAGGACATTTTTGGATCTTCCCAAAATACTCATTTTTGAATGAATGGATTCAATATGGTGAAGCTAATCTAGATCAATGGAGAATACTTAAGATCAAAATTCCTAGATTTTTCACTAGAGCAAATGAGGTGTACAATGAAAGGGAAGGAGGAGTGTTCCTTAGATAAGCTTCTTGTTTGAGAGAGGTTTACAATTTGGTTAGTGTGGGGTAAGGGAAAACAAAGATTAGGAATATATAAGTATGATTCGGAAAAGGTATTTTTGATTTATAAGAATTTCACTTTTCATTAATAACTCATGGGAATTGGGGGATGTTTTAATTAATCAAGTGTGATTAATTAATGTGTAGATTTAAGTTTATAGAAGCTAATTAGAGGAGAATTAGTGTGATTTTTGGGGGATATAATTTAGGAATTTGATCCAATAAACAAATAATTATTGAATTATTGTTGCAAGCATAATTAATTAATAATAATTTATTAACCCAACTAGAAGCTGACATTAATTAATGAAATGTCATTATTCAGCATCCTGAGTGATAGGAAGGATGATTAATTAGTGAAAATGTAATTAATTAATTAGAATAGAGGGAAAATTGTGTTTTATTGATGTAGTGTCATTAATTGTCAGGAAAGGTGATAGTTAGTGTAATTCAATTATTAAAATTGCTTGCTCAAATTATGGGTTGTCTACATTTTTCTTTATTTGGGGTGGTGTAAGTGATGCCACATTAAAGATAGTAGACAAGTAAAGAAAAATATTTTTTGAATGGATAGAATAAAAAATAAGTATAGTGAAGGTGACACTTTGAGTTTCAATGGGGTGATAAAAGAGGACCATTGACAATTGAAAAAGATGAAGGAAATCGATACAAGAAATTAGGTGGGATAGGGGGATAAAAGTGATCCCTATTGGCCCAGGTATTATTAAATAAAAATTATATGGAAGATAAATGTAGATGAGGGGAGTGGAAATAGCTTTCATCCATCTTACGTAAAAATAAATTTATTTCATCATTTTGCTTAAATATCTACTTCATTAACACTTATTAAAATTTGTGCACATAAGAAAAGTGTACAATAACATGAAAAGCTATAATACTATAATTTTTTCATTGTTAAAAACACTAACTCAATGCAACATAAATAATGTAAATCAATATGAGAACATACACAAGCTAACATGATAGGGAAATAAGTACAAACACACACTCAAAAAAATAACATTTAAGACAGTTGCATCAATATGTTTTTATCAAGGTTCAATTCACAAATGTTTGAATTAAAGACAACGGTTAATAATGGTGCACCAAGAAAGGATACATGTGATGTTAATATACATGGGACATAAAGCACCTGTCATCACCAATCCGGCACTATGATAATTCTTCACCGGGAACTCCTCATGCTATGATTATTTACTAATGCACAACCTTTAGTTTGGTGGATGTAATCTAGAAACAAAACAACAACATAACACAAGAATACCATTGACTATGATAAGACGGAATGATGAAAAATCTGAAATATCAAAGTAAATTAAAATATTAACATGAAATTGTTACAATCTCACCCATGAGGTACTTCAAGTGTTATTGACTTCACTTGCCTTTCACCAAGACTATGGGAGAAACTTTACAATTACACCTCTTAATGGCTTCTTCAACACACCTTTAAACTGATGGCTTCCTTCGCACACTTTCTACAATATTTCTCACTACTTCCTTCTATGCCGAATGAGGGTGGTGGCCTCTCTATTTATAGAACTTCCAGGCTTATCCATATTTATCTCTAAGATAGGATACGAAATCCACTATGACGAATCATATTCCATACCTTAACTCTTATCTGTACATGTAAGCTTATCTCTTAAGATAAGATAAACCTTATCATTTCACATGGGTTTCCACATTTTTAGACTTTTTACATATAAAATACACAAAATATTTATGACCTCACTCCTTGTCCTTGTTATCACCGAATCACAGCACCCCTGTGCATATATTTAAACTCACACTATGATTGGATAACATGGGTACTATCTCCAAGTTGTGGGACTTGCTACTTGAGATAGACCTCCAGAGAAAGCTGGTTCTTGCTCCTAAACTACCTGCCACAATCTACTCTAATGCAGGATAAGCTAACTGTTCTAATCTAAATTTCCAAGGGACCAGGGAGAGAGAATGCATAAAATGAAAGCCTACACTAGAGTGGTGATACACTAGAAAAGGAGGGTGTGAGAGTAATCTTCAAATGTGTGAAATACAGAGGCAAAGTGCACACTAGAAGAGGTGATGACAGTTCACCATAATCTAGTAAAATGCATTCAAAACAATATTCCAAGCATACACAACGATAATGAATCCTTGCAAGAACATAATAAATAGATAATATTCTTATAGAAAGATCAAAGGGGCAAGAAGAATGCAAGAAAACACAGCAGGGGAAGATACATCCACAAACTGGTATTTTATTGCTTCATGATATGCACATTTCAATCTATTACAAGATAAGGGCCTGGATCACCATGCAAGGAATCCACTACAAGGGCCTACAACACACTGGCTTCACAAAGAAATTTTGGCAGAGCTTTGCTACCCAAAAACTCTCCCCTTTACAATGAGCCCAACACTCCAATTTATAGAAAAAATGAGAAGGAGAAGAGAAGGGAAAATGGAAATCCTGAAATCTATCCTTCAACCACCTGTAAGAGGCATTAAATTGAGTGAAATGGTTATAAATTACTTGCAAAAGGCTCCCCATACTGTCCCATGTGCTGCAACAGAGAAAGAATGATGACCATGCCTCTTAATTGCGCTCCCAGCTACCAAATAAAACACTGTTATGAACCCGGCCACATTTTCTTAAAATTCTCAACCAATTTATGATCAAATCTGGAATTTCTTGATTTCTGTGCATCGGGCTCGGAACCACAATTCCAACGGTACCAATTTTGTGTGATTTCGTTGAGAAATGCAAAAGTTATGGCCTTCTGAGTGCGGACAGCTATTTTGGGTCTGGCAGGCGTTTTCTGTCATTTGACGGGAATGAGAATTGACTGACTAGAGCAAAACACTTTTCTTCCAGAAAAGTCCAATTTTGTGAAAATCAGAGCTCGGATTCAAAAGTTATGGCCGTTTGAAGTTCCACGGACCAAACGTTGACTTTTCTTCTCTGCCTTCGGCCGCTTCAGCTTTTCGCGTCCCACGCGTCCCTTTGTCCCATTTGTCCCAAATGCTGCGCGGGACAAATTCTTCCGAACCACCCGAAATGGACTTCCATGTCCCTTTTCTACCGGTGACACGTGGCATGATCTGATTGGCCTTCAGCTCCTTCGGCTATCCGTTGTCCCGTGTGTCCCTTTGTCCCATTTGGCCCAGTGCTGAAATTCCCTGTTTCGGCCGAACCGGCTGGTTCGCGTACTCGCGGCCTAGATGTGCCCATTTGCTTTCGGACCGTTCAAGACAAATTTTCCCGATTCACCCGGTTTGGCCAATTCACGTAATTTTGTCCCGCACGTCCCAGACTTTAAGTTCTCATTTCGGTCGATCCGGCCGGTTCGCGTACTTCGCGTACTTTTGGCCCAACTGTTCTGGGCTGACTTGACTCATTTCACCCGGTTCGGCCGGTTCGCGTCCAGATGTCCCAACTATCCCGACTATTGCAAGGACTAGGACTTAGCCATTTTTTATGATTTTTTCTGGCCCGAGCTTGTTGTTTGTAATTTTTTACATTTTCTTAGAACTTGCTCTCTTCTTCTTGGACAGGGGAGTTAGAAAAAATCTGAGGGGACCCTAAGAAATATGAATTTTGGCCTGGACTCAATATAATTGCTTGGGACTAAAGAATTTGATGCATGTTACCAAAATTACCTTGAGGGGTGAATTGGATAACAGTTATAATATATATAAGTATATAAATGTATAATAAATTTATATAAATATTTATAACTATATTATTTGTTGTTGCTTAATTTTAAACATTGCACTACTCAAGTTTATTTGTATAACAAAAATGTGAAGTCTAAATAGTTTATATACAATTATATATTTCTATATAAATGTGATAGTTCCTCCAATATCCTTCCATTCAACTAAGATCAAGTGGATGGGTGAATATATTTCTTTGGTTGATAAAGATTATAAGAATGCCTATATTATCTAGTTTGCAATAAGGAGTGAAAAGTAGAAACCAAAGAACCATACCAAAATGAATATCTTTTCATTTTAATTCAAGTTTGTTAATAATACTGAAAAGAATAAACATTTACTTTCCATAAAATACTGCTATTATTTTAAAATTAAACATAATATAACTTTTGGGGTAAATTTTAAATTTGAAAATAACCTTTCCATTCCAAATAAGGATAATTTTCCATTAACAATTCAAATCCACTCTTGGTATAATTTACAATCTTGAAGGAGATGTAATAACAAAAAGATACAACTTCAATTTAATCATTTCAAAAATACACATTTCTTGGATAATCCATACAAATAAATATTATATTTTACATTTATAAGAAGTTAAAAATTTAAAATTCAAGTTACAATAGCCCTCCATTTAAGTGGAGACAACATCAATTTTTGTTACAAAAGTTGTCCATAAATTTTCTGTAAGTCAAAATCCTAATGTTATGATTCCATTGCATAGTTTTCTTCAATACCTTTCCAACGAAACAAAAACAGAGTCATTTGGAGCTAGGGAGTAAATTTTATGGCCTCCGGAAGATTGGTGGTGAATGTAGTGTGAGGCAGACACACCCCAATATTGACATGTGCAAGCCTGTTTCAACGTAGATATGCCCATAATGACACCTACGTGCACCTCCTGTAAAATAAACAAAAATCACAAAATTTGAAAAATTTTACTTGAGTATGGGAATCAAGGAATATCTTAGTAAATATTATATATATATATTTCGTTAAATAGACACATATAATTATAGTTATGTTGTCCTGTCAAAATTCCCCCTTTTTTGAGAAGTTCAAAATTGAAATTTTTTTCAAGTTAATGCCTTTTCTGTTGTTTTGGTAAAGGGAAAAGTCAATAAGTCGAAAAAAATACATTTTTTGAGTCATTTTGTGTGATTTGCGGGTTTGTCGAACATTTTTGTCCCATGTGTCCCAAGTTCATTTGGGCTCCCTATTTGCCGATCAGCTGCTTTACCTAAAAATATGTTCTCTTGCGGGCCCATCAGAACTATTTGTTCCAAATGTTCCAAGTTTGTTCAGGACTCGTTGTTCACCTTTCTCCCACTTCGGCCACACCGCGCACTTCACATAATTTCGTCCCTCATGTCCTGTGAACATTTGTGCATCTTGTCCCCACGTCATCCGCATTGGCTGAATCACTCTTTCACATCCCACGTGTCCCAAATGAACCAAAGGCCATCTGGGCTAATTTTTCCCGCTCTTCCCTAATATCTTTCTTTTTAAGTTGGTAGATGCGTATTTAATGCACATTTATTATATTTCTCTCTCCTAAATGGCTATTTAATAGGCACTTCCCCTACACATTTTTGCACACTGCTTTCTTGCTATCAATTGCTCATACCCTCGCAATCAAAATTTCTGTGCACATACCCGATTCCCCTGTAACTCCATCAAGAGTTCAGACTGTGACTTTGTTTTTCAAATCACTATCAAAATGAAGATTAAATTCCAAGGTCAGGAGCAAGTTTCACGACTCGAGTTTGTCGTTCCCAATATAGGGGACAGTGAAGTTCATCACCTGGACTCTGGATATTTCTGGACTAGGATGACAGACTCAAACCCCTCTCCTATGGCACAAATGATTCATGATAGTGGCTTGGAATTCATCGCTGGTTTCCCAATCTCAATGCAATGTTCAGATACGGTACTCGCCTGTGGTACTCATTTCAATCTTGACTCAAGGGAACTAACGAATGTTCATGGGGAGCTCATTGCCAAGCTTGATGCTGGCGCCATTGGCACTACCCTAAAGATTCCTGAAATGGACAATTCTATAGTAATCTCTCATAACCAAGCGTAGGCCCTCTTCGACCAAAACAATGAAAAATACAAGGCGAGGGTGGTGAAGTCTTGGCTTAAAAACCCTAAAAAGGGGGTGTCCCATATGTCCAAAGCTCCGTTTCATGCTGATTTTAATGAGGAGATGTCATATTTTATAAGATCCTACTAGCTCGGGTCATGGGATTACCCTCTAGTAATGAGTTCCATTTCTGGATGTGCCCACTTATCAACATGGTGTGTGAAGAACTCAGAATATCAACTGGGCAGAAATCATCAGCATAAACCTAGCAGAGCAGCTGTCCAATGTATAAAAAATAAAGAAGTTTTACATGAATTCATATCTGATGTATAACCTAGCAAAATCAAGGCAATGTTTTGGATTCACATACATTGATGCTCATAAAGGTGACCCTATATATGCTTACTGTCCTCAATTCACCTTAGACACTAGCAATCACAACTTTAGGAGGGTGAATGATGCTTTCACCATGTACATTGTAAGACTTATAGAGAGTGACATGGCGAGGATATTATCTAATGAATCCATGAACCTAATATCAAAGTACGGTGCCTACTTCATTCGGTTTAGAAAATTCTCCTATATCATGCTTACAGGGTATGAGAGTAGCCCTCTCAAGCTTCCTATGTTTTGTAACGATAAAATGGCCTTGATCGAGATATGCAGGCAATTGGACAAGTTACATAGAACCTGCAGGGATAAGAAAATCACTGGCCTGAACTTCCCTATATCTTTGGGAAACTACACCAGCAAGGCGAGTCTAGATGCACAAAACATAGAGAGAGCCCTGGCTCCCATCACTGTCCATTTCTTCAGGCCAAGAACTTGTTTTGACTTGAAGAAATTTATTGAGCAGAACCTCAAAATCAATTACTATCATATGACAGACACAAAAGACTACTGGGCTAACTGTGCTGATGATTTTGAGGCAAGGAGGAGAAACTATGCCAGGTTTTCTCTCCAACTGATCCAAGATCTTAACTTGTACCAAGTTCCTGAAGGGCTTCAAGATGATAATTCCGACCTATTTTCATATGAATATGACAACATGGTCAAACACACTCCCTTGGAGGATTTGGATTGGTTCAAAAAGGAGAAGGATGATTTGGCTGAAATCTTAGCCACTGTCCTAGTAAGAACCAAAATCTGGTTTGATAGGAGAGTTTGTGAGTTTAGAAAGCATTTAGGAGAATCCTCCTCCAAGGATACTTTAACACCAAGAAATGAGGCATTGAAACCTAGTTCAAAAGCACTTGCACAGACCCCTCCTGCCTCATCAACTAAAGGTCCTACATCCTCCACTCCTTCCTCATCCACCCAGGTATATCAGAAGAAAATAAAAGAAGTCAAGAAGGAGTCTGTTGAAGAAGATCCCCTGATGAAGCATTCAGAATTTCCGTCAGGACCAGAGAACATCATTTTTCTCAGTGAAAGTGAGGATAGTGAAGTGCCAGTCTCTATAAGCACTCCAGAAGCCTCAACAGATAATGAAAAAGAAGTTCAAAGCACTGAGCTTCCGAACAGCATTGAATTTTCTGTACCAGAAGCCCCGAGTGCCCCACTCATATCTCAACTAGAGGCAACAGAAGTGAACACTTTGAGTGCCATGAGTTCTCTTTCTCTTGTTCCTCTTTCCTTGCCTTCTTCTTCTTCCTCTTATTTTGCATGGGTATAGCCTTTCATTGATAGTAGGAAGAGAAAGTCTTATTGGGTACTACCCCTCCTACTTCTGCCAAGAAGGAGAAGAATTTATCACGAATTGTATCTGATGCTCAGGGCCACCAATTCCTGGAGATAGCCAAACCCAAGGTTGACAAGCTAGAATAGGATTTGTAAGCATATGATCTAGAGCTCTCAAGGATCCCCATGGGAGAATCCACCCCTGAAGGTGAGATTCACAATCTTCAAGAAACAGTCACCAGAGTCATTAGAAGAGTGGAAAAATGGAAACAAACAATAGAGTAGTTGGAAGAACAGGCTCAGGTTTTTACAGGTTTCATCAAGTCACTGTTGTCTAGAGATAAATTTTTAGACCCCACCCCATTGACTACTCTTCCACCACCTTTGATCCTCAGCCAAGAAGAATTCCAGAGTATCAAAGATATACATAGATATTCCATCTATGGAAGGGATATGGAAGCCATGGTGGATGATATGCTCATCGCAGGATTGAATTTCATTGGTGAAGCCTTCAAAATCAATGAGAAGGTAACTAATCCGCAATAGAGACTCTCCTCCACCATTGGAAATATAGATAAAGATCTCAAACTCAGGAGCAACTGTATAGTAGACCTTCACCTTACGGGATAGGCTGATGAAAATATTTTAATGGCAAGTAAGGTCTTCGATGATGCAAAAGATAACTTGTCAAAATCATGGGTATACAGTGTGGAATGGAAAATCAAGGTGCTGGAGGAAGCTTTGGGAGAATTGAGAAATAGCTGGTAGAAGGGTGAGGCCTTCAAGATTTTGGTGGTATATGCTTTCAAGGATATACATTGTCACCTCCACGATGAGACCTCTAGCGTGCCTCTCTCCTTGAAAGAAATCAAAGCCCAATTCAGAGCTTTTGTCAAAGATAATTTGTTCAAAGAGGATTCTGTCTCCAGGGAAAAGATGAAGGAAATATGCTCTCTACAGTTTGCTATTGAAGAAGAAAATAAATATTATATTACACACGTCAAATTTGACAAAGAGATGGAGAGGTGCCTCGAATTTTGGACCTAGTCCACTGCCAACACATCGGTCCCACGTGGCAGAGACATAGCAAAGGCGTTAAAAAGGCTTAGACAACGAATCCTCAAATCAGTGGGCCCTTCTCAATCATGAACACTTGTCTTCTTCTGCTGACTTTTCTCCCTTCTCTCTTTCCTCATCTCGGATTTATTGTAATTACTTGGGGTTTTGTTTTGAGCAGCCCTTTAACTAAACATTATTTAAAAGGTAGTTACCAAGAGTAACTGATTTGTAAAAATATATAGTGGCCTCTCTTCGCCATTTTGAGGGGGGCAACTTGGCTTATTTTTGAAAGTGTAAGAAATAGTAAAGCAATCAATACAAAAGGATCTTCTTTCTTTGTTCTTCTGATTCTTTTATTCACAAGCTATCTGTTGAATATTGTTAGATCATTTGTCTGCATTATGCTAAGAAGATTTTTATTCTTGTAGATGTTATTTATGGAACTGTGTGTCTTTTTAAATTGCATCTCATTAATTCGAGCACGAATGGTCTCATTCCAATTCATTATATTCTGGCACGCATAAGGAATTATTTTGTCATCTATAATTCTGGAGAATGATTTTCTGCTCATTTCCACGTATTCATTCCTCTGTACTTTTATGATTGATGATCTATTAAAAACACTTTCATGATATCCAAGTCCAGCAGTAAAACTATGCTCTGTACATATGTAAATAAGTTTTTCTTTTGAATAAGGGAACCTCTCCCACTAAACGTGGAGGGACTTCTTATCCCCAGACTGTTGTTCTTCTTGAAGTCCTTTTTGATGACCAACAAGTTATAAATGGATAAATTTTGGTTTAAATTTATAATATATATAAGAATAGAAATTTAATAAATTTATATAAATATGTATATTTATAACTATACTATTTGTTGTTGCTTAATTTTATAAATAACACTACTCAAGTTTATTTGTATAGCAAAAATGTAAATTCTAAATAGTTTATATACAATTATATATTTCTATATAAATGTGATAGTTCCTCCAATGTCCTTCAATTCAACTAAGATCAAGTAGATGGGTGAATATATTTCTTTGGTTGGTAAAGATTATAGGGATACCTATATTATCTAGTTTGCAATAAGGAATGAAAAGTAAAAACCATAGTAGAATACAAAAACGAATGTCTTTCCATTTTAATTCAAGTTTCTTAAAAATACTCAAAAGAATAAACATATAATTTCCAGAAAATAACGCTATTATTTTAAAATTAAACATAATATAACTTTTGAGGTAAATTTTAAATTTGAAAATAACTTTTCCATTCAAAATAAGGATAATTTTCCATTGACAATTCAAATGCACTTTTGGTATAATTTACAATCTTGAAGGATATGTAATAACGAAAATATACAACTTCACATTACTCCTTTGAAAAATAAACATTTCTTCGATAATCCATACAAATAAATATTATATAATAAATTTACAAGAAGTTGAAACTTTAAAATTCAAGTTACAAAAGCCCTCCATTTAAGTGCAGACAACATCAATTTTTTTTACAAAATCCCTCCATAATTTTTTTGTAAATAAAAATCCTAATTTTATGATTCCATTACGTAGTTCTCTTCAATACCTTTCCAACGCAATCGTTTTGAGCTCGGGAGAAAAATTTATGGCCTTCGGAAGATTGGTCGTGAATGTAGTTCAATGCAGACGCACCCCAATAGTGACATGTGCCCACCTTTTTCAACACAGACGCACCCAGAATGACATCTACGTGTACCTCCTGTAAAATTTGCAAAAATCACAGAATTTTAAAATTTGTACTTCAGTATGTGAATCAAGGAATATCTTAGTAAATATTATATATATATATATATATATATATGTATGTATATGTATATGTATATTTGGTTAAATAGACACATATAGTTACAATTATAAATGGCTCAATTTTGGTTTAAAGTTATAACATATATAATTATATAAATTTATATAAATATGTATTTTTATAACTATACTATTTGTTGTTGCTTGATTTTATAAATAACACTACTCAAGTTTATTTGTATAACAAAAATGTAAATTCTAAATAGTTTATATATAATTATATATTTCTATATAAATGTGATAGTTCCTCCAATGTCCTTCAATTCAACTAAGATCAAGTAGATGGGTGAATATAATTCTTTGGTTGATAAAGATTATAGGGATACCTATATTATATAGTTTGCAATAAGGAATGAAAAGTAAAAACCATAGTTGAATACAAAAATGAATATCTTTCCATTTTAATTCAAGTTTCTTAAAAATACTCAAAAGAATAAACATATAATTTCCTTAAAATAATGCTATTATTTTAAAATTAAACATAATATAACTATTGAGGTAAATTTTAAATTTGAAAATAACTTTTCCATTCCAAATAAGGATAATTTTCCATTGACAATTCAAACTCATTCTTGGTATAATTTACAATCTTGAAGGAGATGTAATAACAAAAAGATACAACTTCACATTACTCCTTTGAAAAATAAACATTTCTTCGACAATCCATACAAATAAATATTATATTTATAAATTTACAAGAAGTTGAAACTTTAAAATTCAAGTTACAAAATCCCTCCATTTAAGTGGAGACAACATCATTTTTTTTACAAAATCCATCCATAATTTTTTTGTAAATAAAAATCCTAATTTTATAATTCCATTGCGTAGTTCTCTTCAATACCTTTCCAACACAACAAAAACAGAGTCGTTTTGAGCTCGGGAGCAAAATTTATGGCCTCCGGAAGATTGGTGGTGAATGTAGTTTGATGCAGACGCACCCCAAAAGTGACATGTGCATGCCTTTTTTAACGCAGACGCACCCAGATGACACTTACATGTACCTCCTGTAAAATTTGCAAAAATCACAGAATTTGAAAATTTGTACTTGAGTATGGGGATCAAGGAATATCTTAGTAAATATTATATTATATTATATATATATATATATATATATATATATATATATATATATATATATGGTTAAATAGACACATATAGTTATAGTTATAAATGGATCAATTTTTGTATAAAGTTATAATATATATAATTATATAAATTTATAATAAATTTATATAAATATGTATATTTATAACTATACTATTTGTTGTTGCCTAATTTTAAACATTCCACTACTCAAGTTTATTTGTATAACAAAAATTTAACGTTTGAATAATTTATATACAATTATATATTTCTATATAAATGTGATAGTTCCTCCAATATCCTTCCATTCAACTAAGATCAAGTAGCTGGGTGAATATATTTCTTTGGTTGATTAAGATTATAGGAATGTCTATATTATCTAGTTTGCAATAAGGAGCGAAAAGTAGAAACCATAGTAGAATTCTAAAATGAATATCTTTTCTTTTTAATTCAAGTTTGTTAATAATACTCAAAAGAATAAACATATACTTTCCATAAAATGACACTATTATTTTCAAATTAAACATAATATAACTTTTGAGGTAAAATTTAAATTTGAAAATAACTTTTCCTTTCCAAATAAGAATAATTTTACATTAATAATTCAAATGCACTCTTGGTATAATTTACAATCTTGAAGGAGATGTAATAACAAAAACATACAACTTCACATTCTTTCTTTAAAAAATACACATTTCTTGGATAATCCATACAAATAAATATTATATAATACATTTAAAAGAAGTTGAAACTTTAAAATTAAAGTTACAAAAGCCCTCCATTTAAGTGGAGACAACATCAATTTTTTTTACAAAATCCCTCCACAATTTTCTTGTAAGTCAAAATCCTAATTTTATGATTCAATTGCGCAGTTCTCTTCAATACATTTCCAACACAACAAAAATGGATTCGTTTCGAGCTCAGGAGAAAAATTTATGGCCTCCAGAAGATTGGTGGTGAATGTAGTTCGATGCAGACGTGCCCTAGTAGTAACGTGTGTACGCTTGTTTCATCGCAGATGTGCCTAGAATGACACCTACGTGCACCTCTTGTAAAATCTGAAAAATTCACAGAATTTGAAAATTTTGACTTGAGTATGGGAATCAACGAATATCTTAGTAAATCTTATATATATATATATATATATATATATATATATATATATTGTTAAATAGACACATATAATTATAGTTATAAATGGCTCAATTTTGGCATAAAGTTTTGATATATATAAGTATATAAATTTATAGTAAATTTATAGTAAATTTATATAAATATGTATATTTATAACTATACTGTTTGTTTTTGCTTTATTTTAAACATTCCACTACTCAAGTTTATTTGTATAACAAAAATGTAAAGTCTAAATAATTTATATAAAATTTGTAGTGTTCGCTTCCATTTGACACTTTGTGATATTGATTCTGATATTGATGACTATATTATGGACATTGTTATAGTTTAATTTAGTATGATCTTATATGTTAGATCATGGTTTATTGTGGACTTTGATTCAAATATGATGCATGATGACTATTAGAGATATTTTAGATATCGAGTTGGATATATTGTTTGACATGGTTATATTATAGATGTTAACTGGACTGGTGATATTTGGATATTTTGAGTAGACCTGGAAAATGAGAATTGAATTAAAATTGATGATGAGATAGTTGTGGATGAAATTGTAAGTGATACTGCTTATTGACTTCATGATTGTTATGATTGAAATATATGTCAATGATCTTAAAATAATATTTATATTCATTTGGATGTCCTAATATGGCCATGAGGCTGAAGCAGGTATTTTTTTTTTGCAAGTTAATATATCACAAAAAACATCGGGGGATTGGACACCAACCACATTGGAGTTCTAGATGAATTCAACAAGGTCACAATGGCAGCTTGTATTGTTTGTGTGTGGTTGTTTTGTTAGGGATTCCCATGGAGGGGGGGGGGAATCACCTTTAAATGTGACCAAGGGATTTTATGTTTCTTTTTATTTGGTCCCTTTTGTTAAATGTTTGCATGTGTTTTATGTGGTGCACTTACCTCTGGTGGGCCTCCCTCAAATTCAAAGGGACGTGGATGTTCCAACTCTCTAATAAGATTTCTCTGCTGAAAGAAAAACTACAAAGTTAGAATTATTCATGTTTCAAAAACATTTTCCAAGAAAAACTAAGAGTTAAGAAGGATCTTCCTATTCTAAAAGAGTCTATCCTCGCCAAGGGGATGTCCAAAGCTAATTTCCACAAAGAAAAATATCTTCCAAAGGAATTGGGTGCTCTCCTTCTGAAAGAGGAAAATTTTTGGCGTCAAAAATCAAGAGAAATTTGGCTGAATGACAGAGACAAAAATACCAAGTTTTTTCATGCCTCTGTTAAAGCCAGAAGAAATTTCAACTACATTTCCTCGCTTAAGCTTGATGATTCTTCTCTTGCTTCATCCCAAGCCCAAATCAAATTAGAAGCGGTGTCTTATTTTATGAAGCTCTTGAATGACTCAGCTTCCACCCTCGGAGTGCAGCCCCCCTTCCTTCTCAAGACCCATGTTGCCATTATAGATGTTGAAAATGACCTACTTCTTTCTCCCTTCTCTGTGGAGGAAGTACGAAAAATTGTTGTTTTGATGAAGAGAGATAAAGCACCCAGTCTGGATGGTTTCCTTGCATCCTTATTTCAAAACTTCTGGGACGTCATCAGTTTTTCAGTTTGGAAAGAAGTTGAGGAATCCAAGATTTCTGGAAAGATATTAGTTACTCTCAATCATACCATCATTTGCATGTTTCCCAAAAAGACTCTAGCTAAGACAACGGATGATTTCAAACCCATTTCTCTCTGAAACACTACTTACAAAATCATTTCCAAATCTATCACTAATAGATTAAGCCCTCTGCTATCCAAATTAGTGGCCCATGAACAAAGTGGTTTCATTCCCAACAGGCCAGTTACCAATGGGATCATTATCTCTCATGAATTGATTCACACTCTTCATAACTCCTCTAGAGCGGGTCTGATGTTGAAATTGGACTTCAGCAAGGCCTATGATCATGTCAATTAGAGGTTCCTCCTCAAATATTTGCAAGCCATGGGTTTTTGTGATCATTTTTGTAAATGGATCTTCGACTGCATTACTTTCCCTCATTTCTGTATTTTGGTTAATGGCTCTACGGAAGGTTTCTTTCAGAGTAGCAGAGAATTAAGATAGGGTTATCCTCTCTCCTCTTTGCTTTTCACTTTGGTCGCATAAGCTCTTAGCCGCAGCATTAAAATTGTTATTCAGGATGGTTCTCTTAAAGGTCTTCATATCACCTCCAACCTTCCTCCTCTATCTCACCAACAATTTGTGGATGACACCTTTCTTTTTGGTCAAGGGACCATCCCTGAAGCTAAACGAATTTCTTCCATTCTTGACTCTTATTCTTTTGCTGCAGGTCAAGTTTTAAACTTTCATAAATCGGTTATTTTCTTCTTCAATGTAGCTCTTAGACTTTAGTGCAAGTTAAAAGCAATTCTCGGCTTCTCAATGGGAACTCTTCTGTATAATTATTTGGGCATTCCACTCTTTCACAGAAATGGCAGGGCGCATCTCTGGAACAGGCTCTTAAATTCTCTTTCCAAAAAACTTCTTCCTTGGAAAGGAAAATTTCTTTCTTTGGTAGGCCCCGCTCTTTTAATCAACTCGGTGCTCCAATCAATTCCTATATACATATTATCAGTTTTACAGATCCCTAAATCTGTTCTGAAAAAAATTGGAAAAGTAGTGCGCACCTTTTTATGGAAAGGTCATAGTATTGAGTGCAAATTCCATCTTGCTAATTGGGATTTGGTCAAGCTTCCCAAGTGTTTGGGTGGTATGGGTATTCCAGATCTTGCTCTTCAAAACACTACCCTTGGAGCTAAACTAGTTTGGAATTTCATCTCTAATGCTAAGAGACTTGCTTTTCAAATTCTCTCTCATAAGTATCTTGGTGGACATCTCCATGATATTTTTTTATCTAGCTCCGAGCTCCTGAGAGGTTCACATATCTGGAATTTTCTTTGTAACTCTAAATCCCTAATTGCTGAGGAGGTCACATGGAACATTAACAATGGTCAACTTGCTTATTTTTGGGATGAAAGTTGGAATGGTTCCCCCCTCTTAATCTTTCTACTGCTCTTAATGGTGTTATGAATGCTACTAAATAGGCCTGGGGTACTTTTGTTTCTAACTATGGTAGTCAGCACCATGACGGCTCACCTTCTTGGCTTTGGAAAGATGTCTCTTCTACAAGAGCCTCTGTCATTGAATCCACCCTCCTTAAAGATTTCTTGAGGGACAAAAATTTCCTTTATCTTAGCAAAGATGATAGTTTACTTTGGCTTGGGGATGCCTCTACCTCCTACACGATTAAAGCTGGCTATAATAAACTCATTTCACATTCCAGAAAGGGGACTCGTTGTTCCCTCGGTTACTGGCACCCAAGCATCACCCTAAAAGTAGATTATTTCAGATGGTTAGTTTTGCATAAGAAAATTCTTACTCAAGTCAAAAGGTGATCTTGGGGCATTTTTTGTCCCTCCAAGTGTCTTTTGTGTGGAGCTGCAGAGGAAGATTTGGATCACCTCTTTTTTTTGTGCTCCTTTGTTTCCCATTGTTGGGACTGGCTTCTAAACAAATTAATTCTTTCCTAGGTTCCTTGTCAGAGAATTGTTGTGAATCTTTCCTCATGGCCATATTTTAATGCCAATAGTTTGTTCTTCTCTATTTGGAGCATCAGCCCTTAATTTTTGCTCTGGCATATCTGGTGGGAACGTAATCTCCACCTTTTTAGGGAGCAAGTTGTGTATCTTCCCACCTTTGTCAATAAGCTCGAAGTGGCCATTTCAGAGCATGTTAGCACTAACTGTCATTCCATTTCCATCTTCTCCTCCAAGGATCTCTCAATTTCACACTCCTGGCCCCTCATCAAGCTCCCTAGACTAGGATCAATAGTAAAAAAAGCGCTCTCACAACATGAAAAATTAATTCTAAGAAAAAGAGCCAGATGGCATCCTCCCCCGCAGGGTTACTAGAAACTGAATTTCGACAGTGCGTCTAGAGGTAACCCAGGTAAATCTGGCACTGGTTGAATTTTCAAAGATGATCATGGTAATATCATCAGAGCAAGGCTCATTCCCACTCACAGAAGGTACCTGTAATTCTGCCGAAGACCATGCTTTACTAGAAGGGGTAAAGATGGTTGCTTAGCTTGATTTCTCATTTCTCTCAGTCGAAGGGGACTCCCAAATAATAATTTTCATAGTATCTAGAGGTGTCTCCCCTTCATGGAAAATTAATATTTTTATACCTTTGATTCTTTTTTGGTTGGATAAAATTCCCTCTTGGAATATATCTCACAATTTTTGAGAAGCTAATCATGTGGCGGACTTCCTTGCTAACTTCACCATTGATCATCCTTCCATCAACATTTCTTCTGGATCTACACACGATTGGCATGGGCTGCCAATCCTCCTCTCTCACGATCAGCCTAGCTCATCATAGCTCTCTAGTGGGGCCTCCCTCGTGTGTGGAAGTCCTCATTGTGTGAATTGTCCTTTCCCTACCTTCTCGGTGGTGAATCTCTGCACCATTTCCGCAGGCATTCTTTTTCTCACACGGCTCATGTCTCTTCCGACTGGCTCACCCGCTTCTTACCCTCTTCATTTATTACTTCTTTGGCTTGGCTTCCCATGTTGTTTGCATGGTTTCTGTTCTATTTATACTATTTACTTCAATATTGGCACTATCTCTTGACAGCTTCCTAGCTCTGTGCAAACTTCTCAGCCATCATGTCTTTCATTGGCTTTCCTTTTGTGGTGCTGTTATCACCGAATCACAGCACCCTTCTATGGTTTATACAAGCGCATATATTTGAACTCACAGTGTGATTGGATAACATGGGTACTATCTCCAAGTTTTTAGACTTGCTACTTGAGATAGACCTCCAGATAAAGCTGGTTCTTGCTTCTAAACTACCTGCCACAATCTACTCTAATGCAGGGGAAACTAACTATTCTAGTCTAAATTTCCAAGGGACCAAGAAGAGATAATGCATAAAATGAAAGCCTACACTAAAGCAGTGATACACCAGAAAAGGAGGGTGTGAGAGTAGTCTTCAAATGGGTGAAATACAAAAGCAAAGTGCACACTAGAAGAGGTGATGACAGTTCTCCATAATCTAGCAAAACACATTCACAACAATATTTCAAACATACACAATGATAATGGATCCCTGCATGAACATAATAATAGACACAATATTCTTTTAAACAAGGCTGAAGGGGCAAGAAGAATGCAAGAAAACACAGCAGGGGAAGATGCATCCACAAACTTATATTTTATTGTTTCCTGATATGCTCAGTTCAATCGGTTACAAAAAAAGGGCCTGGATCACCATGCGAGGAGTCCACAACAAGGGCCTACAACACATTGGCTTCACACAACAATTTTAGTAGATATTTGCTACAAAAAACTACCCCCCTTTTACAATGAGCCCAACACTCCAATTTATAGAAAAGATGAAAAGAGAGAGAGAGGGAAAAATGAAAATCCCGAAATCTGTCCTTCAACCACTTGTAAGAGGCAATAAATGGAGTAAAATGATTATATATTACTTGTAAAAGGCTCCCCATACTGTCCCATGTGCTGTAGTAGAGAAAGAATGATGACCATGCCTCTTAATTGCACTCCCAACCACCAAATACAACACTGTTATGAACCTGTCAGTGTTTTACAAAAAATCTCCATCAATATCTCATAAAATATTGAATTTATTGATTTTGTGTGTCGGTCTCAAAGCCATGATTCCAATGGTACCAATTTTGTGTGATTTTGTTGATAAATGCAAAAGTTATGACCTTTTGAGTGCGGGCAGCTATTTTGGGTCTGGCAGGCATTTTCTGTCATTTGACGAGAATGAGCTCGGAGTCAAAATCAGAGCTCAGAGTCAAAAGTTATGGCCGTTTGAAGTTCACAGGTCAAATGTTGACTTTTCTCCTTTGCCTTCGGTCGTTTCGGCTTTTCGCGTCCCGCGCATACCTTTGTCGTGGCTGTCCCAGACGAAAATCTCCTGCTTCGGCCGATTCGGGCTTCCTTGTTCTTGTTTGCATCTTTTTCACCTTTTCGTGTCCCACACGTCCATCGCGTACTTTTGTCCCAACTTTCCCGGAATACCTGGGACAAATATCTCCGAACCGCATAAAATGGACTGCCTGTCGGAAAATTGGCCGATTCGCATCCCATGCATACCTTTGTCCTGGTTGTCCCAAAACCCCGCAAAACAAAAACTTGACGATTTTCCTTTCTTTTGGTCGTTTCAGCTTTTCACGTCCCTTGCGTCCCAACTGTCCCGTGGACCGCCTGGGACAAAAATGTCTGACTTAGCTGATTTTCTTTGTATTTCAGCCCCAAGCTTGGTACGACAAACCTTGGTACGACCCGCATTGGTACGACCCGAACCCTTCAGACCCGAAATTCTTTAAAACAATCATGCAACCTTATTTTTTGCATTTTTTGCCTTTTTTCTAACTTGTTGGGATTTCTTGTTGGATGGGAGAGTTAGAGAGAAGCCGAGGGGCCCCAAAAACATGATTTCGGGCCTTGAATCAATCTACTTGCTCAGGACTGAATAATTTGATGCATGTTATCAAAATTACCTTGAGCGTGAATTTTGGATAACAGGTGCTTCGCGGTCAATTTTGGGAATCAGCAGATTCTTCTGCTATCGACCGACGTCGCCTTGCTATGGTTTTCAAATTCTCCTTGCAGGAGGAAGTAGAAGCTATTGAAGTGATTCTAGGAGACTCCCGTTTCCAATTTCCCTCGCACTGACTCCAACATCACCTCTGCCCGTTTCCCTCGCACTGACTCCAACATCACCTCTGCGTTTGTCTCCTTCTACCTTCTTCTTCACTCGGATACTGCTGATGTTGAGCGGGTTTCCATTGACCAAATCTACGTTGTCCACTGGGTCAGATTACATGACCAACTGGTTAACTTCTCTCCCCAAGATGCCCTCTTGTGGGTGGAGGAAGTCGATGAACTTGCTCTCAGCTCCAGATGTGAAATTCGGTGGCTTTGCAGAAAATACTGAGATCTTGTGACATTCACTCAAAATTTCCACCCCACTTTGAATCAGCGCTTCCTCCCGATGGTCGATGTCGATGCGGCTCTCTTCCTAGTACACTCTACAGTTGATCACCTGAATGCATTAAAAGATAGAGCTAGTTCTACCTTTCATCTTTTGCTCCAGATGGCCAATTCACTTGTTGGTTCCTCACTGGGTTAATTAGTTCATGTTTTAATTGTTCTTCAGGTTCGGCTGCTGTCATTCTTCAGATCGACTTACATTTTTGTTCGTCATTTCTTTTTCCTCTCCCTCCTCATCTTCACATTTCCTTTCTTCAATCTGTTATTTCCTTTCACTTCTTCTTTCTGTTTGGTTGGGGTCCCCTCCCCACCGATTCATAGTTCTGGTCAAAAGCGTTTATCAATAAAAAAAAATGTTGTTAAGTGAATTAATTAAAAGATATCATGAGAATGTAACTGATAGAGTTGTTTGTCTTGGTTTAAGTGTTGTAAGAGATGTGTATGTGATGTGTAAGTTGATTTTACAGTATGAAACAATCCACCTTCTTGGAAATTTAATATTTTCCTTGGAGGCTGATTTTGGAGGCTTGTGGGAGAAGTTAAACTTGTCTCATACCTCTTAAATTTATTTACTAACCATACCTATGATTGGAGAGTTGAATTTCGACTTTCATTATGCATTTTTTTTGTAAGCCTAGTTGAATGTTTTAATTGCACTTATTTCTTGAAATTAATTTCATTCCTTTGGTATATGGGCTTGATTTGAGTGTGTAAGTAAGACTGTCATATTATTTACCTAATTATTTATTATTCCTTAGAGATTGAATTTGACCTAGGAGTTGGATTTAAGGATATGTGACGTGGCATCCTATAAATACCCACCTCATCCTCCTCTCTTCCCCCTTCTATATATTCGAATTCATTTTATTGTTTGGGGGTTACACTCTTTTGGTTGCTTTAATTTTGCATACTACTTTTGGGGTGAATTATTTTGCTATTTGGATCTCTTGTTTTTGGAGAAAGTTGCAGAATTTTTACAAACCCATGTTTCGTTGATCTTGGGTTGTTTTGCATTGGAAGGCCTGGGTTTGGAACTTGAAACATACTCCATTATGGAGAGGTAAGAGCTTGGATGATTGAAATTCTCTTCATTTATTGTATAAATGTTATTGTTGTGAATGTTTTGGCATTTGTGTGGGTTGTTTGGGTAGATGACCTAGGGATGGTGTAGGAGAGGACTATGGGGTATTTCTATGGGAGGCATAAGTGTTTTAGGGAGATCTATGTGTGGAGGAAGTTAGTATTTGGATTCCACCTAACAAATAAATATCTTGCATTTATTTACTCATTATGGGGTGCCATAAGAGGTTGGGGAGGCATAAGGAAATGTGAGGAATAAGGGGTACTTCGGGGAGGCATAAGAGAATGGCCCTTGGCCCTATAAGGAGAAAACAAACAATCTAGCAAAAATAGTCTTTTAAATGATATATATATATCTATATATATATTGGTGGTTGTTCTCAGGTGGTGATACCCATTTCCCCTTGGGAGGCATAAGAAACATCCCCCATAGTTTCTTGATCCTTTGAATTTAAAATAAATTGCCCACATCCCAAAACAACCATATTTTACGGCAACCCTTTTCATGGTGAAGCTTGAGTTTTGTTTTTTTTTTTTTAATGTGGTTCTAAACTGGATTCTATTTTGGACTGTATTTTGAATGAGAAATTTGTATTGTGTTGTGGAAGCTTGTTATTTCCATGAGATGACAAAACACGTTGCAAACAAACCTTTTCATTCTACCAGTTAAACCACATCTTCTATTGCATTATGATTGGGGCCTGGGGGCCAATGAAGAAGTTTAGTGCCCACTACCCTTTGACACGTTTTGATAGTGATCATGATACTATTGATTATATTAGCTTACAGGCATGAATATGGACTTTATTATAGTATGATGTTAGATGTTAGATCCTAGATTATTGTTGACCTTGATTTAGTTATGATGCATGATGATTATTAGAGACATTTTTATATATTGAAAATAGCAGCTTCTTTCTTTCATTTTCCTCAAAAAGCTCAAGGGACTGTAAATACTTTCGCATAACATTTTTAAGATTCTTGATTAGAAAAGGTCTCCTGGTGACATGATATTTGACATGGTTATATTATGGATGTTGTTCGGACATGTGATATTTTGATTTTGTGAGTAGACCTAGAAATATTAATTATTTGATGATGATATCATTGTTGAGTAAAATTACAAATGATTTTGTTGGCTATTTCCTTTTTCTTCTTTCTCTTCCAATTGCTTGGATGTTGTTGTGATTCAAATATCTAGACGATCTTGTATATTTGTGTTCATTTGGATGTTCTAATATGGCCACTAGGCCGAAAGAGTTATATGTATTTCGCAGGTTAAAAATATCACAACAAACATCAGGGACTCTTTTGGACAGAGTCGACATGTTCCATGTGTTCCTTTTGGGTTTTATGATTGGAGACCAACCACATTGGAATTCTAGATTAATTCAACAAGGTCGCCATGGAAACTTGTATTTGATTGTGTTTTATTGTGTTAGGTATTTGCATGGGGGGGATAACCTTTAAATGCAACTGAGGGTGATATACCTTCATTTCATCATCAATGAATCCACTATCCAGAGGGTTATGCGAATTTATTTATTTGGTTCCTTTTTATTGATGTTTGTATGTGTTTATTAAGTGATGTGTTCACCCCTTTTTTTTAAGTACATTGTGGTATATAATGTGATTAATCACATTGTTAAAATAAATTAACCTACTTGGGTCATAAGAAAGTAATTATTGTTGTGGTTGACTCTTGTATTAAATGTTGTAAGATATGTGTAAGAAAAGTGTAAGTGATTTGTAAGAGATATGTAAGTAAAATTTGGAGTATGAAACACTTCATCTTCTTTGGAATTCAAAATTGTCCTTGGAGACTGTTTTTGGAGGTTTGTAGGACAAGTTAAACTTGTCCCATACCTCTTAAATTTATTTACCAACCATACCTATGGTTGGAGAGTTGAATTTAGACTTCCATTATGCATTTTTTTGTAAGCCTAGTTGAATGTTTTATTTGCACTATTTTCTTGAAATTAATTTTAGTCCTTTGGGATATGGGCTTGATTTCAGTGTGTAAGTAAGACTGCCATATTATTCACCTACTGATTTATTGTTTTTTGGAGATTGAAGTTGACTTGTGAGTTGGAGTTGAGGATGTGTGATGTGGCATCCTACAAAGATCCACCTCATCCTCCTCTCTTCCCACTTCTATATATTCGAATTCATTTTATTGTTTTGGGGTTACACCCTTTTGGTTGCTTCACTTTTTCATACTTCATTTGGGGGTTTATTCCTTTCTTGTTTGGAGCTCTTTATCTTGGAGAAATTTTTGCATACTTGTTACAGGCATGTGTTTTGTTGATCTTGGGCTGTTTTGTATTGGAAAGCATGTTGCTTGGAACTTGGAAAAAACTCCATAATGGAGATCTAAGAGCTTGGATCTTGAAATGCTCTTCTCTTATTTGTGAAAATGATATTGTTGTGAATGTTTTTGCATGTGTTTGGGTTGTTTGGATAGATGTTCTAGGGATGTTGTAGGAGAATACTATGGGGTATTTCTGTGAGATGCATAAGTGTTTTGGGGAGGTATAAGTGTGGAGGGATTTGGGATTTAAGTTCCACCTTAAAAAGACATAGCTTACATTCCTTTACTCATTATGGGGTGCCATAAGAGGTTGGGGAGGCATAAGGAAATGGAAGGATCAAGGGGTACTTGGGGCAGGCATAAGGGCATGTTAGGGATTTGAAATTATATATATATAGGTGGTTTGTTCTCAAGTGGTGATACCCTTTTCCTATTTGGGAGGTATAATCTGCATCCCCCATAGTTTCTTGCTCCTTTGGCTTACATGATAAAGCATAAGTTTTGTTTGATATGTTTTAATGTGGTTATGAACTACATTTTATTTTGGACTGTGATTTAAATGTGAAATTTGCATGTGTATTTTTGAAGGCCAGTTGTTGTCATGAGTTGAAACACATATTTTATTGCATTATGGTTGGGGCTCAGGGGCCAATGAAGAAGGATGGCTTGTCCTCTTCATTCAATATCTTCATTGGTTTGAGATCGTTTCCTTTCCCCTACTCTTATTGTGATCAGAATTGGAAGAATGATAAATCTACATGTTTATGTTCTGAAGCAAAGTAAAAAAAAGAAAATAGTTTGATAGTCCCTTGTGGAAATGAAATGTTATTGTAACCTTTCCCACTTCAAGTGGATGAAATTGTTTATGTTTGGTAATGGAAATATGTTATATTTAATATGAAATTTGTAATCTGGTTTCTGTTTTGAAAGAAAGATATGTATTTTGTATATTTTATTGTGAAAATCAACAGAAAAGAGAAGTCGTAAAAGAAGGAAATATTTTCTTTTGAATAACAGTTGCATTATTTTCCATGATTGGAACTACTGCTATTTAAAATATGAGTTTGAATTGTATTAGAAATCTGTGTTTGAAGGGAAGAAATGCGTGTGAGAAAAATATCGAACTTTGTCTTTTGAAATGTGTAAAATTGGAAATCAAAATTGAATTTTGGTTTTGATTAGTTTGAATTCAATCAAATAAATGTATTAGATTAGAATTGTAATGAATCCTAATACTTGGAAGAAGAAAATGTAAAATAGATCTTGTTGGTACCCAAAATGATTCTCCCTCAATGTGTGAGTAGCATCACAAGTATTGACATGAAGCTTGAAGACAGATAGATCATAATAAGTCATTTTGTAGCCAGGGGTGGAATCTAACTGGCCTTTTGTCACTCATATGTGGAGAAATGGGTAACACCCTCAAGAGGATTTGATCTATCCTCACTATTTTAGGTTGTGCCTTTCAACCAAGGTAAGAGAACCCTTTTATAGCCTCTTTTTTATGGAGGAGATGGAGATATCGTTTCTTATGAAGTTTTTAAAGAGACCTTAAATAAAATATGATCAATGCAAAAAAATCTAACTCTCCAGAGTTTTCACTCTAGATAGTGGATATATTTTTGAGAAAAAATTCAAGCCACTAGAGACATTTGAAATCTTGATTTTTTCTGCATGCTTTGGTAATAAAAACTATGCATTTGTATACACAGACGACAAACATGGGTATTACGGGTAAGATTGAATGTTTTTAAATAGGATTTTGTGGGAGGTGAGGTAGGATGAACTTGATTCACTAGATCCTTGAGATCTTTTACTAAATGTAAAACTAAACCAATAGAATGCCATAGAGCAGCTAAAATATTTCTTTAACTAGAATATGTGCTTCAATGGAGGCCCAAAATAGCACTTTTTCATACAATCTATGAGTTTCTAACATAAAGGATTGAGTTGGAAAACCTAACAAAGCATCAATATATGAGCTCAATCATGCCTGAGGTACACCCAGAGGCTTACATATAATCTCTATCAACAGATGAAAGAAAAGTGATTTTAAGTCGTTTACTTCACTCCCAAATGAAAGCTCTTCTAAGAAATGAAATTACAGATACCACTAAACTATCACAAGGATTGAGACCTATGTGATTGAGACATATTTTTATACAATATTGCAACAGGAACAAGAAAAAATACTTGTAAACATTCAAAAATAAAAAAAACACATTTTGCATAAGATCAACACAGAATAACTCAAGTTTGATTAAATTTATTAGCAGGGGACAATTTCCAGAACAATCTCAGAGCTTGTCCATGGTTTTACACTCACAGCCACCTTGACATGATCAAATCCAAAATAAAAGATATATACAGGGTTCTCAAATAGCTTCTCAAAAAATATGGGCTCTATCTATCTTTTTTCGATTAGAAAAGTCAATCCCGACCCCTAAAACTCCAACCTCTTTCACAACAAAAATATTGCCATTTAGAACATTTTACAATAGAGTTTTCCCCCAAAAAACCTAGAATCATATCTGAAAAGTTCACCAAGAGTTTCAAACATTGAGTGCACTAGTTCTTTCCATGATTATGATTATGAATCCTAGAATCATATCTGAAAAGTTCACCAAGAGTTTCAAAGGGGCATATATTTTTGAATATCTACAACATTGAAACATGTCAACACTTCCTTTTTCACTTTTAAATTTTTTCTCCTAAAGGGAAAATTTTCCAAATTTTCCCCGAGGGTCCGCACCACCGCCATTGACTTTGAAACAAACCTTGACTGATCCTTCATTGGACATGCAGGTCATTTTTGATATTTTAACCATTTTGAGAATAAGAGGAAATTTTTTTAAGTTTCCCCCGATGGTCTGCTTCCCTTCCCCTTTTGACTTTTCAAACTTCCTTGCGTCACAATGGAGCATCTTGAGATGATCCCCAAAAGTTTAGACCTTGAATGAGCGCGGGCTTGCCACGTGTCATTATGGCACAACTTCAAAAATCTTAAGGTTTAAAAATGATTTGGCAGAGACGTGCTTTCATTCTATAATTTTATACCATTTTTCCAAAAGGGAAAAACATCTAAGTTACCTCCGAAGGCCCACATCTCTGCCATTAGCTTTTCCACATGTCCTTCTATGGGGTCAAAGCAACACTTTTTCCCTACCACTTAAAATTTTCTTTAATCAGAGCCTGGTGGGGCCATGGGGAAAGTTCAAACCTTTTTACGAAGTATCCAAAATGAACAACTTCAAAATTAAACCCGCTATGCCCCATCCAATTAGAAGAAGCCATGTAAGCACCAAAAGAACCAATTAGAAATGAGCAGAGCCATGGGACAAAATTTGTCATTTTGCTAAAAAAGAAAAAAGTGATAAGTTAAAGCATTTGACCACCATCCCCTGACTAATCTAAAAGAATCCATGTGAACACTGAGTGTTGAGGAATAATTTTGACAGGAAAAGGACACCCATCAGACTGTCAAAAACACCGAAATTCATCATTCATGCCCAGAACCTGATTTTTTGCTAAGGATGATTTTTTTTGAAAGAAACCAAAGTGAATCATGTTTTCGAGCATCTTTCGACCATGGGTTTTTATTTTAAAAGTCATAAAAATGTAAATTTATCATTCTTGAGCTCCCATGGTCTAGGAAAGATAAGGAAAATGACATAGCCCATGGATTTTGAAAAAACTAGGGCAAGAACAGGGAAAACTCGAAGACTCCTTCAAGGAGGGAAATGACAATGGATTCTACAAACAATTCAATGAATTTCAAAGGTAGAAGCTTTCAGAACACCCACATCAAGAGAAAAAATGTTTCAGAACATTCAGATCAGAGGAAAAAAATGGCAAATGGGGGGAAACAAATATGAGCACCAACAAATCCTTTAAAATTTGACCTCTGTTTTGTATTTTCAAACTAGAAAATACATTATCCAAAATGCACAATTCAAATCTACAACAATGAAATAACAAATTAAATGATTGAATTGAAGTATTATTCCCTAAATGAATTCAATTGGACAAAAATAATTAAGGAATTTCTTAGAAAACTTAGCAAACTCGGTATCAAACCGTTTTGATGTCGTTTTGATGTCAAAGTTGTATTTTTTTGTAATTGGAAGTCAATAAAAAAATCGTACCTTCCAAATCCATCCTAAATCCATCTAAGAATAATTATCCATGTCTAATATACATATTGAGAGAAGAATAAGATCAACTGATTAAACTTTCGTAAGCTATTATTTACCAGCCTGTCATTTTAAAGCCTTCAGATTGTTTTCATGAAATTTACCCCTTAAAAATTAACAAAATGAAAAATTAATGCTTTTTGTGAAAATAAGATGTCGAGATATTTCTAAAAATTCCTTGTTTTCCCAAAAGTGATCTCCTAATCAAAAGTTATGGCCTTCTAAAAAATTTCTTCATTTAGCTTCAAATATAATTCTAATTGTCAAAAAAAAATATTTGGGAAATTTTTCTAAGTTTTTGCCATCACCCCACTGGCCTATAGCAATTAAGGTGCTACCATGTCGCATCACAAGGATTCGGCAGAGGAGTGGATCCCATTTTTAGCTTAGTACTTTGGAAATGTTTGGGATTTTTTTTTAAAATTCTTTCACTGGCCTGCCAATCCGCATCTAATGGATGGCTAACACATGTCTTCACGACACGTTCGCAGAGGCGCGG
Organism: Taxus chinensis; assembly: GCA_019776745.2. Classification (NCBI taxonomy): domain Eukaryota; kingdom Viridiplantae; phylum Streptophyta; class Pinopsida; order Cupressales; family Taxaceae; genus Taxus; species Taxus chinensis. Next base: position 413,129,408 of record CM034155.1, on the reverse strand, counting down.
AGATTTTTAATTCTTTAAAAAATTTCTCACAAAATTCAATTTTTTCTAAATTTCTCCGATGGCTTCATGGGTTGTAACCAATCATTGATTGACACGTGGCATCATTCGGGGAACTTGGAGGTACGTGCTATTTTAATCCTTTATGCTTTTAACTATAAAGTCTAAAATATCTAAGTTTCCCCGTAACCAATCAGCACTATACATGTGGCACTTTGGGCATCGGTAGAGGTGTGGATTGTTTGATTCCATAGCGTTTTTCGATCAAAGAGGATCGTTGTCTTAAAATCCTCCGACGGGTTGATTTTTTTCCAAAGTCTAGAAATACTGACACGTGTCCTCTTCAAGCTCACGAGCACGTGGAGGAATACAACACTTTTTTTCCAAAAGGGACAATGTGTGAAAACTCTCCCCACTCTGTCAGCCCATGCATCGGAAAATTTTCTTCCCCAGGCCCGCAAACCCGCTCTTCGGAAAATTTTTCCTCCCGAGGTTCACTAACCCATAATTTGAGAAATATGATGATTTAGGAGGACTTCCTTATATCTCTGGAAGGGTGAGGGAATTTCTTATCTAATGTAAATGTTTTGCGAAGTTTTGAGTTAGTTAATTTTGAGAAAAATCAAGTTCAATCTTTTAAGCCTGTTAGAGAGTAATTTTGTGGGAAATAACTACCTATTAATTTAAAACGTTAATTCTAAAGTATGGGTTGACACTTTTAGGGGTCATGTCATGGGGTAAGAGAATGTTTTCCTAACCCCATGTAAATGAGAACCATGCCTATTTTTATACCTAGTGGAAATAAATACCATGGGTATTTAATAGTTTTGACCACCTTAGCTCTCTAAATTTTATTAGGGAATGTTTAATCTTAGTGTTAACCTAATTAACTGATAAATCAACACCTAAAGGAAATTTAATCTCTACTTGGCTTACTATACTCATTAATTGTATTATGATATAATGGAGAAACTCATATTCTTAACATAAGCGATGTTGATATATTTCTTTCTGAAAATTTTTGCTTCGAGGCTTGTTTGTAGTCTCACCTTAAAAAATATTATCCATTAATTTTTCTGACTAATACTAGGTTGTTCTTGGGTCTCAAGTGGGTTGTTTTAGTGGGCATCACACTTGGTATTAGATCTGTGGGTTCAAATCTTGGACCCTTGGGCACACTAGAAAACTTGAGACATGAACTCTAAACTAAGTACGATATTAAACCTACCACACTTTCAAATCTAGAGAATAAACTTTTGAAATTACATACTTAGTAAACATAGAAAACTGAATAAAACTTAGAAGGAAAAACTAACTCTCTCCTTGATCTGTGCAGGAGGTGCAGACAGGACGAGGGGTATTTTAACATAAACCTAGACTTACCACCACCAGATCATGTTGTAGCAGCTATCCTACCACTGATTTTATAAACACTTCGGGATGTTAATGTCACTCTAAGCAGAGGGACCGTAGGAGCATATTCAGTCAGACATGATAGGGTGACATCCATTGAGGCTCATGCATCTCCTTGACATAGCAAGGAGCATAGAGGAGAGAACTCCCATGAGGATTCAGTCAGAGTAGAGTCCCCGTAGAGGGTACATGGAGACCAGGTTTTAGGACACAAAGATAGGTCATAGAGCCCTAAGCTTATGGATGTACATGTAGAGTTTCCTAGGGGTCGCTAGACCACCGCTGCAGACCATATCAGTGAGATCTTGAAGCTATGGACTGCTCATTATTTTGGTGACATATTTGGATTTAAAGTAGAGACCTAGTTGGTGAGGTTGAGTGGATGCTTCAAGCTCTTCCCTTGTTCTAGCAACACGAAAGCTCATGTTGTGATCCATCTTCAAAGAGATGGATCAAGTGTATGGTGGGGGAAAGAGGAGTAGAAGCTCCATGTTGATTCTGAGACAGTTACCTAGGAGCTCTTTGAGGAGTGGTTCAGGAGTAGATATTTAGCTTGGAGGTTCATACAGTAGAGGATTGATGAGTTTCATGACCTCTGATAGGCATCAATTATAGTAACTGAGTATGAGAGTAAATTTCTGGACCTACTTTAGTATGTTGAGTATAAGCAAGTCAAGAAGGTGTGGATCCACAGGTTCATCTGAGGCCCAAGTCTAGACATTTTAGGTGCAGTTCGGATCTATTTACCACACACATTGGATGAGGCCATTGAGAAGGCCTATATAGCAGAGGAGATTTAGGGAAAGACCCAGCAGGCTAGAGATTGAGTCTTGAGCCATATACAACAGATGCAGGACAATATTTTGAGAGGGCCAGTAGCCTCTCCTTGAGGTGGATAGGGTTCAACACAAACATCTTATAGACTATAGCAGTAATAGTAGCAATCTTTCCCACCAGATATACCTCCAAAAAGATTTGATGCACATAGCGGTTGGTGTATGGGGCCTCCTCCTAGGGTTCCCATTTGGACATAGGGAGTACCTAAAGCTTAGTCAATAGGAGATCTCTAGTAGATAGCTTAGTAGTCCATAAAACAGTCATCAAGGTCCATAGTGCACCCCTCTAGGGCACCAAATGGAGCTGCTACTAAGGGGAGAGGATCAGGTGGTTGTTTTGGGTGTGGCATTACTGGACATTTTTTGTGAGACTACCCATAGAACCCTAATAACAAGGGTAAGCCATATATCTTAGAGACAACTATTGCTGACATGGGGTGCAGTCAAAGGATATACACAGTGGTAAAGAACTGCAAGAAGAGCATCAGAGTATAGTTGTTGAGACTACAGGTAACATTGGTGGTATTCCTAACTCCATTTTGTTTGATTCTGATTCTTTTATTACATGATATTTAGTAGAGAAATGTAGGCTGGTGGTAGTTAGGAAGGGTAATAGTTGGGATGTTGAGATGGATTTTGTAGCCAAGATCTTTGTAGAATCCTTAGTGAAGGAGTGTCTAGTGGATTGTAGACCTTTCACCACTACCTTGGATCTTCGTATCCTTCCATTGGGCTCTTATGGACTCATCTTAGGCATCGAATAATTATCTGCACATAGATCTAGAGTGGATTGTTACCACAAGATTATATCTTGTATAGATGATCTAGGAGTTAAGGCAATGAAAGTGGGGGTCAGGAAACCTATTTCTATTCGCACCGTCACCACTATGCAACTTAAGTAGTGTGTGCGATGGGGTTATTAGATGTTTACTGTCATAGTTAGTGACCGATCAAAAGATGGGTCTATTAGACTATCACTAAATGAAAATCAAATTTTGAGAGAGTTTTCTGATGTATTTTGAAGGGATCTACCGGGGTTACCGCCTCCACGAGAGATAGAGTTTCTTATAGATATTTTTCTAGGAGGAGATCCTATCTCATGAAAACCTTATCGAATGACTATCCCTGAGCTCTGTGAGCTCAAGTTATAGCTTGATGGCCTTCTACAGAAGGACCTAATTCATCCAAGTGTATCCCCTTGAGGTGCACTAGTGATATTTATAAACAAGAAGGTTGGATCCTTGCGGTCGTGTATTGATCACCACTAGTTGAATAAGGAAATGATTAAGAATCATTATCCCCTTCCATGCATTGATGATTTTTTTAATTAGATGAAGGGAGCCACAAATTTCTCTAAGATAGACCTTAATTCAGGATACCATCAGCTGAGGATTTCAGAGGAAAACATTCATAAGACCACCTTTTGTACGAGATATGGCCACTATGAGTTCATAGTGGTACATTTTGGGTTGAAGAATGCCCCTGCAGTGTTTATGAGCTTGTTGAATGGGGTATTTAGAACTTTCTTACATCACTTTGTGCTCATCTTCTTTGATGAAATTTTAATTTAATCACAAATGTGTGAGGAGCATGAGGGTCACCTTTGTTAGGTTATTTAGTGTCTTCGAGAGCAGCAACTTTACAGGAACTTGGAGAAGTGGGCATTCTTTCATACGGAGGTGTAATATTTGGGTCATATCATTTTTGGGGAAGGTATCTCTGTTGATCCTTCCAACATTAGGGCTATCATGGATTGGCCAGCACCCACTACTATGACTGAGGTGCACAGATTCATGGGATTAGTAGGTTACTATAGGAGATTTGTTCAGGACTTCTCCCGAATTGCGCATCCCATCACTTCCCTTTAATGGAAAGGGAAGCAGTTTTTTTGGTCAGACAGGAGTGAGTAGGCCTTCAGGATACTATAGGAATGCCTCACTAAAACACCTATTCTTAGAGTGAGGGATCCATAAGGTGAGTTTTTCATATGCCCAGATGCTTCTTTGGTAGAACTTGGAGGTGTTTTGATGCAGGAGGGATGAGGAGTGGATTTTGAGTCTCACAAACTCAAATATTAATTATCTGACCCATGATCTTGAGCTTACAGCAGTTGTGCATGCCTTGGTTTGATGGAGGAATTTTCTTCTTGGTTGCACATTCACACTCAGGATAGATCACTTGAGTCTTCACCACCTCTTCATCCAGCCTGAACTCAACACTTATGAGCGGCGTTGGATGGAGTTGCTTTGTGAGTATGATTTGGAGATAGAGCATGTGAATGGGAAGGAGAATATGGTGGTAGACACTCTCAGGAAACGGAGATGTATGGATATGGCCACCTCAGTGAGCATGGATTCATGGAGTAGGATTCTACAACAGCTTCCTCATGACAGCTTGTATATTGCAGCCAGAGTAGAGATCGATTCTCAGAGACCCCTTGAGGGGAAATTCGATAGTTTTTCTTTAGAGGTAGAGGGTCTCTTAGGCAGAGAGGCTAGATTTATGTTGCCATAGGTGGAGGCTTGAGGTAGGACATATTGGTAAAGGCACATCGTGCACCCTATTCAGCCCATCCTGTGGTGAAGAAGATGCACACTACTTTGAGACAGTTTTATCTTTGGAGAGGACTTCATAGAGATGTGGCTTATTTTGTGTCACACTATTTAGAGTGCCATAAAGTTAAGTTTGAGCATCAGCATCGAGTTGGCCTTCTCTACCCTCATACTATACTAGAATGGAAGTGGGATACCATTTCCAAGGACTTCATTGTTGGGCTACCAATGTTACCAATGTCGAGATACCACCACGACGCCATCATGGTCACAGTGGATAAATTGACAAAAGTAGCTCATTTTTCTCCAGTAAACACCACTTATATAGCTAGTGTAGTGGCACAGGTATATCATGAGGAGATTGTTAGGTTACACGAGATTTCATGGAAGATCATTTGTGACCGCGATCCTTTTTATACTTCCCATTTTTATACCATCATGTAGTGTTCTCTGGGGACAAGGATAAACTTCAGCACAACATATCACCCTGAGACAAATGGACAAACTGAGTGGGTGAATCAGATTTTAGAGGACATGCTTAGGATGTATGTGATGGATCCTCAAGTGATATGGGAGGATTAATTTTACTTGGTGGATTTTTCCTACAATAAGAGTTTTTAGAGTTCTATAGGCATGGATCCTTTCCAAGCATTGTATGGCAAAGAGTGGAGGACAACACTTAACTGGGACAGGTTAGAGGATAGGGTTTCTCTTGGACTAGTTTGTTGTAGGACATGGAAAAATAGGTGGTTATGATCAGGTAAAGACTACAAGAGGCACATGACAGGTAGAAGAAGTACGCAGATCAACATAGGAATGACCATAGTTTATATGTGGGCATGAAGGTGGTCCTTCATGTCAGGCCACACAAGAGCCCCATCTATTATGGAAAAGGTTCTACGTTATCTCCTTAATTCATGGGTCCTTTTGAGATCTTGGAGTGTATCGGCCCTTTATCCTACCATCTAGCATTACCACCTAGCTTGTGTCGCATACATGATGTGTTTCTTGTTTCAGTTATTAGGAGATACATTGCAAATCCTTCCCATGTAATGGATTGGACCTCATTATAGGTACAAAATCAGGGACAGGTGACGGTGGATCTCATTTACATTATAGATCACGAGACTCTGGGACTTTGAGGCAAAGATATTGACCATGTCCAGGTGCAGTGGGACAGATATGATGAGACTGTGGCTACATGGGAGGATTCTACATTACTACAAGTTTTATTTCCACATTTTTTTTAGTGACTTCTAGGAGGAAGTCAAGTCTAAGAGGAGGGGGTTATAGTTCCCACATCACTTTGACACCTTTTGAAACTGATCATTATACTACTGATTATATCATAGGAATGATTATGGACTATATTATAGTATGATGTTAGATGTTAGATCATGGATTATTGTTGACCTTGATTTAGTTATGATGCATACTGATTATTAGAGACATTTTAATATATTGATGATGACATGTTGTTTAACATGGTTATATTATGGATGTTGTTAGGACATGTGATATTTTGATATTGTGAGTAGACATAGAAATGGATATTATTTGATGATGATATAATTGCTGAGTAAAACTGTAAATGATTTTTTTGGTTTCTTGGATGTTGTTATGATTCATATATCTAGACGATCTTGAAATTATATTTATATTCATTTGTATGTTCTGAAATGGCCACAAGGATGAAGGAGGTATTTGTATTTTTCAGGTTTAAAATATCACAACAAATTTCAGGGGATTGGAGACCAACCACATTGGAATTCTAGATGAATTTAACAAGGTCGCCATGGTAACTTGTATTTGATTGTGTGTTTGATTGTGTTAGGGATTCCCATGGGGGAATCACCTTTAAATGTGACCAAGGGTTATGTGAATTTATCTATTTGGTTCCTTTTTATTGATCTTTGTATGTGTTTATTAATTGATTTGTTCACCCCTTTTATTTTAATAAATTCTGGTATACAATGTGAGTAATCATATTGTTAAAATAAATTAACCAACTTGGGTCATAAGAAAGTAATTATTGATGTGGTTAAATCTTGTATTAAATATTGTAAGATATGTGTAAGTAATGTGTAAGTGATGTGCAATATATATGTAAGTAAAATTTGGAGTATGAAACACTTCATCTTCTTTGGAATTTGAAATTGTCCTTGGAGACTATTTTTGGAGGTTTGTAGGACAAGTTAAACTTGTCACATACCTCTTAAATTTGCATACCGGCCTTACCTATGGTTGGAGAGTTGAAATATAGATTTCATCATGAATTTTTGTAATTATAGATGAATGTTTTAATTTTGCTTCTTCCTTGAAATTAATTTCAGTCCTTTAGGATATGGGCTTGATTTGAATGTGTAAGTAAGACTATCATATTATTCACCTACTTATCTATTGAGTCTTTGAGATTGAAGTTGATTGGTGAGTTAGAGTTTAGGATGTGTGATGTGGCATCCTAAAAATATGCACCTCATCCTCCTCTCTTCCCCCTTCTATATATTCGAATTCATTTTATTGTTTTGGGGTTACAACCTTTTGGTTGCTTCACTTTTACATACTTCATTTGGAGGTGAATTCTTTTGCTGTTTGGTGCTCTTACTGTTGGAGAAATTTTTGCATACTTTTTATAGGTGCGTCTTTCATTGATCTTGGGCTGTTTTGTATTGGAAAGATTAATGTTTGTAACTTGGAAAAAACTCAATTATGGAGCTGTAAGACCCTGGCTCTTGAAATGTTCTTCTCTTATTCGTGGAAGTTTTATTGTTGTGAATGTTTTGGCATGTGTGTGGGACGGTGTAGGAGAAGACTACGAGGTATTTCTATGGGATGCATAAGTATTTTGGGGAGGTACAAAATTTGAGGGAGTTGGGATTTGGGTTCTACCTTAAAAGAAATAACTTTCATTTCTTTACTCATTATGGGGTACCATAAGCGGTTGGGGAGGAAATGGAAGGAATAAGGGGTACACGGGGGAGGCATAAGGGCATGTCAAGAATTTGAATATATATATATTGGCAGTTTGTTCTCAGGTGGTGATACCCATTTCCCCTTTGGGAGCCATAAGTAGCATCCCCTATAGTTTCTTTCTCCTTTGGCTTGCTTGATGAAGCCTGATTTTTGTTTTCTATGTTTTAATGTGGTTACAAGCTACATTTTGTTTTGGACTATGTTTTAAATGTGAAATTTGCATGTGTGTTTGTGGAAGCCTATTATTGCTATGAGTTGAAACCCATATTTTATTACATTGTGGTTGGGGCTCGGGAGCCAATGAAGAAGGATGGCTTCTCCTTTTCATTGGATTTATTGGTTGGGTGGAGAGAATTACCTTTCCCCTGATCTTGTTGTGATCAAAGATAGAAGAATGATAAATCTACATGTTGTTGTTCTAGAGCAAAGGAAAAAAAATAAAATCAGTTTGATAGTCCCTTGTTGAAATGAAATCTTATTGTAACCTTTCCCACTTGACGTGGATGAAGTTGTATATGTTTTGTAATGGAAATATGTTGTATTGAATATGAAAGTTGTAATTTTGAAATGTAAAGGAGAGATATACTTTGGTTTCTCTTTTGAAAGAAATAGATGTATTTTGTATATTGTATTGTGAAAATCAACAAAAAGGAGTTGTAAAAGAAGGAAATCTTGTTTTTTAGAATAAAATTTGCATTATTTTCCATGATTGGAACTACTGATGTTTAAAATTTGTGTCTGAATTTTATTTGAAATCTCTGTTTGAAAGGAAGACATGTGTGTGTGGAAAATACAAAACTCTATCTTTTGAAATATTCAAAATTGGAATTCAGAATTGCATTTTGGTTTTGAATAGTTTGATTTGAATCAACTAAATGTATTATATTAGAATTGGAATGAGTCCTAATACTTGGAAGATGAAAATAGCAAATTGATCGTTTAAAATTTGACCTCTATTTTGCATTTTCAAAGTGGCAAATACTTTATCCAAAATGCACAATTCAAACCTGCACCAATGAAATAATAATTTAAATAATTAAATTGAAGTAGTATGCCCTAAATGAATTCAATTGGAAAAAAAAACTTAATGAATATCTTAGAAAACTTAGAAAAATTGGGCTCAAACCGTTTTGTTGTAGTTTTACTGTCAAAGTTGTATATTTTTGTAATTGGGAGTTAATCAAACAAACTTACCTTCAAAATCCATCCTAAATCCATCACATAAGAATTTTCCATGTCTAATCGATATGTTGAGAGAGGAAAAAGATCAATTGATTGAAATTTCATAAGGTAAAATTTACCTTTCCTACCTTTTTAAAACATGTAGATCATTTTTGTTTAATTTACCCATTAAACATTAAAAAATGAAAAATTAATAATTCTTGTGTAAAGAGGATATCGAGAGCTTTCCAAAAATTCTTGTTTTCCCAAATATGATCTCCCTACCAAAAGTTATCGCCTTTTGAAATTTTTATTCATTTAGCGTCAAAAATAATTCTAACCCTCAAAAAAGAAAAAATTCAGAAATTTTTCTAAGTTTCCTCCGTCACCCCGCCGGCCCAAAGCTCACCTGGTGCTACCACATGGCATCAAAAGGCATCGGTGGAGTAGTGGATCCCATTTTTAGCTTAGTGCTTCAGAATTTTTGGGGAAATTTTTCCTAAATTCTTTGGCCGACCTGTTGATCTGCATACAATGGATGGCTAACACGTGTTTTCACGACACGTCCACGGAGGCGTGAAGATTTTTTAGTCTTTAAACCTTTTTTCAAAAATTCAAATTTTTCTAAATTGCTCCGATGGGCCACAACCAATAATTGATTAACACGTGGCATTGTTCAGGGAAGTTAGAGGTGTGGTCTATTTTGATCCTTTGTGCTTTTATCCCTAAATTCTAAAATCTCTAAGTTTCCTCGCAAGTTCATTTCCCTGTGACAAATCAGTGCTTGACATGTGGAACTTTAGGCGTAGGTGGAGGCGCAGATCATTTAATTCCATAGCACCTTTCGACTAAAAGTGATCATTGTCCTAAAATCCTCTAACAGCTTGATTTTCCACCAGAGTTTAGAAATACCGACATGTGTCCTCTTCGGGCTCGCTTTTTTTCCAAAATGGAAAATGTGCTAAAACTCTCCCCGCTCCACCGGACCATGCATGGGAAAATTTTCTTCCCCAAGCCCACAGACCCGCTCTTGGGAAAAAATTTCTTCCCAAGGTCCACCGACCCATAACTTGAGAAATATGAGGAGTTAGGAGGACTTCTTTATATCACTAGAAGGATGAGGAAATTTCCTATATAATGGGAATGTTTTGAGAAGTTTTTAGTTTGTTAATTTTTAGAAAAATAAATTTGAATCTTTTAAGCCTGTTAGAGAGTGGTTTAGTGGGAAATAACTCCCTATTAATTTAAAACATTACATCTAAAGTATGGGTTGACCCTTTTAGGGGTTATGTCATGGGGTAAGATAATGTTTTCCTAACCCCATGTAAATGAGAACAATGCCTATTTTTATACGTAGTGGAATAAAATACCTTGGGTATTTAATTTTTTTACCCCCTTTACTCTCTAAATTTTATTAGGGAATGTTTAATCTTAGTGTCAACCTAATTAACTCATAAATCAGCACCTAAAGGAAATTTAATCTCTACTTGGCTGATTATATACTCATTAATTACATTGTGATCTTTAATGTTGTTATAATGGAAAACTTTATCTTCTTAACATAAGTTACCTTGATATATTTCTTTATGACAATTTTTGCTTTGAGGCTTGTTTGTAGTCTCACCTTAAAAAAAATTATCCCATAATTTTTTTGACTAATCCTAGGTTGTTCTTGGGTCTCATGTGGGTTGTTTGAGTGGGCATCACAAGAAGGATGACTTCTCATTTTCATTGGATTTATTGGTTGGGTGGAGAGAATTTCATTTCCCATGCTCTTGTTATGATCAGGATTGGAAAAGTGATAAATCTACATGTTGTTGTTCTGGAACAAAGAAAAAAAAAGGTTTGATAGTCCCTTGTTGAAAATAAATATTATTATAACCTTTCCCACTTGAAGTGGATGAAATTGTATATGATTTGTAATGGAAATATATTGTATTGAATATGAAAGGTGTAATTTTGAAATGTAAAGGAGTGATATAATCTTTTTTTTGTCTTGAAAGAAAGAGATGTATTTTTCATATTGTATTGTGAAAATCAATAGAAAAGAGAAGTTGTAAAATAAGGAAATCTTGTATTTTGAATAAATGTTTCATTCTTTTCCACAATTAGAAATATTGTTGTTTAAAATATGAGTTTGAAATGTAATTGAAATCTCTTATTGAAAGGTGTAGTGCCCACTTCCCTTTGATACCTTTTAGAGACTGACCATGATCCTGTTTGACATGATTATATTATGGAAATGATTATGAACTTTATTATAGTGTGATGTTAGATGTTAGATCATAGATTATTGTTGATCTTGATTTAGTTATGATGTATGATGATTATTAGAGATATTTTGGATATTTATGTTGATATACTGATTGACATGGTTATATTATGGATTTTGTTCAGACATGTGATATTTTGATATTGTGAGTAGACCTAGAAATAAAAAATTATTTGATGATGATATAGTTGTTGAGTAAAAATTGTAAATGATCTTGTTGGTTGGTTGGATGTTTTTGTGATTCATATATCTAGATGATTTTAGAATTTTATTTATATTATTTTTAATGTTCTAATATGGCCACGAGACCAAAGGAGGTATTTTTATTTTACATGTTAAAATATCACATCAAGCATCAGGGGATTAGAGACCAACCACATTAGAATTATAGATGAATTCAATAAAGTCACCATGGCAACTTGTATTGTTTGTGTGTGGTTTTTTTTTTAGCGAATCCCATGGGAGGGATCACCTTTAAATGTGACCAAGGGATTTTATGTTTTTCTTTTATTTAGTTCTTTTGTTTAATGTTTTCATGTGTTTTGTGTGGTGCACTTAACCATTTCATTATTTATTTAATGTGTTGTTAATATTGTGAGTGATCATATTATTAAGTTAATTAATTAAAATATATCATGAGAATGTAATTAATATTGTTTTTGGTTATGATTTAAAGTGTTGTATGATTGTGCAAGTAATAGGTAAGTGATGCATAAGTTAAATTTTGAGTATGAAACACTCCACCTTATTGGAAATTCGAAATTGTCCTTGGAGGCTGATTTTGGAGGCTTTTGGGAAAAGTTAAACTTGTCCCATACCTCTTAAATTTACTTACCAACCATACGTATGTTTTGCGGGTTAAAATTAAACTTTTATAATACTTTTTGTGAAGACAAATTGTAAGTTTTAATTTCACTTTTCTAACATCGTTTAATTTCATTTCTTTGGGGTGTGGGTTGGATTTGAGTATTTAAGTAAACTATCATATTATTCACCCACTTGTTTATTATGCATTGGAGAATGAAATTGAATTCTGCGTTGAGGTTGAGGATGTGTGATGCGGTATCTTACATGGATCCACTTTATCCTCTTTTTTTCTCTCTTCTATAAAATTTGAATTGCTTTCCTTGTTTTAGGTTGGTTCACTTTTGGGAAACTCCTTTTAGAGTGAATTATTTTGCTATTCTAGAGCTCCTTGTTTGGAGATTATTTTAGGAGATTGTTGCATACTTGTGCTTGGCTGATTTGGGTTACTTGCATTGGGAAAAAGCTTTCTGGTTTGGAACTCGGAACAACTCCATCATGGAGAGGTAGGAGCTTCATTGTTCTAATGCTTCTTTTCTGTTTATGAAATTGTTATTGTTGTGAATGCTTTGGCATGTTTGTGGGATATTGGGTAGATGGCCTAGGTATGGTGTAGGAGAATACTATGGGTTTCATTTTTTGGGAGGCACAAGTGTCTTGGGGAGGTATAAGTGAGGAGGAAGTTTGGATTTGGGTTCCACCTTATAAAGAAATAGCTTTCTTTTCTTTACTCGTTATGAGGTGCCATAAGAGGTTAGGGAGGCATAAGGAAATGTGAGAAATAAGTGGTGCTTAGGGGGGCATAAGGGAATGTCAGGGATTTGATATACTATATTTTGGCGGTTTGAAATCAGGTGGTGATATGCATTTCAACTTTGGGAGCTATAATTAGCATCCCCTATAGTTTCTTGCTCCTTTAGCTTGCTTGATGAAACCTAAGTTTTGTTTGCTATGTTTTAATATGTTTGCAAAATACATTCAGTTTTGGACTGTGTTTCAAATGTGAAATTTACATGTGTGTCTGAGGAAGCCTGTTGTTTCCATGAGTTGAAACACATATTTTATTACATTTTGGTTGGGGCTCGGGGGCCAATGAAGAAGGATGGATTCTTCTTGTCATTGGATGTCTTGGTTGGGTAGAGAGAATTACCTTTCCCCTGATCTTGTTGTGATCAGAAATGGAAGAATGATAAATCTACATGTTGTTGTTCTGGAGCAAAGAAGAAAAAAAAGAGAAAAATAGTTTGACAGTCCCTTGTTGAAAAGAAGTCTTATTGTAACCTTTCCCACTTTATGTGGATGAGATAGTATATGTTTTGTAATAGAAATATGTTGTATTGTATATGAAAGTTGTAATTTTTAAATGTAAAGGAGAGATATATACTTTGTTTCTATTTTGAAATAAAGATATGTATTTTGTATATTTTATTGTGAAAATCAACATAAAAGAGAAGTTGTAAAAGAAGTAAATCTTGTCTTTTGAATAAAAGTTTCATTCTTTTCCATGATTGGAACTACTGTGGTTTAAAATATGAGTTTGAATTGTATTTGAAAACTCTATTTGAATGGAAGAAATGCGTGTGAGGAAAATACAGAACTCTATCTTTTGAAAAGTTTAAAATTGGAAATCAGAATTGCATTTTGGATTTGAATAGTTTTATTTGAATCAACTAAATGTATTAGAGTCTAATTGGAATGAACTCCAATACTTGGAAGATGAAAATGGCAAATAGATCCTTTAAAATTTTATCTTTGTTTTGTATTTTCAAACTAGCAAATAATTTATCCAAAAGTTCATAGTTCAAACCTACGACAATGAAATATAAAATCAAAAAATTAAATTGAATTAGTATTCCCTAAATGATTTCAATTGCACAAAAAAACTTAAGGAATTTTGTAGAATACTTAACAAAATTGGGCTCAAACCGTTTGATGTCGTTTTTGTTATCGAAGTTTTTTTTTTTGTTATTGGGAGTCAATAAAACAAACTTACCTTCCAAATCCATCATAAATCCATCTAAGAAAAACTTCCCCATGTCTAATTGACATGTTGAGAGAGGCATAATATCAATTGATTAAAATTTCATAAGTTAAAATTTACCAGTTTGCCTTTCAAAATCCTTCATATTAATTTCAGGAAATTTACCTCTTAAACATAATGAAAAATGAAATATTAATGATTCTTGTGTATAGAGGACATCGATAGATTTCTGAAAAGTCCTTGTTTGCCAAAAATTGAGTTTCTAATCAAAAGTTATGGCCTTTTGAAGTTTTCACTTCATTTTGGATTCAAAAAATTTCTAACTGTTAAATTTAACTAATAATATTTTTGGGAAAATTTTCTAAGTTTTCCCCATGTCTCCACCATCTACATCTAATCATTGAATGACACGTGACATAGAGAGGCATTAGCGGAGGTGAGGATCTATTTTTTACCTCAGCACTTCAAAAGATTTTTTTTGTAATTTTTCTTAACTTCTACCGTAGGCCTGCCAACCTGCAACTAATGAATTCATGACATGTGTCCCCCACAACGCATCATTTGATGTGTGTAGTGTCTCAAAAATTTACAGTTCAAAATTGAAATTTTCCAAAATATCCCCACCAACCCACCGATCCGCAGCTAATGAATGTCTGACACGTAGCGTCGTTAGGCACCCGCGGAGGCGCGGGTGGATTTTAATCCTATGTGCCATTAAGGAAAAAGTGTTTGTTTTTCCCTGCTAACCCTCTTCCCCATGTTGTCTTAGAATGTTCCACATGTCCCTTGCATCTTGGGGTATTACAAATTTTTTGGGTGCCGAGTCCCACTGCAGACTTGCGGGCGTGGGGGTGTAAAGTGCACTTTTCACCCCAAGCGCGAAGAATCCAACTTTCCTCCCTAGCTCTACCGACCCGAATGCCCTTGGGGAAATTTATCTTCCAGTAGGCCCACGCATGGGAAAAATTTCCTCCTACGGCCTGCAAGCCAATGTACATGAAAAATTTCCTCTCGTGGCCCACAGGCCCACTCATGTGAAAAATTTCCTCTCGCGGCACGCAGGCCCGCGCATGAATTTTTTTTTCTACTAGGCCTGCTAACCCGATCTTTGGAAAATTTTCCTCCCAAGGTCTGTTGGCCCATAACTTGAGAAATATAAGGAGTTAGGAGGACTTCTTTATAACAACAGAAAGGTGAGAAAATTTCCTATCAAATGGGAATGTTTTTGGGAAGTTGATTGTTTTAAGCCTACTAGAGAGTGGTATAGTGAGAAATTACCATCTTAACCTAATTGATTAATCTAACCCTAGGTTTGGACCTTGTGTTCGTTTATAATTTTCGTATTTATTAAATTATAAGATTTTAATAGTATTTGGGTTTGAAACTTTCCTGTGACAACTGTTTTCTTGCAACTTGATTGTAGACTCTTTTAAATAACAAATAAAAATTAAAAAAATAAAATTTTCTCCATAATTTTCCTAAATAATCCTAGGTTATTATTGGGTCTCAAGTGGGTTATTTTAGCGGGCGTTACAAAAGGAAGAAATGCATGTGAGGAAAATACAGAACTCTATCTTTCGAAATGTGTAAAATTTGAAATCAGAATTGTATTTTGGTTCTGAATAGTTTTATTTGAATCAACCAAATGTATTAGATTAGAATTGGAATGAATTCTAATAATTGGAAAATGAAAATGCCAAATAGATCCTTTAAAATTTGATCTCTGTTTGTATTTTCAAACTGGAAAATACTTTATCCAAAAATGCATAGTTCAAACCTACAAGAATGAAATAACAAATTAAATGATTAAATTGAATTAGTATGCCCTAAATGAATTCAATTTGACAAAAACACTTAAGGAATTTCTTAGAAAACTTAACAAAATCGGGCTCAAACCGTTTTTTTGTCGTTTTACTCACAATTTGTATTATTCTAAATTGGGAGTCAATTAAACAAACTTACCTTCCAAATCCATCCTAAATCCATCTAAGAACAATTATGCATGTCTAATTGACATGTCGAGAGATGAAGAAAATCAATTGATAAAAATTTCATAAGTTAAAATTTACCAGCTTGCCTTTTTAAAGCGTGCAGATTGTTTTTGTGAAATTGACCTCTTATACATTATCAAACTAAAAAAAATAATGATTCTTGTGCAATAAGATGTTGAGAGCTATCCAAAAATTCCTCTTTTGCCCAAAAATTATCTCCCAATCAAAAGTTTTGGCCTTTTGAAGTTTTTCTTCATTTGGCATCAAAAATAATTCTAACTGTCAAAAACAAATTTGGGAAAAATTTCCTTTGTGGACACGTGGGCTTAAATTTTCCCTTAGCACTTTTTAGTCAAAAACGCCAAAGGAACGATTTTCCCCACCGCTCCATTGACCCGCAAGCCTTTCTTTTTGTCAAAAATCACCTAAGTTCAAAAAAAGAAATGTTTGAAAAATTTCCCCCACGGATCCGCCACCCTGTTTTTGTAATTTTGGTTATTTTTCACAGCCGCGCGGGCCCACAACAGTTAACTTAACCTTTAAAATAATTTGGGAAAATTTAATAAGTTCCTCTGCCACCACACCGACCCACATCCAATCATGTGCTGCCACGTGGCGTCACAAGGCGTCGGTGGAGGAGCGAATCCCCTTTTTAGTTTAGCTCTTCAGATTTTTTTTTGGAATATTTTCCTAAATTCTCCCACTGGCCCATGGATCCGCATCCAATGGATAGATAACATGCGTCTTCTTGATGTGTCCATGGAGGCATGGAGCTTTTTAAGTCTTTAAACCTTTTTCTCGCAAAAGTCAAATTTTGCTAAATTGCTCTGACAGTTTGATGGGCCCCAACCAATCACTGATTGACATGTGGCATCATTTGATGAAGCTAGAGGCATGGGATATTTTAATCCTTTCTGATTTTAACCCTAAATTCTAAAATCTCTAAGTTTCCCCACAAGTTCGTTTCTCCCACAACCAATTAGCATTTCACATGTGATGCTTTGAGCATCAGTGGAGGTGTGGATCATTAGATTCTATAGTGCTTTTTGGCCACAAAGGTTTTTTGTCTTAAAATCCTCCAATGACTCGATTTTCCGCCAGAGTTTAGAAATGCCAACAAGTTTCCACTTCGGGCTTGTGGGAACATGGAGGTAGATCATGATTTTTTTCCAAAAAGGAAAATGCACTAAAACTGTCCCCGCTCCGCTGGCTCGTGCATAAGAAAATTTTCTTCCCCAAGCCCATAGACCCGCTCTAGGGAAAATTTTCCTCGAATGTCTAATGGCCCATAACTTTGAGAAATATGAGAAGTTAGGAGGACTTCTTTATATCACTAGAAAGGTGAGGAAATTTCCTATATAATAGTAATATTTTTGGAAAGTTTGGAGTGCAATAATTTTGAGAAAGATCAAGTTGAATCTTTTAAGCCTGTTAGAGACTGGTATAGTGAGAAATTACCCTCTTAACCTAATTGACTAATCTATCCCTAAGTTTGGACCTTGTGATCTTTTTTATTTGTCGTATTAATAAAACTATAAGCTATAAATAATTTTTGGATTTGAAACTTGCTTGCGGCAACTGTTGTCTTATAACCTGGTTGTAGACTCTTTTAAACAATTTTTTTTTCATAACTTTTCCTAACTAATCCAAGGTTGTTCGTGGGTCTCAAGTGGGTTGTTTATTTAAGCATTACACAATTATATATTTCTATATAAATTTTATCATTCCTACAATGTCCTTCCATTCAACTAAGATCAAGTAGATGGGTGAATATATTTATTTGGTTGATAAAGATTATAGGAATGTCTATATTATCTAGTTTGCAATAAGGAGTGAAAAGTAGAAACCATAGTAGCATACTAAAATGAATATCTTTTATTTTTAATTCTAGTTTGTTAATAATAATTGAAAGAATAAACATATACTTTTTATAAAATAATGTTAAGTTGTATAATTTACAATCTTGAAGAAGATGTAATAACAAAAATATACAACTTAACATTACTCCTTTCAAAAATACACATTTCTTGGCTAATCCATATAAATAAATCTTATATAATACATTTACATGAAGTTGAAACTTTAAAATTCAAGTTACAAAAGCCCTCCATTTAAGTGGAGACAACATCAAATTATTTTTACTAAAGCCCTCCATAAATTTTCTATAATTTAAAATCCTAATTTTATGATTCCATTGTGTAGTTATCTTCAATACCTTTCCAACGCAATAAAAATGTAGTCGTTTCGAGCTCAGGAGTAAAAGTTATGGCCTCCAGAAGATTGGTGGTGAATGTAGTTCGACCCAAATGCACCCCAGTACTAACATGTGCATGCTTGTATCAATGCAAATGCACCCAGAATGACAGCTACCTGCACCTCCTATAAAATCTACAAAAATCATGTAATTTGAATTTTTTAAAAAAATAAACAGGTTAAAGGTTAGCTAAAGAATCCTATTTTTATCTCAAACCCACAAAATATACATGATTAAGGATGATTTAGCCTTCTTAAAAAATGAAATCATTTAAATAGCAAGCTATTTATCCTAGAAAACATGAAAGTAGTTAGAAAACTGAAATTAACTAGCTTGAAAAGACTCCATTAATGGAGGATGGACTTCATGTCCCACCGGGCGTGCCGAATGTATACAATGGAAAGTTTCCAAAGCTTTCAAATGAGGCTAAAGAACCTCAAAGCTTTGATAACTCATCCATGCACCATAAGATAAGAGATAAACAAGGGCCACAAACATGAAAACATTATAAATTTGATAAAAACATCAAAAACTAACATGATAAAGTTACTCTCTACTCTTTAGATTACTTAATTTAAGAAATTAAACCTAAAAAGATCAACTTAACAATCAAAGGTGTGATGTTTGATATGAAACTCAAGCTTTCAAGAATGGATTTTCACCATTAATGGCTTCAAGGCCAATGGTTATATCCATATCACTCAAAACATGGATTATCGATGCAAATGGAGGTGTTAGCTCAACAATGGAAGAAGGAAAGATTTAGATCAAATGTCAATTAGCTTGAAGGTAATACAAATGAGATCCAAGCTTTCTTAGGCTTATTTTTGGCTTTGAGTTATGTAAATTTGTGAGTTTGAATGGGTAGGCTTAGCCTTGTATTTATAGTTCTCAGTTTGGAAGAATTTGGAATTTGGGTGCATGTGGGACTAAAGCTCAAAAAGCACTTTTAAATTAGATTAGGATAAACATTCTTTATGCATAGTTAAGCTTGGTTTAGGCTATTAAACTATGGTTTAGGCTAGTTAAACTTGATTAGAAAGTGATTAGAGACTCATTAAGAGTTGGGAGGGGCCTGGATAACAAATTGTGACTTATAGATAGCCTACGAAGCCAATAAAAGTGGTCTAGAGAGAACTAGGGAGGTTTTGAATGGTTGAAAGTAGGAATGTTTAGCTAATAAGAGAGATATTAGCCAAATAAGCTTATTATATGAGGAATACAACTGAAATAGGGTCGTGAATGGAAATTCGAGAATGGAGCGAAGAAGGGTTGATCAACGAAGTGTCGTTAATTGACTAGATTGGATGAAATGCTAAGTGCAAGCATGTTTTAGGTGTCTTCAATACCAAAAAAATGGATTAAGGAATATGGAAAACTACCTCCTTTTTCCGACCAAGTAAAGTGGGAGTTTAACCCTAATCCTCCAAGTTCACAAAACAAACAACACAATATATTTATCTCTCCCTTGCAAGTATGGAACAATATGACCATGATTTCCTTTTCACTCCCCATAGGTGAAACTCCCAATCAAAATCTTACCAAATACATGCCTCATAAACTCTGTTTTCCCTCCCCAATGGTCCCATAAGTCCATTTCCCACACCTAACTTAAGGCATACTACCCAACCACACAAATGCACATTCACAAAACTCATACTATATTACACAAAAACCATTTTTACATTTACAAACCTAAATAAGAAAAAAAAAAGGATGGAGATCCAACCTCTACATCAAGCTTCCAAGAAAACTTCACTCCATAACTCTTTCACACCTCCAAGCCTAGAAAATTCTCAAAAGTATCTCCAACAAGCTCCCAATTAAAGAAATGTAAAAGGAAGAAAATGAACAAGTAACCCCCATTCCATTAAATTCCATCAATACATAAAAATGGAATGTCTGGATGATGAGGTGGCTCCATGTAGGATGCCAGTTCATCATTCCTTGATTCTCATACTCAAGTCAAAACATCATTCATAAGAATATAAATCATCATGTAAGACTATGACAACCCAAAATACACTTAAACTTGCACCCAATCCTTCCAAGGATAAAATTGATTGAGGTTAGTAGGAAAGTGCATTTCCTATAACTCTTTTACACTCCAAAAAAGATAAATAAGTCATAAATTAACTCCCCAAACCATAGGTAGGGTTGACAGGTGTATTTTAGAGGCATGGGACAAGCATAGGTTGTCCCAAAACCCTCTAAAAAATCCTCCCATGTCAATATCCTAATTTTGAAGTTGGGGTGAAGTACATCACACACAAACCAACATAAATCCAACTTACAACTATAAGATTTAAAGGACTATCTACCCTCATAACTATCCAATTGTCACATATTATATTTAGTTAACAACTTAAGTAGGATTAGCTAATTAAGACACAATTATAAATCTTAAAAAGGTGTCAACAATTTCCAACATTAAAACATAACACAAAATAAAAACACATAGAAAATTAAAATAAGATAACATTACTTTCATGGCCACACATGTGAGGTCACCCCCCATGGGAAACCTCCTAACTAGGCATGCAACAACAACATAACATAACATGACATAATTTTTCAAATTTTGGCCATGTTTCTCAGCACCCGAAATCCTTGCTTGGTTGGTCCCCGACTATCCCCTTTCGATGTATCTGATAAAATGTCCTACAATACAAAAAAATACCTCTCTGGCCTTTTGGTTCTATTAACAACATCGAGGAAATATACATATAAAATCAATAATCATCATCTAAAAATAGATACTCTATCATCTGGCATCATACAATTTATTCAATTTTTGAATCCATAAAATCATAATTCTACTCAAAACATCCAACATAGGCTATGGATCAAAAATATGACATGTTAGTATAAAATCATAATATCACAAATCAATGTGTGTGTGTGTGTGTGTGTGTGTGTGTGTGTGTGTGTGTGTGTGTGTGTGTGTGTGTGTGTGTGTGTAACTGTCTATCGTCACCATATAGTACATCATAATAACAATGTAAATCAAATAATGTCAATATTCTGAATATCTGCATAATCTCACATCTACTGATCAATGTATCATAATCAAAAAGTCTAAGTATCTGTTCAAAAGAAATAACATCATTATATAATAGTGTTGAAGACCTGTGGGCTCTACACCAATGTTGATCGGACAAGGTAGTTTTACTAGGAGGTTGTTTGAATCACGTGGTGTTATTTTTAGCCTAGGATCTACATGCAATGAGTTTTACACTTCTTGTTATTGTATTTACTATAAAGGATCATAATTAGGCATACAAATGGATTAAATTGTACTTATCACCAATTATCCAATTACCTAAATTTAAGGATGTGCTAATTTAGGGGATGGATTTGTATAATTATACCTTGCTTATGCAAGGGTTAAGGGGGGGCATATTTTTTCTAGTCATGTTCTTAGGCCATGTCAATTTGTACTTGTACACCCATTTGATGAATAAAGACTAGTTTTCTCGACTTGTAACTTTTTGACGTGTGTTACAATTATGTATTATTATGTTTCAGTGAATATTTATTTCCTTTGCATGCTTGTTAGTTTTTACAAGAACTTCTTTAAGTTATTCTGATTTTTTTACAGGTCATATTAAGTGCACATTTAGTGGATTAATCAACGTGGAAGTAGAATTAGGCCCTCCCATGCTTGACGGAAATCTTACACATGAAATTTTTTAGTGTCAAAGTTAATCAATAAACAAATTAAGTGAACCTTTCAGGTATTTACCATTAAACTAGTGTGCTTTTGTGTAGCCATAGGTACCAAAATGTTGTTGTATCACCTAATTTTCATGCCTTCTACACATTTTGTGTTGATTTCTCTCCCTAAACCCCCTAGATATGTCGTTTTGGTGATCTATAAAGGGAAGAAACTCAATCTACATGTTCTCCTCAGTTTGAGGCACCCATAACTCAAAGGAGATCACATTGTACCATCCTAATTCAAATTCAGATAGATTTCCTTCAACAAAGTGTGCACATCAAATTGATAATAAAGAAAATAATACAACAATGTTAATAAAATAAAATCTTTTATCAATTATTTTTAACATATCATTTGTTTTCTTGTACTTACTTGAGATTTGAATTGTAAA
This sequence comes from Taxus chinensis, assembly GCA_019776745.2. NCBI lineage: Eukaryota > Viridiplantae > Streptophyta > Pinopsida > Cupressales > Taxaceae > Taxus > Taxus chinensis. The sequence continues at coordinate 413,107,062 of CM034155.1, read as the reverse complement.
GGGGAGCTAATACATTCTTCAAGAAAAACTCATTTTAATTGAGTTTTAAACATCAAAACTTCTAGATTTTTCCTATTATTTATTTTTTCCTTTGAACCATAAATTCCACTCACATGAATAATTAGACCAAGATCAAGGTTGTAAAGTTAATGTAATTTATTTTCACTTTTTTATTTTAATTTTTTCTTTGTTAACTTTATCTTTATATAAATAATCAAATGTTTCCCAATCAAAAATCTTAAAATCGTTTACACTATTATTTGAACCTTGGAACCTATTTGATTATCCTTTTATTTTCACCCCTATGAGGGAAACTTCCCTCATCTCTAAAATTTCACTTCATTTCACTTAATTAAGATTATAATTGTAAATGTTGAGTATAAATTTTTGTATGAAGACTATTTGGTAACCTCTTCAAATTTCCCCATTTTTATATTTTCCCCTACAAGCCCATATTGGGATGAGTTGAATATTACAAGAAATATAGAAGAGGTTATATGGAAGACAACACAATTACCCTCACTCAAACATATTCTATATCAACTCTTATCCTCTGATTCTTTATCACTTCATCAACACTTACTTCTTCTCTTCATTACCTTTAACATGTATAATATTTAGAGACAAGGTTGTCCACTTACAAACAACTTAGTGTGCCCATGCCGAGATTTATTTAATATGGGTTGAACTTCAATTGTTTGGATTCCATTCAAGCTTAATACAATGGTTCTGATTCAATAATTGTCTAGTACCGAAGGGTTAATTTTTGAATCTGGAAGACCGATTACTGCCATCTATACCTTCTCCTAACATGTGGTGACTCTACACTATGTGGATTTGACATGACGCCAAAAAATATGATCTTGAAGATAGACCACTATCATTTGTATTTGTTTCCCACTTGTAGCTAACATGTACTTTATATATTTGGAAGCATTACACCATTTAAATGCCATGAATTGTGGTTTGTGAGAGTGATAGGATTTGATGCTTCCCACTTTGAAAAAATTCAATTTGTCACAAATTGGGCTCTTAAGTTATGGATTGAGAATATCAAAAAGTTATGGAAATATGACAGTTGGAACATTTCACCAAAAACCACTAGCACCTAATTCGTTCAACTACTTTTTATGAATTTTGAAACCCCCCTCACTATGAATTCTCCATTTGTTGTCAATTGTCACAAATTGTGAATGTTTTTTAATTATTGAGAAATTGTTTTAAAGGGAACCATACCCTGTGGTACAAAAGGGATCAACAATCATATTTAACAAGAGTACATCAGTCGTTTTAAGACCTATGGGGACCACACCCCAGAATCAAAATCCTGAAACAACTAGATAAAAGAGTTAACACAGCCAAACAATAGAAACACTGGAGCTGTACAGAATAATAATAGCTGCACAACAGTGAACTGCTAGGTTGGAGAAATAATATTCATGAGAGTGGATTTATTCTTGTTGTGCATTGTTTTCCAACCTTCATAAAAATCCGCAAAAGGTAGAATAACTTCAATAGCTTCAAATGGCATATATGTACCTATTTCCACAGGAAAAAAAGGATCTATGTTTTCCTTAGCCACCTTAAACATAAGTGATTAATATTTTGTATTCCTCATTTTACATCCTACAAGAATTTCTCTAAGAGGCATTTCAAGTAGCGATCCGTCCACATCATCTGAATCAATATTTGAATCCAAATATTCTTTAGCATAAAAAACCAAGTGCTCAGGGAGGGCATTTTTCCACAATTATTTTCTCTTTTTTGCATTTTTCCATTAGACAAGTAGAAGTAGTATGACCTAAAGAGAAACACATTCTACACGTTAAAGGTAAACCCTCATAGTCTTATGGCTGAGACCATGTTCTATTTTTCAATTTTAGCTCAATGTTTGTATGAAGGTTTGTAGAAGTATCAAGTTCAACAAAGATCCTGACATCTATTGTATGGGATAAATAGTTGGTTTGAGATTCAATGAAAAGAGTGTTTCCCGGAACATTGCCAATGGAAATCAGATATTCCCTCCTAGAAAAATGCAGAGGTAGATATGACAACCTATTCCAAATGGGTTTTCGAGAGAATGATTCTCTGAGTGGGTTAAAGGAGGGGAAACATGGTTTTAAAATAAGGTATCGTGATTTATAGTTTACTTGCTATGATGTCTTTATAAGCTGGTGAAGAAAAATCTACAATAAATATTCCTGTAGGACAATGGTAAAGATCTACCTTCTTGAGACTAGCATGATTCAGTGTGTGGAGATCCATTCATGAAAAATCTGTTAGGATAGGCCATAAGCCACTGAATCTTCCGTTCAATCCATGATCCTAATAGTAGCACTCAGAGTCAAGGAATTCTTCTCCAAAAGTGATGCATGGAGTAATGGCTGTAAGGGTCATGGAAATTAAACTCTACAAAATGTCTTTGAATGAAGCTGAGTCATTATTTTGGCCCCCAACTATAGTTGAGGAATGTGCAGGAGGAAAACCATCTATATGAGGTTGCTTAAGAGACGAGACCAGGAGGGTCGATTCAGGGTGTGTAATGCCTTTTTGAATTTTAAAGGAACTTTCAATATTCAAAAATATCCTACATATAACTACATATTTATTTTAATTAATCTAAAATTCCTTTCTTACGTCTAATTTCGAATTTAGAAGTGGTATACATAATTTTGCAGTGGTGGTAGGTCCTGTTCACACGTAGATGCATTCAGTCATCTCCCAACCACCCTACCTGCCGTCTGTATGACTTTCTTGTTCTTTGTCCTTGCGTGAGGAGTCGGTGGAGTCCTATTTTCTTCACCATGATCTCGTTCTGATTCTCCTTCAATGCGTACAGGTGGGTGTGGGTACCAAAAAAATCGTGTTGTACAGGCAAAATCCATGGGCGTAGAACTGAATTTCTCCTAGGAAGAGTGCCGTGAGGAAGTGTTTGACTATATGCAGCTGCTGGAGGGTGATCTCAAGGAACTGTTGGTGCTGAACCTGCTGTTCTGGTTGCACTCGACCACAGTCGTGAACAGTGGTTGCAAAACCTTGCAGCTGTAGTAGAAGAACGAGATAAAGTTTTAATTGAGCTGTCTTGCCTTTTCATTTTGGAAATCCACTTACATCCAAGTGGTGGTTAGGAGAAGCTGCAAGCTAGGGAAGCAGGCTTGTTGCAGCATGGTAAAAGCCTGCTGAGCACTTCCAACAAGTAGGTCGTCCAACTATGGTGTCATCTGTTCCGTATCAGACGCATCCTCAAATCCAGGTATCTCCTTCAAGATTTTTTTTATCTAAATCGACTTTGTGACAGTGAGGGTGTTACTAGCAGACCTGATGAGATTTATTTCAAATATTTTCTATGGAAACCTTTCTGTTTGTTTCACGATGCAACCCGTGGAAGAGGATCTCATTGAGGTGGATCTGTTCCACTTCAGTGTATTCACGAAGCTCAAATTGCCTTGCAAATGTTATGGCAACCATGCCGAAGGAAGATTAGTGCGCCCATGGGATTGAAGAATGTGGGTAACACATGCTACCTGAATAGCGTTCTTCAGTGTCTCACTTTCACGCCCCCCCCTCGCCAATTTTTGTCTCGCCAATAAGAATTCTTCTTCGTGTCCATTGTTGAATGCTACTCGGAATGCTATCAACTATCCGTTTTGTTTGGTGGAAAAAAAAAGGATTGGAAGATCTTTGAATTTTGATAGTCTCTCGGAACCACCATTGAGGATAGTGAACTCGTTACAACTTTTTGCAAAGCATTTTCACCCTGGAAGACAGGAAGATGCACACAAATTCCTCTGTTTTGTGATAGAAGCCTGTAACAATGTCTGCATAAAGATGTACAAGGATCATAATAATTTGGGGGCAAGTAATTAAAGCAGGAGCCCAATACCATTGTTAAGAAAATTTTTGGTGGTGTATTGCAGAGCCAAGTCAAGTGCCTTTCTTGTGGGACTGAGTCGAACAAGATGGATGAGATAATGGATATCAGCCTTGAGATTTTTGCACGCTAACTCCTTAAAGGAAGCTCTTGGCCGATTCTTTCAAGTTGAGGTGCTCGATGGGAATAACAAGTACAACTGTGAAAAGTGCAATAAGTTGTTAGCAGCCCACAAGCAGTTGTCAATTATTCAATCTCGAAATGTTCTAGTGATTCAGCTGAAGAGATTTGAAGATGTATTTGGTGGCAAGATAGATCGCAACTTTATTTCTGAGGAACACTTGGGACCTACTGGCCATATGTCTAGAGATAGTCAGGACCCAAGGCCAAAGTATACACTATTTGGTAGCATTTTCCATTCAGGCTATTCACAGGACTCTGGGCATTATTATGCATATGTCAAGGATGCAAATGCACGCTAGTATTGCTGTAATGATGCCCATGTTTCTGCAACCACCATACAGGCTGTCTTGTCAGAAAAAGTATATATGTTGTTTTTTCTTCGGAGCAATCCAAGACCCAAGGTGAGGCAAAGAAATGATGTCTTGTAATGGTGTAGATTCTAGAAACTCTTCTGGCAATGGCTTTATAAACTTACAAGCAAATGCAAAGAGCAGGTGTAAAGCCAAACTCCACAACCTTTGATAGCATCTCCATGCCTATACCAAAGTGGGATTGTTTGAGAAGGGCATGGACGTTCTCTAATGCTTTTGAAAAAGAGATTTTCGTTGCTTGTTGTATCTGCTAGTGTCTTGGGCGCATAACTGTCTTAAGATGGATTTTACTCCTGATACTGTATGCTCAACGAAGTGTTCAGATGGTTTCGGAAAAACTTGAAAGAAATGTGGTCTTTTGGACAGCAATGATTGTTGGTTGTGGACAATTTGGGTGGGTTGAGACACCTGGGAAACTTAGAAAATAAGGGACAAGGTACAAGGCTGTGTCAAATGCTTTGTTTGTTGGGCGTTGGTAGATACTTATGCAAAGTGGAAGCAAGCATAAGGCACCCATACTATTTGACAAAAATCCTCCTCAGTTGCATGGTCTCACGGATCGTGAATGTGGACCGCTTAGAACTAGTGCACCCGGATTCCAGTACCTACGGTTCTTATGCTGACCCGTGCGGAGTCTGTACGACTTGTTGAAGCTAGAGAAACAGGAAAGATATTTCTACACCTTTCCACTGTTATTTTATTTAAAAATATTGTGAAATCGAACCACTTTTCCTTGCATTGATTTGTCAGTTGGATGTCATGATGGGAGATTTCCCTTTTTGCTTGTGTCTTCTTGTTTTAGCTTTTATCGTTGACAGAATGTGGGTCGAAAGGATGCGTGTGCCCTCTCCTTTGAATGTTAGGTTTCTCTTACTTGAATGATAGACCTTCGTCTGTTTGTTTATGTATTAATTATTCTCTGCGATTGAGTTGCAAGTTGTTATGTTGATTAACTAGTATTTTCGATATCATGGAAGTAAGTTACGATAACTGTGAAGATCCTCCCTAGCACCCAAGTTTCCTTTTGACATTTTTTTAGCTCCTTCGCAAGTCCCTTTGATAACCTTTTAGCATCGAGAAAGAAAGGTTGTAGGATTGTGTGATCAAGGCTTGGGGCTAACCAGCTTGAGTTTCGGTATTAAACTATTTGAATGAAAAGGTTGTGTGCAGTGTGTTTTCCACCTCGTGGGTGTATACTCTTATACTATCTTTCATATTGTTTCTAGACTTTTAAGGCCATCCTTAGGAAGTACCTTGACCATCCCTGGATACTAGAACCATAACTAGCCTTACGGATCAACTAAGCTCGAGGTTCTTTGTGTGAATCTGGTACCTCGTTGACACTGGAATAGTTCTGGTCTAATCCCCCTCTCAGAATTTTTGTTGATGGCGCTCTTCTATTTTTCCTAACTGGCATTATTTTCTCCCTTGTAATGTTAACGCTATTAATTAATATTGGTCAATTTTTTTTGCACGTAATTACTGTAATAGTTTGTGATGGAGATTTCCTTAAATGTGATTGACCTTCGGAAAAAAAAAACTCAGCTTTCGTGTGATAATCTTATGAATTCATAGCGGAAGGTTTTGTTTTGATAAAGTCACTTAGAAATTATGTTTGTATCTATTTGTGCAACGGTTGATTGCCTTACCAAGGGTTTCCGTAAAATTTGGTTGTTTTGGGATATGGGTAATTTTTTTTAAATTAACCAAACATTAGTATTGTAGTGGAGGTTTGCAAATCCTTAGTGTTATAAAATTTGTTGATGACATTATTGTATACTCTTGTGTGACGGAACCCCCTTCTTCTCTCGCATGCTTGCTACTAGCCTGTAAGACTTTGACCCTTCCTAGATGATTGGAAAACCTTTGTAGTTAATGGTCACAACTAGTATACTTTTCCTTCACTTCGAAACTTATGTTGTATGTATACTCTAATTGATTTCCAGTTTGAAACTCTATTATCCATGGCTTTTTGTGTTAATTTCTGAAACCCGTGTTTCCCCCTTCTTGGGCCGATCAACTCTTGTTCTCTTGGAAAAATATTATTTCAGCCTATGCGTTTGGTTCCTTTGATAAAATTCTAGATGACTGGTATATAGATCAATTCTCAATCTTGTAATTATTGTTTAATTACTTACTTGATGGGGATACTGTTTTTGCTAGATTGTTTGTTTTCTCCTTATAGGGCCAAGGGCCATTCTCATATGATTGTTACTTTTGTTGCATTTGCTCCTAACTGAAGTACAAGGTCTTCTCCTTCTTTGGTTAACATGTTATAGACTTTATTATAAATTGATGTGCTCATAGTGTTTAGAGGTTTGACCCAAAATTCTTGTAATAAAGTGCTTCTTTTCATGATATTGTTAGATAATAGTTATGGTGGCTTTGTGTAGCCTTATCTTGCTCAGTTCTCGTGAACTGACTCTTGTAGAAAATTTGCTGCAGATGGATTTTGCATGTAGATGAGGGATAGAATTGTAGTCTGTTGTCATCAACCTCAGTTGAGAAGTTCATTTGCTCGAAACCTTTGTATGTTGTTCAACTGTAGTTAACGTCTAGTGGAAAGTTTAAAAGAGGATTAATGTCTTAGTATAAAGTATTGTGGACTTTGTCATCTAAACTTTGGAAACCTTGTATTATTTGACCATCATTGAAATTTTAAGAAAATTTGGTTATTTTGGTTGAGTGACTTGTGGAGTATCAGTATTTTAAGAAATTATGTAATCTTGTTTTGTTCTCGTAAATGAGTGTTGCTTCAACTTTGCCTTGAGAATAAATTCTGAGTTAAACCTTGCCATGACTTAGTAATAAAGTGTCATAAGTAAACTAACATTTGATTGTTTAATACTTCTGGAAGTTAAATTAAAAGTTGCATTCAAATAAAGTAACGTAGGGGTCACCAACTTGAGAGCAAGAAATTCTTTAAGTAATCAAGGGCAAGAATATCATTGCAAGTAAACTTTATAACACGATAACCCTAGCTCCTCTAGTGAACATTATTCCTTTTATGGTAAAATTTGTAAAATGACCCTAAGGTGAACTGAACTGTTAATTGTTTGAAGATGATAAGATTTAATAAGCCAGAGAAAACAAATTGGAGACCTCACCATCTTTGTCACCGCCATTTAGAAAGTAAATTTTTACTCCTTGTTAATACTTTTAGCAAAGCCTAAGTAAAGTTGTTGATAATTCTGGTCAAGAGCCCTAGCTTCAATTAAACACTGACAATAACTAATGAGGTCCTAAAGATGTTTCATCATGACCTTCTCCCTCTAACCCTTTTTCAAGGCACCTTGTATCTCTTCTCTTAAGTGTGTTGAACTTAAAACCATGTTGTCTTGTGGGAAAGAACGAATCTTAGTAGCGTTAGTAGGGAGCAGATGGCCTTGTGGAATTTAAATACTCATTTTTCTTGATAAACGAATTAAGTAAATAAATGTCATAATGGAGAAGATTTAAAGATAATTACTCAGTGCCAAAGGAATAAACTTGACTTGACAAGTTGAATTAGGGTAAGTGCAGGAAGTTTATGGACAAATATAGGGTCATTCGTGGACATCATATTGCAAATAACAACATAATATCAACTTCTTGGGATTATTAGCAATACATACACTCAAAATTAGACAAAATTATATTAATATGAATCGTAGCATCAGGAATCTAGTTTCTAAATTACTATTTTTTGTAAAAACTGGACAAGATTAGCTATATTAAACACTCAAAATTCAATGACTTAGTATTTTTTTTTAAAAACATCGATAAGATTATAGTCCTTTTGCCCACAATTTGGATGACCAAAAATTGATATATATTTTTTTCCTTTGATGAGAAGTTATATGCCACTATCTATCTTGGGATGGATTTTATTTTGTATTTTTTTGAGTAATATTTTATTTTTTATGATTTTTTCCGTGAAAGTGGTATGAAAACATAAAGAAAACAGAGCACTTTCCGTTTTCCCCCCATAACTTCATCAAAAAATATTGAAATCAAATAATTTTTTTTGAACATGTATATAATTTCACCACGGTTGGGATGGTATAAGTTTTATCACATTCTAATAAGTGAAACAAATTTTGCAGTCTTAAACGTAGACATAAACATTCACAGGAAAAAGTGTCTTAAAGACCTACTATTAGTAAAAAATTATAAAATGATATTTATCCTTTTCTATTCACTTTAAAATCAGTATTTCTACAAAGCTAATAGTCTCCCCTACGCAATGGTACTATTTTTATGACATAGTTTTTACTTTTCGGCATGGTTCAAGTCCGCGGAAGACTAAATTTGATGTTTTGATATTTTTAATGTAAAATTTAGGATTTGATGTCCACTTAATTGTCCCCCAACTTGGTGCACTTACCCATTACTCGAATCATATCTTGAGCCTCCTTGTAAACGTAAGCTAAGAATTGCAAGATATCTCTAGTAAAATATAGTAATCTTCAAGAAGATTTTCACAATGTGGATAGTCCTCAGCTATAACTATGTAATGTGGTTGGTCTTCTATGCCATGTCCTCTCACAAAGGAAAAGTAAATTGTCCCTTGATAGGTGTGAACGTTTCCATGCTGCCTTTATGGCCAACCTTGTATCAAGTTGTTTACAGTGTTATTTGTATCCTTGGTGATGACATGTTGCGTCATGTTATGTGTCAAGCAAGTCAAAAAAAAAAGTTATCCTGTATTTCACTGTGTTGTTCGTGTGTGGTTTTTTTTTGGGTCGTTACAGGGTGCACGCCGAGCTTCACGCATGCAGCAGAAGGCATACCCGCATCCAGGCCCGACATACCATACAGAACAGGGGATGGAGTCTTTCCAAAGCAATGAGCAGAGCCGCCGTCAACACCGTCCTCTGGATCTTTGCGGGATAGCCACTAAGTTACATAACGGTCGCTTGCAGCCTCTAAGTTACATACAAAGATCAATAAGGCTAGCGACCGCTACCTGTACAGCTAAGTGTATAGGTTATCTAACTATACGTCGAAGCCTAACCCATCCAGGTATCTTACACTAAGCGTATAGAGCCATGTTAATCTTACCCGATTAAGCGCCTAGTGGATGCTAATTGTGCCATCGAGCAGAATAGGAGCCCGTCTAGGCTTAGGTTTCGAAAAGGAGGATCCTGATGCGGCTGGAAAGTTACATTAGCTTACTAGGTGCAGTGTTAGCGCTTCATGAAGCTCTACCCACCGCTCAGAGATGCTCACATAAGCCTAGCAACTGCTAGTGCTTGCATGAAGCTCTAGGTGCCAAAAAGTTACATTTTTTTTCAATGGTTGAACATTTGAAACGCCAAAATATGTCTGCTCATGACAAGTTTCGTCCTAGAATGACTTGAAATTTTTTACTACATCATTGCCCTTTAAAAAATCACCAAAATGGGGTTTATCGTTTAGGTTGAATGTACTTCACCAATTTATATTTATTTAGTGATTTCTATGTATATTATATCATTCCATATAATTTGTAATCGCTAAATTTATCCTAAAAAATGACCATGAAGATTGTAACCCCTACTTTCAAATTATGTGTTCATTTAGTCATTACGCATTTTTTTTTTTCAATATCTTTGTAAATAATATGCGAACAACAAAGAGTCTACATGTCAATTACATATTCCACGTATAGTTGTTCCCTTGAAGAAACTCACATTTGAAAATGTACTTTCCATAGGAAATAATTACCAACTATTGTTACAAAATCTACATCATTACCATCCTGATAAAACCTCGCACGGGTATTAAATATTTTTCTAGATATTTGTGTAAGGTATTGTTGGACTATCACTTCATCCTAATACCCGATTAATGGTATATCTTAATTTGCCATTTCTTTTCCACTTCTCTATTTCCTTGGAATCCATGCCACAGATGGTGTTGTCTATATGACATCCCGTTCGATGTTAATGTCACATTGATTTTTTCCTTCATTTCTAGTTTCATTAAGCATTCCTAGTATCTTGGTGGATAAATTTTGCTGAATACTTGTCCTTTACCTATGAGTTCCCAGCTAAGTGTGACCCTTATGGTTTTGAGTGTTTGTGTGAACATATCATATATATGATCGATTTTAATGAAGCTAAATTTCATTCAGTCTTCCTCAAACATATTGGGTCACACGCTTAGACAGTGATTTGAATAATTTTACGGCTAGAATCACTATGCCCAACATGTAACATCCACTACAATAGGTATGATTAACCATCAATACGATGTGTCTTATCACAAATAACCCGGATGACATATACCCATGCGCTGCTGGATTTTGAAAGGACGTTACTTATTATAGTCAGCATATCAATGTCAACGATGTGTTGCACTCACCCATGCGCTGGTGGGACAATGATGAATTTTTCTATAACGTTTGTATTGAACAGACACCAACCGTCGATTATTGTCTTCTTCACTGTATCAAATCAGTTTGGCAAAGTCTTCGGACATATGTGACATGACTAACTTAAAAAGAGGCACGCAGAACATTTTTCCAATATGTAATATTTGGAATTATAGTCACACGCTTCTCCTTACAAGTCTGTTGATACTCTTTTAAAAAGAAACCGAATGTGTGATGTATGCCTGAATAGCTCTTCGACATGTCTACCATCTCTTTTGGTTCTGTTGGAAGGGTATGCCACTAGCAGACATCCCAACATGGTTCTCAGGAAATACAAATGAGAACGTGCCAATCAACTATTGCTGCTAGATCTCAATTGCTTCGTATTGCAGCCATAAATATCGTGATTCCATGATTGATGCTTCTGAATATTCCATGACAGCACATTAGTTGTGTCTCGAGCAATTTACATTTCAGAATAATTTACTCTGCAGTAAATAAAGCTATTATTTTCAGTATAAGCATAATCATATAGCATATTCGTCACTTGTAAACAACTGGCTACATGAAGTGTAAACTCCGTGTAGATGACTTTACTATACAGGTTTAAACTCAGATTGACATGTCGTTATAATCCTAAAACGGGTGAGCAACCGGATAACCGATCCCATATATAATTCCATTATTTTTGGAAGAGAGAATATTTCCAATTTGCACAATGTTTTTTACAATCAGCCGAATGTCCTATCTATGTCTTTAGGCATGTGACCCACTGGAAGGAAACTCACATACACTGTGTTGAAAACCTTTCTAGCTGTCAGCATGGATGCAAATGCAAACAATGTATGATTTTTCTTGTCACTTGCATCATTATCTAGTTGCATGTAGAGAATTGGAAAACCCCTATTTTATGCCCATGTTTAAGCATATCGCTCAAGGTGAATGGGACATTAATAGTATTTCTCATTGTTATTGCTTTTTTACATGTCCTTGGTATTCCAATTTTCATATTGTCCATTTTATCATGCACAATACTCAAATAGCAATTAGGATTTTGTTATGATTGAATTACTTACTAACTTTAAAGTTGAGAACCGTTTCTATAAAACACCTATCTTATTGGAAATCTTAAAACATAAATTCAAGAAATCTAAATGCCAACAACATGAAATAATCAAATCTTAAAACTAGATAAACAACAAAAGAGCGGTTTGCAAAAAGAGGGAATTAATCTAGAAAAATAATTTGAAATAATCATGGAGCTATTGTTTTCTCTTTTACAGGGATTATTCTTCTAATCTTATGATTTACGTTTTCTTGTTTTGTAATGTGTCGTTCAACGTTTTGTAACTACGCAAAAAATTCACACACAAACAACATAGTAAAATACAGGATAATTTTTTTTTGAACTTGCTTGACACATAACATGACGCAACATGTCGTCACCAAGGATACAACTAACACTGTGAACAACCAGATACAAGGATGACCATCAAGGCCGCACGGAAACATTCACACCTATCAAGGACAATTTACTTTTCTCTTTTTGATAGAAAAACATTGAAGTCCAACCAAAAAACACACTTACAGCTAGGGCCAACCACAATGAGATATTCTTGAGGGTTATTTATTTTAAAAAGACATCTTGCAATTCTTAGCTTACGTTTTCAAGGAGGCTCAAGATTTGATTCATACAATTCATCGTACCAAGCTAAGTTTATTCTTTTTACACTGAGTAATCATCTTTAAAACTTCTGTATTATGACATTTGTTTGCTTAATTCGTTTATTTAGAGAAAGGCAGAAATTAATCCCAGTAGGCCATCTATTTACACTTACACTATTAGAACTTGTTCATGCCCATATGACAACATGGGTTTGCGTTCAACGTACTTAAGTGAAGGAAGACGAAGCACCTTGAAAAATAACAAGTTAGAGGAAGAAGGTCAAGTTGATTTCATCTTTATGACCTCATTAGTTATTAACTCGTTTTTTATTGAAGCTTGAGGATTTATCAAAAATTATTAAATATTTTACTTAGGCTTCACTGGATGATTTTACAAAAGAAAACAATTTACCTTTCAAATGGTTGAGAGACAGATTACATGGCTTCGAATCCGATTCCTCTAATTTATTAAATCTTATTATCTTATATCAACTAAAAATTTGTTTCACCTTAGGATCATTCTAAGAATTCACCATAAAAAGGATAATGTTCGCTAGTGTAGCTAGGGATATCAAGTTATAAAATTTTTACTTCACAAGGGGTGGTTTCATTTTGATTACTGATCGACTTATTTGATTTCAAGTAGATCACCTCTACTTTTATTTGTTGAATATAAAATTATTATTTTTGCTTAGCTCCTTTAAGGGTTAACCGACCCATTTTACTTTACTTATAAAATATTGCCACTAAGTCCTAGAAAGATTTAACTTAACAATTTATTCTCAAAATCAATGTTTTACAATACTCATATCGATGTAAAGATTGAATACCATTTCTAACAAAGGTAGGTTATCAGTTTACCTACAGAAGGAAAAGACAACATCATCACGAAATTTCAGAACAACCCAAGGAAAGAGGTCTTCTAAACTCGTTTGCAAGCACTATTACAAAATTTACCTCACATTGGACATATTTACAAGGAACTTCATAAATTGCATTGATGAAACCTTTACAACTCTTTCCTTTAATCTAATCGCATAATCCATCTGCACAAATACAAGCTAGAATCAGTTCGCGAGAACTGAGCATGTTAAGGCTACACATTGCAACAGTAAGCTAACATTTAACAATATCAAGAAAGGAATGTTGTAATGCCCACTTCCCTACGACACTTAGTTGATTATCATTTTGAGTTATGCAAACTTTGGATATGGACATGACTTATACTTATGTTGATTAGCATGATGTTTTGTGACTAGATGCATTTGGATTAGGATTGGATTTTGTTTTCAGTATGATCTACACTGACTCATGGACAGACTATTGGATACCAATATTATTTCTATATGGATATATTGCATGTGTTCTAACATTGGATTTCTTCGCCATGATGAGTAGAATGTAGCTGTTGAATTTACATTACTATAATTTTGGATAATGATAAAATGCATAATTAAGTTGTGATTTAGACCTAGAAATAATGATTGATTGAATTACGTATAGATGTTAATAAATTTCATGCATATGGTTATTTTGGATATTTTGACATGGCTGCAAGGCCGAAGGAGGTATTTTGTATTTTGTAGGAAACATAGCATGATCACAACCATGAGGGGGATTGGGAACCAAACACAACAGGATATCGGGTGTTTACAACATTTGGTCGTCAAGGTAACTAGTGAATTGTATAGTGTTACCTTTGTTCTTTTATGTGTTGAGAAAATTCCCATGAGGGGGAAATTTTTCTAATGTGACCATGGGGGTAAGAATTTTAATTACTTGTTTTAACTTGCTTTAAAATTTTATTTTTGATATCTTTTTAAAATTTCTTTTGCTAAGTATGTTTAGAATTAATTTAACACCTTGTTTTAATTTTTAAGTTTTGGAGGGAAGTCTAGTGGGTGTAAGTAATTTTGTTGGTTGGCTCCTTGAGCCTTGTGTTTCCTCATGTATTAAATGCTTGGTTTTGAGTGTTGACCACTCCAAATCCTTTGAATCTCGAATTTGAGATTGAGGGAAATTTTGGGGGACTTGTGGGACAAGTTAAACTTGTCCCACACTTCTCAAAACCCCTTACCAACCATATCTATGGGTTGGGAATCCAAAAAGGGGATTATTTATTGTTTTGGGAAGGGAAATGTGACTTTGGAGTGCACTTGTCTTCTTTTTGCATTTAATTGTGCCTTAAGGCACATGGGAAGGGATGGATGTGGAAGAGAGATGTCATTCAACCCAACCACCCATTTATGGTGATTTGGGATTTGAGTTGACTAAAGGGAGGTGGTCTTGAGGATGTGTGATGTGGCATCCTACAAGGAGCCACATCACCCTCACTCCTTCCTTTTGTCTATTTATTGAAACTTCCTCTCTTGTTGAGGGAGTTGGAGTTTTTTTTTTGAGGAGTTCTTTTCTTTTATTTCTTTTTGGGAGAGGAAAGAATTGGGAGAAAGAGAAAAGAAGGAGCTTGGACTTACATGCTTGGGATTGCTTTTAGAGGGAGCTTGTGCAAAGCTTCTTGGTTTAGGCTTCTCCAATGGAGAGGTAGGAAACCTTCTCTTTTTTGTTGCTTTCATGTTGTTGTTGATGCTAAAATTGTGAATAATGTATGTTTACTTTTGTGTATTGTGAAAATGGATAGAGTGCTTAATGTGTAGTGTAGGAGAGGTCTATGGGAAAACTCATGAGGGAGGCATAAGAGTAGAATAGGATATTGTGGAGGGAGTTTGAGAGGGATGCCCATCTTGGGTAAGAATGTTCACATTCTTACCTTATTCTTGAGGGAGCCATAAGAGGAGGGAGGCATAAGAGTATGGGAGGAAAAAGGGGCACTTGAGGGAGGCATAAGAGTCATAGGGGCTTGAGTTTTATTGTGGAGGGTTTTGAATGGGCATCTCATCTCAATGGGGAGGCATAAGGAAAACTTTCCCATAGGTCCTTCTCTTTTTGGCTTGGATGAAAGCCTTGTTGTGAAAAGTATTGTGTTGTTTGTGTTTCCTTTTTTGTTTCTTCTTTTTAACCTTGAATGTTGTGAAGAAAATTGTATTGTGGAAGCAAGTGTTCTTGCCTTGAGTTGGAGACCACCCTTCATTGTGTTGTGTTTGTGGCTCGGGGGTCAATGGAGGAGATTGCTTCTCTTCTCCATTGAGTTTTGGTTGAGAGGAGAGTGTTGCCTCTCCCCCTATCTTGGTTGTGATTGGAAATACTTGGAACTTGGAGCATGGATGAAGAACACCTTGGAGCACAAGAACCTTGTTGTTGACAATGTAAAAACATCATGCATTTACCCACCTTGAGTGGAGGAAAAATGTAATATTGTTTGCTTTCTTTAGCTTCCATTATTGCAAATTTGTTTTCCACATGAAGTAGGACATGTTGTAAAAGATTTGAAGGAAAATTTGCATTGAAATGATAATATTTCTTACTCTAAAAATTTATTGGAAATGTTGTTGAATTCTTGTGGAATGTCGGAAAGAAATTACAAAAGAAAATATATTAAAATTTTGTTTGGATACTTGAAAGTGATGTGTTGGAAAGATTGGAAAAAAAAAAAAAATAGTGTATTATCTCTTCTTGTGTAGTTGATGGAAGGACTTAAGCTTATAAATGGATTTTAAGATGCCAAGAAGCATTTCAAGCTCTAGCCCCCTTTTATGTTTCTTTATTCATTCATGGACTTATTGTAAAATTCATTGCAAACTAACAAAGAAAATGAAATCGAATCTCTTTGAAATCCCATGCAATGTCTATAAAAAGATTGGGTAGAAATAAATTCTAATGCAAATACTTTAAACCTATCAAGTTCAATATCCAACACTCCTTAATGTATATCAAAGACACTAATAGTTTGAATATTATCCATATTTAGGCATTATTAAAACTAATGGATATGCTGGTATTTAATCCTATTCACAATACATTGTTATATATCCCCTTAAAATTAACAAAGTATATCATTGTAAGCTATAGCCAGGAAATAATATTAATTAAAATATGCAAAGGAACCTATGGACTTATTAATTGTAGATTCAAATCATAACAGTATACCATTAATATCTAATTGTATTAAACAAGTACAAAAATTCAAAATACAGCAAGGAAAAAACAATAAACATATAAAGCCATGTAGGAGCCATTAACTTATTGTTTGGGCAAGCAAGTCGTGCTCCATGAGCAAGCTGGCACGACACAACTGTACAGTTGCTTCTGGTACAGGCGTGTAGGGATTTTGCCTTTTTTTTTTTTTTGTTTAGCAGTTGGGCTGCATGAATATTCTGACATGAAACAGATCCACCTTTGTGAGAGGTCTCTGAAATGAATCCCGTCGGGTTTACTCTCACTGTCCCTCAACCAATTTTGAGACACTTTCACTGTCCCCTTATCGATTTTGACATATATGTTTGCTCTGTCATGAAGGAGAACTTTGATATTGGTGCGCCTCCACTGTCCCTTAAATCGTGTCTAAGAGAATAACTGCTAATATGCAAAAAATGATGATACGTTTCAGTAGATATGTCTGATAGACAACTTGATACACAAGGCACTGACTATCACAACGAATATTTAAATTGTTGCAATGCTTACAGATAGTTTAAATTTTTTTTTTTACAGATTAGGACACTTCAAGTGGTCTTAGCTTCACAAATATCAAGCTGCATGGCAGGCCTCACAACTGCCCAAACAAATGTGAAGTTCGTCTCAAAATCAAGACCAGTCAATCACCCTTAAATCGTGTCTAAGAGAATAACTGCTAATATAAAAAAAATGATGATACGTTTCAGTAGATATGCCTGACAGACAACTTGATACACATAGCACTGACTGTCACAGAGAATATTTAAATTGTGCAGTACTTGCAAAACGACCTGGACAAAGAGCAGCATAGTTAAAAGGCCGTGGGTTTAGGTGCCTCCTCTCCTGTAGCTTCAACTGCGACCTCCCTTTGGTTTGCACGCGGCCGGGACGGTGGAATGATGACAGGGTGGCTGGACAGGGGCTCAAGATTTGCAAAATCTTGGTGGATGAATGCTTGATGCGGCGGGAAGAAAGTTTTAATGGTTGACAGGGTTGGGTGGCCACCCCAACCATAAAATTTATACGTATTTAAGCAAAATGAATCAATGCAAGACCAATCGAAATTTAATTTTATAAAATAATATTCATTTTATAAATTATATTATTTTTTTATTAAATAAAATACATAGTATTCATTTAAATATTGCTCGCCAGTATATAACGATGTAACTGCTCACAAGTATATAACGATCTAACCCTTTTTTTTAATAACATGGTAATATATATGGTACAACGATCTAACTTCATAATTTTTTTTATAACATGATACTAAATATAAAAAAAAACAGACACGTTTTTTTTAATGTCATTACTAAAATTTACTTTTGCTCGTATACAACCATGTAATCTTATTTTATTTAATAACATGATATTATATATAGAAGTCATGGACGGTATTTTTTTTTTTTAAAATGTTGGGATTGTGTTTATTTTAATTATTAAAATTTAGCCTACAGTATAATTATTTATTTAGATATTTATTTATGTGTTCATATTTATATTTTATTTTTAGAGTTGGTATTGTATAATATAAGGTTATAAAAAAAAAATTGTTGCATTTTCAGGAAGGATGTTTCGCGGCGCCATTGTCGCCGTTGTCTTCGTAGAGCTGTCATCTTTTTGCGGCGTTACAAATGTTCTAATTCAAAAATGGATTAAAACACAACCCATAACTCCAAAATTATTCGCATGAGAAAGAAATCTAAACCATCCAGCAAGGAGAAAGTCAAAATACCAGTAAGAACAAAATCACATAAATCAAGGCAAGACCTTATGGGTTAGGAGCAAGAAGGTTAAGAGTGTTGATATCTCCTTCATGTAATCCTATGGATTACGTGATTGGAATCCAAAACTTACTCCATCCAACTAAAGGGGTCCAAGAGAAGACAAAACATACTAATTATGATCGTAGGCACGAAGCAAAATGACGTTATCCAATTCTCCCATGGGGAGGCTTCATGGCAAAAAGGGTTCGACGCCCTTAAAAGAAAACCAACTCTAGTTTCAGTTTTAACCAAGGAGCTTGACCACTACCTTCTTATAGGATTTCATTAACGTAGGACTAGTTAACAAAAAAAAACCACTCTTCTAGAAGCGTACAAAGGAGACACAAAAAGGGCCATTATCCTACCAACAACCTTAACCTAAACGTCAACTCCTCTACATAATATAAGGGAAGGCTAAACCCAAAAGTTGTTAATAATTTTTATATATTTCCGACAATGTCAATAAGTATTAAAATAAAAATTGATTTCCTTAACAAGGCCACAAAGTGGGACCTCTTTGTAACCAAGTTTGAAGTATAAGCTATTCGAGTTCGAAAACAAAGGGATTCGATACGCAGAGGGTAAAACACCAACGATACCCCAGACTCAAAAGACCCTACCATGAGTGCAAGTACAAAAATAAGAACCAACACACATATTCATCAGGAAGGTTATGTAGTGTAGTCAGGCCTAGAAGTTCTATGAGCTCCTTGTCAATGGTATAGAAGATGAAAATTTTACCTGATCTATGTGGGTTTATCAAGGAAAAGTCTAGCAAATATCAAACAGATGAATATAACAGCCACCTATTATATTATCACTAAAATCAGCTGTCATCTAACAGGAAACGAGTTCACGAGTCCAATACCATGGATTTTCCTACAACTTTTGTTTCAGTCCAGCTATTACTAGCTTGCTTGCTACCCTTAATAAAATTGTAGAGATTTCATTCAATAAAACTTACAGTGTTTCCCCCTTATTTTAATCAAATAAGAGTTTGGACTAGGAAGTAGGTATAGAAATTATCTCGACATGTAGAGGCCAAAATAGATGTCAGGTTATTCATCATCTAGAACTAGGTACAACACTCAACCATGTACAGTTCTAAAACAAAACCCAAATGCCATTTTCTAATCAAACAAAAAGTAAGGAATGCCCACAGGCTTAAACAAGTTTTAGAACACAACATCACTATTAATGTACCTTTTAGCAAAATAGGAGAGCCCTAAATAGGAAATATGTATTTATTCAACCAAATAGAGATATGAAGGCTTAACCTTCCATTTAGTAACCTTCAGTTATAACTACCATCATAGAATTCTTCTAAAAGAGAGTCATATAAGCAAACAAAACTCAATAATGTTTCCTTCCCTACGAACTAGATTGTATCACCTCAAAAATTCCAGTAACCCATTTAGACAAATATGAAATAGAGTAAGCTATAAGGGAGGAAAGAACATTCCAAGAAAAACCAGTGAAATTGGATCGAGATTTAAAGGAACAACCAGCACAATCAGGAAGTGATATAAACAACCACGAAAACATTTCTCTAGGCGCTATTCAATCGAAAAGAAAATTCATTTCAAGATACTGAAAGAAGGTAGAAAACTATTACAAGGAGTAGATTTAACATTCCTATTTTAAACACTATATCTCATGGCCACGTACGTGCAGACACCTTCTCCCAGCGGTCCCAAAATTAATTCTCCACCAAATTCAATTAACAGGGTTTTGCATGTCCTTGCAATATGCTTTTACTCTTGGGTCTAGATTCTAGAACAAGATCGGAAAGTCTTGCGTTCAACTATTCAAACAACTCATGAATTTTTTTCCTATTTAAGGCATTGTCAATTAGTTTTTTTTTTAAAATCCATTAGGACGCACTATTACATTAGTTCACCCATCAATTTGTGCGCAAAGAAAACATTGTAGAAACGAAAATCAAAGTTGATTCATGCTTACCATTGGAAGTCTCACACATTATAGCTTGCTTCAATTAACATCACTTTTATCCTCCACGCTAAGAAAAATTTCTTTGAAGCATTTTGTCAAACAGTTTGCGCGTAATCTACTCCAATGATGTGAAGCAACATTGCCCAACATTGGAAAGGATATTTGTCAAACGATGAAGTAGTTGCAAGAGCTCTTGATATTAAATACCTGCAGCCTACCTTCCGCTCAAGCCCTAATCCTCCTCAAATTGAGCTGATACTTTCTCAATAGAAAAACTTGCTCCACATTTGATAATCATAGAGGTTTTAAACTACGTGGAAGCACGGGTGATGTCCTTACCCTCCAAATGTATCGATCTCATTCAGATGAGCTGGGTTGAGTTTGGAGGTGCTGATGAGTTGGGTAGAACCTCAATGGCAGCGCATCTTGTGGACTCAGAGCTCCCTCGCCTCCTACCGATCTTGTGAATAATGCAATGCATAAATGAGCATTCAAAAGTGACCATATAAATTCAAGGAGTAATGGGATGATTTGCATATGAGAAGGATTATTAGGCATCGCCATTATTACAGCAAAGCAAACGTGCTTCATGAATATTCTGATCTGAAACAGATCCGCCTCCAAAGCTTCAACAATCATTTTCTGATTCTTCTTGAATGCCAACCCCAATTCCCTCTTTGCTGGAGTTATAACTAATTTCTCTACTTCTCTGGGTTTTGGATATGTTTCGTGAGCCAGAAGAGGCACACCACTTTTTTCAGTGTGTGCCTTCAAATCATAAGCAGATCTATCTGCAAGACCAACACATTCAATCCATCCATATGAACACTCTATTTCTACATCCCAACAATCACAAGCATAAAGAGCCATTTCATTCTGTAAATGCTTTCTAAAACAAAGGCGGTCTTTATCAATTCCCAGAGTTGTCAAAAACAAATAAGTTCTTCCAATGAAGTAACCCAACGTCTCATTGATAATAGTCCCCTTTGTAGCTGCATCACCAAGAATGGAAGCACCAAGCCCCTGCCGTCAGAGGAAACAAAACTTCCAAGTTCCATACCACGGCTCGAAACAAGATCAGGAAAACCCAAATTGCCATCGCCCAAGGATTTAGGGCCTCCAAAATCTACCCGAGGTGTCTCAACATCTCAATTGACCATCCAGCACTGTCACAAAGGTTATCACATGCAGATCTCTGTTAAATTCAATTTTAAGGATACAAAACAAATACCTACAGACCTGTTGCAGGTCTCATTAGAGAATATTTGCACTAAATTTCATAAGGTCTCTTGGTAACACTCTCACTGTCACATAGCCGATTTTGGCAGAAATATCTTGAAGGAGAATCCAGAATTTGAGGATGTATTCTATACTGAACAGACAACAACAAAGTTGGACAACCTGCTTGTTGGAGCGCTCAAATAGGCTTCTACCAACTGTAACCTGCCTGCCACCTAGCTAATCCTGTTGTTGCAGGCTGTTGCTGTGGATTCCCGAACAAGAACACACCTTGCAGTGCTCAAACACGTTTTCTCTCCTCCCAACGCCTGCAGCCCAAGAAAAATACACCCAACATCCACCCATACGCATTCAAAGAGAGTCAAGAAGATATCGTGGTGAAGAAAAATGGGACTCCACCCACTCCCGTCTCCCTCACGTAAGGACAGAAAAAAAAAAATGCGGTGGTCATTACAGCCTGCAGGTCGGGTGGTAGGGAGGAGGCCAAGGTGGCAGTGGAGGCCGATGCCCACGGGGCATTACATAGTGTGGTTGTTAAACATAAGTAATCTATGCAGCTATATGTTATGCCCTTATTTTAGCTCTAAGATGGAATGTTTACATAAAGTAACAATGTTAGATGCACTTAGTGATCTTCAGGGAGTCATTTTTCAATATGAGTTTGCCACGTTAACTATCACTAAAGATTCATATCTCAAGCATGACTTGAATAATTCTTTCCTTACCTGAACTTCACGATAGATATAACTTATTTCTAGGATTTGTGCTTTGTAAGCCGATGCCCATGGGGCATTACATTCTCCTCCCCTTAAGAAAGCATCGTCCTCGATGCAACATAACACAACGGAAAAGAAAAGGGGCACAACAAGGAATAGATAAAGAAGCATACACACCCTATGGTTTAAAATTTTAGTTAATTAAAGCACGGTCACAAAGTAGCCTTAGGAACATTTGGTAGAAATTTTAACTTTCAAGGTTCTGTGAAGATTGGCAGTTCCCTCTTATTTATTATTTCATTAGTTCCTTTCCATTAGCATTATTTTTATTTTTATTTCTTTTAAAATTCCATCATTGAATATTTTTAGTTTACTCCTTATTGTGGGTGCCCAACATGAACTGCTAACACAACACCCTATCAGGTTCACAAGACACTACAGATTCACAAGCACACAAGTATATACTTCATGATTGTATTACACCACAAAAAGGTTACTCAAATACATTATAGAATAAGAACATTTCCACATAACATAGTATTGGTCACACAACCATGACTGAAAATTATACTACTTGAACAAGGTGTACTATAATTTCCAGACATTCCCTCAATTCCACGTATGAGGATTTTCCATGACTCATAAAAAAAAACTACATGTACATAGGGTCCATAAGAATATCAATGACATATCCACCACGTCGCAACACATATCCATCTGACATGAGTAACACATACATCAAAAGGCCACTACCAAAACATCACGAAAAATCAACATATATCCTGAAACATCAACCATACACACAAATATCATATGCCTCCCTCAAACTCATATGCCTCCCTCAAACTCTTGTGCCTCCCTCAAGTATCTTATGCCTCCCTCAAGTCTCTTATGCCTCCCTCAAACTCTTATGCCTCCCTAAAGTCTCTTATGCCTCCCCGAAAATCTTATGCCTCCCTCAAGGAGGCCGGTTGACCCTATGGTCCAAGACACATAGAGTTCTAACACTCCTACCCCAAGTGACATAATAACGCGTGGTGCAACAATCTGCTAGTTATCTGTACTCCTTGGGGCATACCCCTATACAATGAAGCGGGTCCATAGGTCTAACCATTGCATGGTGCATCCCATGACCCTATTCCACACATCATGACAATAGAACCAGCACAAACATCCAATCAAAGTGCCAAGTGGCAAAGTACAAGCCTTGGGAAAGGTGGTAAAAATTCCAAATTTAAAAGAAGACCCAAAATCAAGCAAAACTAAATGGCCAAATAGCCATAGTTAGTATCAAAATCCCCATGTTAGTTCCACAAACCAAGGAAATGCCCAAAATTGTAAAGCATTGAAATCAAGAAAAGTTGCTGGTCCTTACAAAATAAAGTAAAAAGATCAATTTATGAATAAAATCAACTTATAATAATGTCACATTACGATAACTGTGTGGCCTTATCTAGCCACCAAGGGGTACTCAACGAGTTGCTAGCACTCAGAACATCAAGCCTCAGCTCATAAAATACATATCAATAATACAACTATCATCACCTCCATCTGAATCATCCCGCCACCACTTCGACAAGGCTAAACATAGTCATAGTTTGCACTTAGGTTTCATACATACAACCACATAGGGAGAGAGGAAATAATCACAGGTTGTTATCTACTAAACCGAATTTCAGCTCGAGTTATTGGCCCATGGTATACCATTCCTCACTCTCAACATACACTTCTACCGATTTCCCTTAGGGTCGGTTAGCGTAAGGTTCACAACATAACATACAACAACATCACTAACATAACGGTGGCACACACATAACTACCATAACGTCTTACATATGGTACATATATAGGGTAGATCACAATCATACATCCACGGGGTGTAATACATCACTTTACCACATTCTGCACCCAAAATGCAATCACCATACGATAGGGTTCATACACTCACCGTATGACCCAAAATCACAACATGAAGCATTACCTATTTGCACAGTCATACATACAATGAACATAGTACATCACAACATAACATCCATTGCAACATAGCAAGGTGGTACACACATTTCTTCAAAACATGGTAAAAACATCATGATACAACTCGTTTCTTTTAACATCAATCAAGTCATGCAACACATTGATACACTTACATACCACAATATGCCACAATGCTCCAACACTACATCATCCACATTATAATTCTTTTCACACATCACACACAGTAATTCACAAGTGAACTCTTCCTAGAATCCACAAGAAGGAGAGAGAATACTCCCATCCCCAACATATCAACATGATGACAAACACGCACTAAGTGACATACACATCACGTGCGTTCACACTATCACATTTACGACAATAATCACATCACGTTTAAAGCACATTACTCTTCCAATATCTACCACCATCATGCAACATCATCATCATCATGCAGTATCATCATGTAACACCAGCACCACCATGTAACATCATTATATAACACCAATCCGGTCCATAGGCTTGAGAGCATGAACCTATGATCTGATACCAAGTGTAACTACCCAAAAAATTCACACACAAACAACATAGTGAAATACAAGATAAATTTTTTTTGAACTTGCTTGACACATAACATGATGCAACATGTCGTCACCAAGGATACAACTAACACTGTGAATAACCAGATACAAGGATGACCTTCAAGGCCGCACAGAAACGTTCACACCTATCAAGGACAATTTACTTTTCTCTTTTTGACAGAACAACATTGAAGTCCAAGCACAAAACACACATACAGCTAGGGCCAACCACAATGAGATATTCTTAAGGGTTATTTATTTTAAAAAGACATCTTGCAATTCTTATCTTACGTTTTCAAGGAGGCTCAAGATATGATTCGTACAATTCATCGTACCAAGCTAAGTTTATTCTTTTTACACTGAGTAATCATATTTAAAACTTCTCTATTATGACATTTGTTTTCTTAATTCGTTTATTTAGAGAAAGGGCGAAATTAATCCCACCAGGCCATCTATGTACACTTACGCTATTAGAACTTGTTCATGCCCATATGACAACATGGGTTTGCATTCAACATACTTAAGAGAAGGAAGACGAAGCACCTTGAAAAATAACAGGTTAGAGGAAGAAGGTCGAGTTGATTTCATCTTTATGACCTCATTAGTTATTAACTCGTTTTCTATTGAAGCTTGAGGATTTATCGAAAATTATTAAATATTTTACTTAGGATTCACTGGATGATTTTACAAAAGAAAACAATTTACCTTTCAAATGGTTGAGAGACAGATTACATGGCTTCGAATCCGATTCCTCCTATTTATTAAATCTTATTATCTTATATGAACTAAGAATTTGTTTCACCTTAGGATCATTCTAAGAATTCACCGTAAAAAGGATAATGCTCGCTAGTGTAGCTAGGGATATCAAGTTATAAAAATTTTACTTCACAAGGGGTGGTTTCATTTTGATCACTCATGGACTTATTTGATTTTAAGTAGATCACCTCTACTTTTATTTGTTGAATATAAAATTATTATTTTTGTTTAGCTCCTTTAAGGGTTAACTGACCCATTTTACTTTACTTATAAAATATTGCCACTAAGTCTTAGAAATATTTAACTTAAAAATTTATTCTCAAAATCAAAGTTTTATAATACTCATATCGATGTAAAGATTGAATACCATTTCTCACAAAGGTAAGTTACTAGTTTACCTACAGAAGGACAAGACAACATCATCATGAAATTTCAGAACAACCCAAGGCAAGAGGTCTTCTAAACTCCTTTGCAAGCACTATTAAAAAATTTACCTCACATTGGACATTTTTACAAGGAACTTCATAAATTGCACTGATGAAACCTTTACAACTCTTTCCTTTAATCTACTCGCATAATCCATCTGCACAAATACTAGCTAGAATCAGTTCGCGAGAACTGAGCATGTTAAGGCTACACATTGCAACAGTAAGCTAACATTTAACAATATCAAGAAAGGAATGTTCTAATTCAAAAATGGATTAAAACACAACCCACAACTCCAAAATTATTCGCATGAGAAAGAAATCTAAACCATCCAGCAAGGAGAAAGTCAAAATACCAGTAAGAACTAAATCACATAAATCAAGGAAAGACCTTATGGGTTAGGAGCACGAAGGTTAAGAGTGTTGATATCTCCTTCATGTAATCCTATGGATTACGTGATTGGAATCCAAAACTTACTCCATCCAACTAAAGGGGTCCAAGAGAAGACAAAACATACTAATTATGATCGTCGGCGCGAAGAAAAACGACGTTATCCAATTCTCCCAGGGGGAGGCTTCATAGCAAAAAGGGTTCAATGCCCTTAAAAGGAAAAACAACTCTAGTTTCAGTTTTAACCAAGGAGCTTGACCACTACCTTCTTATAGGATTTCATAAATGTAGGACTAGTTAATAAACAAAACCACTCTTCTGGAAGCGTACAAAGGAGACACAAAAAGGGCCATTATCCTACCAACAACCTTAACCTAAACATCAACTCCTCTACATAATATAAGGGAAGGCTAAACCCAAAAGTTGTTAATAATTTTTATATATTTCCGACAATGTCAATAAGTATTAAAATAAAAATTGATTTCCTTAACAAGGCCACAAAATGGGACCTTTTAGTAACCAAGTTTGAAGTATAAGATATTCGAGTTCGAAAACAAAGGGATTCGATACACAGAGGGTAAAACACCAACGATACCCCATACTCAAAAGACCCTACCACGAGTACAAGCACAAAAATAAGAACCAACACACATATTCATCAGGAAGGTTATGCAGTGTAGTCAGGCCTAGAAGTTCTATGAGCTCCTTGTCAATGGTATAGAAGATGAAAATTTTACCCGATCCATGTGGGCTTATCAAGGAAAAGTCTAGCAAATATCAAACAAATGAATATAACAACCACCTATTATATTATCACTGAAATCAGCTGTCATCTAACAGGAAACGAGTTCACCAGTCCAATACCATGGATTCACCTACAATTTTTGTTTCAGTCCAGCTATTACTAGCTTGCTTGCGACCCTTAATAAAATTGTAGAGATTTCATTCAATAAAACTTACAATGTTTCCCCCCTTACTTTAATCAAACAAGATTTTGGACCAGGAAGTAGGTATAGAAATTCTCTCGACACGTAGAGGCCAAAAATAGATGTTAGGTTATTCATCATCTAGAACTAGGTACAACAGTCAACCATGTACAGTTCTAAAACAAAACCCAAATGCCATTTTCTAATGAAACAAAAAGTAAGGAATGCCCATAAGCTTAAACAAGTTTTAGAACACAACTTCACTATTAATGTACCTTTTAGCAAAACAGGAGAGCCCTAAACAAGAGATACATATTTATTCAACCAAATAGAGATATGAAGGCTTAACCTTCCATTTAGTAATGTTCAGTTATAACTACCATCACATAATTCTTTTAAAAGAGAATCATATAAGCAAACAAAACTCAATAATGTTTCCTTCCCTACGAACTAGATTGCATCACTCAAAATTGTAGTAACCCATTAGACAAATATGAAATAGAGTAAGCTATAAGGGAGGAAATAACATTCCAAGCAAAACCAACGAAATTGGATCGAGATTTAAATGAACAACCAACACAATCAGGCAGCGATATAAACAACCACGAAAACATTGTCTAGGCATTATTAAAATAGGAAATAAAATTCATTTCAAGATACTGAAAGAAGGTAGAAAACTATTACAAGGAGTAGATTTAACATTTATGTTTTAATTGCTATGTCTCATGGCCACGTACGTGCAGACACCTTCTCCCAGCAGTCCCAAAATATTTCTCCACAAAATTCACGTTTCTCACCCACTCGGCATCCCAAATACCACGGAAAAGAAACAATAACCATTCCGATAAACATTGGAAGTCTCACACATTATAGCTTGCTTCAATTAACATCACTTTTATCCTCCACGCTAAGCAAAATTTCTTTGAATCGTTTTGTCAAACTGTTTGCGAGTAATCTACTCCAACGACGTGAAGCAACATTGCCCAACATTGGAAAGGATATTTGTAAGACGATGAAGTAGTTGCAAGAGCTCTTGATATTAAATACCCGCAGCCTACCTGCTCCTCAAGCCCTAATCCTCCTCACATTGAGCTAATAAAATCTCAATAGAAAAACTTGCTCCACATCTGGTAATTACAGAGGTTTTTAAACTACGTGGAAGCATGCATGATGTCCTTACCCTCCAGATGTATCGATCACATTCAGATGAGTTGGGTTGAGTTTGGAGGTGCTAATTTTGTTAGGTGTCATCAGATTGTTGAGTGTAACTGCAATGGTAGCTCCATCTTGTGGACTCAGAGCTCCCTCACCTCCTCCCGATCTTGTGAACAATGCAGTGCATAAATGAGCATTCAACAGTGACCGTATAAATGCAAGGAGTAATGGGATGATCAGGAAAACCCAAATCGCCACCGCCCAAGGATTTAGGGCCTCCAAAATCCATCCAAGGCGTCGTAACAGTTCGGTTGACCATCCAGCACTGTCACAAAGGTTATCACATGTAGATCTCTGTTAAATTTGATTTTAAGGATACAAAACAAATACCTACAGACCTATTGCAGGTCTCATTACAGAATCTTTGCACTAAATTTCATCAGGTCTCCTGGTAACACTCTCACTGTCACATAGTCGATTTTGGCAGAAATATCTTGAAGGAGAATCTTGAATTTGAGGATGCAGTCGAAGATGAATAGATAACAACGAAGTTGAACCACCTGCTTGTTGGAGCGCTCAAAAAGGCTTCTACTACAGCTGTAAGATCTTACAACAACTGATCACGACTATGGTCACGTGCAACCAGAACATCATGATCAACACCAACGGTTCCTTGGGCTCGCCCTGCAGCAGCTGTTGCACTTAACTCTCTCTGGAGGCCACTTATTTTATGAGATAAGTTTACTTCTCTAGCCTGTAGCTGGTGCATATAGCCAAACACTTCCTCACGGCACTCTCCTAGGAAAAGTTTAGTTCTATGCTCCACTGAAACTGCTTGTACAACATGATTTTGAGAACGCACACCCACCCTCACAACATCAGGGTGACAGACATTCATTTCACCATTAATGAATCCACTATCCAGAACACGCTGTAGCAATTCATCTGTTTCAGGATTTGATGGAGTGTAAAACAAGCATTCGTGGTTAAACAGACATGACAGGTAGACCACGTGAACAGCAGGTGTAAGTCAACATTTTAATGAATGAGCATGTGCAGACACCAAAGTCTCTTGCGTGAGCAGGTCAAAAAGAAAACAAAATATTTGCAAATAAGGGAAAACAGTGGGTGCGGCCACCAAAAAGGATTCCATCACATCATACTTTAATAGCTCCACCCTCCACGCCAAGAAGGAGATGAAGCTGACCATGACAACTACAAGTCTATGAGATTTCTAGAAGGATCACACATATACAACAGAGGTTATAGACAAATCAAGGTCTTGTAGCTATGGTTCACTTTCATATTTTAGAGCATGCTTGTACATAAGAAAGAGATATACATTTCATAAGGAATCATTCACAAATCAAAGCAATGGGGAAAAATTTGGTCTACAGTTCATCTTAGGGGTATTGTACAATAATTCAATTGCAACTTCTACTAACTGAAAGCAAGTGCTCAAGAATCTGCAATGAGGGACAACTAACAAACTCCATGTTTTGAAAGGAATATCAACTGGAAAGAAAAAATGTTCAAACTCTAAGTAGGTGTCTAATGTTTAAAAGTTGTACCACAAAGGATGATACTATACTCATATGCGTAAAAGAACAAAGAGCTTTATCAAGCACAAGTTTGCGACCAGGACTAGGGTACACGCAGAACGGGGTGTTACACGTTTACTCTAGTTCTTGCTTCGGTGACATTGTCGCTAAGCATTGAATGCTTGTGTGTGCTCTCATGGTTCATTATTTACCTTCAACCTTATTGCAGAGAAGAATTAGCATCTCTCCTCTTCGTCTTGCCTTCTCATGTTGTGGTCGATGCTTCTACATGTGGGCCACTATACTGTCCTCTACGATTATCATATTAAAGGTAAATCATGTTCTCCAATCCTAAGAGGTAGCTTGATTGATGATTTGGTGTTGTAACTCTTATAGAATATCAATTTTTGTAAGGACGTTAGAGCATGCCCTTTTAAAAGAAATATCTATATAATAATAATTATCATGAATTGTTGATCATTGGCTATAATTATTTTTTATCAAGATTAACTGTCAACCATTATTATTATGATTAATAATTATTTTAAGCTGTAAAATAATAATATTACTAAAAATGATATTATTATTTTAATTGTCGATTGACAATTAATTATTATTATTATTTTATTACCGATTGTTATTAATGTTATTATTAATTATCGTTAAGATATTATATTGTATTTTGATCGTACACATAGACCGAGCCTTGATTCACGTAAAGGAAGAGGTTACCCTGTTGTGGCACTGTGGTTGGTTGTTGTCTAGTGTTTGCTTCAAAACTTCAACCACCATCCCCCCCTGGCTCCACGTATACTTTAAACTTAATGTCAATTTATTGGTAAATTTTGTAGAGATATCTTCCACCAATCTGCCATTCTTTGTTTTGGCATGGGGAAGAAGCTTATCCTTGGTGGCTGGTGGGAGTGTTTGAGCTCCTACCAATTTTGTTTAATGCATTTATTGGTGAATTCTCACTGTAAACCTTCCTCCTTTGGCTGCTTGATTTTGTGTAGCTGGTTCATACTTTCTCTACCTTTTTTTCTTGTTATTTTTCTCTTACCAATGTTGTTGGTCATGTGGTTTTGGTGGTCTGGAAGTAAAGGATTGAAATTTGTTAGGATTTTTGCTAGAATCTTTTCCCTCCTTATCGGAGCTTCTTTTCCATGCATACATTCCTCCAATGGATCCTGCATCTGAAACGTGGAAAAATATCTCTCCTTATGTTGGGGTGGACATCCATACCTGTTTCGAAGATCTTATATATCACCGACTGCGTGCATGCTGAAAAGGGTGAACTGAATATATTAGACCCATGTTGGTTGTTGATGGTGATGCGAGGCTGTGTATAAGATCCTTTTATACATATACAGTTTTTCTCTGATTGTTGGCTACATGGGTTTCTTTGGGAGGAGGAATTTCTTAGTTTTTGGGAGTGAATGTTAGGTTATGGAGCCTGTTTTAATGTGTGAAAGTATTGAAGACTGTACACTAAGAGTACTGTACACTTTTCATGTATCCTCGTCGAGGTTCGGGGACGCAGCCCCTGAAAAAAAAAAAATTTAGGCGCAAATTTTTTGGCCTCGAAAAATTGCACCCGAAATATCGGGAAACGTGCTTTTCTCATATGGGTGAGTTTTTTGACCCATAGGTTTATGGGACGGGTTTTTCCCATGGTTTTGATACCCACGGTTTTGTAAAACTGCTTAAGCAGTTGTCTATTTATATGGTCTTATGCATATGATAGATGGACAAGAAAATGTATTGCAGATGTGTTTTGAATTCGGGTGTGAATTCTGTAGAGTTTGTTGAGGATAGCTCCAAATGGATCTAGGTATTGTATTGAGAGAGCGGTGGCTTGTAATAAAATATGAGCAAGTAATTCTTGGTGGACGTAGCCCAAATTTGGTGAACCACATTAAATACTGTCTCTTTGTGTTGTGTTATTTTATTCTGCAATTTTATTTGAGATCTGTAATAATTTCTGCATATTAGTTTCTACTATTGCGATTCTGTGAGGGATTATTCCGCATATTTTATCCCTTATTCCCTAACAATTGGTATCAGAGCCTGGTTTGGTTTGCTGAAGTGTTGAATCACAGGGAAAGTTTTTAGTTTGAGTGGGAGATATGGTAGATGAAGGAAGATCTAGGGTTGTTAAATTCAACGGGAAAAATTTCAGTCTTTGGAAGATGCATATGTTAGATTACCTTTATCAGAAGGATCTTTATACTCCGCTATCTGAGAAGGTGAACAAACCCTTGAGTATGACAGATGTGGAATGGGATTTGCTGGATAGGAAGGCACTTGGGACAATCTGGCTGTGTCTTACATCTTCGGTATTATTTAATATTTCAAAGGAAAAGACTACAAAAGATCTAATGGATGCATTAGGGAAGTTGTATGAAAAACCCTTTGCCTCTAACAAGATATTTTTAATGAAAAAGTTGTTTAATATGAAGATGTCTGAGAATAGTTCAGTAGTAGATCATTTAAATGATTTCAATACGGTTGTGAATATGCTAGCTTCGGTTACAATAGAATTTTATGAAGAAGGTAGGGCTTTATTAATTTTGTGCTCTTTACCTGAGAGTTGGAATAGCTTGGTAATGGCGCTAAGTAACTCGGTTCCAGCTAACTCGAAGTTGAATTTTGAGGATGTTGTAGGGGTGATTCTAAGCGAGGAAATGTGAAGAAAAAGCTCTGGGGAATCTTCTACTTTAGGGAATGCTTTGACAGTGGAAACTAGAGGGAGACAGAAGAATAGAGGAAACTGTGGAAAATCAAAAGATCGGGAAAGGTAAAAATCCAAGAACAAGATTGTATGTTGGAATTGTGGAAAGCCTGGGCATGCAAAGAAGGACTGTTGGGAGCTTTGGGATAAGAAGAAACAACATGAAGAAAACAAGGAGGCAAATGTGGCATCGGGTAATGTATGTTAGGATGCTTTGATTCTTTCTTTGCATAATATTACTGAATCTTGGGTTTTAGATTCAGGGGCTTCTTTTCATGCTACTCCACATAGGCATTATTTTGTTGATTATGTTCAAGGGGATTTTGGGCATGTTTTTCTTAGTGATGATGAGCCTTGCAGTATAGTTGGAAAAGGTTTTGTTCAGGTTAAGATGCAGAATGGTAATACATGGCTATTGAAGGATGTCAGACATGTGCCTACATTAAGGAGAAATTTGATATCGACGGGGCAATTGGGAAGTGATGGTTGTACTGTGATATTTATAGCTAACTCTTGGAAGGTTAGTAAGGGTGCTCTTGTGGTGGCAAGAGGTAAGAAGGTTGGAACCTTGTATTTAACCACTGATAGTACTAATGATTGTAATATTGTGGATTCAGATGCAGATACAACATTATGGCACTATAGGCTCGGTCATATGAGCCATAAGGGCATGGACATCATAAAGAATAATTTGCCTGGATATACAGAAACAGGTTTGGAGTTCTGTGAGGATTGCATATATGGGAAACATAAGCGAGTAAGGTTTCTCAAGGTTGGACCTACAAAGAAAGAGAGTAAGTTAGAGCTGGTGCATTCTGATGTGTGGGGGCCAGCTTAGGTATCATTTCTTGGGGGTTCAAGTTATTCTGTTACTTTTATTGATGATGTAACAAGGAAAGTTTGGGTTTATTGTATTAGAAACAAATCTGATGTATTTGACACTTTTGTTAAATGGAAAGCCTTGGTAGAGAATGAAACAGGTCTTAAGCTAAAATGTCTCAGGTCAAATAATGGAGACGAGTATTGCAACAATGAATTTAATGATTACTGTTCTAAGAATGGAATCAGCAGGAAAAATACAGTTCTAGGAACTCCGTAGCAGAATGGGGTATCAGAAAGGATGAACAAAACAATAATGGAACATGCTAGGAGCATGATGTTACATGCAGGACTACCTCTTTCTTTTTGGGTAGAAGCGGTGAGCACAACGGTGTACTTGATAAACAGAGGACCCTCAAGTGCCTTGGATGGAGGCATACCTGAGGAGGCTTGGTATGGTAAGAAAGTTGATTATTCATTTCTTAGAGTCTTTGGATGTGAGGTGTTTGTTCATATAGACAAAGATGATAGGACCAAGCTAGAGGCTAAATCAGAAAAATGTACTTTCATCGATTATGGTGGTGATGACTTTGGATATAAATGTTGGAGTATTAAGGACAAGAAAATCATTCGATCTAGGGATGTGGTCTTTAATGAGAAATTCATGTATAAGCAGCAGTTGCAGGAAAATAGGGAAGAATCCAAGAAAGAATATGCAGTGGTAGAGGATCTTCTAGATGGGAAAGTGACACATGAATCAATTCAGGAACCCCCTCAATAGGAACCCCAAACTCCTATATTGAGGAGGTCTTCTAGGGTAAGAAGAGAACCTGAACATTTTTCTCCTTCTATTTATTATTTATTACTCACTGATACTGGAGAGCTAGAGAGCTTTGATGAAGCAATGTAGGTAGATGCTAGGAAGAAGTGGGAGCAAGCCATGGATGAGGAGCATCAGGCTCTCATGGAGAACCAGACATGGGATTTGGTGAAGCTACCCGAAGGCAAAAGAGAATTACAAAACAAGTGGGTGTTCAAAGTCAAAGATGAAGAAGGAGGAAAGAAAATATATAAGGCCCGGTTGGTGGTCAAAGGGTTTACACAGAAACAAGGTATAGATTTTGATGAGATTTTTTCTCCTGTAGTAAAAATGACTTCTATTAGAACTATTCTATGAATAGTTGCAGTAGAAGACTTACACTTAGAACAGCTTGATGTAAAGACTGCATTTCTCCATGGTGATTTGGAGGAGGAACTATATATGCAGCAACCAGAGGGCTATGAGGTCAAATGTAAAGAGGAGATTGTTTGCAAACTGAAGAAAAGCTTGTATGGCCTGAAACAAGCTCCACGTCAATGGTATAAGAAGTTTGATAGCTTTATGATGGAGCAAGGTTATATCAGATGCCATTATGACCATTGTGTGTATAAAAAGAAATTTGAGGATGGAAGTTATATTATCCTGTGTTTGTATGTTGATGACATGCTGGTTGCAGGTAAAAACATGTAGGAAATAAAAGTACTCAAGAAGCAACTAAGTGAATCCTTTGCTATGAAGGATTTGGGTGCAGCCAAACAAATCCTTGGTATGAGGATATCTCGGGATAGGAAGGAACAGAAGCTGAATTTATCTCAGGAAGAGTACATTAAGAAGGTATTGGAGAGGTTTAATATGCAGGATGTTAAACCGGTTGGGATTCCTTTGGCAGGTCACTTCAAGTTATCAAAGGAGCAATGTCCCAAGACAGAGCAGGAAAGAAACCATATGTCAAAGGTACCTTACTCATCAGCAGTTAGTAGTTTGATGTATGCTATGGTGTGCACTAAGCCTGATATTTCCCATGCAGTGGGAGCTGTGAGTAGATTTATGAGTGATCCAGGTAAATAGCATTAGCAAGTAGTAAAGTGGATCCTTCGGTATTTGAGAGGGACCATGGGGATAGTTTTGTGCTACAGTGGATCAGACACCATTTTACGTGGTTATGTATATTCAGACATGGCTGGAGATGTAGACAGCAGGAGGAGCACAACAGGGTATATTTACACTGTAGGTGGGACAGCAGTGAGTTGGAATTCATGACTACAGAAGCTGGTGGCTTTGTCAACCACAGAGGTTGAGTATGTTGCTACCACAAAGGCAAGAAAAGAGATGATTTGGCTACAACAATTTCTTGAGGATTTGGGGCATAAGCAGGAGGAATGTAAGCTATATAGTGATATTTAGAGTGCTATACACCTAGCTAAGAACTCTTCTTTCCACTCTAGGATGAAGCATATACAGTTGAGATATCACTTCATCAAGACAACTTTTGAGGAAGATAAGTTGAAGTTGGAGAAGATTCATACCAGTCAGAATCCTGCAGACATGATGACCAAGGTGGTCACAAGGGATAAACTAAAGCTATGTTCAACTTTGGTTGGCCTTCAAAGATGACAGTGAAGGGTTAAGAAGTTTGCTCAGTGGAAATCAATCTCCAAGTGGGAGATTGTTATGATTGTGGAGCCTATTTGCATGTTAGAATGTGGTACACCTTCTATGTGTTACACTTGGGTATTTTTACGGTGGTCCCACTCACTGGTGAGCGGGTCAGGGGGGTTCAGGGGCAAAGCCCCCGAAGCAAATTTTCATGGGTGGTTTATTAACCCATGGGTAATGGGTAACCGTTATGGGCTATTTTTGGACCCATAGTTTTTTTTTTGGTTTTTGCCCATCGTTTTTGATACCCACGGTTTTGTATCAAACTTCTTAAGAAATTGTCTATTTATATGGTCTTATGCATATGATAGAAACACAAGCAAATGTATTGCAGATGTGTTTTGAATTCAGGTGTGCATTCTATAGAGTTTGTTGAGCATAGCTCCAAACGGATCTGGGTATTGTATTGAGAGAGTGGAGGCTTGTAATAAAATTTGAGCAAGTGATTCTTGGTGGACGTAGCCAAAATTGGGTGAACCACGTTAAATCTTGTCTCTTTGTGTTGTGTTATTTATTCTACACTTTGAGATCTGTAATATTTTCTGTATATTAGTTTCTACTGTTGCGATTCTATAAGGGATTATTCCGCATATTTTATCTCTTATTTCCTAACAGGTCATCCCTTTCTTTTTGGGACCAATAAATGGTTGGGAGAGGCATATGTTGAATGTTTTTGATATATTCTACATAGTAAAAATCATAATAATCATCCGAGCTAAGTATTCCGTAACATGATACACTTTGAAATCCTTGATTTGTTGCAAAGAAAACCTCTTATAGTACCTTTTTCTCACTTCATACTCATCTGCACAATCTTCCTAGTAATCCTTGATTGTGGGAACATGATAGTCAGACATTCTCAAATGCTTGGAAATGAAACCTTTAATGTCAAATGAGTATCTTCTTTGATAGGTGTGAAACTTGAACTCAGTGATTGTTCTCTCCACATTCTGTGCATCCAAGGAAAATCTACATGTATAGTTTCCTAATGAGATAGGGAACTAGATTCCTTTGATCTTCTTATCTCTGTAAGTTCTGTACAACATGTCAAACTATCTGTAAACCTCCACTAGCATCAATTTTTCATTGCAATACATGGGCAATTTATTGGGTACACCTTCAAAACCAGCTAATATGATATATGAGAACTTTCTAAACTGGATGAAGAGGCTGGCATAGGTGGAAATTAATTACTTTTCCTTTGCAGATACCCTCTCAATTGTATTCCCTTCCTATAGTCTAACTATGAACATTTTGAAGGCATCATTGAATGTCTTATGATGAGTCTTACTATTTTCATAAGTTAGTTGAGGGTAAAACTCATAAACTGGTGCATTCTTCTTATCATCTTGTGGTGAAGATCCTACCCATACCTTGTAGGATTTAATGGTGTACATGAGGTAGCGTGTCATATAAAAGGTTTTTCTTTTCTATACATTCACCAACTGTTCACTCAAGTTCTCACAAATGTTCTCTCCCCAATTCAAACTTTTTTTTCCCTCACATATAATGTTAATATATACACACATCCAATACTAAAATTCATTGGTAGAGGACATTCCCATCAATCTAGGGACTTAGGTAATCATATCTAATAATTATTCTTTGAATTCTTACCTGTATAGGACCTTGGGAAATTATGAAGCTCCTCTCTTTTGAGCCTTGAGCCAAGATTTGGCTATCATTGTTCTACACCTATCCTTGGTCTTGATCAAAAATATTTTGAGCTTAAGCCTTAAGTCAAGGTATTGGAGTCCTCAAAGGTAGGGATTCCCAGGGCTGAATTTATATAACTAGCATCAAGTTTGGCAATTATTTAGCCTTGAGGATCCTTGACTTATTTAGTTTCTAGGTAAAAACATGAAGCACATGAATGGATAGTGTTAGTGCATTAAACAGAGAGGGGAAATCCGATAGCATAAGAAATCCCACTATTTTTGGTACATTGGACAATGATGGTGGGGGTGACTTCAGAAATTCAGGCTTAGAAATCTTCCAAATTCAGGTGCCTAACATCACTATCCTCATTATTGGGCATATAGGTTTCCAAGGAATAAATATGCCAATACCCCCATATTGGAACTTCATTGTGAAGGTTTGGAAGAAATATTGAGGAAAATGAAGGCTCGACAATGTTTTTCAGGAGATATTTGGAGGAGAAGGAAAAAAACACAAACCACTACCAAATCAAATCAATAAGGCATAAAATGACTCACCTTTAGCATGAAAAGAATAGTGCCTCAACAATGTTCCCAACGTAATTTGAATTTTTTAAATTGGGTAAAAAATGAGAAAGTTATGACCAAAAATGTCTTTTACGGTAAGAGAATGGAAAACATAGTGCACAAGGAGAATTATCAATTTTGGAATGATGAGAAATGACTAAAATTACCCTTTTATAGTAAAACAATTTGAAAATAGGGTTAATGTGAGAAACATAGTGGAATGTGGGAGTTGGTGAAGTTGTGGGAACTCCTTTTGTCACTTTCCCCAATATTACGGATATGACAGGGATGCAAAGAATTGGAGGCCCACAAGAACAAGTACCTTGTGTTCCAAAATTTTATGAAAACCACGCAATACAAGAAAATTTGGTGAGTTACTAAAAATACGGGCTTTCAGAGAAGGAAAGGTTGCGAGGAATGAGTTTCATCAAAATTACAAATATCTGCACTAAGGATCATAAGACTTGCGTGGAAAAGGGGAGTGCAGAGAAAAATAAGCACCAAATAACAAGTTCTTTATGTTCCAAAAATTTTCACATTGTCTGCAACACAAAGGATTCTAATAGATTGCAGGTAACAAGACACTATGGGGAAAAAAGTTTCGGCGGGAACAAGTTCCACGAGGAGTAAAAAAATCTGCACAATACTGAGACCAAATAGACTATGGGTTAAATAGAGATGCAGGGAGCTGGAGGCATGGAGGAACTTGTTCCTCCTGTTCTGTTAGAACCCGCAATGGCCACACAACACTGAAAAGACTCAAATTAAACTAAAATTAAACCAACTGCCATACTTTTTTCAATCCTTAGACTTCACATAAGCAAACAAATTAGGGAAAAGGGGTCACTTAACCAAAAATTTAGTTATTTTTTCAAAATTTACACATTTTTGGGTGGGTGACAACATATGTAATGATATATAACAAACCAAAAAAAATCCTATGTAGTGGTAGTAGTAAGAATATTGATTTCCAACCTAGGGAAAGAACATGTTTACACCCTAATTAAATTAATAATTATATGAATGTACTAAAATATGATGTAAGGTTTGTTGCATGGGGTTATTCTAATTAATTAACTTCCAACATTAATTATGGAATCTTGTAAAAATACATTAATACTTGTAACTATTGATAATAATTATCTATAAGATCAAAAACATAAGATGGTAGATGTATTTAGCTATATAGAGTAAAACATGAGATATCTAGGTGTACAAACTAGATAACTGGGAGTAACCAACTAGAAGTTTCTTCAATATTGATATTTTAGCTAGAAAATTTTGTAACCTTGTTAAGTTTTAATAATAAATGCAATGGTGAATTCTTGAGTTATAGGACCGTGTATTTAACCCCATTTCTCGGCTATGGAAATAATGCAATTTTAGGCATCATAAAATGTAGGGTAATTCTTAGAAAAGTTATACAAAATGAGATATAATATTTCAATGCTCAGTTAGAGTTGAAACTCTTAAAGTGAAAGATAAAGAAACTCTAACCTATGTAATAAGAATTTTTTTTTATCCTTACTAATCTAAGTTATAATAATAAAACTTTTTCCTTGTTGTGTGATGTAAAATGTAATTAAGTTTTATTCAATGTTTGGCTTTTAGAAATTTGGAAGGCCTTAGTAGGTAGGGGAAATTGAATAATAAATCATTAAATCTGAATCATCCATTTGTCACCTATCATATATTATTTTTTGTCAAACTTAATCAAGAGAATCTTAAATGAATCATTTATCCTTTCCTGTTATTCCTAAATCCTCACTAAAAGATAAGTTATTGACTATCAAGATCTTGAAGTTGGAATGTATATAACTCTCTTTCCCTAACTTTTTCCAAGGAACATTGTAAATTTCCCCTTGAGATCAATAAACATTGAACCATGCTTAGGGAGGTTATATCTCAAAAATGAAATGAAACTCCAACTTATTTAGAGCTCACACTCGTCTTGCTGATGTAATGAAGCTTCAAAACAAGTTTCATTAGCATGAGTTTGGATGTAATATTTTTGGTTGAATGCCTCCTTGGTTATATAACTAATTAAACAATTAATTTCCATATTAGAGGTAATCTTAAGATAGTTACTCAATAGTATAAAAGAAAAGAAATCTAGCTCTATAATGAGAATTATGTGAGTCATAACTTGAACCTTCTAAAATGTAAGTTGAGAATGGAAAGATGTTTTGATAAATGAGTAACCTTAAAAAAAATCACCATGGGATTTCCAAATTTTCATGTATGTTCTGTTGTTGGGCCAGGATGTTGTGTCTTATTCATGAAGGGTGTCATATGCTCCCTCGTGCCTAGGTAGTCAATGTTTTTCCCAATCTTTAATGAGTTGTTGTGGCCCATTTTAATCTTTTGAGGTGTTATTTAAACTCAAAAAAAAATACCTGACATTTCCCATGTCATTCATCTGTGTGGTTT
Source organism: Taxus chinensis (assembly GCA_019776745.2). Lineage (NCBI taxonomy): Eukaryota > Viridiplantae > Streptophyta > Pinopsida > Cupressales > Taxaceae > Taxus > Taxus chinensis. Next base: position 413,066,460 of record CM034155.1, on the reverse strand, counting down.
TAAGGGTGTTACACTTGGTATCAGAGCGGAGGTTCATGCTCTCAAACCTCTGGGACATATTGGAATTGTGATGGTGTTACATTATGGTGGTGGAAATTGGAAGAGAAATGTGATATAAGTGTAATGTGAACTATGTCGTAATTAAGATATTGTGAGTGCACATGTTGTGTATGTCACTTAGTGCATAACTGTTAACATGTTGATGTGTTGGAGATGAGAGTATTCTCTCTCCTTTTCAGGAATTCAATGAGAATTCGAGTGTGAAATACTATCTTGTTGTGTGAGTGAAAGGAATTTGATTGTTGATTTTGGAGTTTTGGATCCTTTTAGCATTTAAGATGTGTGGGTTTGTTGATGTTTTGTACAACAAGGTTTGTTTGTAGTGAACTGGATTTCATAATGATGTCGTTATAATTTGTGTAGAAATGTGTGTATCCCCATGCTATATGGAAGTTGACTGTATGTTGTAATTGTGATCATCATAACTATTATTCATTTAATATGTAATGATCCATGTCGTGATTTAGGGACATGAGGTGAGTATATGATCCCTATCGTATAGTGATTGCACTTTGGGTGCAGCATGTGGTGATGTTGTGTGTTGTAAACCATGAAAGTAATGTATGTGATATACCTTGTATTGGTACCATGTTTAATAATCTATGGTTAATGTGCATGAACCACCATTGCGTTAGTGATGTAGTTACATGTTATGTTGTGAACCATACGCTAACTAACCCTGAGGGGAAATTAGTAAAAGTGTATGTTTGGAGTGAGGGAATGTGTACCATGGGCCAATAACTTGAGCTAACCATAGGCTCATTAGATGACAACCTCTACTCCTCTTTTTCTCTCTCCTTGTGCTTGTTATATGGATTCAACCTAAGTGAAGCTATGACTATGCTTAGCCTTGTCAAAGTGTTGGCGGGATGATTCAGATAGAGATGATGAAAGTTAATATTGTATTATTGATATGTTATTTTATGAGCTGAGGCTCAATGTTTCAAGTGCCAGCAACTCATTGAGTACCCCCTTGGTGGCCAGATAAGGCCACATAGTCATCGCAATGTGCTATTTTTATACATGTATTTTATTTGTAAATTGAACTTTTTATTTTATTTCTAAAAGGACCAGTAGTTTTCTTCATTGCCATGATTTATATTTTGGGCATTTCCTTGTTTTATGGTACTAACATGTGGATTTTTGCACTAACTATGGCTATTTGGCCATTTTTTTTCTTGGATTTGGATTTTCTTTAAATTTAAATTTTTTATAGCCTAGCCCAAGGCTTGCACTTCTCCACTTGGCATTTAAATCGAATTGCTATGTTGGTTCTATTTTCATGATGTGTGGAATAGGGTGATACACCATCGAATGGTGGGACCTATGGACCCCCTTCCTTGTATGGGGTAGGCCCCAAGGAGTTACAGATAACTAGTGGGTTTCTAAACCACGAGTTATTATCTCACTTGGGTTTGGGGTGTCTGGACTCTATGTGCCTATGGCTATAGAGAAACTGGCCTCTTTTGGGTGTGAAAAGGATAATTTATTTATTTATTACTTCTTGAATGAGGCATAATATACTTGAGGGAGGCATAAGAGTTTTGTGTGTGTGATCGATTCTTCAGGAGATATCTTGAGTTGTTGTGATGATTTGGGAGTGGTGCTCTAATGTATGTGTTAAACATGTTAGTTAGATATGTTGTGTGATGTTATGGATAAGGTTTTTATACCCTTTTTGACTTTATGTATCTGTAGCTATTGTTCTCAGTTATGTGAAATCTTCATCAGTGGCATTGTGGGAATTTTTGTTTATTTTAGTACACTTTTATGGGAGTATTATATGTCTGTCATAGATGTGTGACAAGCAATATGATATGTGGATCATGTATGTTCCTTCCCTGATTTGGTTAAGCTCTTATGGTGTAGTACCATCATAAAAGTATGTAAAATTATGTTTATTAATCATTAGTGTTGTGTATGACCCTGGTAGGGTGTTGTGATAGCAGTTCATGTTGGGCACCCACAAGAATGAATAAACTAGAATTCTACAACAATAAAATTTAAAAGAACTTGAATTAGGAATAATGTAAATGGAAAGAGACTAAATAAATAATGAATAAGATGGAACTTCCAATCTTCACAGAACTTTGAAAGTAAAAAATTCTTCCATAAATGTTTCTAAGGCTACCCCGTGGCTGTGCTTTGATAACTAAAATTTTAACCATAGGGTGTAGTATCATCTTTATTTTTTATTAGTTTCTTACCACATTTTCTTTCTTCAGTGTTATGTCACATTGAGGATGATGCTTTCTTAAGGAGAGGATAATGTAATGTGTTGTTTGACGTTCACTCCATTTATTGCTTCAGTGACCCTATCACTAAGCGTTGAATGTTTGTGTGCTCTTGTGGTTCATTAGTTTCCTTCGACCTAGTTACAGAGAATAATTAGCATCCCTCCTCTCCATATTTCCTTCTCGTGTCGTGGTTGATGCTTCTAGTTGTGGGTCTCCATAGTGTCCTTTACGATTATCCTATTAAAGGTAAATCGTGTTCTTGAATCCAAAAAGGTGGCTTGATTGACGATTTGGTATTGTGACTCTTTTAGTATATCCATTCTTATAAGGATGTTCGGGCATGCCCTTTTAAAAAATAGCTATACAATAATTATTATTATGAATTATTGATCATTGGTTATAATTATTATTTATTGATCTTTATTGTCGACCATTATTATTATGATTAATAATTATTTTAAGCTGCAAAATAATAATAACAATAACAACAACAACAATAAAAATAATACGGATATTATTATTTTAATTGTCGATCGACAATTATTTTTTACTATTATTTTATTTTAGATTGATATCAACATTGTTATTTATGATCATTAAGCTATTTTATCACTCCGATAGACCGAGCCTCGATTCACGTAAAGGAAGATGATACCTTGTTGTGGCATCATGGTTGGTCGTTGTCCAATTTTTGCTTCTAAACTTAAACTACCAAATTCCCGCCGCGCCCCCCCACTTGGCTCCACGCATACTTTAAAATTAATGAAAATTTATTGGTAAATTTTGTACCGATATCTACCACCAATCTGTCATTCTTTGTTTTGGCACTGGAAAGAAGCTTATCCTTGTTGGCTGGTGCGAGTGGTTGAGATCCTTCCAGTTTTTTTTAATGCATTTACTGGTGACTCCTCACCATATACCTTCCTCCCTTGGTCCTTGGTTTTTGTCTAGCTAGTTCATTCTTTGTGTGCCTTTTTTTCTTGTTGTTTTTCTCTTTCCAATATTGCTCACCACGTGGTTTTGAAGGTCTGTAAGTAATGGATTGGAACTTTTCTAGGATTTTTTGTTAGAATATTCTCCCTCCTGGTCATACCTTCTCTTCTCATACATACATTCATCCCAATGGCACCTGCATAGGAAACATGGCACAAAATATCTTCTCCTCAAGCTGGGGCGGATGTCCACACCTATCATCAAAACTCCTATTTAGCACTAGTTGTGTGCATGCTAGAAAGGGCAAACTAAAAAATTAGACACCTGTTTGTTGGTTATGGTGATGCGGAGGTTGTGCATAATATCCTGTTATGCATATCCTGTTCTACTCTGGTATTGTTCATTGCATGTGGTTTTCTCTAGGAGGAGGAATTTCTTAGTTTTGTGGAGTGAAGGGGGAAAAATTTGGTGGACTGCATATACTGCCTTGAGGAGAACACTTGCCCCAAATCCTGGTAATCCCATGAGACCTCATCTCTTTAAATATTTTTTCAAATAGTTTATGTGCCTCGTGTGTACACTTCAACATTTTTCTTATGTGGCCCATGAGGCACCTGCATGACTACAACTGATAAAAAAAGATCTGAAATTTCCATTTGTGGTTCGATGGATGTTCATATTCTTCCTATATCAACCCATTTTTTACAGCAAGTTATGGGAGGATGTTTGCAAGGATGTGGAGTTTTGATTTCCTCCTATCCATCACATTTATTTAAAGTTCCTGTCATGTTTTCTATAAACATGTATTTTGTGTATACACCTTGCAATCATATCATGTCTTTGAGACCATTGTTTCTTCTGGAAATATGACTTGCCGATTTTTGAAACACCATGCTCATGGTAGTGCATACCTGTTGCCTACTGCTGAAACATGGACATGAGATGAGTTTGGACACCTAGTAAGCTTATGGATCGTTGAGTTTGGCCGGAGTTGTTGTTGCCAGACCCTATTCAGACTATGCTTGAGCTTGTGGGAAATTAAATCAAGCACTGATAGGCCCTTTACCCTTTAGTCTTGCGTTGTTATTGAAATGTTTCATTAAATGACCACGCTCTTCATGAAAATATCTTGTTTGATAGTTTTATGGTGTGGTTGTTATTTCCCTTACTCCTTTGCATTTTCTAAAAGGATATTAGTTTCTTATATTAGAAACGATTGTGTTGATTGAAGTTTGTTTTATTGTTTCTGGGTTGTAATAAATACCAGTTGGGTTGAATTTGTTCAAAAAGTTAAAAAAGGGGTCCTTATAATGGAATTCATTAGTTTCATTTTTATGGTCTTAGGATTTGGTTGTGTTATCAGATATTGTTGGTAGACTCGATTCTATAGTGCTTTTTTTCAGAATCTTTTTTTAGTTTGTAATCCTTCGTTTTGGCTTATGTTGGGTATCTGATCTTTTAAGCTTTTGTTTTTTTGTGAGATCTTGTTTGACCCATATTGGGTATTCACAAAATATTATTTAGCACTGTAAGTGCATAGTGTATAGGTAAGTGATGGTGTTTCTGCATATATCATTTTTAGTTTGTTTCGTGTTCTATTTACCCTTCTCGTGTTGGCTTCATCTTTTTTTTAACTTGATTTATTTTTGAATGGATCCAAGTGGGTATTAATATCTAATAGGGTTATTTATTTTGTTATTTGTTCCCTCAAATAATTGTTAGTCTTCAAGCATCATGCGTGACCATCTTGATTCAGTAGTAGTCCTTGTTCACCTTTCAGGGATTCTTGTGATTTGAATCATATTTGTTTCCTCGGTGATTTTTGTATGTTCTGAGGAATGTATTTGATCCTATGTAATATCTTCTCGAGACTATACTCAGATATTTGAGATAGCTTAAATTTTTGGAGTATAGAATGTTGTTCAAATCCTATTTGTTTTGTTTCAAATATGTTTGTAGATGCGAGATCTTCATGATCATTGTTTCAGAAGTTTTCAATTCTTGAAAATTAGATCTTGTTCTTATGCATAAGATAGTACTATACATTTTACTCTTTGAACGGTTTAATGTCATTCACCTATAGCTTAGATTTGGGAGTATTTGGGAATTCAGATGGTATTTTTTTATTGTGATGCATGTTGTGTTACGACCTTCTTGCTATTATATTTGTTCAATGGTTATGTTTTGATCAAATATATTTGATCTCAACTTATTTTTGGGGATGGATCCTTTAGGAGCTCTGTATCCTATGTTGGTTTGTCTTGCAAATGATTGAGTAAACCTTCTGTAGGGTATAAAGTAGTCATTTTAAGTATTTTCAAGTTTGTTTCTTTCTCAAAGCATCATCTTGGAATAGAGGTAGGGATTTATATAGTATGGTTATCGGGACTTTCTAAAGCCCATGGTGGGTCATTTGTGCTTTTCATCAAAAAAAAATTGTGTTAATAAAAAATTAATTGTTATAGCAACAACATCCTATTATTATTAAGTCATTGTGCTTTTAGATCAACTCATCTTTTTATTGATTGATTAGTTATCGACTATGATATAGGTGATCTTGGCTTGGTAATTTAACTTGAATAAATGGGGATAGATCGCGACTTAAACTAATTATTTTCTCATAACTAGTTGAAGTTTGAAATGTTATCATGTTGAAATGATTTCCATTATTGTGTGATAGATGAAACTAAATTATGATGGTTTATTTCACTTCTTACATGAGCAAATGATACTCAAATAGAATTATTTCCTTCCTTTCTAATTCTGACATTGTAGTTTTTGGGAAGCCTTTTAAGTACTCTTATTTTGGACACTTTGAATATTGTCATAAACATCAGTGTTCATTTTATAAAACAAGTAGATAACAACTCAATGTCTAAATAATATAATGCTTATTGTGCTCAGTTCTTATGAACTGACTTTGACTAATAGATGTCTAGATGGTTTTCGTGGTAGAAAAAGGAATGTCTTGTTGAAATTACTTCAATTTTTCTTATAAAATTATTTGATTGAATTTATAATGTGTTGCAATATTTTGAATGGTTTTTGTAGATATTTTTGAAGGAGGTTGTCATAACCTGCTGAAACTGAAACTTTTAGAGCATTCTTGAAAATGATGTATATTGATCGCAGCCTTGTTTTTAGTATTTTATTATATCATAGAACATTGATAGTTATATTCACTTAGGTTGACCAAGTTTTATCCCTTTTTGTTCCTAGTCTTTTTTTTTTGAATTAGTTGTCACCTTAGTTTGGTTTGCCGAATTTGATAGAAAATGTTTTAACCTTGTTAAGTTTGAATAATAAAGGCAATGGTGAATTATCAAGTTATATCCCTTTGTATTTAACCCCCTTTCTCGGTTATGGAAATAATGCAATTTTAGGCATCATCAAAAGTAGGTTAATTCTTAGAAAAGTTATACAAAAAGAAATATATTGTTGCAATTCTTAATTTGAGTGGAAACTCTTAAATTAAAATATTAGGAAATTCTTACCTGTCTAAAAAAAATATTTTATCCTTACTACTCCAAGCTATAATAATAAACATTTTTCCTTGTTGTCTGATGTAAAATGTAATTAAGTTTTATTCATTGTTTTGATTTTTAAAATTAGCAAGTCCTTAGTAAGTAGGGGAGATTGAATAATAAAGAATTAAATCTAAATCATTTTTTTACCACCTTATATATATTATTTTTTTGAAACTTAATCAAGAGAATCTTCAATGAATTTTTATCCAATCCTTTTATTTCTGAATCCTTGCTAAAAGATCGGTTATTGACTAATGAGATCTTTAAGTTGGGCTCTATATAATTCTCTTTTATTAACTCTATCCAAGGTACATTGTAAATTTCCCCTTGATGTCACTAAGAAACTAATAATCATGATCATATAAAAAGTAGGTGTTGAAGAGGAGTGGGTACTACAACATCTCTTATAGACATTCTACCAAAAATTTCACTTGTGCATTGGAGATAGGGTAGAAATTTTTTAAAGGAATTTTAGCCGTATTAATTGTGCTAATTTTGCATTCTATGCGCTTGTATTGTTTGCCTTATAACATGAGCATCATGATTATAAATCCTTTTCTTCCATTGCAAGTAGTTTATTTATTGATTAAAACATTTTAAGTGTCCTTCCTGTTATCCCATGCATGTGTATTAAATTTTTTGTCCCTTTCATCCTTTCCTTTACGTGAAATCCTCTATCTATCAATCCTCATCCAAATTAATTGGGGATCTTAGAGCAACGGTTATGTACTTTGGAGGACATAGGCATCCTCTTGGAGTGTGGTTCTTGCCATATATGAGCTCTGGAACAACACATTGATATCCATCAAAATTTAATAGAGAAGGGATGGAATATTTGTCAGATGTTTTAGTTATAAATGCCCCTATATAGATATTCTTACAGAATGTGGAATCATGTTTAAGACATGTGAATCGTTTTCCAAAATTCCTGAAAGAAATTTGGGCATCATCATGACCATTAAAACTACTTCGCTAAATGCACAACCATCCAAGCATAAAAACATAAGGAAAATTTTTCAAACGTTGTTGTTAAGCCATTTTGTATGGGTCATGGAATATGCTCCTCAAAAAATTTTCTAAGGTATTAGCGGGAAATTTAAGTGCTTAGTGCCATGTCGCAATGATTAGGCTAGAGGAATAATGTTGGTGAGAAGAATTGTTGTAGAGATAATCGGTTTGTGTGGAAATATTATCATTGCATGGCATTTGTTAAAGGAATTTCGGTGGGAAGTTTGAATATTATTGCAATGGGTAATAATGTTTGACCAGTTAATGTTGGAAATATAAGATTCTCTTTGATGAAATGATAATGGAAATGGCTATATTACAGCTCCAAAACACTGGATGTATACCCTATTCCATGTCCATGAAATAAACCTGAGTCAGTGATCATGAATATGGGATAGGTGGCCCAGGAAATTATAATATGGTGATGGGATACTGCTGCCAGAAAGGATTATTGATACGCATTGGGCATATTATATAAATAAAATGCAATGGTGGTATGGTGGATGTGTGTATCCATTTGAAAAAATTCTTAGATATGATGTAGAATTCAGTCCCATCTTTTCAGTTGGTATCGTTCTTCCAGGTATGGTTCATCTCTCCTTATCTTCTATAATTCTGGTTATTTAGCTTTTTCCTTTGCAACGAAATAAAATTTCAAACTGTAGGATTATCATACATTTGATTGTTTTAAATAAACTTCTTTTCAATACAATAATACTTGATATCATAACTTGCACAATCCAAATAATCCCTTGGTAGTTAAGCATGGATTTAAACCCTCATTTTGAGACGACCTAAAAAAATTCATAACCAAACTAGATAACTATAACACTCTTTTTTTATTGATAAGTTGAAGTTGAGTTCCCTATAAATATGTTGACCATTGTTAGCATAGTCTACATATGTTTTTATTATTAGACTACTTGTTATTATTTATTCGATTATTCTCTCTTAGTTTGTAATCTCTTTATTCATTGTGGAGAGTATTGTTGCTTCTCCTCTGCTATAAATAATGTGCATACTTTTTGACTAATACACATTGAGTGAGATATTATATCTCTATTTATTCTCCTCAATTACCTCCTTGCAATCTGATAACAGAGAAAACTTGATCTCTAACATGTGTGTGTTGAAGGAGAAGACTGACAACTATGGAGAGAGTTTTTAATACTTACTTACATGCGTTAAAAATAGATTATTGTAGAAGAAGCTACGTAGAAGTCTCTAAATCCTGTTTGAGGGATCTTTTTGAAACTATAGATAAAATTAAAAAATTAAAAAAAATTATGCTAGCTAGTTTGGCATTGGAACAACAAGCAAATGATTTGGTATTTTGCATTTGTGGTGAACTAGACTGTTACTTCTATGTTTGAGCTGCATGTTTTTTTTCTCCTCCTGCACATCTTCTTCCCAAGACCACATGGAGGTTTGACATGTAGTTGCTTTTATTTTCTAATTCTTGGCCATGCGGAAGGTGTTTTCTTTGGCCTGCACAAGCATCAATCCACCCAAACGTGGAATTTTGAGTCTTCTACGTGAGATCAGAGGTCCTTGGTGGAGTTTTCATACTACTGCGTGGTAAGCTTGGAAGAAATTCTAAAAACACAAAATATAACATACCCTACTGCGTGAGCTTGGTGCGAGTCTACAACTTGGTTTGTACGTGGCTAGAATTCAACTTTGTCTCTTGCATGGTGCTTTTTCTTTCCCTTGCTTCTGCATGCAAAAAGGAGAGAGAAAAATAAGCTGACAAAATAAAAAGTGGCTGTGTGACACTCGAACGATAAAAGGAGAAAAATTTGGTGCTTCATCTTTAAATTAAAAAAAAACAACTTATGTTGAATGTCAAATGTGCATGACCATATTAAGACTAATGAAACCCACAACATAAACTTGCACGTCAAAGAAAACTGTTGAGAAGCTCTTGAGACCTCTGGATTTTAATTTTCACTACTCAACAAGATACGCAAAACAAGAAACCTTGTCTTCGATGACTGGGTTTGCAAAGGACTCTTGGATTATTTCCTATTTGACATTAGTTACCAAGAAAAGTGAGTTTGAGAAGAACTAGAAGCCGGCTATGACACTGATTGTGAAGAAGAAGAAGAACGCCCCATAAAGCATCACCGTCTCTTACCATGAAAGTATCAAGAGAATCTATGAGATAGTACTTCTCATAAGTGATTCAAAGTTGTAATATCTCTTGTAAATCAATAATTTAATAGAAAAAATTATTTTATTTTATTATAATGTCTGCACAAAAAATTTTACTCTTCGATGCACAGTTACTTAAAGGGCCAAATTTTGCAGCCTGGAATAGAAAAATGAGGACAATCCTTCAGTTTGAAGGGTTATTGGGCATTGTCATAGGGTTTGTGACTTTTCCCATAGCCCCTGATGAAATAATGAAGTATGAGATGGCTAGTGCCAAAGTCTTGATGTTGATAATGCTCATAATCAATGACGACATGCAAATGTATGTTCAAAATGCAAAGAAATACAAGGAGGTCTAGGAGAATATTGCAACCATTTGTGAAGCCAAAAATAAGACTAAGATCCTCCATCTTAGGTCAAAGTTTCACACCCTCAATATGGGGTCAGATGATAAAGTTGAGGAGTTCTTATGTCGTGTAGCTGAGTTACAATTAGAGTTATTTGAACTCAGTGAAATGGTGGATGAAAAACTTCTTGTGTCGATCACCTTGAGAGTAATACCTTATCAGTTCCAGGTGTTCATTATGACACTAAATGTAACTAAACAAACAGTGGAATTTTAAGAAGTTGTTAATTTGCTGCAGCACGAAGAGGCCATCAATTCAGCCCAATAGGAGACTTAGGATAAAGCCATTTTCTCAAAGCCATACCATGGCCAGTAGAATTGGAAGGGTCCCCTAGAGAAGCCAACTCAAGCATAACCAAATGAACAATAGAAATATCAAAATTCAAAGAGTTGTTGTAAAATTTACAAAACCAACACTCATGACACTAATCACTTATAGTACAATGGCTTACAACAGGGGTCTTCTATTCAAACAAACACATCCAGGTGTGAATATTTTCAAACATCCAAATTATGTCCTCACCAAAGAAAGAAAAAGGGACATCTCACAGCCTAATAAGATGATGAATCTGATGAGGAGACATTAGATTAAGCCCATTGTGGTAAGAAAAATATACTAGTCTCTCAAACTTCTTAGCCCACAAAGAAACTATGGTTGATAGACTCCAGTGCAAGTAAGCATATTTCAGGTGATAAGAAACTATTTAATTCACTAAAGGAACAACCCACTGGAGATCAAGTTTGGATAACAGATGACAAAGAGTATGTTGCAGAAGGAATAGGCAAAGTCACCATTCCTTTGGGACCATGAAAATGAACACTTATAAAGGTACTATATGTTCCTTGCTTGACTAACAACCTCATATCAATGACTCAGATCTTGAATCATCACCTAAAAGTATAATTTCTTGTCCAACATGGTATTAAATAATGCTTGATGTACAGAGAAGGTACGATTATTGCTAGATAATTTCTCAAAGATAAGTTATTGTATTTAGATATTGTTACATCTTTTACAATAGCTTTATCTTCCTCAACAAAATAATCTACAACCCTCTGGAATTTTAGATATGGTCACTTGTTAGCTAGTTCATTACATTAGATGAGTTCAAAAGAAATGGTTCATGGAATACCCAAATTGTCTAGTTCCTTTCCTATTTTACCTGGCTGTCTTGCAAAAAAACAACATAGGGATCCATTTCAGGAAAGCACCTTCCATGCCAAGAACTATCTGGAAGTAGTTCATACCGATCTGAATGGCTTGTTACCTACTGCATTTTAAGGATAAAAGTACCTCAAAGTATTTGTGGATGACCACTCTCGCAAGATATGGGTGTTTTACCTAAATAAAAAAAGTGAGGCTCTTAAACATTTCCAAAATTTCTATCATCATATTGTGAAAGAGGCCGGAAAACCACTTCTTCTACTTTTCTCAGATCGAGGGGGACAATTCACATCAAATAATTTCTTAGCCTTCTTAAACAAACAAGGAGTTAAGAAAAACCTCCTTCTCCCTACACACCCCAACAAAATAGCATTGTTGAGCATCACAATAGCATAGAGATAGAGATGGCTCGTTGCATGCAAACAATAGTAAAGATATAGGAACACTATTGGGATTATGCACTATAGATAGTTGTATATCTTCTCAACAGGGCACTGACAAAGATTCTATAAAATAAAATTCTATAAGAGGTATGGAGTTGTATAAGGCCATCATTTTCTCATTTATGAGTATTTGGTTTCATAACATACATGCATATACAAGCTCACAAGATAAAGAAGGTTAAGTCAAAGATTCTCCCGTGTATCCTACTTTGATATAGGACTACCTTAAAGGCATACCATATCATGGATCCTAAAATTTAGAAAATTTATAAGAGACAAGATGTATTTTGTGAGGATCCTTCCATTGACTCAGTACTGATAGCAAAGAACCATTACCAACCACATCTCACCAACTAGTCTCTGAATCAGATGATCAGCCAGAGGAGACTACTCAGAGAAAACATATACAGCATCAATCCACATGGCTAACTAGATAATGTGACTCCACATCAATCCATATGGCAGCATCACAGTTCTTCTCATAAGCATCCAATTTCTCATCCAAAGTGGGTACAAAGAACCATCAAAGAATGACATTTGCAACAACTCCCAGATACATCATCCGGAGTCAAAACAAGGACTCAAAATAGAAATGAGGTAAAATTTACACTCATGAGTTTACTTATTAATAGCTCCAAGCAAAATAATGTTCCTAAAGCACTCAGTCAACCTTAGTGGAAAGAAGCGATGGATGCATAATACGACTCACTCATGAAAAATTAGACATGGGCACTTGTCGATTTACCTACATGAAAGAATGTAATAGGCTATAAATGGGTTTTCAAGATAAATATAAGTTGTATTGATCCATCAACAAACATAAAGTATGAATTTTAGCAAAAGGGTTTGCTCAGAAAGAGGGCATTGGCTATGAAGAAACCTTTTCACCCACTTTTAAGATCAAGACCATAAGATTAGTATGCACACTTGTGGTACAGAAAGGATGGAAACTTGAATACATGGATATCAAGAGTGATTTCCTAAATGGTGATCTGAAAGAAGAATTTTACATGTCCCAACTTGAAGGATTTTTTTAGGAAGAGCATTTGAAGAAGGTATGCTGTCTCATCAAATCATTGTATGGACTAAATTATGCTCTAAGGGCATGGTATATCATGATCAATGATCACCTTTTACAGCATGGGATCAATCATATCCCCTCAAATTCAAATTTGTATATAAAGAAGGTAGGCAAAGAAATTGTCATTCTAGTTATGTATGTAGATAATCTTATGATCACTTGAAATTAACAAGATCAGGTTGATATTGTAAAGAATGATCTCAAAATAACTTTGACACAAAAGATTTGGGGATACTACATTACTGTCTTGGCTTGGAGATATGGAAAAAGGAGCATCTTGGAAAAGTAAAATATGTCCAACTATAAACCTATATCCACTCCCATGGTAAAAGGCTTTCAAATTTAAAGATTGCAGGACTCACCTCAAGTAGATGCTACTCCCTATAGGCAGTTTGTTAGAGGGATCGTCTATTTGACATATACTAGACCAGATCTACATTATACTATTAGCTATCTTTCCAGGTTCATACAGGAGCCAAAGAAATGTCACAATGTTGAAACAGATAAATCTTGATATTAGCAGACTTGCAAAATAACCTTTGTAACTATGGTAAAGAGATGTTAATATTATTTCGTGTTCATTGTTATACGAGGCATCACTTTAATAATAGATTGGATATGATTGATCACCTATGCTAATTTTTAAAACCTTTTAGGATCCATGTTACGTTGTTTTGCAATTTTAGGAAATTGTTAAAAATTGAAAAGTTGGGTTTCGTATAAGCTCGTTGTATGGGCCTTGAAAAATGAAATGTTTGGCTATCTTCACAAACCCATAGTATTTTTACTAGATAATTCCCTTGAACATTTGGTAAAGTGAAAAGTATGTTCCTTGTCTTTTTGGCAAAGGGGTTTCATAGGCCTTTGGTTGTTGTTTTTCTAGGTCAAACTTGGGCAATCACAACCAGTGGCAATCATGACCATTTGCACACCTTTCACAAGTTATGGATTTTGTCAGTCACTATGGATTCCTTGTATTTAGGTGGACGCATAGGAATTCTCTCATCTTGATTTTTATTATCATAAGATAGTTTTTAAACACATTTTCTCATAATCTGAGCTAAAATTAGGTATTTTTGAAACTAGTAAGAAAATGTAAAAGAAAGTTATAGGATCTTGGTCAAGATAGCAAACCATCGTAGAAATTATTAACACTTGTAAATAATTATTTTGAACTCTAACTTGTGGCATGACGTGTGAAATTTTGAATTTTGGGAAAATTGTGTTTCTCTTCATTATCTTTTTCTCTCTCCTTAGTTGCAAATTGAAGTGAAATAAATATGTCTTTAACCCTCTCCTTTCAAACTCAAATTATTATAATTATTATCTAAATGGAAAATTAAAAATGTTAATTATGCTAGATAAATTTGGATGTCATGCCAATTATTTATCACTTATTTCATGCTCACATGGTTTTACAGGATGCAAGTAAGATGAAGAAACGATGTGGTTATAAATCACTGTGTATGATTGTAATAAATGTATGTCAATGGAAAAATAAATATGTATATATGCATTGCTCTATTACAGTACAGACTTGTTATTGGTCATTGGTAATATGTATGAGATGCTAGTTTTATGGGTGCTTGGGAAATGTGATTTTAACTATAGGTGTTATTCATGTTGATATTTACATATGGTAAAATGAGGGTTAGATATATATGTTAAGTGAATATGTAGAGGATAGTTCAACATTTTTTGAAGTATTGAAAGTTTTATTCATGAAGATTTGTAACATTTTTAAGATACTAGTGTTTAAGGGAAATGTTAAGCTAAACACGTGTGATATTTTCATCCCAATTTTTGTATTATAAAAGTTGGATATTTTGTTAAGTGAAAATGAATTTAAGACCTTGTAGTGAAATTCTAGTGTGCAATTGATGATCAAATATTTTATGTGCTTTGTTTCTTACCTCAAAAAGGTAATAAATAGATCTAAACAAAATAATCCACTCTATTTTAAACTTCATGAATTAATACCCTTACTGTGTGACTCTTTGTAGCATAGAAAACTAAAACCTTGACATAAACTTCAATCTTTACACTCGATGACACTTTCTATTTAAGTAGATAAGATCCCATATTGAGATTTCCATCCTATATTGCATTCTTAGTAACAATGCCATGAATCCAGTAGTTAAGAGTGATATTGTTAAGCTTTACCTTGAGCATGTGGTTCCCTCCTAGAATCTGTAGTCATGGGTGAATGGAAAACAACCTTTAAACTTGATGTAAAAACCTCTTGGCCTGAAACATGTGTGGATTGATTTATATGTGGTGGAAAACATCACCAACTACCCATCCAAGTCACCTCAAGAGCTGCAATTTTAAATGAGCTCACTAAAAAATCTAAATTATAATTAGAGTTCTATGATGCAATACTAAGAGTTAATCGTGAAACTTGACAACATTTTAGTGTATGATTAGTTTGTGAAAACATATACAATAGATAATGTTCTTTGAGAAAGTTAATATTTACTTCATTCTCATATCTTGTTTAAACCATCTTGTTGTGAGAAAAGGTATCCACTGTGTGTAAACCCTAATGTGATCCTTAACCCTGTAAACAATGAAAAAATACATCGTGTCTCCCCACTATCCCTATTAGGTAATAGATGTATGATGTGAAATTATTTTATCTTGTCATTATAGATAAATATCCTACGAAAGAGACTAGTAGTCTCATAGGGATAAACATACCCTATTAGAAAATAGGTTATACAATGTGGGAAGTGAATAGATCAAAATAATGTGGAGTAAATAACTCTCAACACATCTTATTTTATTATGGAGAAGCACACACAATTTAAAGAAGAAATAGTAAACAACATTCCCCTAAACTAGAGGAAGATATGAATGAAGACGAAAGAATAATTGAATACAACAATGAATAGAGAATAAAGGGATAATATAAACAAAAACACCTAAAAATATAAGCTATGCTACGTATAGTAACACACCCCCCCTTATTACATTATTCTTGAAAATGTGACCCCTGAAAATTTAAAATTTCACTTCTCCAACATATTTTGTGAGAATCTCAGAAGCTTGTGCTTCTGTAGGACAGTACTAGAGTTGAATGTGTGGTTCAAGAAGTGCTCTTGAATGAAATGAAAACCAATCTCAACATGCTTTGATCTTTCATGAAAATAAGGATTCTACAAAGGCTTCAAAACACTTTGATTGTCACAATAGAGAATAGGTGAATGTTTTTTCAGGAATTCCCATATCATCTAAAATATGACATAACCATATCAATTCACACACAACTCCGCGTGTGGTGTGATATTTTGCCTCTGTGGATGAGATAGAAACAACATTCTCCTTCTTTCTTATCAACAAGATGGGTTTAGATCCAAGATGAAATATGTATCTTGTAGTTGACTACCTGTCATAAATAGATTTGGCATGATCTGAGTCGACGTATCGCTACAAGAAGAATTGATCATTCTTCTTATATCCTAGACCATAATCAAATGTTCCTCAGACATATCTCAATACATGATTTGTTTTTGTCCAGTGACATTCCTTTGGCTCCTACACAAACCTAGAAATATAGCTGATGACAAGTCATAGATCTTTTCTAGTATATGTCAAGTAGTTGATCCCTCCAATAAGTTTTCTGTAGAGTGTAGCATCTACTTGAGGTGAGTCCTTGAATATTTAAAGTTGTAAGCCTTTTTCCATGGGAGTGAATATAGTTTTACAGTCAGACATTTTGTACTTTTCTAGGAGTGTCTTAACATACTTTATCTTGGAAAAAAAAATGTGATGCTCCTTTTTCCATATTTCCAAGCTAAGACAATAATGTAGTAGCCAAAAATATGTCATGTCGAAGGTTCTTTTGAGATCATTCTTCACAATATCAACCTGATCTTCTAAACTACTAGTGATCAAAAGATCATATAAATATACAACAAGAATGAAAATTTCCTTTTCTACCTTCTTTATATATAAATTTGAATCTACGGGGCTATGAGTGAACCATTGCTACAAAAGGTGATCGTCGATCTTAATATACCATGCCCTTAGAGCTTGTTTCATTACATACATTTATTTGATGAGATGATATAACTGATTAGGATGCTCTTCATCAACAAATCCTTCAGCTTGGGTCATGTACACTTCTTCTTTTAGATCACCATTTAGAAAAGCACTATTGGCATCCATCTGTTGAGTTCCCCATCCTTTTTGTGCTGTCAGTATGTAAACAACTCTCATGGTCTTAATATTCAAAGTGGGTGCAAAGGTTTCTTCATAGTTGATGCCCTCTTTTTAAGCATATCCTTTTTCTTCAAGACATGCTTTATGTTTTTTGATAGATCCATTTGCCTTATATTTTGTCTTGAAAACCCATTTACAGCCTATGGGTTTCTTTCCTGTAGGAAGATCGAAAATATATCATGTCCCTTTTTTCATAAGTGATTCATATTTTTTATCCATGGCTTCCTTCCACTGAGGTTGACTAAGTGCTTCACGAGCATTTTTTGGCTCAAAGCTATTAATAAGTGAACTCATGAGTGTAAAGTTTACCTCTTTTCTTGTTTGACTCCTTGTTTTAACTGCGGATGATCTATCTGGTGGTTGTTGTAAATGTGAGTCCTTGATGGTGCTTTGTACCCACTTCCGATGAGAACTTGGCTGCTATTGAGAAGAACTGTGACGTTGCCTTGTGGATTAATGTGGAGTCACATTCTCTAGTTTTCAAAGGTCAACAAATAGCTCTCCTGGTAGAATTTATTTTCTTTGCGTAGTATCCTCTAGTTGTTCATCTGATTCAAAGACTAGTCGGTGAGAGATGGTTGGTAATGGTTCTTTTGATGTCACTACAGAGTCAAAGGATGACTCGTCACAAACCACGTCCTGAAACTCTTATATTTTATTTATCTCAGGATCCAAGATATGTTAGGCCTTTGAGGTAGTGTTGTAGCTAAGTAGGATGCATAGGATCCTCTTTGGCTTAACGTTATTTCTCTTCTGAGTTGGGACATGCGTATATGATGTGTATCCAAATACTCACAAATGAGAAATTGATGGATTTCTACCACTCCATACCTCTTCTAGAGTTTTACTTTGTATAATATTTGATAGTGCCTTGTTGAGAAGATATGCAGCCATCTAAACCGCTTCAACACAATAAAATTATTCTAGCTTTCTAGTTGATAGCATACAATGAGCCATTTCCATTATTGTGCAATTGCGATGCTCAACATTATCATTTTTTTGGGGCGTGTAGGGATCAGTCAAGTGTTTCTTTATGCCTTGTTGGTTTAAGAATTCCAAGAATTCCCCCCTTGATCTAAGAAAAGTAGAAGAAGAGGTTTTCTGGTCTCTTTCAAAACATGATGATAGAAGTTCTGCAAGTATCTAATAGCCTCACTTTTCTTCTTGAATAAAAATACCCACATCTTGTGGGAGTGGTCATCCACGAAAAATTTAAAGTACTTGTATCCTGAAAAGGAAGAAGGCAAAGGGCCATTCAGATCGGTATGAACTACCTCCAGATGCATCTTGGCGTGGAAGGTGCTTGCATGAAAGATATACCTGTGTTGTTTTCCTATAAGATAGCCATGGAAAAGAGGAAAGGAACTGGACAATTTGGGTAGTCCATGAAACATTTCTGTTGAACTCATATGATGTAATGAACTAGCTAACAAGTGTCCATATCTAAATTTCCAGAGTGCAGTAGATTGTATTGTTGATGCATATAAAGCTATTACAGAAGATGAAATAGTATCTAAAGTAAATAAATTATCTTTTAGAAATGCTCTTGCAATAATATTACCTTGCCGTCAGATCATACATGAATTGATGACATTTTGGACAAGAAATTATACCTTCAGGTGATGATTTAATAGCTAAGTTACTTACAGGAGGTTGCTAGTCAAGCCAAGAACATATAGTACCTTTGTAAGTGTACATTTTTGCTGTCCCAAAGGAATGGTTACTCTTCCTATTACTTCTCCAATGTACTCTTTGTCATTGGCTATCCGAACCCAATCACCAATGGGTTGTTTATCTATTGAATAAAACAATGCCTTGTCACCTGACATGGGCTTACTTATATCGGATTCTATTAGCTAGAATCTCTTCGTGGGTTATGAAGTTTGAGAGATAAGTACAAGGTTATTACTAGAATGCGTTCCTTCTGATGTCTCTTCATTAGACTCATTCTCTTCTTGGGCTACGAGATGCCCCTTCTGTTTTCTCCAATAGGGACGTTGTTTTGACTATTGAAAATTTTCGCACCTTAATGTGCTTGTTTGACTTGAAAACCCTTGTTTCAAGCTATTGTGATAGCAGTGATGAATGTCATGAGTGTTGGATCTATAAATGTGACACCACCTCTTTGAATTTTTATATTTTTGTGGTTTTTTTATTTCTCTTGATTTTTCTTCTCTGGGGGACCCTTCTGATTCTTCTAGCCATGGTATGGCTTTGAGAACAAGGCTTTATCCTGAGACTCCTCCTGGGATGAATTAATGGCTCTTTCTACTGCAGAAAATTCACAAGTTCTTCAAATGCCACTGTTTTTTAAATACATTTAGTGTTGTAACGAATACTCACAATTGAGAAGGGAGTTCTCTCAAGGTGATCGTTACAAGAATTTTTCGTCCACTATTTCATCAAATGCTAATAAATTTGATTGTATCTCAGCCATGCGATGTTAGAACTCCTCAATTTTCTCAACTGAACCCATAGAGAGGATGTACAACTTTGAATTAATATGGAGGATCTTAGTCTAATTTTTGGCTTCATAAATTTTTGACATCTTGTCCCAGGCTTCCTTTTGTTTCTCAGCATTTCAAACATGCATTTTCACATAATCACTGATAGTGAGTGTTGTCAACATCAAGGCTTTGGCACTTGTCATTTCATACTTCATTAATTCTTTAGGGGCTATGGGAGTGGTCATAGATCCGGTCGCAATACCCCATAATCCTTCAAACTGAACGATTGTCCTCATGTTTGATTTCCAAGTTGTAAAATATGGCCCTTTTCGTAACTGAGCATTGCGAAGAAGTGAATTTGGAGTAGAAATTGTAATAAAAAAAATTGCTTTTATTTATTTATTCAAGATTTATTACAACTTTTACTCACTGATGAGAAGTACTTGCTCGTAGATGCTCTCAATAATCACATGATGAGAGATGACAATGCTTGGTGGGGTGTTCTTCTTAATCTTAATATCTGGCTTTGTACCTAGATTCTAATTCTTCTTGTACTCACTTTGCTTGGCAGCTGACGTCTAAAAGGAAATATTCAAGAATTCCTCTTCGAACTATCTCGTCAGAGACAAGATTTTCATTGTTTCGAGGCTCTTTTAAAAAATAAAACTAGAACCTGGAGATCTCAGGGGATTCTTCATGGTCTTCTATAGCTGGCGATTCGATGCTGCAGCTTTCAGTAGTGGCGACCTTGTTATTTATGCTCTCAATTTAGTTGTTTATAGTCGACATTTGGTGTAATGTACTATAAACTCCATGTTTTCTTTGTAAATAAACTTGTAGGCGGCCAAGAGGTTATGATTGTAGTAATTTTCCACACAGCAGTGTGTCATACATCAGAAGGGTGGTAGATGACAACAAAAAAAACAAATAAAATGCTCGGGTTGTTGTTTCCTATGCACCAGCAGCTTTAGGTATTTTCTATGCACGTTGTATGCTTTCCCATGCAGTCTCCCCTTTCTTCACATACAAGAAGATCTATTAATGAATTCCACATAGAAATTCATTTGAATTTTCTATAGAAAATAAGAAACAAAATAAGTCTTAAACTCCCACGCAGACCACTAAATCTCCACACATGTGGACACTAGTAGGATAGAAATTTCATTCTGGTGTATTTCCTCCACGCAGCAGGATAGAAGAGCCTCTTCATTCACACAACAACAAATGAGTTTTTATCCAAATTTCCACACACATTTTTTATTTCCATGTATTTTTCTTCCACCTAGCTATATCCATGCAGTAAGTAGCTTATAAATTTTTCCTCCTCTACGCAGATGAAAGAAACAATATATATGTCTGAGTAAATCCCCATGCAAATTTCGAATAATTCCATGCAACAACAAAGGTCCACGCAATTTTCTAGTCTATTCCTCCACGCAGCATCTAGACAAAGACTCTTCCTCCATGTAGCCTACAAATTGGGCCAAACTCAAGAGAATTGGTCATTTAAATCAAAAGGAACACAACAATTCTTGGTCTCTCTTCCAAATGCACATGTTAGAGTTGTTTTCTCCTTCAAAAAAAATCTCTGATACTAAACTATGGGAAGTGAATAGATTAGAATAATGTGGAGTAAATAACTCTCAACACATCTTATTTTTTTACTTAGAAGTACATACAATTTATAGGAGAAATAGGAAACAAAATTCCCCTAAACTGGAGGAGAAAGATATGAACGAAGATGAGAGAATAATCGAACACAAAAATGAAGAGTTAATAAAGGGATAATATAAAAGAAACACACCTAAAAATATAAGCTATGCTACGTATGCTAACACACAATTCTTTACAAAAAAAATAAATTAATCTAGTTAGGGATAACCCTCTTAGATTGGACTTAAAATGAGACTCAGGAAACCTAATATAGAGATAAAAAATAAGGAATTATGTTTACATGTTTAAAGCCTTATAATCCCTAACTAATTGTTGGATCATTAGTATAGAAAACTTACGATTGATGCTTAATGTTGGGAACTGCAATCATGGGATGTTATTCCACATGAAAGTGAAACATGACCTTTCTTGTAATATGATTAAAGACTCTTTCTATGGATAAAGAATCTATTTCCTATAATAATTATTGTGTACCAACTCAATTATCAATTTATAAATGAATGAAAGTTAATGAAAGTTAATGAAGTGTGTCTATGGACTTAAACATACCCCTTTATATTGGTATGAGAAGATGGAATCCTTTATTCTATCCATTAGGGTTAACTAGGTGTCACACTCACCGAAATGTTTACATTCTGTGGAAAGAGGAATCCATGTTCATCCTCATTTTGTATGTTTATAACTTATTGATTATAAGTTTCTATTCCTCAATCATAGATTTTGTGAATTTTACCTTACCAAATAACTTCTCCATGAATTAATCTGGTTTTCTTCTCTAATTCCTTAGGATACAGACTATCGAATCAAGATTGGGAATTGTGATTTCTCAACCTATATACACCTATGATTTTATAGCACAGTTTCAATTTCAGATTGTAAGCTAAAAAATTACTCCCTTCCTTTCCAAGGTTAAGTTAGTTTGAAATTTCTTCACTTCCTTAGGCAATTGTACCATTTATCTCTAGTTGGTTGGGAGATTGATCTAACTAAATCACACTCAGTCAGATCTTTCATACGATGTTGGCATCATGTCCATATTTATACATGAGCCACATGAGATTTATTGGATCCTTCACTATGTCTTTGGTATTCATACCAATGGAATACACCACTTAGGAGGGATAAATATTAACGTAGTTAGATTTATAGATTGTCCTTGGTATTCATCTTGAAAATTATAAGTCTACCTCAGGATACAAAATTTGTCTTGGTTCGAGTCCTATCAATTGTTCAAGTAAGTAGACTTTGATTGTGATATCTTATCCATAGGAAATAATAAAAGAGATAAGTCAATGCTACCATGGAATACGTTTGGTTACTAGGAATTTTAATAGATTTTGGTATTTAATGTCAGCATCCTACTATCATCTATTGTGATAACATGAGCAGTATCTCGATTTTCTAAAATACAGTTCAACATAAACAAAAAAAAGTGTATTGATATTCACATGAAGTTCATAAGGAAGTTGATACATGGAGAGATCATCAACTTGCATTGTTTTTAGACTTCTCATCAATTTGTAGATATGTTTACTAAGACCTTCATTAAGGCCAAGTTCCTTCACTTGCACTCTCTTTTAGGGGTGACGTCCTTTACATCCTCTCATCTTCTTCAAGCTTATGAGTAATTTTCTTATCTTCTTCTTCATCTAGTAATATTTCAATTTTTATATGTGTACCTCATCATGATTTTAGTCGCTGTGACTGATATGCCGCATCTTTATTATTTGTCTAGGAGAGTCCTCTTTCTTGTTATGTCTTACTATGCCTCTACCTAGTAGCTTTGATGAAGGAGAGATATTGGTGTGAGTTATTATTTTAACCTCTATTCATTTATAGGGTTTTTATACCTCACACATGGGGATTCATCTAACAAAGGTGAGCCATATGTCTTAGGTGTCATTAGGAGTTATATGATAGATTCCATCATAGATTTTTACATGTGTCTGTGTGTGTCATACATGAGTTACATTCTATTTCTATATTGTAATTACTTTATCCCATGTGAAGGTATGATGAGTTCTACATTGTGAGTTACATATCACTCCTACGTGTACTATTTTTTCTTCTCTATAAGAATTCTACACTGATTTTTGCTTACGCATGGCAATATTTTTGTATGGTTAATTCTCGCTAATGCAATGATCTTGATTTGTATGCGTTCATTTATATTCTTATGGTTCAACTTGAAATTTCCCAAAAATAAAGAAGAGAAACACATCGACACAAGAGGTGTCAAATATAGAGGTGCAATTGACCTCCAACTCTACGAACTTGTGGCTTAAAATGGCACTACTACCATATTTAACTGTCGTTCATAAATCTTAGGACTAGTTTCTTATACTTAAAGTATATCTTGTTAAGATATGATGCATCCATTGAAACATAAAGAATTCCCTTATTACAATAAAATTATTTCTTAAGGGAAATTTAATGCACTTATGAGGCTTTAACAATTTATTATCTAGATGAACGATGTATATAAACATGTATGCTTTTAATCTATGTAATTTCCAGCCTAAAACATTTATAGGTAAAATGAATGACACAAGTGTGGTGGGTATTATAAATATTTTCCTTAAATGTTAGTTTTGTGAAATGAATAAACAATATCTTTGTCTCTAGTTATCATCAACACTTATGGTACATTTACTTCTAATTATAATACTTATAAAATGTTATAATTAAAAAATTATACACATTGATAGCCTTCTAATAGGATTCTCTTGGAAGTGAAAGTATTAAATTATATAATTAAAAAATCCATACACATGCAGGTAGAATCTATTTCTACACCACTAATCAACAAAAATATGTTAGTAAATTAAAAATTGAAGTTGAAATCTATAATATATACAAAATCATTAGGATATGACAAAATGACAAAAAATGATAGAATTGAACACATCTATATAGTATTAACTAAAAAATCCTTTGAAATTCAATCTAACAAACAACTAGGATTAAATATAACCTTTACATTCGTAAGAAATCCGTTTTTATTATAGTCATGAACCTTCCACAAATTATTTTTTGGAGGCTTTCCTTGATATTTGCAAATATAATTTTTTTTGTACAAGAATCAAATGTGAATAGTGGAGATTATCTCTATGTATTTCGTAGTCTTGAAACAAGAAAACAATTTATCTTTAATAAGATTCACTAAATACAAGTTAAAGTGACTATCTTTGACCTAATGGGATTCTCAAGGTTTTTCCCATCTATGATTGGGGAAATCATTTTATTCTTTTCCTTTACACAATGACTTAAATTGTAGTATGTTCCATTTTCAATCTATATTATTACAATAACTCTGAGGAGAATTATTAGAGATTGAATATCTTTTCACCTTATATTATTCAGAAGTGGATACATTAATTAAAGGAAGGAGAGGTAACAAGACTCTCCATAATACAAGGGGCAATTATGATCTAGGAGAGAATAATGGAATAATAAAAAAAAATCCTAATTATATAAAACAAATGCTACATATCCTTATGCTTACATTCCCCCCTTATTATATTATTCTTGCAAATGTAACCCCAAAAAAGTTCAAATTTCACTTTTCCAAGAGATTTGGTGAGAATATCAGCTACTTGTGCTTCTGTAGGACAGTACTGGAGCTAAATGTTATGGTTCAAGACGTGGTCTCGAATGAAATGACAATTATTCTCAATAGTCTTTGTTCATTCATGAAAAAATGGATTCTACATGAGCTTCAACACACTCTGATTATCGCAATAGAGAATAAGTGACTATTTTTTAGGAACTCCTAGGTCATAAAAAATGCAACGTAACCATATCCACAAAAAAATATTATTCCTTTGTGGATGAGATAGAAACAATATTCTATTTCTTGCTTATCCACGAGGTAGATCTAGATCCAAGATGAAATATGTATCTTGTGATTGACTTCCTTTCATCAACAGACCCGACGTGGTTCAAGTCAACGTATCCCTGTAAGAATAATTGATCATTCTTCTTATGTTCTAGACCATGATCAAATGTTCCTCGGACATATCTCAAAATTTTTTTTGTTGTAGTACATTGACATTTCTTCAACTCCTGCATGAACTAGGAAAGAAAGCTAACATCATAGCATAGATATGGTCTGGTATATGTCAAATTGATGAGCCCTCAAACAAATATCCTGTAGAGAGTAACATCTACTTGAGGTGATTCCTGGAATCTTTGAAAGTTGCAAGCCTTTCTCCATAGGAGTGGATATATGTTTACAGTATGACAAACTATTATTTTTCCAAGAGTGTCTTGGTGTACTTTATCTGGGAGACGAAAATGTGATGCTCCTTTGTTTTCCATATCTCCAAGCCAAGACAGTAATGTAGTAGCCACAAATCTGTCATGTCGAAGGTTCTTTTGAGACCATTCTTCAGCAATATCAACTGTAATCTTCTAAACTACCAGTGATCACAAGACCATCCACATACACAACAAGAATGACAATTTCTTTTCCTACCTTCTTTATACTACAAATTTGAATCTGAGGGGCTACGAGTGAACCTCGTAGCTATAAAAGATGATCGATGAATATTTATATACAATTCCCTTGGAGCTTGTTTTAGTCCATACAACGATTTGATGAGACAGGCATACCGTCTTAGGAAGTTCTTCATCAATAAATCCTTCAAGTTGGGTCAGGTATACTTCTTCTTTTAAATCACCATTTAGGAAAGTACTCTTGACGTCCATCTACTGAAGTCTCCATCCTTTATGTGTTGATAGTGTACAAACAACTCTGATGGTATTTATGACTTCACAGTGGTTGCAAAGGTTTCTTCATAGTCGATAGCCCTCTTTTTTAGCATATCATTTTGTCTACAAGTCATGATTTATGTTTATCAATAGATCCATAGACCTTAGATTTTGTCTTGAAAACCCATTTGTAGCCTATCAGTTTCTTTCCTATAGGCAGATCGATAAGTTCCCATGTCCAATTTTTCTTGAGTGAGTCATATTTCTATATCCATGGCTTCCTTCCACCTAAGGTTGACTTGAGTGATTCACAAACATTATCAAGCTTGGAGATATTAATCAGTAAATTTATTAGTGCAAGTCTTACCTCATTTCATGTTTCACTTCTTATTTTGACTCTAGATGGTGTATCTGGGAGTTGTTGCCAATGTGAGTCCTTGATGGTGCTTCTACGGACTTTGTACAAGAACTTGGCTGCTTTTGAGAAGAATTGTGTCGTTACCGTGTGGATTGATGTGGAGTCAAATTCTCAAGTTTTCCTAGGTCAACAAATATCTCTCCATTAAGCAGACATTTATTTTCTCTAAGTAGTTTCCTTTGGCTGATCATTTGATTCAAAGACTAGTCGGTGAGAGGTTGTTGGTAATGGTTCGTCTGTTGTCACTACTGAGTCAAAGGATGACTCGTCACTAAACCATGTCTCGAATCTCATAGATTTTCTTCATCTCAGGATCCATGAGACAGTAAGCATTTGAGGTAGTGACTATAGCCAAGTAGTGATGCATGGGAGCATCTTTGGCTCAACCTTTTTTCTCTTTTGAGATGAGAACATGCATGTATGTTGTGTAACCAAATACTGCGTAAATGATAAATTGATCGAATTTCTACCACTCCATACCTCTTCTGGTGTTTGATCCTTGTAGAATCTTTATCAACGCCCTGTTGAGAATATATCACAGTTGTCTATACTACTTCATCCCAATAGCATTCCTTTAGCTCCATCTTTTTTGTATATATCATACAACGAGCCATCTCGATCATTGTGTGACTATGTGAGGTTCAACAATGCCATTTTGTTGGGGAGTGTAGGGAGCTAGTCAGGCTTCTTCTTAATGCATTGTTGAGTTCATGAAAGCTGAAGAATTTCTTTGATGTGAATTCTCCCCTCAATCTAAGAAAAGTATAAGAAGTAGTTGTATCCAGTCTCTTTCACAACACGATGATATAAATTCTGGAAATTTTGAAGGAGCCTCACTTTTCTTCTTCAGGAAACAAAACCACATCTTGCAAGAGTGGTCATCCATAAACAGTTAGAAGTACTTGTATCCTAAAAATGAAGTAGGCAGCGGGCCATTCAGATTTGTATGAACTACCACTAGATGCTTCTTGGCATGGAATGTGTACTTCATGAAACAGATCCATGTGTTGTTTTCTTGACAAGATAGCTAGGGAAAATAGGCAAGGAACTAGACAATTTTTGATAGTCCATGGACCATTACTTTTTAACTCATCTGATGTAATGAACTATCCAACAAGTGACCATATCTAAAATTTAGCCACAGGTCTGTAGATTCTCCCGTTGAGGCAGATAAAGCTACCGCAGAATATGAAACAATATCTAAAGAAAATAACTTATCTTTTAGAAAATGCTCTAGAAATAATATGTACCTTGTCTGGAGATCAAACATGATTTAATGTCAATTTTGTAAAAGAAATTATACCATAAGGATGATGATTCAATAGTCTGAGTCAATCAACAAGAGGTTGCTTGTCAACCCAGGAACATATAGTACCTTTCTAAGTGTACATTTTTGTGGTACGAGAGGAATGGTGACATTGGCCTATTCATTCTTGCAACGTACTCTTTGGCATCTGCTATTTGAACCCAATCTCCAGTGGTTTGTTTGTTTAGTGAATCAAATAGTTTCATGTAACACTTGACATATGCTTACTTGCACCAGATTCTATCAACCATAATTTCTTCATGTGCTGATGAAAATTTTGAGAGACTAGTACAATATTCTTACCACAATGGGCATCCCTTCTGATAGTCTCCTCATTAGAGTCATCATCTTGTTGGGCTGTAAGATGTCCATTCTTGCTTTCTTTTGCGAGGGAGGGAGTTTGTCTAAATTTTTTAAAATCTTCACTGCCCTGATGTGCTTGTCTTGAATCAAAGACCCCTATTTCAAGCCATTGTACTGGAACTAATTATTGTCATGAGTGTTGGTTCTACAAATGTGACACCACCTCTTTGAATTTTGATCTTTCTATCTGTTGATTTGGTTGTTGGTTGAGTTAGGCTTCTCTAGGGGGGGCCTTCCGAATTCTTCTCAGCCACGAGTATGGATTTGAGAAAATGGCTTTATCCTTAGTCTCCTCTTGCGCTGAATTGATAGGCTTCTTCATGCTTGTAGAAAGTTCATGAGTTCTTCGAATGCCACTATGTTTGTTTATATACATTCAATGTCATAACGAACACTCAGTAATTGAGAAGCGATTTCTCTTCAAGGTGATTGGAACAAGAATTTTTTCTGTCCACCATTTCATCAAGCACGTAATAACTCTTATCGTAGCTCAGCCACATGACGTAAGAAATCCTCAAACTTTCTCATCTGAATCCAATAGATAGTGTGTGTAACTTTTACTAAAGATAGAGAATCTTAGTCTGAGTTTTTAGCTTCTTAAATAGTTTCTAACTTGTCCCGGGCCTCCTTTGGTTTCTTCCCCATTCTGAAACATGTGTTTGCACATCGTCACTAATATTGACCAATATTAACTTCAAGGTTTTGGCACTAGCCATCTCATACTTTATTAATTCATCAACGTGATATGTGGGACTGGTCACAGAATCTGGCGATGATGCCCCATAATCCTTCAAATTGAAGGATCATTTGCATATTTTTGTGTTCTATGCCGCATAATTCAGCCCTTTAAGAAACTGAGCATCTGAAATTAGAAGTTTTTCTGCAGACATTGGAATAAAATAAAATAATTTTTTTAATTAAATTATTGATTTCTAAGAGATATTACAACTTTAACTCACTGATGAGAAGTACTTTCTTGAAGATGCTCTTGATACTCACATGCTAAGAGATGGTGATACTTAGTTAGGAATTCTTCTTCGTCTTCACAGTCAGCATCATACTGGGCATCTAATTTCTCCCAAACTCGCTTCACTTGGTAGCTGGCATCAAAAAGGAAATACTCCAAAATTACTTTGCGAACAAGTTCATCAAAGACAAGGTTGTAGGTGTTTCGTAGCTCGTTGAGTAGTGAAAAGTAGAACCTAAAGATTTTAGGACCTTCTGGATGGTGTTCTGCAACTGGAAAGTTGACATTGAGGCTTTCAGTAGTCTCTATCATGTTATTGACACTTCTCATTCAACGTGTCTTTGAGATAGTCCACGTTACCTTTATATAGGATTCATATCCAAGAAACTAATGGAACTTTTATTAATGATGCAAGTGACTTTCAGGCTTCATATTTCCAATGCTCCTCTCCATGTGATACCTTTGTATTTCACACATGGAGCCTAATTGTATATCTTCATGTGGGAATTGTTTGGAGTAATTAGAAGAAAACAACACCTAACAACTAATTACTACGAAGCCTTTATACATCATGCCCAAGCTAACACTGATGAAATGAATGAATTTTTCTTAAAATATCTTTCAATCTTACCACCCAGTTGTCTGCTCTGAGAATGGTCTTATCTCCATGTACAGGTATCCATGTCCAAGATTGATAAATGAAAATATCTACACGTCCAAGGTATTCACATACAACCAAGAATTTGAAGGAATTTTTTCCATTATCCACGCAGATTGAAGATTGTTTGATTTCTTCACGTGGGAAATTAAACAATAAACATGTGTTTCTCTATCTCTTCATGCATGATTTCGTTAGATTTTGTAGCAAAGAAAAGTGGATTTTTACCATGTTTTCCCTCCATGCAACCGTCAGTTGCCACGTAGAAATAGAATGTGTAGGCCATGTTTTTTTGGCTTTTGGACTTCCTCCTCTTCATTATATTAGTGGGTATTTAAAAATTGGACCAATAAATGTGAAATCTTTCTCTGTTCCAAGGGATTTTTTGTTTTCCATTTTAGGAAATTTGAAGATTATCAGTGCTATTTGACAAGTGGTCATTAGTTCTAGGGATATGTGGGTCTATTTTTAACTCCATGGTTTCTAGATTTTGATCTGAATACTTATTCGGTGGCTAAAATGCCAGTTTGGGTCAGGCTTCCTAATTTCCCCTTGCATTTTTGGTATGCCCTGGAATATATCATAAATTCTCTAGGTAAGTTTACTAAAGAGGATTTTGATAGAACACATTCGGGTAATTTTTTGTATGCCCCAATGTGGGTGGAAATTGATTTGAGCAAAGGAATACCTAACTGAATTAATCTTAAATTTTGTAATTTTCAGCATTCACAGGTCAAAGAATATGAGAATACTACATTTCAATGTAGAATATGCAGAAAAACGAGTCATTTACAATATTATTTCCCTTTCAATAAGAATAAAAAATCTTTAAATAATAATGGATTGACTTCATCTAGTAGCTGGGGTTTTGTAAATCTGGATTTGGTATCCGCATCGAATTTTAACGATAAATTGAGCACTCCTAACACAGGCGGAAAAATGGCTTCAGAGCAGGATGACTCAAAGAAGGGAATCTAGGGAAACCTATTGGTAGTAGGTGAAATAAAAGGGGGCATATATCCTAAAATTTGGAATCAGACCGAGATCTAGTATTTGAAAATGTGATGGATGTGGATAATTCTAGTGATCTGACACTAGTTATTGTGTCTGACCTTTGAAAGTGGCATGAAGTAAAGAAAAGGAAAATAAAAAAGGAACAACTGCGGAGAGATTTTTTTTCTACCTATTTGCATGCGTGAAAAAGAGATTATTGTAGAATAAGCTACATAGAAGTCTCCAAATCCTGTTTGAGGGATCTTCCTGAGGCTAGAGATAAAATAAATAAATAAATAAATAAATTGTATGCTAGCTAGTTTTGCATTGGAACAATAAGAAGCTGATTTGGTATTTTGCATTTGTGGTGAACTAGACTATTGCTTATATGTTTGAGCTGGATGTTTTTTTCTCCTCCTGCACATCTTATTCCTAGACTCGCATTGAGGTTCGACATGCAATACCTTTTTTTTCTAATTATTGGCCATGTGGAAGGTGTTTTCTTTGGCCTACACAATAATTCATCCACCCAAGTGTGGAATTTTGAGTCTACTACATGAGATCAGAGGTCCTTGGTAGAGTTTTCAGACTACTACGTGGTAATCTTGGGTGAAATTATAAAAAACAAAATATAACATACCATACTACATGAGCTTGGTACGAGTCTATAACGTGGTTTGTAGATGCCTAGAATTTAAATTTTTCTCTTACATGGTGCTTGTTCTTTCCCTTACTTCTGCATGGAAAAATGAGACAGAAAAATAAGCCGAGAAAAGAAAAAGTGGATGTGTGATGCTCAAATGAAAAAAGGAGAAAAATTTTGTGCTTCATCTTTAAATTAAAAAAAAAACAACTTATGTTGAATGTCAAATGTGCATGACCATATTGAGACTACTGAAAGCCACAACATCAACTTGCATGTCAAAGAACACCATCGAGAAGCTCTTGAGACCTCTGGGTTCTAATTTGCACTACTCAATGAGATACGCAAAACCAAAAATCTTGTCTTCAACGACTTAGTTCACAAAGGACTCTTGGATTATTTCTTATTTGACATCAGTTGCCAAGAAAAGTGAGTTTGAGAAGAGCTACAATCTAGCTACAACACCGATTGTGAAGAAGAAGAAGAACATGCCATAAAGCATCAGTATCTCTAAGCATGCAAGTATCAAGAGAATCTATGAGATAGTACATCTCATAAGTGAGTCAAAGTTGTAATATCTGTTGGAAATCAATAAGTTAATATAATTTTTATTTTATTTTATTCTAATGTTTACACCAAAATGTTTACTCTCTAATGCTCAGTTACTTAAAGGGCCAAATTTTACAGCCTGGAAAAGAAAAATGAGGACAATCCTTTAGTTTTAAGGATTATGGGGAATTTTCACAAGGTTTGTGACTTTTCCCATAGCCCCTGATGAAATAATGGAGTATGAGATGGCTAGTGCCAAAGCCTTGATGTTGATAATGATTAGAATCAATGATAATGTGAAAATGTATTTTCAAAATGTGGAGAAATACAAGGAGATCTAGGACAAGATTGTAACCATTTATGAAGCCAAAAATTAGACTAATATCCTTCATCTTATGTCAAAGTTACACACCCTTTATATGGGGTAAGATGATAAAGTTGAGGAGTTCTTACATTTTGTAGCTGGGTTACAATCAGAGTTATTAGTGCTCAGTGAAATGGTGGATGAAAAACTTATTGTGTTGATCACCTTGAGAGTACTCCCTTATCAATTCCGAGTGTTCGTTACAACACTAAATTTATCTAAACAAACAGTGGAATTTGAAGAACTTATTAATTTGCCGCAACAGGAAGAGGCCATCAACTTAGCCAAAGAGGAGACTTAGGATAAATCCCTATTTTCAAAGCCATACCATGGCTAGAAGAATTACAAGGGTACCCCAGAGAATCCAACTCAAGCGTAACCAAATGAACAATAGAAAGATACAAATTCAAAGATTTGTTGTAACATTTTCAAGGCCAACACTCATGACACAAATCAATTCTAGTATAATGGCTTGCACCAGGGGTCTTCAATTCAAACAAGCACATCCAAGTGTGAATATTTTCAAAAATCCAAATGACATCCTCACCAAAGAAAGTAAAAGGGACATCTTGCAGCCCAACAAGATGATGAATCTGATAAGGAGACATCATAAGAAGCCCATTGTGGTAAGAACCTTGTACTAGTCTCTCAAACTTCTCAGCCCACAAAGAAATTATGGTTAATAGACTCTTGTGAAAGTAAACATATTTCAGGCGACAAGAAATTTTTTAATTCACTGAACGAAAAACCCACTGGAGATCAGTTTTGAATATCAGATGACAAAAAGTATATTGCCGAAGGAATATGCAAAGTCACCATTCCTTTGGGACCATGGAAATGAACACTTATAAAGGTACTATATGTTCCTAGCATGACTAAAAACCTCTCATCAGTGACTCAAATCATGAATCATCTCCTAAAAGTATAATTTCCTGTCCAAAATGGTATTAAATAATGCTTGATCTGCAGAGAAGGTACGATTATTGCTAGAAAATTTCTCAAAGATGAGTTATTTTATTTATATATTGTTACATCTTTTGCAATAGCTTTTTCTTCCTCAACAAAAGAATCTACAACCCTCTAGCATTTTAGATGCGGTCACTTGTTAGCTAGTTCATTGCATTAGATGAGTTCAAAAGAAATGGATCATGGAATACCCAAATTGTCTAGTTCTTTACAGTAAAACAACATAGGGATCCATTTCAGGAAAGGACCTTCCATGCCAAGAAGAATCTTGAAGTAGTTCATACTAATCTAAATGGCTTGCTACCTACTTCATTTTAGGGATACAAGTACTTCCAACTATTTTTGGATGACCTCTCTCGCAAGATGTGGGTGTTCTTCCTGAAGAAAAAAAGTGATGCTCTTAAACATTTCA
Source organism: Taxus chinensis (assembly GCA_019776745.2). Lineage (NCBI taxonomy): Eukaryota > Viridiplantae > Streptophyta > Pinopsida > Cupressales > Taxaceae > Taxus > Taxus chinensis. Next base: position 413,032,749 of record CM034155.1, on the reverse strand, counting down.
AGAATTTCTATCAACATGTTGTGAAAGAGAACGGAAAACCACTTCTTCTACTTTTCTCAGATCGAGGGGGGAAATTTACATCAAAGAATTTCTTATCTTTCTTGAACAAATAAGCTGTTAAGTAGAACATCCTACTCCCTAAACACCCCAACATTATGGGATTGTTGAGCATCAAAATAGCACAATGATGGAGATGGCTTGCTACATGCAAACAATAGTAAAGTGAAAAGAACGCTATTGGGCTGATGTAGTACATATAGTTGTAGATATTCTCAATAGGACACTGATAAAGATTCTACAAAATAAAATTCCAGAAGAGTTATGGAGTTGTATAAGGTCATCAATTTCTCATTTACGTGTATTTGGTTGCACAACATACATCCATGTATAAGCTCACAATAGAAAGAAGGTTAAGTCAAAGATGCTCCTGTGCATCCTACTTGGATATAAGACTACGTCAAAGGCATACAATCTCATGGATCCTAAAATTAATAAAATATATAAGAGATGAGACATGGTTTGTGAGGAGCCTTCATTTGACTTAGTAGTGACAAAAAAAGAACCATTACCAACCACCTTTCACCGACTAGTCTCTGAATCATATGATCAGCCAGAGGAGAATACTCAGAGAAAACATGTGCTTCTTGGAGATCTATTTGTTGACTTTGGATAACTAGATAATGTGACTCCACATCAATCCACATGGCAACATCATAGTTTTTCTCATAAGCATCCAAGTTCTCATCCAAAGTTACAAAGAACCATTAAAGACTGACATTTGTAACAGCTCCCAGATACATCATCTGGAGTCAAAACAAGGACTCAAACTAGAAATGAGGTAAAATTTGCACTCATAAGTTCACTAATTAATACCTCCAAGCCTAATAATGTTCATGAAGCACTCAGTCAACCTCAATGGAAAGAAGCCATGGATGCATAATACGACTCACTCATGTAAACTCAGACATGGGTACTTGTCGATTTTCCTACACGAAAGAAAGGAATAGGATATAAATGGGTTTTCAAGATAAATATAAGTCATATTGATCCATAAGCAAACATAAACCATGAATTGTAGAAAAAGGGTGTGATCAGAAAGAGGGCATTGACTATGAAGAAACCTTTTCACCCACTGTTAAGATCAAGACCATCGGATTAGTATGCGCACTACGGCAAAAAAAGGATGGAAACTTCAATAGATGGATATAAAGAGTGCTTTCCTAAATGGTGATCTGAAAGAATAATTTTACATGTCCCAAATTGAAGGATTTGTTGATGAAGATCATCTGAAGAAGGTATGATGCCTCATCAAATCATTTTATGGACTAAATTAAGCTCTAAGGGAATGGTATATCATGATCAAGGTTCACCTTTTGCAGCATGGGTTCACTCATAGCCCCTCAAATTCAAATTTATATATAAATAAGGTAGGAAAATAAATTGTCATTCTAGTTATGTATGTAGATGATTTTATGATCACTGGAAATTAAGAAGATCAGGTTGGATTCCATGCCAATTATTTATCACTTATTTAATTCTCACATGGTTTTACAGGATGCAAGTAAGATGGAGAAACGATGTGGTTATAACTCATTGTGTATGATTACAATTTATGTATGTCAATGGAAAAATAAATATGTATATATACATTGCTCTATTACAATAAAGACTTGTTATTGGTCATTGGTAATATGTATGAGATGCTAGTTTTAGGGGTGCTTGGGAAATGTGATTTTAACTATAGGTGTTATTCATGTTCATATTTACATATGGTAAAATGAGGGTTAGATATATATGTTAAGTGAATATGTAGAGGATAGCTCAACATTTTGTGAAGTATTAAAACTTTTATTAGTGAAGATTTGTAACATTTTTAAGATACTATTGTTTAAGGGAAATGCTAAGATAAACACGTGGGATATTTTGATCCCAATTTTTGTAAAGTGAAAATGAATTTAATAGCTTATAGTGCAATTCTAGTGTGCAATTGAAGATCAAATATTTTATGTGTTTTGTTTCTTACCTCAAAAAGGTAATAAAGAGATCTAAACAAAACAATCCACCCTATTATAAACTTCATGTATTAGTACCCTTACTGTGTGACTCTTTTTAGCATAGAAAACAAAAACCTTAGCATAAAATTCAATCTTTACACTCGATGACACTTTCTAGTTAAGTAGATAAGAGCCCATATTGGGATTTCCATCCTATCTTGCATTCTTAGTGACAGTGCCATGAATCCAGTAGTTAAGAGTGATATTGTTAAGCTTTACCTTGAGCATGTGGTTCCCTCCTAGAATCTATAGTCATGGGTGAATGGAAAACAACCTTTAAACTTGATCTAAAAACATCTTGGCCTGAAACATGTGTGGATTGATTTCTATGTGGTGGAAAACATCGTCGACTACCCTTACAAGTAACCTCAAGAGCTGCAATTTTAAATGAGATCAATAAAAAATCAAAATTATAATTAGAGTTCTATGATGCAATACTAAGAGTTAGTTGTGAAACTTGACAAAATTTTAGTGTATGATTAGATTTTGAAAACATAGACAATAGATAATGTTCTTCGAGAAAGGTGAAATTTACTTCATTCTCATATCTTGTTTAAACCATCTTGTTGTGAGAAAAGGTATCCACTTGGTGTAAACCCTAATGTGATCCTTAACCCTATAAACAATGAAATAATACATCTTGTTTCCCCACTACGCCTATTAGGTAATAGATGTATGATGTGAAATTATTTTATCTTGTCCTCATAGATAAATCTCCTATGAACGGGACTAGTAGTATCATAAGGATAAACATACCCTATTAGAAAATAGGCTATAAAATGTGGGAAGTGAATAGATCAAAATAATGTGGAGTAAATCACTCTCAACACATCTTATTTTATTATGGAGAATCACGTACAATTTAAAGAAGAAAGATTATAAAACATTCCCCTAAACTGGAGGAGGAAGATATGAACAAAGATGAGAGAATAATTGAATACAAAAATGAAGAGAGAATAAAGGGATAATATATAACAAAAACACCTAAAAATATAAGCTATGTTACGTATGCTAACAATCCCCCCTTATTACATTATTCTTGCAAATGTGACCCCTGAAAAGTTAAAATTTCACTTCTCCAAGAGATTTTGTGAGAATCTCGGAAGCTTGTGCTTTTGTAGGATAGTATTGGAGTTAAATGTGTGGTTCGAGATGTGCTCTCAAATGAAATGAAAATCAATCTCAATATGATTTGTTCGTTCATGAAAAATAGGATTCTGCACGAGCTTCATAACACTTTGATTGTCACAATAGAGAATAGGTGAATGTTTTTTCAGGAATTCCCATATCATATAAAATAGGATGTAACCATATCAATTCACACACATCTCTTATGTGCAATGATATTCTGCCTCTTTGAATGAGATAGAAACAACATTTTTCTTCTTGTTTATCCATAAGATGGGTCTAGATCCAAGATGAAATATGTATCCTGTAGTTGACTTCCTGTCATAAATAGATCTGGTGTGGTCAGAGTTGACATATCTTTGCAAGAATAAATGATCATTCTTCTTATATTATAGACCGTAATCAAATGTTCCTCAGACATATCTTAATACATGCTTTGTTGTTGTCCAGTGACATTTCATTGTATCCTTCACAAACTTTGAAAGATAGCTTATACCAAAGCATAGATATATTCTGGTATATGTCAAGTAGTTGAGCCCTCTAATAAGTTGTCTATAGAGTGTATCATCTACTTCAGGCGAGTCCTTGAATCTTTAAAGTTGTAAGAATTTTTCCATGGGATTGGATATATTTTTATGATCAAGCATTCTGTACTTTTCTAGGAGTGTCTTGGCATAATTTTTCTGGGAGACAACAATGTGATGATCCTTTTTCCACATTTCCAATCCAAGACAGTAATGTAGTCACCAAAAATATGTCATGTCAAAGGATCTTTTGAGATCATTCTTCACAATATCAAACTAATATTCTAGACTGCCAGTGATCACAAGATCTTATACATATACAACAAGAATGAAAATTTCCTTTCCTACCTTCTTTATATATAAAATTGAATCTGAGGGGCTACAAGTGAACCAATGCTACAAAAGGTGATCTTCTATCTTGATATACCATGCCCTTGGAGATTTTTTCATTCCATACATTGATTTGATGAGATGACATAACTACTTAGGATGCTCTTCATCAACAAATCCTTCAAGTTGGGTCATGTACACTTCATCTTCTGTATCACCATTTAGGAAACCACTCTTGGCATCCATATATTGAATTCTCCATCCTTATTTTGCTGCCACTGCACAAAAAACTATGATGGTTTTGATCTTCGAAGTGGGTCCAAGGTTTTCTTCATACTTGATGCCCTCTTTCTAAGCATATCCTTTTGCTACAAGACATGCTTTATGTTTTTCGATGGATCCATTTGCCTTATATTTTGTTTTAAAAACCCATTTGTAGCCTATGGGTTTCTTTCCTGTAGGAAGATCAAAAAGTTCCTATGTTTGATTTTTCATAAGTGAGTCATATTTTGTATCCATGGCTTCCTTCCACTTAGGTTGAATAAGTGCTTCATGAAAATTTTCTAGCTCGGAGATATTAATAAGTGAACTGATGAGTGTAAAGTTTAACTCATTTCTTGTTTGATTCCTTGTTTTGACTCTAGATGATGTATCTTAGAGTTATTGTAAATGTGATTCCTTCATATTGCTTTGTGCCCACTTCGGACAAGAACTTGATTTATCTTGAGAAGAAATGTGACGTTTCCATGTGGATTGATGTGGAGTCACATTCTCCAGTTTTTGAAAGGTCAACAAATAGCTCTCCTAATAGCATTTATTTTCTATAGGTAGTATCCTCTGGTTTTTTATCTGATTCAGAGACTAGTCGGTGAGAGGTGGTTCGTAATGGTTCTTCTAATGTCACTACATACTCAAAGGATGACTCATCACAAACCATGTCCCGAATCTCGTATATTTTATTTGTCTTAGGATCCAAGAGATGTTAGGCCTTTGAGGTAGTGTTGTAGCCAAGTAGGTTGCATGGGATCATCTTTGGCTCAACATTACTTATCTTCTGAGGTGGGACATGCATGTATGTTGTGTAGCCAAATACTCACAAATGAGAAATTTATGGATTTGTACCACTCCATACTTCTTCTGGCATTTTAATTTGTATAATATTTGTCATTGCCTTGTTGAGAAGATATATAGCTGAATGTACTACTTCAACCCAATAGCATTCTTCTAGCTTTGCAGTGTATAGAAAGCAGCGAGCCATCTCCATTATTGTGTGATTACGACACTTAACAATGCCATTCTGTTGGGGCATGTAGGGAGAAGTCACTTGTTGCTTTATGCCATGTTGGTTTAAGAATGACAAGAACTTATTTGATGTGAATTCCCCCCATCGATTTGAGAAAATTAGAAGAAGTGGTTGTCTAATCTCTTTCAAAACATGATGATAGAATTTCTACAAGTGCCTAAGAGCCTCACTTTTCTTCATCAATAAAAACACCCACATCTTGCAGGAGTGGTCATCCATGAACAATTTAAAGTACTTGTATCTTGAAAACAAAGTAGGTAGAGGGCCATTTAGATCAGTATGAACTACCTCCATATGCTTCTTGGAATGGAAGGTGCTTGCCTGAAACATATCCTTATGTTGTTTTCCTACAAGATAGCCATGGCAAAGAGGAAAGGAACTTGACAATTTGGGTATTCCATGAAACATTGCTTTTGAACTCATCTGATGTAATGAACTACCTGAGAAGTGTCCATATCTAAATTTCTAGAGTGAAATAGACTGTACTTTTGATGTATATAAAGCTATTAAAGAAGATGAAATAGTATCTAAAGTAAAAAAATTATCTTTCATAAATGCTCTTGCAATAATCTTACCTTATCGAGAGATCAAACATGAATTGATGACATTTTAGACAACAAATTCTACCTTCACGTGATGATTTAATAGCTAAGTTACTTACAGGAGGTTGCTAGTCAAGCCAGGAACATATAGTACCGTTGTAAGTGTACATTTTCATGGTCCTCAAGGAATGGTTACTCTTCCTATTCCTTTTGCAAAGTACTCTTCGAAATTGGCTATCCAAACCTGATCATTAGACTTATTATCTTCTTGGCCTACGAGATGCCCCTTGTGCTTTCTCCAAACGGGACGTCATTTGGACTGTTGAAAATATTCATGCCTTGATGTGCTTGTTTGAATTGAAAAACCTTGTTTCAAGCTATTATACTAGTGAATCAAACAATGCCTTGTCAATTAATTGCCTCTTCCTGCTATAGAAAATTCACAAGTTCTTCAAATGCCACTGTTTTTTTAGAAACATTCAATATCATAACGAATACTCCGAATTAAGAAGGGAGTTCTCTTAAGGTGATTGTTACGAAAAAAAATTTGTCCACTATTTCACCGAACACTAATAACTTTGATCGTAGCTCAGCCACATGACGTAAGAACTCCACAAATTTCTCAACTGAACCCATAGAGAGGATGTGTAACTTTGACTAAATATTAAGGATCTTAGTCTTATTTTTGGCTTCATAAATTGTTGCCAGCTTGTCCCAGGATTCCTTTGGTTTCTCCACATTTTGAACACGCATTTGCACATAATCACTGATACTGAGCATTATCAGCATTAAGGCTTTGGAACTAGCCATTTCATACTTTATTAATTCATCAGGGGTTGTCGAAGTAGTCATAGATCTAGATGCAATACCCCATAATCCTTCAAATTGAAGGATTTTCCTCATTTTTTTTCCAAGCCATAAAATTTAGCCCTTTCAGTAACTAAGCATTTGAAAGAAGAAAATTCGGATCAAACATTTTTATAAAAAAATGGTTTTTATTTATTTATTAAAGATTTATTACAACTTTTACTCACTGATGAGAAGTATCAGCTCGTATATACTCTTGATACTCGTGTGATGAGAGATGACAACGCTTGGTGGGGTGTTCTTCTTCATCTTCAGATTCGGCTTCGTACCTAGATTTTAATTCTTCCCATACTCCCTTTACTTGGCACCTGATGTTTAAAAGGAAATATTCAAGAATTCTTATTCGAACTAGCTCGTCGAAGAGAAGATTGTCATTGTTTCGAAGCTCGTTTAACAAATAAAACTAGAACTCAAAAATCTCAGGAGATTCTTCATGGTGTTCTCTGGCTGGCAAGTTGACATTGTGGCTTTTAGCAATGATGACCTTGTTATTTATGCTCTCAATTGAGTTGTCTATAGTCGACATTTGGCGTAATGTACTAGAAATTCCACGTTTTTTTTACAGATAAACATGTAGGAAGCTAAGAGGTTACGATTGTAGTAATTTTCCACACAACAATGTGTCATGCCTCAGAAAGGAGGTAGAAGAGAACAAAAAAAACAAATAAAATACTCAGGTTGTTATTTCCTACACACCAGTAGCTTCAGGTCTTTCCTACGCAGGTTGTATGCTTTCCCATATAGTCTCCCCTTTCTTCACATATAGGCAGATCTGTTATTGATTTCCATGTAGAAATTGATTTGAATTTACTATAGTAAATTAGACACAAAATAAATCTTAAACTCCCACACAGACCACTAAATCTCCACCCTCGTGGCCACTAGTAGGAGAAAAATTTCACGCTGGTGTATTTCCTCCATATAGCAGGAGAGAAGAGACTCTTCCTTCACGCAACAAAAAATGAGTTTTTATCTGAATTTCCATGATTTTTCTTCCACCTAGCTATATTCACGCTGTAAATAGCTTCTAGTGTTTTCCTCCTCTACACAGATGAAAGAAACAATATAGATGTATGAGTAAATCCCCATGGAAATTTTGAATAATTCCTCAAAACAACAAAGGTCCACATAGGTTTCTGGTCTATTCCTCCACACAGCAGATAGACAAAGATTCTTCCTCTGTGTAGCATGCATATTGGGCCAAACTCAAGAGAATTGGTCGTTTAAATCAAAAGGCACACAACAAGTCTTGGTCTCTCTTCCAAAAACACAGGTCAAAGTTGTTTTCTCCTTAAAAAAAAAGCTCTGATACAAAATTACGGGAAGTGAATAGATTAGAATAATGTCGAGTAAATAACTCTTAACATATCTTATTTTATTATGGAGAAGTACGTATAATTTATAGGAGAAATAGGAAACAACATTCCCCTGAAATAGAGGAGAAAGATATGGATGAAGATGAAAGAATAATGGAATACAACAATGAAGAGAGAATAAAGGGATAATATAAAACAAACACACCTAAAAATATAAGCTATGCTACGTATGCTAACACACAATTCATTACAAAAAAAAAAATGAATTTAGTTAGGGATAACCCTCTTAGGTTGGACTTAAAATGAGACTCAGGAAACCTATTATAGAGACAAAAAATAAGGAATTATGTTTGCATGTTTAAAGCCTTCTAATCCTTAACTAGTTGTTGGACCATTATTATATCAAACTTACGATTGATGCTTAACCTTTGGAATTGTAATCGTGGGATGTTATTCGACACAAAAGTGAAACATGACCTTTGTTGTAATATGATTAAACCCTCTTGATATGCATGAAGAACATAATTCCTATAATGTTTATTGTTTACTACCTAAAATATCAATTTATAAATGAATGGAATAAACTTGACCCTAAATCCTTTTAAAAAGTTAACTTCACATTCTTTTGACTTACGCTTGTCCCATTGTCTAATGTAGGTAAGATATAAGGTCAAGATGCAAGCCCTTAGGAATGGATCTGAGTGATAGTACCTAATAGACTTGTGGGTATATAAATATCCCATTAACAAATGAGAAAATTAAACAAGTAATTGAAATAATGCAGATTATCCTTATTCAATGAGATACACCATAAGTTAAATGTTAAAAAATATAGAGGGAATCTAGAAAAAATAAAAGGATTGTATGATGCACATATTATGAAACCTTCTAGATATTAAGTTATGTATTAAAATGTGATTTTAATAAATTTTTAATCCTTAAAATATCATTTCGTGGGAAGACCCTATCTATAAGTTTGTATTGTAGTTGAATCCTTATGATGTTTCTTATTATATGGGAACAGAAAGTGGTTTGTTTTGCATCACGTGTTTTCATGTTATCTATGTGGGTTAATGTTGTGTACGCATATCATGTGTTGTGTGTTGTCCCATGTGATTTTCTGTAGTGTCATGTGTACTATAATGTAAGTTAAAAAAAAATATTATTGTATTTTTATTGTTGTATTTGTGTGTGTAAATTATGGGCATTGCATTTTTTCACCACATAATATTGTTTAAGATTGTTTTAGAATTCATTTCAGAAAAAAAATGTTTTGAATAGATATTAGCTTCAACATCTTGAGAAAGTAACTTATATGCAAGTTTAGTTTTCCATAAGCACTATAGAAACTAGTAAATATATATATATATACTTGGTACATAAATATAACGAAACTATAACAAAATATGAAATATGAGATAGATTGATAATAAAATCAACATATGGAATCTAAGATATAAAGAATAATAATATTGGTATCTTAAAAAAAAAAGTGGGGGTATTTTATATTTATTTTTTTATCGTTGTAAAGGAATACTAATGACATTTTAATGTATATAAATCAAAACATAAACAAATTATTTCACAATCTTATATTTTAAAGTGGAAAACCTTTAAAACTAAAACTGATTTGATACTAAATTTTTCAATAGAAAATATCTCAATTGAATATTAAATACTCAAAAATAAATTGGGGTGTTATTATATATCCGTTTAAAACTTCATTTAATTCATTATTTTTAAATAGTAATTAAATTTTTATTCCATAATTATTTATTATATTATAAGAAAAGGAAGGTTACACAATTAAATTTATTTCTTCCTAAATCATTAAACCTTAAAAATAAGAAACCTAGAATTTGAAACTACCCTAAAACCCTTCAATACACAAAGGTACACATTAAGAAACATTTGAGTGTGAAAGATTAAAAAACATTAAAACCTTGAAACCTAATAATTCGTAATGAGGAATCCATAAAATAATATTGATATTTTTTATCCTTCAATTTGTATCTATTTATTTGAAAATAAAAAATAATTAATTTTTTTGGTTATAATATATTGATCAATTTAACCAAAAAAGTATACAAAACACCCTGTTCTAGGCTAAAATTAGTAGATGACGTACATTATGAAGAACAACCTATACCACATGCACATGGATTTCGTCTTAATTTAGTTAGGATTTTAAGTGATAAAAAATGGCCCTCTTCAAAGAATCCATATTTGATTAGTTGACAATCAACTTTATCCTTGCGAACACATCTGTGACGCCCACATTTCACCACGCCAAAACAATAACACATAACTAAAAAATTATGGCAAATTATTTTTAAAAATTAAATCTATTCATAAACTTTTAAAATACCTTAATTATGTTTTGTGTAAGATTACTTGTTAATTATTACTACACTTCCATTCCTTAAATAATATGATTTAATTCTCCTCTTAAATAATTCCTAATATATATTTTTTATTTTATCTTTTTAAGTTCATGTTCTATTTATTAAATAATATTTCCTAATATAAAAGTTATTTTTATTTCCCCAAAGTAAATTATACCCATGCTAAAAATTAATTAATGTAACTATACATTTATCTTCAATCATTTTAATCAACTTAAATCATTTATTTAAATATCCCCATACTCAACATTAGTTTATTTAACCCATAATTAAAATGTCATTTAACCAATTTGACCCATAATGAAAATGGAACATACTAAATTAAACCTACCATATAATTAATAAGGCCATATAATAACAAAGCTCACCATTTCCCATCAATAAAACCCCCTAAGCTTCCCATTAATTAAATTTCTGAAAATTTATTACAACTATTTCCCACCAACTTTAAGTTGTGAGGATTAAATTTGGGCCATTCGATAGATTTAATCCTCAACCTAGATCCTAGGTATTCAAAAAATAACCCTAAATCTCTCTTCTATTTTCCCTTTATTATTTTATTTTCCCTATGTGCCTCCATTCACACATATAGGATTTACACGATGGAGAAGATGGAGGCCAAGGATACTCATGTTGAACTATGGTGATATTGATTTTTCTATATGTGGAATGATAGGGAATTATTCCTCCATTTTTACTCTTTGTTCTAATTTTTTTATCCCTAAGGTTTGTAGCTTCTATATTATTTTTTTAAGGTAGATGCTAAAAGGTTTTCTTGTTTTGGGTATTTGTTTACCATTATGCATTTTATTACAGATATGAGTCTGATTTTTTTTAAACTATATATATCACTGTGTGTGTGTGTGTGTGTGTGTGTGTGTGTGAGAGAGAGAGAGAGAGAGAGAGAGAGAGAGAGAGAGAGAGAGAGAGAGAGAGAGAGAGAGATGCGCTGATTGATGAGAATAAATAGATATAGAATATCTCTTACTGAGTCTTATTTAATCAGTAGAACATACAATATTTATAGGTTCCTATATAAATAATACCCCTGGATTGGATTGAGTTGTTGCTAACAATAAGAGTGAATAATGGAGTAAAAAACAACAACTAGCTGAATAATAAAATACTACGTATATTATGCTAACATTCCCTCCCTTATTACATTATTCTTGTAAATGTGCCCCCTAAAAATTTTAAATTCCACTTTGTCAAGAGATTTTGTTACAATATTAGCAACTTGTGATTCTATAGGACAGTACTGGAGCTGAATGTGATGGTTCAAGATGTGATATCCAATGAAATGACAATCACTCTCAATATGATTTGTTCGTTCATGAAAATTTTAATTTTACATGAGCTTCAACACACTATGATTTTTGCAATATAGATTAAGTGATTATTTTTCAAGAATTTCAATGTCATCCAAAATGTGACGTAATCATATCGCTTCACACACAGCTCCTCATGTGGCACAATATTGTGCTTCTATGGATGAGATAGAAACAAGATGTTTCTTCTTTCTTATCCATGATATAGGTACAAATCCGAGATGAAATATGTCTCTTGTGGTTGACTTCCTATCATTAACAGATCTCACGTGGTCCGAGTCGACATATACTTGTAACAAGAATTGATTATTCTTCTTATATTACCAACGATAATCAACTGTACCTTGGATATACCTCAAAACATGCTTTTCGACAATTCAGTGACATTTCTTCGGCTCTTGCATGAACCTAGAAATATAGCTGACATCATAGCAAAATTTTGGTCTAGTATAAGTGAAGTTGTGAGTGCTCCATCAAATTTTGTTTAGAGAGTAGCATCTACTTGAGGTGAAACCTTGAATCATGAATTTTTCAAACCTTTTCCCATATGAGTGGATATAGGTTTAGAGTTTGACATTTTGTACTTTTCAAGGAGTGTCTTTGCATACTGTATCTGGGAGGTAAAATTATGATCCTTTGTTTTCCATACCTCAAAGCTAAGATAGTAATGTAGTAGCCCCAAATCTGTCATGTTGAAGGTTCTTTTGAGATCATTCCTCATAATATCAACCTGATCTTTTGAACTATTAGTGATTAGAAGATCATCCACATACACAACAAGAATGACATTTTTTTTTCTACCTTTTTTATACTAAAAATTTGAATTTGAGGGGCAATGAGTGAAAACAAGCTACAAAAGGTGATCATCAATATTTATATACCATGCCCTTGGAGCTTGTTTCATTCCATATGGTGATTTAATGAGACAACATAACTTCTTAGGATGCTCTTCATCAAAAAATCCTTCTGGTTGGTTCATGTACACTTCTTCTTTCAGATCACAATTTAGGAAAACATTCTTAACGTCCATCTGCTGAAGTGTCAATCCTTTTTGTTTTGCTAGTGCGCAAACAAATCTTATGTTATTAATGATCACTGTGGGGGTAAAGGTTTCTTTATAGTCAATACCCTCTTTCTAAGCATACCCTTTTTTTATAAGTCATACTTTATATTTATCAATGGATCCATCTGCCTTATATTTTGTCTTGAAAACCCATTTGCAGGTGATGGGTTTCTTTCCTATAGGTAGATCGACAAGTTCCTATGTCTTATTTGACATGAGTGAGTCATATTCTACATCCATGGATTCTTTCTACTGAGGTTGACTTAGTGCTTCACGAACATTATCAGGGTCAAAGTTATTAATTAGTGAACTCGTGAGTGTTAAATTCACATCATTTTTTTTTGACTTCTTGTTTTGACTCCAGATATAGTATCTAGAATTTGCTATAAATTTGATTCTTTGATGGTGATTTGTACCCACTTTGCATTAGAACTTGAATTATTTTAAGAATAATTGTGTCGTTGTCATGTGGATTGATGGGGAGTCACATTCTCTAGTTCTTCAAGGTCAACAAATAGCTCTCCTTGCAACATTTATTTTCTTTGAGTAGTCTCCTCTAGCTCATCATCTGATTTGGAGACTAGTCATTGAGATGTGGTTAGTAATGGTTCTTCTAATGTTACTACTGAGTCAAAGTATGACTCATCACAGACCACATCTTGACTCTCATATATATTATTTGTCTCAGGATCCATGGTATGGTATGCCTTCGAGATAGTACTATAGCCAAGTAGTATGCACGGGAGTTTCTTCGACTCAAACTTATTTCTCTTCTAAGATGGGACATTCAAATATGTTATTAAACCAAATACTCGTAAATGAGAGATTGATGGAATTTGACCGCTCCATACCTTACTAGTGTTTGATCTTTTAGAATATTTTTTGGTGCCCTGTTGATAATATATCAAGATGTTTGTACTGCTTCAACCTAATAGTGTTCCTCCATCATTTTTGTATATTTCATGCACCTAGCCATCTCTATCATTATGCGATTGTGTCAATCAATAATTCTATTTTTTTGGTGTGTATGTAGCAATAAGGTTCTTCTTAATGCCTTATTGATTTAGGAAGGCTAATAAATTCTTTGATGTGAATTCCTCCCCTTGATCTAAGTGAAGTAGAAGAAGTGGTTATCTGATATCTTTCACAACACGATGACAGAAATTCTAGAAATTTTGAGGAGCCTCACTTTTCTTCTTCAGGAAAAACATCCACATCTTGCGAGAGTGGTCATCCACGAAGAGTTACAAGTACTTGTATCATAGAAAAAAAGGTAGTGGGCCATTCGGACTGGTATGAACTACCTCTAGACGCTTCTTGGCATAGAAGGTACTTGCCTGAAATAGATCCCTTTGTTATTTTCCCACAAGATAGCCAGATAAAATAGGAAAGGAAGTGGACAATTTGGATACTCTATGAACCATTTATTTTTAACTCATCTATGCAATGAACTAGCCAACAAGTGTCCATATCTAAAATTTTAGAGTGTGATAGATTCAACTATTGATGCAGATAAAGTTATTGCAGAATATGAAAGAGTATATAAAGAAAATAACTTATCTTTTAGAAAATATCTAGCAATAATATTACCTTGTCTTGAGAAAAAACATGATTTGCTGTCATTTTTAACAATAAATTATACCTTTGGATGATGATTCAGGAGTTTAGTGACTGACAAGAGGTTGTTAGTCAATAAAGAAACATATAGTACCTTTGTAAGTGTACATTTTCATGGTCCTAAAGGAATGGTCACTTGGCCTACTCCTTCTGCAACATACTCTTTTTCATCTTCTATCTCAACCTAATCTCTAGTTGGTTGTTCATTTAGTTCATCAAAAAAATTCTTATCACTTGACATATGCTTACTTGCACCGGATTCTATCAACCATACTTTCTTTGTGGGTTGTGAGGTTTGAGAGACTAGTGCAAGGTTCTTACCAAAATTTGTTCCTTCTGTAGTATCCTCGTCAAATTCATTATCTTTTTTAGTGGTAAGGTGTCCCTCCTTATTTGTTTGGCAGAGAGGGAGTCTAGATTTTTTAGAATCATCACTCCCAGATGTGCTTGTTTGGCTTGAAGACCCTTGTTTCAAACCATTATACTAGCAGTGATCAGTGTCATTAGAGTTGGTTCCTGAAATGTGACACCACTTCTTTGAATTTTGATCTTTCTTGTCAAGATTTGGTTTTGGTTGAGTTAGCTTCTCTAGGGGACCCTTCTAATTATTCTAGCCATGATATAGCTTTGAGAACATTTCTTTATGCTGAGTCTCATCTTGGGCTGAAGTGATGGCCTCTTCCTATTGCAGCAAGTTCATGAGTTCTTTGAATGCCACTATTTATTTAAATACATTAAGTTTCGTAACAAACACTTGTAATTGAGAAGGAATTTTTTTCAATGTGGTCGACATGAGAATTTTTTCATGCACCATTTCATTGAGCGGTAATAACTTTGATCGCAACTCATCCACACAACGTAAGAACTCCTCAAATTTCTCATTTGAATCCATAGAGAGGGTGTGCAGATTTGACTGCAGATGGAGGATCTTAGTATGATTTTTTAATTCATAAATGGTTTCCAACTTATCTTAGGTCTCGTTTAGTATCTCCAAATTCCAAACATGTGGTTGCACATTGTCACTAAAACTGATCAATATCAGCATTAAGGCTTTGGCACTAGCCATCCCATACTTCATTAATTCATCAAGTGTTGTGGGAATGGTCACAAAATCCATGACAATGCCCCATAATACTTCAAACTAAAGGGTTGTCCTTATTTTTGTGTTCTAGGCCGCAAAATTTGGCTATGTAAGTAATTGAGCATTTGATATTATAAGTTTTGGTGTAGACATTGTAATAAAATAATTTTTGTAATTTATTTATTGATTTCTAAAAGATATTATAACTTTTACACACTGATGAGAAGTAGTACTCATAGATGCTCTCGATACTCACGTGCTGAGAGATGTCTACGCTTCGTGGGGCGTTCATATTCATCTTTGCAATCGGAATTGTACCCAACTTTTAAGTATTCTTGAACTCGTTTTTCTTTACAGATGACAATAAAAAGGAAATACTCCAAAATTACTTTACAAACAAGTTCATCAAATACAATGTTGCAGGTGTTGCATAGCTCATTGAGCAGTGAAAAATACAACCCAAAGATTTTAGGAGCTTCTGGATGGTGTCCTGCATCTGGCAAGTTCACATTGAGGCTTTCAGTAGTCTCTATCATGTTATTCATGCTTTTCATTGAGCATCTCTTTGAGATACTCCACGTTACCTTTGTATAGGATTCATATCCAAGAAACTAATGGCAATTTTTTTTAATGACGCAGGTGACTTTTAGGCTTCATACTGCCAATGCTCCTCTCCACCTGATACCTTTTTCTTCCACACATGGAGCCTAATTGTATATCTTCATGTGGGAATTTTTTGGAGTAATCAGAAGAAAAGAACACCTAGTAGCTAATTACTACGAAGCCTTTATACATCATGTCCAACCTAACACTGTTGAAATGAATGATTTTTTTTTTGAATATCTTTCAATATTTCCACCTAGTAGTCAACCTTGAGAATGATCTTATCTCCATGTATGGGTATCCATGTCCAATATTGATAAATGAAAGTATCTTCACGTCCAAGGTATTCTTGTACACCCAAGAATTTGAAGGAATTTTTTCCATTATCCACACAAATTGAAGATTTTTTTTCTTCACATGGGTAATTGAACAAGAAACATGTGCTCCTCTATCTCTTCATGCAAGATTTAGTTGAATTTTGCAGCAAAGACAAGAGGATTTTTACCATGTTTTCCTTCCTCCATGTAACCTTCAATTGCCATGTAGAAGTAGAATGTGTAGGCCATGTTTTTTTCGATTTTGGACGTCCTCCTCTGCATTATATAAATGGGTATTTGAAAATTGGACCAATAAATGTGAAATCTCTCTCTGTTCCAAGGGATTTTTTGTTGTCCATTTTAGGAAATTTGAAGATTATCAACATTATTTTATAGGTGGTCCTTGGTTCTGGGGATATGCGGGTCTATTTTTTAACTCCATGGTTTCTAGATTTCAATTTGAATACTTATTCGGTGGCTAAAATGTCAGTTTGCGTCAGGTTTCCTAATCTCCCCTTGCATATGTGGTATGCCCTAGAATATATCAGAAATGCTCTAGGTAAGTTTACTAAAGAGGATTTAGATAGAACACATTCGTGTATGTTTTCATATGCCCTAATGTGAATGGAAATTGATTTGAGCAAAGGAATACCTGACCGAATTAATCTTAAATTTGGTAATTTTCAGCATTCACAGGTCTTAGACTATGAGAATGTTGCATTTCGATGTAGAATATGCAGAAAAATGGGTCATTTACAAGATTCTTTCCCTTTCAATAAGCATAAAAAATATGTAAATAACAATGGATCGTCTTCATCTAGTGGCTGGGGTTTTGTAAATCCAGATTTGGTATCCACTTGGAATTTTACTGATAATATGAGAACTCCTAACACAGGCGGAAAAATGGCTTCAGAGTAGGATGACTCAAAGAAGGGAATCCAGGGAAACCTCTTGGTAGTAGGTGGAATAAAAATGGGGCATACATCCAAAAATTCAGAATCAGATAGAGATCCGGTGTTTGAAAATGTGATGGATGTGGAGAATTATAGTGATCTTGCACTGGTTATTACATCTGACCTTAGAAAGTGGCATGAAGTAAATAAAAGGAAAAATAAAAAGGGATAAATGGGAAGCATCGAATATTATTTTCCATCGCACGGTGGGAAGTAATTTTGGGACAATATTTCTCTATGGTTATCTTTTCTAGATGCATTTGTAAGTTGGTAAGCAATTATAGTCATTGTTTGTTTCTAGCTAATAAATTCATTTTGTTTTCCTGAGGTTTTTGCCTCTGTTTTTGAATAGGGAACGAGTCCCTTCAACCCTCTTTATCAATTAAAAAATAGTACGTACACTATGCTAACAATATATATATATATATATATATATCTAATGTTTTGTATACAATTTCATATTTTTTTGGGATTAAAAAGTGTAAATTTGTGCCTTAAAATGTAATCTGGAAAAAAATGAAAAATATTTACTGTGTTAAATTTAAAGGTCAAATGGTCGTGATGAGAAACCAAAATAGTGCAGAATAATGGCCATACAGATGTCAAATTTAAGCTGGTAATAACTTTTTGTTGTAGTCATATTTTTCAAGAGTTTGAAATTGATGTACATTTACGAGGGTTACATCTTTAATTATGATATTTTTTTATTTTAACATATGAAATTCCTTTTCGCTTTAATATTATTATTTTTGTCTTAATTATATATAATTCTCTCAAATATACAAATAAATATTTATATATATTCTAATCTTTACTTTCATCGGAAGAAAATACATACATACACACACACACAGATATATATATATATATATATATATATATATATATATTATATGTATAAATTTATATATGTGTTTACTATACTTTATTTTTATTTTTATTTTTTATAGGTAATAAGAAAGTTTCTGTTTATTTTGAAAATAAAATATTTAATTGAGGATATTTGTGATATTATACAAGTATAACAGTGGTACTTTATCCTAATACTTTCCATATTATACAGTAATACAATGATAATTTAAAACCAAAGTCTGTTATAAAATCAGAAAGGTTATTATAAACCAATAAATCAACCCTACACAACCATAAGATGAAATCCATTGTTTAATGACCTATGGAAGGACAAATTGCAGCAAATACAAAAATTTTAACACTTTGTAAAACCATTCCAAAAAATGAACAAGATATACAATTAAATATATTTTTTATTAAAAGATGAACAATTTAAATAAAATAGAGACTTTCAATTAAGTTTGCAGGTTTATATTATGAAGCAAGTTCTAAAATAAAATTAAATAAAATGCATACTTTAAATTATGTTGAATATTTAAATTAGATACAATTTCAATAAAATGTAAACTTTCAATACTCTTCTTCAACTATCTACATCTCATAATTTGATAGTTCATAATAAACTTAAATAATTCATTTACAAGGAAGAATGAATTTAAAATACAAGTATACAATCCCTCCACTTAAACGTGGATACAACATGAAAAAAAATTCAACAAATTTGTATTTATTTTCTTTTGAATCATACCTGCAACTCCTTTTCTCCTACATCTACAACCACATAAACAAGGGAAGGGAGCTAGGAAACACTCACCTCCCAACCTTAATCTAATGAGAAGGCGTTCCTACATTCTCATTGGCCCCCAAGCCCCAATAAGAGGAAAATAAGGGATTTTCACAAGCATGGAATCCCTCAGAAGAAATGGCTTCAAACAACACATACAAACACACACAAGAGCAATACAATAGGGAAACCTCAAACATACAACAAAGATATTGGCTAAAACGTAAGCCAAAGGACGATGGAATATTGAAGCCATATCCTTATTCTTCCCAAGTGGGATATGTGTCCACCCAAGCCTCCAAGTGCACTACCTACACACACATATACCCCTTATCTCTCCATTTTCAAATCCAACACAATGACATGATTTCCTTGTAACTTCACATAATTATATTTCCCTTAACAAATTCCCTAAAAAAACTCACACACTCCATTTACCTCCACAATGGCTCCATTTCCCTCACCCTACACCATCCTTAAGACTAATTCTACCCAAACCCTTATAAAATCACATGCATTTACACATTCACAACTCAATACAGAAACAAGAAGCCAAAACAAAAAGTATAACATCCTACCTTTCCATTGAGATATCATTTAACCTTCAAGAAAATATGTTCGAAACTTATTTCCAAATCCAATCGAATTCCCATGCAAGCTCTCAAAAACGCCCCAAGAAATTAACCCCAAAAATGACTAAAATACTCCAATAACTAGAAAAATCATGGAGAGGATGGTGAGGTAGCTCCACGTAGGATACCAACTTATTTCTCCCCAATCCACCTCACAAGCCAAACTCACAATCCAAGACTCCAAAAATGAGGAAAGTGAAGGTATGACACTTCCATTCTAACATAGAATCCTCCATTCCACAATTCAAGGATATAATTTAGGAGTTACGTAAAAGGCTTTGATAATTTTCTATTTTCTCTCAAAAGTGCATAATAGGGCTAAATTTAACCCCTAAAATCATAGGTTGGGTTAGTGGAAGGGTTTAATGAGTGTGGGACAAGTAAAACTTGTCTCACAAGTCTCTAAAAATGGGCTCAAAGCCTAGATCCGAGTTTTTGAGATAGGCATGGGCTCACAAACCAAGATAAGAATAAAATCCATCTAAGCTAATGAAGAAAATAAGGAATATCCAACACAATCATTGCCCCCATTGCCAAATCACCCAATTAATATAATTGATATAGTTAATTAACCCAGTGAAGGGGCAAAATACTTACCATAATAAAACGAGAAGACATTAGAATTCAATTAAACCACATAATAAAATAAGACAAATAAATAGAAGTAAAAATACAAAATTTACACCCATGGCCAGTTATGAGGTTGCTTTCCCTTAGAGATATCCTAACAAACATGACAAACAAAACAAAAACTTGGACACAAACATGAATTCCAAGGTGACGATGTTGTAAAAACCCGATTTTCTTCCATAATTGGTCTTCCTAGTCCCCCCTATCTTTATTGTGATTTCATTTCCTACAAAAAACAAATAAAATATCACCTTAGGCCTCAAGGCCATATCAATATGTCAATAAATCAAAAAACATATATCATTTATCATATAACATCATCATACAAAATAGCTACATCATTATCATGATTATGCAATTCTATTCTAAATCAATTTTTTAAAATTACTAATCATCACAATTATACCATATCCATTAACATTTACTATCAGCCTATACCTATAGATGACCATATATCACAATTCATATTTTATGATAACCATTCATTTCATACATCCACTGTAACTTATATCTATTTATATGCATTCAAAAACATAATTTTGAAGCCTAATATCATCACATTATTAATAATACATTACATCAATGTGCACACCTGGTTAGTCCAACCATCGAAATCTAGTGGCAAATGTCAAGAATCAAATATGTCAGTATATAAATAAAATAACACTAAATCATAATGTATTGCAATGTTTAACAAGGTCCTCGATGATCCCATACAATCTGTAATAAGATTCAAAGCACAATGATATTCACAATTTCCATAATGTCTAACAATAAGCTATCAAAATATCATAACAATTTCCATGTCACTAAGAAACTAATATTCATGATAATAACAAATAATGGTGTTGAAGAGGAGTGGGAACTTCATCCTCCTCCTCTTAGTCTTGACTTCCTCTTGGAATTCACTAGAACAAATGTGGGAACTGTTATCTTAGTAGTATGAAATACTCCCCTGTAGCTAATGACTCATCATATCGATCATATTGGATGCACACCTGGTCAAACTCATGCCCTCGAAGGCCCAAGGTCCTGTGCTCCTACACCTAGAAAGCATTCTAATCGAAGACATGAGATGGATCTAGTATATATCTTCGTAAAATAGAAACGTAAAAGACATCATGGATGCAAGATAAGCTAGGTGGAAATTCTAATAGGAAGGGCATGCGACCAATCCATTTCAAGATCTCAAATGGACCCACAAATCTCAGGGCTAGCTTAGATCCTTTTTTTTAATAGATTGTGATCTTCTGAGGTATGATAGTCATAAAATAATTCCAGAAAATCTCTTAATAGGCCATATCTTGTAACGTAGTTGGCCCAATAGTAACCCTTTCCTCTAGTTTGTTCCAACTCAAAAAATTCCTACACTCTTTATCGTTCAATTCCGTGGAATGTGCTATGCCAATGGGAATTTGAAAACTATTATTGTATATAAACTATACCATCTAGAAGTACTCCTCCCATCATGACTAATTATCCATAACATATATTTGAAACACATCATCTAGTATCTGGTTCACCCACTCAGTCTTACCATCTATCTTAGGGTGATAAGATTTGCTTAAAGATATCCTCATTCCTAGTGGAAACTGCATGGTGGTCTAAAAGTGTGACATGTATATGGATTTAAAGTCGTAGATGATATTCCTCGCAATCCCATGTAATCTCACTATCTCATCCATATAAACACATGGAACTATACTTGCTATGTAGGTGATCTTAACCGAATAAAAATGAGCCACTTTCGTACATTTTTCCACCATGACTGTGATTGTGTTGTGGTTATATCTTGAAATACGTAGCCCAAAAATTAAATCCATGGAAATGGTGTCCCATTTCCACTCTAGTATAACATGAAGATAAATAAGGCCATCTCGATTTTGATGCTAAAAATTTACTTTCTGTCACTCCAAACATCAAGACACATAATGAGCTATATCCCTTTGAAGTCTACTCCAATGAAATGTTTTCCTTAGTGCACCATGCATCTTCTTCACCCCTAGATGGGATGAATAAGTTGTATGATGATCCTCTGCTAGAATTTCCTATCATAAACCTCCATGTCTAGGCACATATATCTTAACCCTCTATCTAATAATCCCATTTGAGTCTAGTTATAATGACTCAATCTATTCTCTGGCTGAAAGCTATAACCTATCGTGTGGATGTTGGTGTAAAACCCTACTCCATAAATATGTACTCAAGGATGTAGCCATAACCAAATTCCTCTGTCGACTTAAGGCATATACTACCACATTCTCCTTCCCCTTCACATGTTCAATCTCCATATCATAATCACATAAGAGCTCCATAAAAATTCTATTGACAAGAGTTGAGATTGGATTATTTGAAGAGGTGTCATAGGCTCAAACGAACTATCGTGAGTGTGAATCTCCTTCCAAATAGAAATTTTTCACCATTGGGTTAATGTAAGCTCATATTCCTTGAGTTTTCAAGACTCAAACATGACAACACGACCATCATGCATAACTACTACTCCTATCCCTACCAATGAAGCATGTTTACAATCAAAGAAGTCCCTTTGAGAATTTGGTACTACTAGGATAGGTTTTGTAATAAGGAATTATTTTAGACTCATGAATGCCAACTCACATCTATCTGACCATACAAACTTCTTCCATTTCTACTCTAGGGAAGTGATGGGATGAGAAATGTGTTATAAATCATGTACAAACCTCCTGTAATATCCAACTAATATGATAAAACTATGTACCTCGGTCACATTGGTCAGTACCAAGCAGACAATGATAACTCAAATATTGGAAGGGTCGATTGTGATACCTTCTCGAGAAATGATGTGACTAAGATACTCAACAATTGATTGAAAAAATGAACACTTTTTAATGTTTCCATATAGTTTTTTCTCTCATGCACACTATATAAACTATCGTAAGCAATCCTTATGCTCCTCACATGTGAATAAGTATATCAATATATAAACAAGGAAAATGAGCACAAAATGATCTAAAAATATCCTGAATAATCCAGTCATCAATCTCATGAGCACTGTCAGGGAATTCGTTAGTCTGAATGACACAATTGTGAACTCATAGTGATTGTACCTAGTGTGAAAGGTTTTCTTATGGACATCTACCTCTAAAATCCTTAGCCAATGATACCTTGACTTAAGGTCTATCTTCGAAAACACAATATCCCCCTTCATCTAATTAAACATATCATGAATGCATGTAAGGAGGTAATGATTATTGATCATTACTTTATTCATCTTCTTGTAATCAATGCACAATGTGAAGGATCTACCCTTTTTCTTCACAAAATCCACTAAAGCGCCCTAACAAGATACACTCGAATGGATTAGGAATTTCTAAACAAATTCCTCCAACTGTAGTTTGAGCTCACAAAGCTTAGGGGTAGTCATCCTGTAAGTCACACTCAAGATAGGCTCTGCCCCAAGAACTAAGTCTATACATAAATATATCTCATATGGGGGAGGTAGGCAAGGTAACTCACAGGTAAAGATAAAAAAAATATCACAAAATGGGATGGTGATTAAATGAAGGCCAACTAGTATCATCCTCTTACCTATCACTTACTCTAATGGCATATAACTGGCACCATTTACATGCACACTGATTAATCTACATAGTGGATATAGTGCAAATAGATATAGGCATCCTAACCCAAACAATCACTTACTCAACTCCTAAATCATGTGCCCATGAGATCACTTTACTGTAGTAATCCACTCTATCCCTTTGTAATGAAACATAATCCATACCCAAACTAATCCCGTAAGATACCAAGGGAAGCATGTAAAGATCCAAGGTCGTGGTGAAGAGTCCTATGTCTACCACACACTCTTTGACTAAGGAATCCATTGTGAGCTTAGATCCAAATTATATCTCTACATCCTAACTACAACCCTACCTAATTGCCACTTTCCTGTATCGCTCTACTAAAGATTGGGAAATGAAAGAATCATAAAAGAATGAATCAAATAGGATAGAGATAGGAATACTAGCAATTCTACCTCAGGTATCGATCATAGAGCTTTGGTAATTTGTATAGAGGTTCTCAACCACAACATAAATCATGTGAATCCACGTCATATCTCTAACTATTGGCTCATAAATAGGGGCCTTACACTTGTTACATGGGTTGTGTAGACAATATCTCTAATGTTATCCCTACGCACCACATCCATAACAATTTTTTAGGTCCCCTACAATGAGAAGAGACTCCGCCAGGTGCTCAAGTGGTCTATGATGTATACCCTGACAATCATGCTCTATATTTTTATTACTACTATAGATCAGCTCCAACTTATTTAACTCTAGGTGGTGCATGTTTCCTAATAAGTCCTCTAGTAAGAGGCCCCATACTCTACCCTCTTTGTGCATCATGTATCGGTGAATTCCTGAATGGTGGTCAGGTCTATTGTTACTACTTTGGCTGTAGTTGTGATCAGAAGGAATATTTTGTGGTTTAATTTCCACCATGAGGGGGAAGGGTTTCCCCCTTTGACCGAATGCCATGCATCTGCTATATGTGATTCCTCACTATGTCTCTCACATGTTGTGTCTTCCACCTATTTTCTTCCAAATTAAAGGCCTTCGCAATGCCCTCAGCTACTTTCTATGGATAGTGCATGTGCACCACCCCTCTAATATTAGAAATCATGCCCCTGATGAGCTTTTGAACCCTAACCTGATCATCCTACATAAATTCAAGGTATTGTAGCATGTCTAGAAGTCTACTCTCATACTCTACCACCATCATAGACACCTATCACAAATCATGGAACTCATCAATCGGTTGTTGAATGAACCTTCTGGAAATACATTTTCTCCGGAATCACTCCTCAAATATCTTCCATGCCACGGTCACTGAATTAATTGGAGCTTTTACTAATTTATCCTCTACTATACTCATGTCCCGTACCTCAAAAGTAGTATAGAAACATGAGCCTTTGTGTTACTAGTGCAGGAACATAGCTTGAAGCATCCGCTCAAGATAACTAGTCATGCCTAAGCCTGGAACCCTCTTGTGTCTCCAGTAAAGTGAGGAAGATGGAGCTTTAGTATCTCACATATGTGCTAAGAAGATGGAATTTGTATGCTCCTGGGTCTCTCCTCATGGTCATCTCACTACTTTGGGCTCCCATATCTCTCTCTGTCATGCAATCCTATCTCTCTTCTCTCTCTGTGGTGAATCCTATCCATTTTTCTCTACATGGGATTTTTCAACCCTCTTATTTTCACTATGTTGTGGAGAGTCCCGAGCCTTCTATGATGGCTCCATCTCTCACTGGTTAGGTCATCCCACAAGCTAACCTCCATGTATAATGACATTTACCTTCTATAACATCTGTAGAATATGTGGTAATATGGTAGTGTCTACCTAATCTTGGGGTGATTCCTCTAACTCAATAGTCAAGCACACCCCATATGGTCCATGCATCCTGCATAGACCTAACTTGGAGTAAGTCCATGATCATCTAGATGTATTTTAATTTTCTAAGATCCTACGTTTTAAGTTATCAAGAAACATCAAGTGTCCTAAGATTAGGTTGTGCTATGTTTTTTATTGTGTTTCTATTTTCTCCCAGCATCTAAGTGTTGAACCCACGACTTTCATACAAAATCTTGACACCCAAATTTCAGCATGCAAAACCAATAACACATAACTATTAAATTATGGCATTTAAAAAAAAATCAAATACATTAAATAAATTTTAAATTACATTAATTACATTTGCTAAAATCGTACTCATTAATTACTAAGACAGTTCCCTTCCTTAAATAATATTATTTAATTCTCCTCTTAAATAATTCCTAATATAATTTTATTTACTTTATCTACTTATGTTCATGTTGAATTTATTAAATATTTTTTCATAATGTAAAATTTTATTTTATTTCTATAAGTAAATTATAGTCATGATACACGTTAATGTATTTAACTATACATTTAACTGCAATCCTTTTAATCCCATTAAATATTTTAATTAAATAACCTCATGCTCAACATTAGTTTATTTAAACCATAATTATAATGTCATTTAAAAAATTTAAACCATAATGAATTTGCCACATAGTAAGTTAAACCCACCATATAATTAATAAGGACATATAATGAAAATTCTCACCATTTCCTGTGAATAAAACCCCCTAAGCTTCCCATTAATTAAATTGCCCAAACTTTATTAAAACAACTATTTCCCACCAAATTTAAGTTGCGAGGATTAAGTTTGGGCAATTGGATAGATTTAATCCTTACTCTAGATCCTAGGTATTAAAAAAAAACCATAAAACTCTTTTATGTTTTCCCTTTATTCTTTTTTTTGGCCTATCTGCCTCCATTTGGACAGGTAGGGTTTGCAGGAAGGACAAGATGGAAGCCAAAGATACTCATAGAGAACTATGGCAATTTTCTTTGTTCTAGATCTGTAATGAGGGGGAATTTCTTCATTCATGTTTACTCTCTATTGTAATTTATTTATCCCTAGTTTTTGTAGGGTTTAAGTTATTTTTTGTAAGGGAAATGCTATAAGATTTTATAGTTTTTGGTATTTGTTTACCCTTATGAATTTTATTACAAATATGATTTTGATTTTTTTTATACTATATATATACACATATACATGTGTGTGTGTGTTTATATATATACGATATGTCTATATTGTGTGTGTGTGTGTAGTCGAATTTAAATATTTAAAAAAATTTATACAATTGATAGTTTTTGGGATTAAAACACCAAAATGTGTGGCTAAAAATGCAATCTGGAAAAGAACCAGAAAATTTTACTGTGTTAAATTTTAGGGTCTAATGACCATCACGATAGAACAAAACAAAAAAGAAAGACGACCATATGGATGTCCAATTTGAGCTGCATATAATTTTTCTTGCAGACACGTTTTTTAGGGGTTTAAAATTGTTGTACATTTCTTGGGGTTTCATCTTTCATTACTATTAAAATTTTTACTTTTAACATATCAAATTCCCTTTTTTTTAATATTATTTTTTATGTCTTAGATATTTATAATGCTCTCATATATACATATAACTATATATATCTATTGATCTTTACTTTCATCTAAAGAAAATACATTTATATGTATAAAGAATATACATAAGTAGATATAGGTATATATATATATATATATATATATATATATATATATATATATGTATATATATATCTGTGTGTGTGTGTGTGTATGTATGTATGTATGTATGTATGTATAGAGGTAGCAAGCAAGCTTTTTAATTTTGAAAAGGAAATATTTAATGGGGATCTTTGTGATATTATACAAGTATAACAATGGTATTTCATACTAAGGATTGCCATATTATAGAATCATACAATGATAATATTAAACTAAAGTCTTCTATAAAATTAGAAATGCATAACTACGTTATAAACCAATAATTAAACCCTTCACAACAATAAGATGAACTCCATGGTTTTATGATCTACTGAAGGAAAACTTGCAGCTATTACAAAAATTTTACCACTTTATACAAGCATTCCAAAATGAATAACAAGATACACACTTTAATATATTTGTGATTCAAAGACAAAAAATTGAAATAAAATACAAACTTTAAATAAAGATGGAAGTTTACATTACGAAGAAGGTTATAAAATAAAATGAAATTAAATGCAGAGTTTTAATTAAGTTACAGATTTAAGTGAGATACAATTTGAATAAGATGCATACTTTCAATACCCTTCATTAACCCTCTACTTTTCATAGGTAGATAGTTAATAACAGACTTAAATAATCCATTTACAAGGAAGAATGAATTTATAATACTAGTGTACAAGCCCTCCACTTAAAATTGGAGACAACATGGAGAAGTATTCAATAATACTTTTTTTCTTTTCAATTACACCTGCAACTCCTTATCTCCTCCATCTACATCCACATCAACAAGTGAAGGGAGTTAGGCAACCCCACTAGAGATCAGGTTTGGATAGAACATTACAAAGAGATCAGGTTTGGATAGCAGATGAAAAAGAGTATGTTTCAGAAGGAATAGGAAAAGTCACCATTCCTTTGGAACCATGAAAATGAACACTTATAAAGGTACTATATGTTCCTGGCTTGACTAAGACCCTCTTGTCAGTGACTCAGATCTTGAATCATCACATAAAAATAAAATTTATTGTCCAAAATGGTATTAAATCATGCTTGATCTCTAGAGAAGGTACGATTATTGCTAGAGAATTTCTCAAAGATATGTTATTTTCTTTAGATATTGTTACATCTTCTGCAATAACTTTATTTTCCTCAATAATAGAATCTACAACCCTCTGGCATTTTAGTTATGGTCACTTGTCAACTAGTTAATTTCATCAGATGAGTTCAAAAGAAATGGTTCATGGAATACCCAAATTGTCGAGTTCCTTTCCTATTTTACCTGGTTGTCTTGCAGGAAAACAACAAAGGGATCCATTTCAGGAAATCACCTTCCATGCCAAGAAGCATCTAGAAGTAGTTCATACCGATCTAAATGGCCTTCTACCTGCTTCATTTTAGGGACACGAGTACTTCCAACTATTTGTGGATGACCACTCTCGTAAGATGTGGGTGCTTTTCCTAAAGAAAAAAGTGAGGGTCTTAAACATTTCCAGAATTTATGTCATCATGTTGTGAAAGAGACCTAAAAACCACTTCTTCTACTTCTCTCAAATCGATGGGGGAAATTCACATCAAATAATATATTATCCTTCTTGAACAAACAAGGCATTAAGCACAACCTCATGCTCCCTACACACCCCAGAAAAATGGCATTATTGAGCGTCGCTATAGAACAGTGATAGAGATGGTTCGTTGCATGCAAACAATAGTAAAGCTAGAGGAACGCTATTGGGATGAAGCAATACAGATTACTATAACCATTATTTTAAATAAATGTCTTAAATCTAATAAATTTATTAAATATTAATATAGATTGATGCGTTCATCTTCTTAGTCAATTTCTCTCGCTTTTCATATATTTTTAGTGTCTATGGATGTGATATGTTTCATACACAAAAAACATGTATCATTTTTTTCCTTCAATCTAGCTAATAGATATTTTTATTCCTCTATCTTTGATTGATCTCTTTAGCGTTTGAACCTATAATGTTGACTTTTCCATTGATTTTTTATAGAAGAACATAAGTCACAACACATAAATGAAGTGTTATTTTCAAAATCCTCCTTTTTGACACAAGCATGTAGGACATGTAGGACGTTGAAAAGGTTGTTTAATTTTTTATTTTCATATTCCAATTGAATTTTAATTAAAGTTTTAAAATAATTTTTAACATATCCATTAGAGATCAATGTTGTCCACACAAACACATCTCTTCTCATCATTCTGTCTAATATTTCACTTGTGTTGTCTATCATTATACATTTTGTACACATGTCGACTAGGGAAATTGAAACAACAATAAAAAAAATCCATAATCCTTTATTATTTTAGGGATATCCATACCCTATTCGAAAGTCTCCATTTTGGCACAAGAAGGAAGAATGTGGGTAAAAGTTGTGGAATTTTTCTTTAAATATACCAAAAACATTTTCTTAAAATTTTCAAAATCCTTTTCAACAATTTTTGTGTGTGTATATCCTAAAATTAACGCTTTTCTTCATGAACAAATCACTTTGTTGAATTCTATCAAACATTTCACTTTTCTTTTCTATGGTTCTACATTTTTCATCATGTGTATAGGGGTTGTTCCAACCACAACATCTAAATTGACTTGAAACTTATGATTTTAATTTATTTTCTTAGATTTTATAATATTAGCTTAATTATGCTCAAATTTGTTAATGGTATGACCAATTTTTTATGAACATGTTCCTATTTAGATATTAAATCAATAGTTTCATGTTGTTTTTTATTTGTTGTTACGAATGGCCAACAAACATGAATACTTGTAAAAAATAGAATTAACCATTTTGATATTGTTTTAATAGATGAAAGAATACCTTTCCTTCAATCCTAATTGGTTTACTATGCATTATCATTGTGAGCCACCAAGTCAATAAAATTATTGCATGTTTTTAAGTAATTTTTATAACTCAACTCGCCTCTGATTTTATTAAACATCAATAGAATGATGTCTTTTATTATAATACTTATTGTTATAATGACAATGATGGTGGTTTTTCTTATCTGTGATGATGTCAATACATGATTCTATTGATATTATTTCAAAATCACTCTATGGGGAGTTATATATTTCATTATAAAAATAGTTAGAATGAATCAACTTGAAAATATATGAGAACATTTATGAAGGATGGGTCACTCTTTCTTGCAAGAATCATTAGAAATAATTAGCTATATAATCTATGAACACACATTTGGAGAATGTTTGACAATGCCATTTTAATATAATAAATAGGTTTATGATTCTATGTCAAGGTTTAATGGAATTTAGGCACCCTTTTGTATTTTCTTCTTTTTAAATTAATAAAATGTTTGTGGATCCATTTGTGAACACAAAATTAAACTCAAATTGTATTTTATATTATCGATCACAAAATATTTATGGTGTCATAAATGATATGTATCCATTCATTACACATGAAGACATTTACTTATTTATTATATTTGAAATTCAATATTTTATTCTTTAAATTTGCATTGTCTCTACAAAGACAAAAACTATAATTCATACTATTTCTAGAGATATAAATATGATATTGTCTCTAGAGAGACAAATATGATATTGTCTCTCTAGAGAAAAAAAAAATGTTTTAATCTATATTTTCTTTGCAGAGACACTAATTAGATACAATATTAGAGACATCCACTTTGAGACAATATGCAAATTTTTTATCATCTTAATTTGAGGCATTTTGAATAATTATTGTCTCATTTAACCCTTGTAGTAATGCAAGTAATTAGATTGAATAAAACCTTATCAATGTGACAAAGTAATAAATAGAATATTATATATAAAATTTTTATGCTATATATAGATATATAATTCATAGAGTAAAAAGAAGATTGTTATTATGTAGAATTTTAGATAAATATTCGTTACAATTTACAGGATTTGTTATATAAATGTTTTATGACTAGAAAGTGTACATAATTACTTTGAAATAAAAATGTATAAGCTTGGATATTATATTAATGAAAGTAGCACTAAATATGCATAAAACTGGCACTAAATATGCATGTGGCGTCATTTTATCATTCAAGGAGATAAACCATAACATTACACTTGATTTTCACCCTTTAATTTAACAAATAATGATGTTGTTAAAACAATGAAAACATATAAGTACCACATAATAGAGTTAAAGAACGTTATTTTCACCTTGGTGTTGGTCAATTAGATCTTTCCCCTTTTTTCCTTGAAATTCTTCAGTTTGTGGGCTCTGTCATATTTTCTATCTCCTCATGTTGACGCGTGAAAGCTCTGTCCTTCATTCGGTTAGCATGATCAGTTACTTCCTTTGGTAAAGGATCATTTTAAATCCAAAATTTGGTTTACATTCCTTTGTCTATGTGAAAGAATTTTTAACTTAGGCATAAAATTGGGTTTTTTTCCTTCCCTTTTTTTCCACAATTACATTTTGTTTTCCCTGTCAATAGTTGTCCCAATACCTGTGGAAAAGGTGGTCCTTTCTGATTACACTTGGCTCGACTGGGCACTTTGATACTCTAAAGCCCAATTCAACTCAAGTTTTCTCGACGTGGAAGGACACCACTCATTTGAAAGTTGCTTCTTTGTTTAACCTTTGGAGTTGCGCCAAGAAGACATGTGGAGGTTTCCACGTTATTGCCAAGACTTAGACATTTCTTCATGAACCTAGTGTAGTTTTGATGGACCATGGACATGTGGAAGGCTGACACTCATTTGAAGATTTTCCTTTGGGTCCTACCTTAACAGTTTTTCCAAGGAGACATGTGGAGGCTTCCGCTAGCTCCTCTGTATACTTAAACTTTTCAAAGAATTTTTCTAAGGCCTAGGACGCTTGGTGAGCCTATGCTTTTTTGGGGTCTACACTTTTCTGGCCATCCCAAAGGTCTGCCAAGGAGACATGTGGAGACTTCCACTAGCTCCTTTAATCCTAATACTTTTGAAAGGCCAAAAGGTGATTTACTTGGGTCCAGGGGACGTGGAAGGCTTGCAGTTGTTTGGAAAATTGCCTCTGTACTTCTCCTTTATAGTTACACCAAATAAACACATGGACGACTCTAATCTAAAGTTGAGAAGGGGTAGAATCGATGCTTGTTGTGCATTACTTTTTATTTTACCACTTGTTTTTTGTTCCAAGACTCCAAAAGCTGCGAATACACATTTTTTTTCTTGTATATCAAACTCATAGCACAGGTATGTGGAATAATCAGTGCACAGACACTCATTTTTCAGAGGTAAAAATGTAGGCATCCATGCGGGGGCATTCATTTCTCAAGGTGTTGCCTCGGGGGAAAAAATATTACATGACAGATCCAGCTATACAAATCCACTGGAAAATGATTAAAATGGTTATTTCTCGCATAAAAGAGTAAGGATGATTAAAAGGATTGTCAAAATTCATGGCATGGGATCCCAATCATCACTTGAGGGCCAAAGAAATGTGATTAGTTTCTGATTTATCCACCTGAAAGTTATGAGTGTAAATTTGTTAAACGTCACTTTCCAAGAAAAATTTGTAAGAATCAAAGGTTCCTCAGATATTATTCTTTTTTGGAGGGAATATTTGGGATGAGTGAGTGAGTGAAATGTATAAATGTAATGAGAATAATCCTACAAATGGTTAGGGGTTGAATTCTTAAGAGAAAATTTAAGAGAGCCCATCTTCCTGAGAGACCAATATAAGAAACCTGTTAATTTCCTATGTTTTAAGTTTCAATCACGTTAAGTTGGTTGTGAGTGTAAAACCATTGAAAAACTCTATAATTGTTTAGAGACACATTTCCCTGCTAATCAATCTAATCAATTTCAAATTAATCTATGCTAATATTGAACCCATTTGTGTCTACTTTATTTCATAACGTCTGCAAGTAGTTTTTCCTATTCGTATTGTAATCTTGTGTTAAAGTCACTCTATATCACACAGGATCTCATCCCTATGACAGTTTAATGGAATTTACAATTTCATTTCATGAAAAACCTTCATCCTATAATGAGATAAACAAATTAAAATCATTTTACTATCGTTTGTTTATAAATATTGTCTCTAAAACTTCGAGTTTATTTTAGGCATAAGGAATCATGGGTCTTTAATGCTTAATTGAATTTTTGGCTCAAGCCTTCAGGTTAAATTCCTGGAGATTATCTGAAAACATATAAATCTGGTCCTCCATTGATGCTCACCTTCTGGTTGAAGAAGTATTTTAGCTATTCTGAAGCATTCTTTCATTTAGTTTTCTAAATGTTATGAAGGTTCTCAAAGATCTGACATAATCAATTTTATCCTTTTTAATCTCCCACCAAAATTATTCAAAACAATGAATCCTACATGAACTACCCTTGTTTTCCCTATATGTCCACAAATGTATAAATTCTACTACCAAAATATGCAGAAGCAATTAGGATCCCATAATGTCTTTAGTAACCTTTAGCCTTGTTTAGAAAATATCACCATTATTTAGAAGTGACAACTCGTGAGATTTAAATTGTGGTGCATTGATCATATTTTATCAAGATCCCCTTTCAAATTTATGCAAAGAAGGATATCTTCATTCACCTTCACTGAATAAGGTTGCAAAATGAGTCCTCTCACCCCGGTCGAAAGGCATGGCCTAAAGCAGTGAAGATAGATCAAATACTTAATTAAGGTTTTATCCATTTCTCTGATGCCTGAGTGATAAAGAGTTAGCAAATACCCTCCTCGGCTATAAAATGACTTATAGTATGATCTAGCTATCTCTCAGTGTCCTGTTGAATATTTGATGCTACTCAGTTTCTAAGGAAGAATCATTTTAGATACCAACACTAGAATGGTGCCATTATGGGGGACTATTTGAAAAAAGGTGTACAAATACTGACCGTAGTAATGTTTCTTACATAATCTAAGTGTAAATATGTTGTTGAAATGTCATCCTATGTCAATATTTGTAAGAATCAAGAAAATTTACAAGTTCTGTGTGCAATATTTCTAGTGTATGTTGTTTTTTGCACTAATTTTGCATAAACAATGTTAAATACAAGTAAAAGAAGGTCAGATCTGTGAAGATTTGCATGAATTTAGTGTTGACAGACATTTGACTAGCCAATTTTATTGCATTCACATAGCTAAGGTGAAAATCATTAGTGGCGACTCCATCTTGAATTAACTTTTGATAAATGTCAGTGTCCTAACCTCTGTCAATTGAAATTTATCACTAATCTTTGCAAAACAAGAAGGAAGAATATCTTTCTTCTTTAAAGAACCTTCTAGAAGGTTATTTCCAGAGCTGGGAAAGGAAAATTCTAAAGAAAGAAAAAACTCAAAAGTTGTTGAAGATCGGAAATCAAGCAAAGAGTTATCAATTGTGGAAATTGATCAGCCTGTCATTGAAGATTTCCATACTTCCTCAAGTTCTTCTAAATCAGGTAGTCTTTTTGTAAATTTCAATTCTCCAACTGGAGAGGTTACTTCTTTCGTATTTGAAAAATTTACATCTCGATCTATCCCTGTGTTCTCCAAATCTAATACGATCTTCTAAGAAATAGAGGTTTTAGAGAACATTCATTTTGGGAATTGTGTTCCTATGCCCCATAGAACCCTCACTCCTTATCACTCTATTTCTCCTATAAGATCACCTCCCCAAAAGAATATGGACCAGCCCCCATCCAAACCTCTATTTTTTGTGAACACTTTTTGTCTTATAGATTTCAGAGGTATGGATGGACATCCAAGTGTTGTGCCCCAAGACGTTATAAATATACTGCCTAAATTTTAAGGAAATAATTCCATTACTGGGGATCAACACTTAAAGATTTTTGTTAATATGAAGGAAGACTTTGAGATCAAATTTGAGAATTTGTACATAAAATTGTTTGTTCATACTCTAGAAGAGGATGCATGAGACTGATATAAATCTTTACCAGACAACTCCATTCTTTCATGGATAGAAATGAAGAATGCTTTTAGATTATTGTATGGAGATAAAACACACCCTAATTTTATTTTATCATAATTTAAAAATATAAAAACGAATCCTAATGATTTTGTTCATGACCTCAATACAAGGTTCAATAAAACCCTGAATAGGCTACCTATGATCTTAAGGCCAAGTGATGTTTTTTGTTTGATAAAATACTCTTATGGTTTTGAAAAGAAGGCTGCCTATTATATGAGAAATAAGAACCCATCAACATTGAGGTAGTCCTTCACCAAGGCTTTGTAGATTGAAAATAGCATCAAGGTAATTGGTAAACCTCTTAAGAGAGAATTCATTAAGCTAATCAATCCAGAGAAGCCTCAGTCAAGGAAAGCTATGGATCTGGAGGAGGTTGCAAAACTTTGGTCAGAGTTGTTAAGGAAATATCCTATAAACTGGAAAGAGAAGAAAATGGGATTGGACAAGGTTCCCAAGGTCATCATAAAGCACAAGGTCAAGAAATATTTGAAAATCATCCTAGGGGTGATTAGATATCTGATGATAGAGGAAAAGGACTTGTGGGATCATGAAATAGATAGGCCCAACCCAAGGAATTTTTTTTTGTGCCTAATCCTTTGACTACCAAAGTTTCTTCTATGGAAGAAGCCAATGAAATTGAGTGGTGTGACATATGTTTCTTGCCACATGCCCCATGTGATGAAGAAAAATAATTTGAGTAAGATGATGATGAAACTAATGATGATGTGTGCATGATGGGGTGCTCTATAATCTCATAGCAAGGAGTAACTTCGACTAAATTAATCAGTGCCAGAAGTGCTACAAATTTTTGGGATGTCATCCACTAGGTATTACCCCTTCCTCCCTCTAATACTTTTGAAATAGATATGGTAAAATATTTTGAATTTCCTAATAATGATTTTGAATACTTAAGGGCATTAATGATTAAAAAGTGTGATGGAGGAATCCCTTCTGAGGAGGATATGTAGTTGTTAATGAATGTTGTAGTTGTCCATGAAAAGGAATATAACACTAGCAGTAAAGTTACCAAAGGGGCATGGCCTCAGGCCAAACCAAAAACTCTAGTTCCCACCAATATCTTAAAATAAACTCCTAAGAAAGAGACATCTATTAAAAGCCTTGTGTCCCCAAGAAGAAATAGTATCCCTGCCCATGTTCAGACCATGAAAAAGCCTTTATTTTTAGATGATTTTCTAAGTTTTCTTCCAAATGTTGCCTTGACCAAATACGTTCCTTATGACATTTCTCAAGTCTTGATTCAGATCAAGATTTATGTTCCCATTGTTGAGCTTCATAGGATTCCTGAGCACAAGAAAAGGGCCTTTGAGTATTTGGTATTGAAAGAAGAAAAATATTACCCAAGGTAGAAATGTAAAGAATGTTGAGACTCCTCCTACCATTACAAAATTAGAAAAACCCCAAGTGCTAGAAGAGCTAGGTGAGCCACCTGAAGTATATTTGGGAACATCCTTGGTTGAGTCCTAACTGAATGTAGATCCATTTTTCACTACTCTGATTATTAGGGACATGATGTTACATAACAGTATGTTTGATTCCGGAGCATCATGCAATTTTATGCCTCTTGAAGTCATAAATGAATTAGATATCAAAGTGACAACATCTTATGGGAAGTGCACTGCCATGGATTCTAGAGAGGTGTCAGTCGTTGGATGTGCCAAAGGTTTGATAGTGCAACTTACAGCCTACCTAGGAAAGAATTTAAAACTAGATGTTGTTATTGTATATTGATCTGGCAAATGGGGAATGTTGTTGTCAAGAAAATGGGCTACTAGTGTGGGTGGTAGTGTGGAAATGGATATTTCTTTTGCCACTATACCTATTGAGGGCAGCCTTGTAAATTTTTGTGGTTGAAAGAAGATGCTACATCTCATTAAGGATCTCAATAATACTTCCTATGAAGTGTTGTACAGTGTCAGTCATGTAGATAACTTTGTTGGATTTGATGATGGTAAAGAGCAAAAAAATTGATCAATGTCAGTCTCTTAATCAAGTAGGTTCTCTTTGGACTTTGTTGTTTGATGGGGCTTGCTCTAAATTTGGAAATGGTGCTATTATTTTTATGATATCTCCAAACCAAGAATATATTTTTTTCTCTTTTAAACTCAACTTTGAGTGCATTAACAATATTGCTGAATATGAAGCACTACCCTTGGGTATAAGAATTTATTGGAAATATGGTATTAGAGACATCATTGTTAAGGGAGACTCAGAGCTAATTGTCAAACAGGATAGAAATATTTATGCAACAAAAAATCAGAGAATGAAGCAATATAAACATGCAGTCTATGATTTCATTGAAATTTTTGACTCCTTCAACATAATACATCATGATCAGAATTACAATACTTTAGCAGATAAATTGGCTGTATTGGGGTCCAAATTTGAAAGTTGTGTTACATCCCCTTATTATGAGTATAATAGTGAGGTATTGACTAGGCCATCTATTCCTAACAATGTTAAACATTGGATAATTTTTTAAGATGATGCCTAGGTGCAATGATTTTTGTAGAACCAAGGAGAATTTTTTGATTAATGTATAGATTGGGAGCCAATGGTTTGTGCAGCTGATGGAAAGGAGACTTTATTTGGTAAAGACATCGTTTAGTTAAAGACTAATACTATTCCCAAAGGTTTTCTAGCACTTGAATCAAATTTTGATAATGTTGATTGCATTATCAATAAACACATGTCAGCCTCAAGGGATGTTGAAGAGAATGATCTAGGTACAAAGGATAAACTACGTAAGATCTGGCTACGTAGCAATCTATGCAGGGAAGAAAAATAGTGATATGTCCAATTGTTCAAGAAATACCATGACTACTTATCATGGTATTATTCTGAACTGAAAGCATATAGAGAGGATCTTTTCCAGCATGAAATTCCCTTAGAATCTTTTCCAAGCCATTTAGGAAGAAATACAGGCCAGTCAATCCACTCCTTTCCCTAAAGATGCGAGAAGAATTTAAAAATTTTAGGGATGGAGGAATCATAAAGCCCAGGAAGTACTCATCATGGGTTGCAAACTTGGTACCTGTCAAAAAGAAGAGCAAAGATATAACGTTTTGTGTGGAATTTAGAAATATTAATATGACATCAATTAAGGATAACTACCCTCTGCTAAATATGGACAATATGTTACAATTTTTTACTAGTTCGGAATTTTTATCCACCTTGGATGGTTTTTCTGGATATAACCGGGTAGTTGTGAAGGAATCAGACCAAATTAATATTGTCTTTACCACTCCTTGGGGAACATATGTATATGTTAGAATTCCTTTTTGTCTAATGAATGTTGGAGCCACTTTCCAACGAGTAATAGATGTAGCTTTCTCTGGCTATATTAATGATTTCATTGCTGTATATCAAGAGGATGTGACTTTTTTCTCCAGAAAAAGGAGTTACCACCTGTAACACTTAGAAAAAATATGTTAAGATGCAGGGAGTATGATATTTCACTAAATCCCAAGAATTTCCTTTTTGGAGTTCATAAAGAAAAGTTTCTTGGACACATTGTGTCAAAGGAAGGGGTAATGATTGATCCTGAGAGGGTAGAAGCCATCGGTAAAGTCCCTATTCCAAGAACCAAGAAGGGAATTCAATCCTATTTTGGGTAGATTAATTTTATTAGGATATTTATCTCCAACTTTACTGAACTAACTATTCCAATCACTAGCATGCTAAAGAAAGATAAAAGTATCAAATGAGAAGAAGTAACTATTCAAGCTATTAGTGGCATCAAAGAAGCATTAAAGAATTCCCCTATTCTAGCAGCTCCAGATTATAAGAAAGCTTTTCAAAAAATTTAATTTGCTTCAAAAAGTACTATTGCATCTATATTATTGCAGAAGGATGATGAGGGAGCTGTAAGACCAATTGCATTTTTAATTAAGGCATTAGAAGGAGCTGAGATAAAATATACTATCATGGAGAAGCAGGTATTTGATTTGGTAAAAGAAACAAATGTCTTTAGGCCATATGTGTTGAGTTCTAAAATCATTTCTTATGTTCCCCACACCATGGTGAAAGATATCCTATAAAAATTGAGGTTTCAAGCAAGAGATGCCAATGGGTAAAAAAATTGCAAGAGTATGATATGGATATCCAAACAATAAAATTGGTCAGAGGTTTAGGACTAGAAAAACTTATGGTAGAGATAAATCTACAGAAAATTGAGGTAAATAAAGTTGAAGAAGAAAGGTTGAATGTCCTTGAAAATTTTCTAAATTTTGAATGCTAGAAAGACATCATTTTTTATCTCAAACATCTATAGTTCCCTGAACTTTTAAGAAAGAATCAGAAAAGAGCACGTAAGTTAGCTCCCCAAAAATATGTCACTACTGATTTACGGTTAGCTTGGAAGAACCATGAAGGAGTTCTCTTAAGATGCATTACTGAAGAAGAAGCCCATAAGATAACTTTTTATCTCCATGGAGGAGTTTGTAGGGGGAATTTTGTAGGGAGAGTAACAACCCATAAGATCTTAAGGGCTGGTTACTGGTGGCCAAACCTCTTCAAAGATATAACTTTATTGGTAAGGAAATCTGAAAGTTGCCAACGGTTTTCTTGAAGACTAAAATCTTCAGGATCCCTTCTGTTGTAGCCTATTTCAATTGAAACCCCTTTCAATTAGTGTGCGATTGAATTCATTGGGTAAATTTCTAATCCTTCAAGTGTAGGCCACAAGTGGGTACTAGTGGCCACAAACTACTTCAATAAGTGGGTAGAAGCAATACACACCAAGAAAGAAACTCACCAAATTATCATGGATTTTATCTTGAATTATATCATTTGTAGATTTGGGGTACCTACCAAAATATTTGATGATAATTGCATGATATTTTGAGCTAAACCTTTGGTGTCTATGGACCAAAAATATGGGATCAATTTGACATATGTTTCTAATTATAATCCCCAAGGAAATCGACAAGCAGATTCCAACAATAAAAATATGTTGAAGATAATTTGAAGAACTTTGTAGTTGAACAAAAGGAAGTGGGGTGAGTAGTTGAAGTTTTCTATTTGGACTAATCGAATCACTATTAAATGAGCTACTCAAAAAAACCCATTTGAGTTGGTGTATGAAATTCAAGATCTATTGCCCCTACATATGCAATTGTCTTCATTTTAATTTCTTCAACAAATGGAAGATCAAGAAGTTATTCCCTATGATGCTCGCATCAATAAGATTGTTGAGTTAGATGAAGAAAGAAGGGCATCCCATTAGAGTCATGTAAAATTCATAGAGAAATTTAAGAATTTGTTCGATAAGAAGGTGACTCTAAGAGCTTTCAGTGTCAGATATCTTCTGTTATTATGTGATAACGGGAATGAGAATATGGGAAAACATGGAAATTTTTATGCATTGTTGATGGGCACATATTCAATTGATATTCAAATTGGTGAACATACCATCTTCTTATAAGACTTAGATGGGGAATTTCTTTAGTTTCCTGTTAATGGAAGGAATTTGAAACATTTCCTTGATTGATTTCTTAGAATCAAGGAATACACCATTGTATAGTGTATAGTCATTTAGTTCCTTTCTAATTTCATTTCATTCTATTTTGTTTTGTCTTGGTCCTTGGCAGATGTTTTGTTGGTTTCTCGATTCATCCTTGGGTGATTTGGTTATTATTTTTCTGCCCTACAAGCCTTTTCTTAGACTTAGTTGCCCAATGGTTTAATTTTGGCACTTGGTTTACTATTTATTCTTGTGGCACTCACATGGAGTGCCCATTCCTAAATTAAAGCTGATGTTGGTGCTCAATTTGATATTTCCCTATTTGTCCTTTAAATTCCTCAGTTTGTGGGCTCTGTCATATATTCTATCTCCTCATGATGATGTGTGAAATATTTTTCCTTCATTTGGTTTCCATGATCAATCCCTTCTTTGGTCAAGGATCATTTTAAATTTAGAATTTATTTTCCATTCCTCTATCCACGTGAAATAATTTGTAACTTCGACATAAAATCAGGATTTTCCCTTCCTTCTATTTTTCCATAGTTATGTTTTGTTTTCCCTGTCAATATTATTCCCAATACATGTGGAAAGGTGATCCTTTCTAATTGGATGTGGCTTGGCAGGAACTTTGAAACGGTAAAGCCTGATTCAACTCAAGTTTTATCCACATGGAAGGTCAGCGCTCATCTGAAAGTCACTTTTTGGTTTGACCTTTAGAGTTACGCTAGGAAGACATGTGGAGGTTTCCACTGCCTTACCTAGACTTAAACATTTTTGAATGTGGCTGGTGTAGCTTTCATGGACCATGGACATGTGGAAGACTAGCTCTCATTTGAGGATCTACCTCTAGGTGCTACCTTAGA
The DNA here is from genome assembly GCA_019776745.2 of Taxus chinensis. Classification (NCBI taxonomy): domain Eukaryota; kingdom Viridiplantae; phylum Streptophyta; class Pinopsida; order Cupressales; family Taxaceae; genus Taxus; species Taxus chinensis. The sequence goes on along the minus strand of CM034155.1, from coordinate 412,991,001 downwards.
AGTTACACCAAGGAGACACGTGGAGGCTTCTGTCGGCTCCTCTTTATACTTAAACTTTTCAAAGTAATTTTCTAAGGCCTTGGAAAAGTGGTGAGCCCACACTTTTTTGGGGTCTTTAGTTTTGGGACCATCCCAAAGGTGCACCAAGGAGATGTGTGGAGGCTTTCGATGACTCCTTTTATGCTGAAACTTTTCAAAGGCCAAAAGGTGATTTTCTTGGGCTCAGGGCATGTGGAAAGCTCACGCTTATTTGGAAACTTGCCTATGTACTTCACCTTTACAGTTCCACTAAGAAAACAAGTGGATGGCTATAATATAAAGTTTAGAAGGGATAGAATTGATGATTTCTATGCATTTCTTTTGATTTTTCCACTTCTTTGTTGTTCTAAGACTCCTTAAGGTGTGAATATGCATTGTTTTCTTGCAAATCATACTCACGGCATAGGAATGCAGAATAATCCATGCACTAAAACTCAATTTTCAAAGGCACAAATGTAGGCATCCATGTAGGGGCATTCATTTCTCAAGGTGTTTCCTCAGCAGTGAAAATGATTTCCTGACAGATCCAACTACACAGAGCCACTGAAAAATGATAAAAACTAGAATTTCTCACATGACAAAGTAAGAATGATTAAAAGGACTCTCAAAACATTGTGGCATGGGATCCCAGTCATCAGTCAAGGGTCAGAGGAATGTGATCAGTTCTTGATTCGTCCACCTGGTAGCAATGGGTGTAAATTTGTTAAACATCACTTTCTAAGACAAATTGGTAAGAAGAAAAGGTTCCTTGAATATTATTATTTTTTGGGGGGAATATTTTAGATGAGTGAGCACGTGAAATGTATAAGTGCATTGAGAATACTCTTGCAAATTGTCGGGGGCTGAATTCTTAAGAGAAAATTTGAGAGAGCCCATCTTCCTGATAGACCAATCTAAAAAACATGTTAATTTCCTGTGTTAGATTTCAATCACGTAAATTTGGTTGCGAGTGTACAAAAATTGACAAGCTCTGAGATTGTTCAAAGAAACTTCCCCCTATTGATGAATCTAATCAATTTCAAATTAATCTGTGTTAATCTTGGACCAATTTTTGTCTACATTATTTTAGAATGTTTGCAAGTAGCTTTTCTTATTCCTATTGCAATCTTGTGTTAAATTCCTTATGAATCACACAAGATGTTGTCCCTGTGAAATTTTAATGGAATTTACACTTTCATTTCAAGAAGATCCTTCATCCTATAATGAGATAAACAATCTAAAATCATTTTACCGTCATTTGTTGATAAAGATTTTTTATAAGCCTTTGAGTGTATCTTAGGTGTGAGGAACCAGGGGTATTTGATGCTTAATTGAGTCTTTGGCTCAATCCTTCATGTTAAATTCTTGGAGATTGTATGAAAATATGTAAATCTATGCCTCCATTGATGCACACCTTCTTGTTGAACGATTATTTTAGCTATTCTAAAGCATTTTGTCATTTAATTTTCCAAATGTTGTGAAGGTTCTCAAAGATATGGCATAATAAATTTTATCCTTCTTAATCTCCCACCAAAATTATTCAAAATAATGAATCCTACCTTAACTACCCCTATTTTCCTTGTATTTCCACAAATGTACAAATTCTACTGCAAAAATATGTAAAAGAAATAAAGATCCCATAATGTCTTTAGTAACCTTTAGCCTTGTTTAGAAAATATCACCATTGTTTATAAGTGACAACTTGTGAGAGTTAAATTATGGTGCATTGACCGTATTTTCTCAAGGTCCCCTTTAAAATTTATGCAAAGAACGATATATTCATTCGACTTCAACGACATAGGTTACAAAACGGGTCCTCTCACCCTGGTCGAAAGGCATGGCCTAAAGTTGTGAGGATAGATCAAATCCTTAATGAAGGTGTTATCCATTTCTCCGATGCCCGAGTGACAAAGAGCAAGAAAAATCCCCTCTCTGGCTATAAAATGACTCATAATATGATCTGTTTGTCTCTAAGTGTCTTGTTAAATCTTTGATGATGCTTGGTTTCCAAGGGAGAATCAATTTCGATACCAACACACCCTTGATATTACTTGAGGTTCGATATTTCTTCTTGGTTTGTTGATTTTCACTCTTATCACCCTTTAATTTATTTCCCTAATATGTTTACAAAAACTTGGCATATATATAAATAAAACTATGCTAATTTAAACTAGAAAATAAGTTTGTCAAAACTATAAAAAAAAATTGTAATCACCTGTTGTTGGGAAGAATGGATTATTTCTTAAAGTTGCATCTAACTATCGCCTTCACTATTGCATTTATATCAAAATTCAGGAGTATTTTTTACAAGTATTTCCCACATTAACATGAAGTAAAATAAAAAAATTCTTAACTATTTTTTATTTTTGACTTGTAAAATAAATTAATGATGTAAATCTAATTTTAAATTATTTACCAAATTACATGAATTATGGACCATATTATGTATGGATTGCATGGAATTAAGAACATTGAATATGAATTTTATGTATATTAACCCAATTTTTTTCCTTTTCATTCTAAAAACAATGAAAACATATAAGAACCACATAATAGAGTTAAAGAATGTGATTGCTAAAATGAAAGAGAATTTGAAGTAAAATGATTTTGGGGTAAGGGAAGATATTGTACCAACTACAACGGATAATTAAGGGAAAACACGTTGGTATTCATGTTACATAGTTCATCTCGAACTTAATATGTTTTCATTATTTAAAGTATTAGAGGTAAAAATGCAAATGTGTCAACTGTTAATGGTGGATTTCGGTTGATTTAATTTTACAAAGAAAAAATTACCAAAAACTTGACAAAATTAGGGTTTAACAATACATACACAAACCAAGTTAATCATGTAGGAATGCGAATAAATAAAGAGACTCGTCCTTTGAAAAAATGTGAGAACCTGTACAAGAAAATATAGTTGGATAATATATATATATATATTGGACAAAGATATGAAACATTGTTAAACAAAGGTCGATCCTAAGAACCAAAGGGATTCCTTGAAGGGTGTCAAATAATTTTTACAATCAACTAATAATAATAGAAATATAATTTAAAATGAATAAATAATTAAAATTCCATAGGGATAGGTATTCCAAAGCACAACCACTGAGAAGTGAGGGCTCAATCAGTGTTTCTCAAAACATTTAAAATGATTCTAAGACTCATCAAGTGATTCAATTGCAACACACCTTTACCCTGAAGGAAAAATAACATTCAAACATTAACAGGTAATAAGAAAGAATACATGAACAAATTTTTTAATGTGGGAAACCCTTAAAGGGAGAAAAACCCATTGAAATCATTAAAATATGATGCAAAATTATCCTTTAAATATTATAGATATTTCAATTTGTTAAGAGCTAACTCAACTTGAAGCACCAACTCCATAAAATGTTTCAAGCATCAACTTGCATGTAACTACTTACTACAAATAACTAATTCAAGAATCCAGTTGACCTTTTGCAAGGTCCAACTTACAAGGTAGGAATGTCTCCCTAATTTTCTAAACAACCAGCTAGAATTTTTAAAATTTTGATCACCTTCATCTAATTTCTTGAATCAATAAAATATTATCTCTTTCCAAAGTCCTCTATCTTAATCTTGCTTCATTCACACACCTTTTTTCACCTATCTTATCTTCACTTCATACTTATGTAATTACATTCTTTAAATCCTCTTTCAAAAATATTTATTTATATCTCAACCACACATTAATGAACAATATTTTTCCTCTATAAATTCATTATTCTTATCATGACATAATTCTCCTAATATAGTCTACAATGCACACACATTTCTCTTACATGCAAATGGATGATCCTATTTTTTTTCATTGGATAATACTCCTAGAAATGTACTAATCAAAAATATATTTTACATGTACAGTTTGGCATACATATACATTAGTGTTACATACTCTAATATCCTTTAAACTTCAGCTTATAACTCTTCACATTCTTGTCCTTTTTACCTGTTCACAAGGTTATAGATGAAATCGTCCAAAATTGGCATAGTGCAATCATTGCATCTTAAAGATGTCTGTTACAAGTATTGACCCTTATTGATGTTTTAATGACCCTTATAACTCACTTGAATACTTAAAAAAAATCCTTGATCTCTATAAAATTATGAAAAACTTGAAAATGTTCCATTTTTAGTTTGAAATTTACACTTTGTAACCACAATATTCCTCTTTTCCTCTTCTTCACATAGAAATATTTGTCTTCTATCTCTTACAAACATGTTTAAATTGTTAGGTTAATCTAAGTATGTTACAATATTCATCTAATTTCCTTTCATAATAATAACACACTTCACAACTTACCATTTCACATTCAAGACTACATTAGAGTTCATATGCTCAAATAGGTACATAGTCTACAAATCCAAGACTTCAACTTTTATGCAAGAGACTCACTTTCAGATCATGTCATGAAATGTAAATAGGATGGATCAATGTTAATTAATTTCACAACATCATCACATGCTTAGATCACTACAGGTAAGCAAAGGAGGCTTCCATTTCAACTCATCTTCTCAACTAGAGGCACACAGTCATGAAAGATCCAAAAACACAGTCATAAGAATACTTCATCAATAACAAAGTATGAATTTTCAAAACTTATTTATTCTTGGAGAATGTTTTTAGGAACCTATAGTTCACGTTCAAGTACTTGAATAAATTTGACCATATTCAATCTAAAAATAAACAACTTATTAGGAAAAGGTTCAAATAGATTTGCAAATACAAAAATAAAATTTCTCAAGAAATTGTTTTTCTCACTAAAAAAATGAGCTATTCATGTTTCCTACGATACCTTTATTGAATATTTTATCCCTTATCAGCTCATAAAATCTACAATATTAACTTTTTGAGGTATATAGCTTTAATATTCTAGAATTTCTGAGATTTCTCAAACTAGGTTTTAGGTCCCAAGAACCAGTATAGTTTAAGTTTTCTTGTAACATACCAAACATAAATTTCATGGCCAAAAATGATCGATAAACATCACAAATAATCTCTACTCAACCTTTCATAACTTATGTGCATTGATTATATCGAGAAGAACACCTTTACATTCTTATCTCTCTCACCTACTTGACAAGAAATATAAGGCAAGTTAGACCGTTAAGGAAAGTTAGACCATTACAACTAATAATTTAAATCACTTCACCAAATCAAGTGAGGGGATAAAAAATTTCATACCTAACTGCTATCGTCTATCCATGTTAACATTTTTATTCAAAACAATACCTTCACATCATCATCCCTTCAAGCCAACATGACTATTTTTGGCTTGTTAGGCCTAAAAAAATATGGAATTTTGATTTACATGTTTCAAAAAAAAATTATGTAACCCAATTGAAAATGATCATGACCACTTAGACGATATCCCAAGACTTCTCCTATATTGATAGTTTTATCTTGAACCTTGTTATGCATCACTGTACGATAAAATTTCTTCTACACAAGTAGAATATTGTACCTTACTAGATGAACTAGAGAATGAGACCACAACAAAGATGAAGTATGAATATTTATATAAAAGACCAAGTCATCAAATTATCTCATCGACATAATTTAATGACAAAAACACTCACATTTTTCCTCTCTCTCTAGAGGGGGCATATTAGGAGGGTTTAAAATCCATTTAGGTTCTTAAGGTTCATTTGTAAATTAGAGGACATCGTTTAAGCTCATTCCAATTGAAAAGGGTTCTATTCTAAATTACAAAAATTTAATGAATAGTTACGTCACCATCTAAAATTTTAACTTACCAATGAGAAAATCAAACTCAACCCTTAAGCTGGAAATGGCCATTTCAGGAGCTCAATACAAACTAAAATAGCTTTTATTTCCCCCCCTATGAAACTTGACTTGAAATTTCGACCAAAATATTATATTGACCTCGTTCACATGTCCCATGGATCCTTTTACTATGCACTTGTTATAAATCCATCATCAACAATGATTTATACATGTATAAATACCTTTTTCCAAAATAATTACCTCCAAAAGAACTCAATTATGCCTCCAAAAAATGATTCTTCACCTTTGTAACCTTCCACCTCATCTATACACTATAAAAATACTTTCCTCATGTTTTTAATACCCTTTATCAGCTTTCTTATCTACATTCCCCAAGCCATGCTTGTACTACATATTAGAATTAGGTATAGCTATAATTTTTAACCCTCATGTTTCATGAACATTCCTTATTATTCATTAGGAAAACACCTACACACATTTGAAATAAGATATCACATTCCTCTACATTTTATCCTGTGCTCCCTTATCCCTCTAACTCACTTCCATGACTTATTAGGTTTCCTAGCACCTAGACTAGGTCTAGGTAACCACCTATAAACCATGATCAAACATGTACCTTCACTCTCAAAATATAACGAGTGTCTTAAAAAACTCCATTCATGATCTCCATGCCTCTACCATATTCCTCAATAGACCATGCAACTTTGTTATCCATGTTCTATCACGTAGGATAGCTAGTTGTCCTGATTAGACTACCTCTACTAAGAAAATATACTAGTTTACACTCATGCCATCATGTTACAAATTCATTTCCCATGTCTCCATCAGTCCATGAATTCTCTAGAATTAATACACCTTTTTCATTAATGAGTATACAAGTTTTTCATTAATGAAAACACTACAAGCACTGAGACCCAAATTTATTCCAATCATAAAATCCACTAAATTAAAAATATATAAAATACCCTTAAAATGTAAACTAAGAAATAAGAATATAGAATAGAATAAAATTCACATCATTGTATACTAATACTAAAATTTCTAATTTTTTATTCAGCTTTTAAAATTTTTAACAATGATGAATATTAGTGTAATCCAACAATTTTATTCTTGAATATTCCATAGTTACATAGTAAATATTATAGTCTTCTTCCTTAGTCTGTATTAAGAACAAATATCAACTGGAATCTTATGTGAATTTTAAATTAGATAAATATAATTGGAAATTGCATCCTAATCCCTATGATATCTATAATCATTAATTACATGTCAAAAGGTGTTTTTTTAGTTGGAGTGAACCCATCATCCACTGACACATGAAAGTTCCATCAATGGATGAGATCACGATAAGGATGAATTTTCAAAGGAAGGACATGTTTAAACTATCAATCGCATATATTTTTGCTAATATATTCCACTATGAACAATGGTGTAGATAAGGAAGAAAAGGATGTTGAATTATAATCTCAAACAAACCAATTCTATGAGATGAAACCCTAAAAGGGATGAGCCACAATATCAAACAAAAAATTAGGGAGAGATGGAGAAAACCCTAATCTATAGTTTCATAACAAGATGAGAGATAAAAATAGCATAGGGAAATAAAATTCATTCTAGGATTGCTAAAAAATGAATGATGCATATAATAATTCCAAATTCGTCTCCTCCAGGAAAGAAAGAAGACATAGGTTGTAAATGGCTATGTTGAGGAGTTAGAGATAACTGACGAAATTACCAAGCTAAAGGTTGTGTAGGGGTGATTAATTAGGTTAATTTTTGTTGAAATTTTTTTGGATATTAAATATATGATGAAATATAAATATTGTTCTTGCATGATTGATTTGGAAATGGCGGAGATGCATGCTACATATATGGTCTATAAAGGTCTTTGTATGAGGTAACATTTCAATTATTTTAGAAAACTCAAGATGATAAAGTTTACGATAGGTAACATATAATTATTTATTATTTTTTGCATGTTGGTTATTTCCCTTCATCTGAACAATCTTAAAGTATAAACGAATCCTATAAACTGCTCCGAGAAACAAAATTTTTAGAAAGTTTTCTAACCTGGAACATGTTGGATTTTTTACAATTTTTATTTTCCATAACATTAAGAAAACATTACACTCATATTAATAATATAAACTCAATTATCAAGTAGTTTTCATAGATAATGTTTTTCTTACACTTACTCAAGGTTGGAATTGTAAAGGTGGATACAAAGTTCTCTAAGAAAAAAACATTTCAACTGAGTTTTGAACATTGAAACTATTATATTTTTCCTATTATTTAGTTTTCCCTCATTAACCATAAATTCCAATCACATGAATAATCAGACAAATATCGAGTCAATAAAGTGCATGTACGTAATTATAAAAAATTTATTTCTAACTTTAAATTTTTTTCTTCAACTTCATATAAATAATAAAATGTTTCCCAATCAAAAGTATTTAAATTGTTGCTAGTAGGATTTAAACCTTGGAGCAGAGTGGATTTTCTTGTCTTTTAGTTTTCACCACTCTAAGAGAAAATTTCACTCATCACACATCATTTACTTCCTTTCACTTAAATACTATTAGAATTGTGAAGGAAGGGTAATAATGCACATGAAAAAAGTATTTCAATTGGGTTTCAAACAATGAAACTCTTTAAATTTACCGATTATTATATTGTCCCGTACAAGTGCATATTGTTCTCACGTAAATATTACGAGAAATATACAAAAGGTTAAATGGAAGACAATGAAATTTTCCTCACTCAAGCACCTTCTATATCAACCCTTATCCTCTATCTTTTTATCATTTCCTCAACACTTAATTCTTATCTCCATCACCATAAATATGTCTACGCTTCAGAGGAAAGGTTGTCTGTAAGGTGCAAAAATTCGATGTTCAAAATTACACCAAATTTTATTAATTTTTTGGGGAAAATTTTGCAATATATATATATTTTTAAAAATGGTTGCAAGCGTTATAAATATCAACTATTTTTAATTAATTTATGTTAATAATCTCTACACTTTTAGGAGGTAGTCTCAACCCTATTAATAAAATAAAAATTATTTGTGTATTATTCCAAATCCATCACATTCTATAATTCCCTTCTAAGGTTCCTTTTAATTTTTATTTAAATAAATACAACATTAATCCCATTGTTTACCCATTCAAAAATTCTTCTTAAGTTCATGGTTTAATCATTTCCTAAGTTTAGTTAATTTTATTTCCCGTAACAACTTAGCACCCCTATCCATTGTTTAGTTATCTAAAACTATATTTAACTTCAAAATAAGATAATTCTTTTAAAACATTATATAATACTCCATGCAAAATATTATTGGTTAAATCCCTAAATCTAAAGTCATTTAATTATTTAACGAACTATAATAAAAGGGATTATATCCTATACTAGCCCACTAAAAATTCCCTTTCAGTTAATACCCAAACCATAAATTTAAAACCACCACATCCCCAAAAAGTGCATAACATTAAATTTTGTAGGGTACATTTTCCATCATTAGATCTAAACAATAAGGACCCTTAAATCTTAGGTTTGACTAAGGATCCATAGAAATCCTTTTGAGTTTCCTTTTATTATTTTCTTTCCATATTCTTATCATTTTTACTATTTTGTTTTTGCAGGTTTCAGAGAAAGAGAAGGATGAAGGCCATGGAGGCCATGAAAGCAAAGGAGAGTTTTCACAAATCTATATTTTGAAAAAATATTTGTATTAATAGGGAGATCTTCCCAATTTCTATTATGGGTATAGTTTTCCCTATTCTTTTTTTGCTACAAAGAGATATACACACAAATTTTCAATATATATATATAGACATGTATTATTTATCAATTTTTTTATCAACAATGAGTTTGCATTGTAAGGATGAAGTTTGTATATACCCATTGCTTATTTTAACTAGGCGGCTGAGATTGGGTGAATTTTGTTTTTGTGTGTGTATATATATATATATAATAGGTTCATCCCTTTTAATAAATTATAACACAAATTATGGAGAGGTCACGACTGTTTAAGAGTTGGGTTTCGTTTTAAATAGTGTTGGGTTGTTATATTTTGGGGGAGGGCACACTAGCCCCACCCCACCCCTTACTTTAATAAGGTTTGGAGTGGGTGCGGTTCCAATCCCCCGCCCCACCCAAACCCACTGTACATTTTATTAAGTCACAACCTATAAGGATTTAAAAATTTTCAACCACTATATATTGTTTTTCTTATAATATAAACTTTTTTTAATCAAAACTTTGTTTCAAATCATAACACAAATTATGGAGAGGTCACGACTGTTTAAGAGTTGGGTTTTGTTTTAAATAGTTTTGGGTTGTTATATTTGTGGGGAGGGCACACTAGCCCCACCCCACCCCTTACAGTAATAAGGTTTGGGGTGGGTGCGGTGCCCACCCCCCGCCTCACCCAAACCCACTGTACATTTAATTAAGTCGCAACTTATACGGATTTACAAAATTTCAACCACTATATATTGTTTTTCTTATAATATAAACTTTTTTTAATCAAAAATTTGTTTTATATAATAATTCAATATAAAATCATTAGTTATATATATATATATATATGTATGTATGTATGTATGTATGTATGTATGTATGTATGTATGTATGTATGTATGTATGTATGTGTGTGTGTGTGTGTGTGTATGATAGTGTATATATATAGTACATAACCTTATATGAATATTTATGATTATAAGTGTTTTTTTTTAATTTCCAATACATATAAGCTTAAGTAAGTTTTATTTGTATAAAGAGCACATTTATATGTAGGTGAATATATATGTACTTTGTATAAATTTGTATGCATATTTAAATGCATTATGTGATAGGTTTATTGTTTTTGAGAGAGTTTCACTAATGGAGTTGAGTTATATATATATATATATATATATATATTTGATAACCTATACCCTCTATACAACTTGAATTAATATATATATATATATATATATATATAGAGGAATATTATAACAATAATGTTGAGTAGGAAAAAATTAGGGGTTTCTCCCTCCTTCAAATATAATGGATTAAGTATTGTCTGATTTTTCCCTTTAAGAGAAATTGGACAAACATGACATCGCATAGAAAAAATGGAAACAACATTTCGGCCATGAGAGCTCACATTTTGTGCTCAAGCCGGGAAATTCACTAGAGTAGGCTGAGCACGTTTCTAAGCGATTTGAAGTGAAATCGAAGAATTCACACTTGGTGGGAAAATTATGAATTGAAAGACTCAAAAGGTTTGAAATCCATCAAATTGGAATGTCTAAAATTCAAACTTCAGACATTCGGGAGTTCAAAGTTGAGAGTAGGGTTAAGGAATGAAAAATACCACGCAGGTAGGGGAAAATCCTAAAACTCAAAGTTTGAAATTTGGAGTTCATGGTTTAAGAGTTATGGGGATATGCCATGACTGGATGGATTAAAAAACATTGAAACTCCCAAATCCTTGAAACCCTAACCCCCAAAACTCTTGAAATCCCTAAACCTAAACCCGTGAAACCCCCAAAAACATGAAGGTAAGAAACCTGGAGTCCAAAAATGTGGACTTCAGTATTTTAGAATTTTTAAATAGTAGGTTTGAGAAATGAATAGTGCCAAAAAAAAGGATTTCAGAGTCTAAACTCTGAAGTTTGCAGTCCAAAGTCTGAAGTTTGAATGTCCTAGAAATGAACACTGTAGTGCAATTTTATTTTTTCTCCCATGCACTCCATTATTCTTGCCACTTTAGGATTTCCTCCAAACTCTGTAATGGCTTCATGTCTCTCTCCCACATGTTATGTAGTGTGTATATTTCATGAGAAATAAAAATTGTTTTCTATGTCAGTTATTTCAACGTTTGCATTATTTTTTTTTCTCTCTTACCTTTCATTGCAACAGGGTGTTGTGTGCATTTTTAATTTTCATTTTCAGGGTTTTGTGTAATATGATTACATCAATTAATATATTTCAGATTTCAAGATTGTGTTGCGGTGGTCGAGCCTCCCGTTAGTGGATTGGTGTGACTTTTGGTTTGTGTTACATCTATAACACCTCCCCAAGGTTCACCATTTCACCATTTTGTATGCCTTAAGAGGTGATCAACACTCCTTTCTTCATGTATCACTGCTCTTAGTGTAACTTTTCATTCTATGTATCTTATTCCTTGTTGTCTTTGAAACATTAGATTGGGATTAGTTAGTGGTGGGTTGGTTAGGAGTAGGAACTAACCTTCTCCAGATAACTATCCCATTTTGTAATGTCCCACACTTGGGATATATCCATGTTATGTAATCATAGTGAAGGCCCAATCTCAAACTGGGTAATTTGGGGGGTGTTGTGATTTATAAATAACAGTTTTTGCACGCCTGGTGGGAGATCATAGGAGATAGATTAATATGTTTCAAATTTGATTTGTTGCAAAATCAAGATCACATTCAAGTCATTTTCAAAAAAATTACTTTAGGAGGTTTCCTTCCATTTCAAAATTTATGAGATGTAAATTTTGGATTTCGGAGGTTTATGCAGTAGGTGTAAATTTTGATATCATATTTTTTAGGGATAAAATGTGTAAAACGAGATAAAACTTCACTAGATGACAGATCTGGGGCTAAGCCTCAAAATGGTATACTTTGTTTTTTGAAATTTAGACTTTCAAAATTTTACGGTTTTCTGATTTTGGTATTTCCGGATTGGGGATATTAAAGGTTTTCCATTTTTGGAATTTTCTAAATTTCAGGTTTCAAGATTTTTGAGGTTTGAATTTTTGATATTTTAGACTTCGGGAGTTGTGATGTATAGTGCCCACATTCCTTTGACACCTTTTGATACTAATCTTGATACTGTTGATCTCATTATGGACATTATTATAGTTCTGATTTAGTATGATGTTAGACATTTGATCATGGATTATTGTTCATCTTGATTTGGTTATGATGCATGATGATTATTAGAGGCACTTCATATGTGGATGATGTTATACTATTTGACATGGATATATTGTGAACGTTGTTCTGGCATATGATTTTTGGATATTGTGAGTAGACTTAGAAATGGACATTATATGATGATGATATAGCTGTGGATATATATTGTAAGTGATATTGTTAATTGCCTTGATGTTGTTGTGATTCATATGTATAGATTATTTTTTGATTTTATTTACATCATGTTGGATGTTCTAATATGGCCACAAGGCCGAAGGAGGTATTTGTCTTCTGCAAGTTAAAATATCACAATAAAAATCAGGGCATTGGAGACCAACCACATTTGAATTCCAGGTGAATTCAACAAGGTCACTATGGCAACATGTTTTGTGTGTTTGTGTTGTTTTGTTAGGTATTCCCATGGGGGGATTACCTTTAAATGTGACCGTGGGTTTTATGTATTTGTTCATGCGGTATCTTTTTTTTATTGTTGTATGTGTTTTATTAGTGATGTGTCCCTTTATTTATTTAATTAAATTGTGTAGAATTAATGTGAGTAATCATATGGTTAAAAGTTAAATAAATCAAATTAGGATATGAGAAAATAATTATTGAAGTTGTTGGATTTTTTATTAAATATGTAAGAGATGTGTAAGTTTGTGTAAGACTTGTGTAAGTTATATTTTTGAGTATGAAACACTTCACCTCCTTGGAAATTTGAATTTATCGTTGGGGCTATTTTTTGAGGCTTGTGGGACAAGTAAAAATTGCCCATTCCTCTTAATTTTATTTACCAACCATACCTATGGTTGGAGGGTTTATTTTAGAACCTTTTATAATGCATTTTATTAATCATGTTGCATGTTTTTATTACACTTTTCTTATAGTTATTTAATTTAGTCCTTTGGGGTGTGGGATTTTGGACTGTGTAAGTTAATTTGTCACATTTTCACCAAACTCTTTATTGTGCTTGGGAGAATGGAATTTTGAATTTTCTGTTAGATTTGAGGATGTGTGATATGGCATCCTACATGGATCCACATCATCCTCTTCTCTTCCCCCTCCTATAAGATTCAAGCTCTTTGCTTGTTTTGGGTTGTTGAAACATTTTGCATGCTTCCTTGGGGTGAATTTTCTTGTGATTGGAGCTCTTTCTTTTTGAAGGAATTTGGAGAAATTTTCATGCTTATTGGTTTCTGATTTTGGGAATATGTTTTGGCATTGAAAGCTTGATGTTTGGAAACAAAATCTACCATGGAGAGGTAGGATCTCAACTCTTCATTTATGTTTTTATTTCTTTTGTGTTTATGTGAATGGTGAATGTTTGTGTGTGTGTTTATTGGCTGTTTGGGTAGACTGCCATAGGAATGGTGTAGGAGAAGGCTATGGGGAATTAATGTGAGGCGGGGAATAAGGGAATGCCAATGGCATCGGATTTTGTGGAGGGAGTTTGGGTTTCAGATCCACCATGGAAAAGAAATAGCTTGCATTTCTTACTTTGTGGGGGGCATAAGGAAATCTATGGGTGGAATAAGGAGGGATTGTGGGGGGCATAAGGATATGTGTGATGAATAATTTTTGTGGTTTTTTAGAGGTGGATGCTCAATTCCCATTGGGAGGCATAAACAACTTACTCCATAGTTCTTGATCCTTTGGCTTGCATGGTAAATCCTGAGTTTTGTTTTAATGTTTTCAATGCAGTTCTAAAATGTTTTCTTGTGTTGAACTGTGTTTTAATTTTGAAATATGCATGTTGAAAGAATGTTTTGTGTTATGGAAGCCTATTATTGTGATGGGTTGATTACATTTCTTATTGCATTTTGGTTGGGGCTTTGGGCCCAATGATGAAGGATGGCTTCTCATTTCATTGGATACTTGGTTGGGTGGAGAGTGTTTCCTTACCCCCACTTTTATTGTGATCAAATTTGAAGAAAATGGAACATTGCATGTTGTTGTCCTGGAGCTGAGGAAAGAAGAAAACTTTGTCAGTCCCTTGGGAAATATATTTTATTGTAACCCTTCCCACCTTAAAGTGGATGAAATTGTAATATTTTTGTAAAGAAAAGATGTTTGGATTGGATATGAAAGCTATAATTCAAATTTCGAAAGAGACATACTTCGTTTATGGATTTTGAAAGAAAGACATGAAAGTTGCAAATTTTAAATGTGAAAAATTTATTGACTCTATTTTTCTTGAAAGAATGTGGAAGAAAATGCAACACTTTGTTGTGTAATCGATAAATGATTTTGGAAGGAAATAAAGAAAGGAGTTATAAATATTGTATTTGGAAATCTATTAATGAATGAAATGTTCTTTGCAAACTGTATTGTTAAGTTAAATTTAATTGTATCAATATTTTGGAATCTCTGGTTTGAAAGGAAGAATTGTATGTGACAGTAATACAGTCTTTTATCTCTTTTGGAAATGTATAAAAATTGAATTTAGTATTGCATTTTGATTTAGAATGGTTTGATTAAAACAACTGAATGTATTAGAATAGATGAGAAATGAATTTCCATACGTGAATGATGAAATTGATAAATAGATCCCTCAAGAATTGTTCCCTGTCATTGTGAATTTAAAACTAGTAAATAATTTAATTAAAATGCACAGTTTGAACCTGTAATTAATAATCAACATTTAAATATTTAAATATAGCATGCCATAATATCAATGAACTCAAATTTGACAAAAACACTTAAGGAAATCATTTAAAACATTGTAAAATTTAAGCCAAAACCTTTCACAGTTATTTTACAGTCTTTTTCTGTCAATTGTTGGAAAAATTGAAATTGGAAATCAATCGAGCAAATTTACCTTCCTGAAACAAGGTAAATCCTTCTCTGAATAATCCTCCATGTCTGTTTGGCATGTTGAGTGAAGGAGGAGATCAAATTGAACCAATTTTATAAGTTAAAATTTACCAGTTGGCATTTTAAACGTCTGTAGAACATTTTCTTAAAATTTAAACCTTAAGATTTATCAAAATCTAAAATGTATGTTTCTTGTGCAAAGAGGGCATCGATAGCTTTCCAGAAAGTCTTATTTTACCAAAAATTGAGCTTTTTAGCAAACGTTATAGTGCTCTGAAGTTTTCCTTCCCTGGGCAGAAAATTTTGGGAAAAATTTCCCTGACGGGCCCACGGCCCGATATTTTCCATTTGAAAACAAAAAAAAAAAGAACTTTTTTCGGGAAAAGGATTTTTTTTAAAAATTTCCCCACCGTCCCACAGCCTACCATAGACTGCCATGCAATAGTATGGGGTGACAGTGGAGGGGGGAGAAACCCTCCAACCTAATCTTTTTTTAAATTTTATTTAGAATTTTTTTCTTAATTTTCCTGCGGCCTCGCACTCTCACCCTACCTTAGAGAATTCACTTCCATGGATGCGTGGGCCCACATGTCAAACTTGTCCCTTTCCCCTCCCCTTGGGAAAAATTTCCTAAACGCCTTTTCCACCACGCCCTTCCCTCATGCTCTCGCCGCCTTGTCTTAGATCCCGAAACATGTCCTTGGAGGACCCGCGGAGGCATGGAAAAAATGTGGACTTTTCCCCCATGCGGGGAAAAATTTAAAGCACCGTTCCGTGACCCGCCAACCCGAAATAGTGCTTTTTGTCCCCGTTTGACACCTGTCCCTTTTGGGAAAATTTCCACCCGAAGGCCCACTGGCCCATAATTGGATTTTTACAAGGAGTTACGAGGAATTATTTCTATTGTTGGAAAAGTGAGAAAATTCCCTATCCAATGGGAATGATTTAGGAAAACTTTGAATGTGTTAAGTGTGATAAAAATCAAGTTAAAACTCTAAGCCTATTTGAGAGTGGGTATGGTGTTAATTTACACCCTGAACCTAACTGAAACTTCTAACCCTAAAATGTGGACCTTGTGACCTCTGATTAATATAAATAAAAGAGAAGTATGTCCTATTAGATTAAACTTGTTCCAAAACCTGTTACTGACAATTTTTTTCTTGCAACCTGGTTGTTGGTTCCTTTAAATAAAAAAATAAAAATTAAAAAAATTATTCCATAATTTTCCTAACCAACCATAGGTTGTTTCTTAGGTCTCAAGTGGGTTTTTTTAGTAGGAATCACACTTCGTATCAGAGTAGTGGTTCAAAATCTTGAACTATTGGGCACACAAGAAAAATTGAGACATGAAAATTAAACCTATCACACTTTTAAATCTAGAGAACAACTTAGTTTAGAAATTACATATTTTAGTAAACATGGAAACTGAGTAAAACATAGAAAAATGTACTAACTCTCACTTTGGTCTATGCATGAGGAATAGAGGGGACGAGGGGAATTTTCCCATAGACTAAAACTTACCACCACCAGCACCACCACCACCACCAGATCAGGGTGTAGAAGCCATCCTACTCAAGATTTTACAGACTCTTCAGGATGTCAATGCCTCTCTATGTGAAGGATTAGGAGGAGGACATGCAGCCACCCATGATAGAGCCCCTTCCATTGAGGGTCAGGTATCTCCACAACCCAGCAAGGAGCATAGAGAGGAGAACTCCCATGTTGAGTTAACTAGAGTAGAATCACCATAGAGGGGACAGGGTGACTGAGTTTTAGTGCATAGAGAGAGGTCTCAGAGCCATAGGCTTAGGGATGAGCATGTAGAGAGACCTAGAGGATATCTGACCATAGCTGTAGATCACATCAGGGATACCTTGAAGCTTTGGCCATCACATTACTCAAATGACATAGGTGGATTTTAGGTAGAGGCCTGACTAGTCAGCTTGAGTGGTTGCTTCAAGCTTTGTCCTTGTTCTAGCAACACAAAAGCTCATGTTGTGATCCATCTACAGAGGGATGGAGTAGGAGAATGGTGGAGGATAGATGAGTAGAAGCTCCATGTTGATTCTAAGACAGTGACCTAAGAGCTATTTGAGGAGAGATTCAGGAGTATATATTTGTCATGGAGGATCATATAGTAGCAGATAGATGAGTTTCATGACCTTCGACAAGCATCTCTTTCAGTAGTAAATTATGAGAGCATATTTCTAGATCTACTCTAGTATGTTGACTATAAGCAAGATGAGAAGGTGTTGATTCACAGGTTTGACCGGAGCCTAAATTTATACATTGGAGATAGATTGTGGATCCATTTCCCACAGACATTAGTTGAGGCCATCGATAAGGCCTATATGGCAGAGGAGACTCAGGGGAAGACCTAACAGGCTAGAGACCAAGTCTAGAGCTGCATATAGTAGATGCAGGACAGTAGATTGAGGGGCTCAGTACCCCTTCCTTATCGTGGATAGGGTTTATCACAGTCATTATTTAGACTACAGTAACAACAACAAAATAAGTCTGGCCAACCTCATAGACCTCCATAGAGAGCCCATGCAAAGAGAGGTCAGAGTATGGGGTCTCCTCCTAGGGGTACCATCAGGACAGAGGGTGGACCTAGAGCTCAACTAGTGGGAGTTCGCTAGCAGAGACCGAAGTAGACCACAGCCGAATCATCAGGATCCATGCCAAATAATTCTAGGGCCATACTAGAGGTGCTACTCATTGGGGACAATCATGAGGATGTTTTGGTTGTGGAGTAACTGGAAAATTTTGAAGAGATTGCAAACATAACCCTAATAATAAGGGTAAGACGTAGATCTCAAAGTTGACACTTAGTGATATGGGATGCAACCACATGATTTATGTAGCATTTGACAACTGCTAGGAAGAGCATCAGAGTACAGTAATTAAGACTACAAATAGCATTGGTGGTATTCCTATCTCTGTATTGTTTGACTCTTGTTCTTTTGATTCTTTCATTGCACCATCTTTAGTAAAGCGATGTAGGCTGATTTCAGTTAGGTAGGGTAAATGTTAGGATTTTGAGATGGCTTTTGCAGCCAATATATCTGTGGAATCCTTAGTTAAGGAGTCTGTAGTGGATTTTTGACCTTTCACCACTACCTCAGATCTCCATATTCTTCCTTTGGGCTCGTATGGAGTCATTTTTGGTATGGATTGGATATCTACACACAGGGCCAGGATGGATTATTACCACAAGACTATATCTTGTGTAGATGATTTGGGAGTGGAGTTGGTGATTTTAGGGATAAGGAGACCCGTTTCTATTTGCACCATCTCCGCTATGCAGCTTAAGCAGTGTGTGCGATGAGGTTGTCAGATGTATGTTGTTACAATCAGTGATAGATCAGAGGATGGGTCTATTCAACCATCGCTATATGATCACCCTCTTTTGAAAGAGTTTGAAAATGTGTTTCTAGGGGAGTTATCAGGGTTACCACCGCCACGCGATTTTTTTTTTATAGATCGAGTTTTTAGAGCAAATCCTATCTCATGACGACCTTATCAGAACAGCACCCCAAAGCTCTATGAGCTCAAGTTGTAGCTTTAGGGACTTTTGGAGAAAGGCCTTATCCATCCTATTTTATCCCCTTCCGGTGCACCAATGATCTTTGTGAAGAAGAAGGATGGATCCTTGCAGTTGTGTATTGATTACCGCCAGCTGATTTAGGTAATGATCAATAATTGTTATCCCCTTATGCGTATTGATGACTTGTTTGACCAGATGAAGAGAGCCACAATTTTCTCTAATATTGATCTTAAGTAAGGCTATCATTAGCTGAGGATTTTGTAGGTAGACATTCAAAAGACTTCTTTTTGTACAAGATATGGGCAACATGAGTTCACAGTGGTGCCTTTTGGTTTGACTAATGCCCCCACAATGTTGATGAGTTTGATGAATGGGGTATTCAAGACCTTCTTAGATCACTTCATGCTCATATTCCTAGATGAAATTTTTATTTACTTACGTATACATGCGGAGCACGAGGGGAGCCTTTGCCAGGTTCTTCAGTGTCTTCAGGAGTTGTACCTTTATGGGAACTTGGAGAAGTGTGCATTCTTTCAGACAGAGGTGCATTACTTGGGACTTATCGTTTATAGGGAAGGTATTGTTGTCTATCCTTTGAATATTAGAGCCATTATTGATTGGATAGCACCCACTATGGTGACTGAGGTGTGAAACTTCATGGGATTAGTAGGTTACTATTAAAGATCTGTTCACGATTTCTCTCGGACTGCGCACTCCATCACTTCCCTTCAGAGGAAAGGGAAGAAATTTGTTTGGTTAGAGAGATGTGAGTGAGCCTTAAGGAAACTAAAGTAAAATGTCACCACAACACCTATTCTTGTAGTTTCAAATCCTCAGGGTGAGTTTCTTGTTTGCACAAATGCTTCTTTAGCAGTGCTTGGAGGTGTGTTGATGCAGGAGGGTAGAGTAGTGACTTTTTAGTCTCGCAAACTCAAGGATTATGAACTCAATTATGTGACTCATGATCTTGAGCTTGCGACATTTGTGTACATTTTGGTTTGATGGAGGAACTTTATTCTTGGTCAGAGATTCACACTCAGGAAATATGACTTGAGTCTTCATCACCTCTTCACCAAGCCAAATCTCAACACTCGTCAGTGGCGTTGGATGAAGTTGTTTTGTGAGTATGATATAGAGATAGATCATGTGAAAGGGAAGGACAATGTGGTAGTAGACGCTCTCAAGAGATAGAGGCATGTGGCTATAGCCACCTCAGTGAGCACAAATTTGTGGAACAAGTTTCTTCAGTAGTTTCCTCTTGAAAGTTTTTACATTGCAGTTCAAGCATAGATCGAGTCTTAGAGACCCCTAAAGGGGAAGTTTGATGGTTTTTCCTTAGATACAAATGGTCATCTCAGGAACAAAGGCCGGATGTATGTTCCCAGAGCTAGAGGCTTGAGGTAGGACATCTTTCTAGAGGCACATCGTGCACCCTATTTAGCCCATCCTAGGGTGAAGAAGATGCACACCACCTTGAGATAGTTGTATCACTAGAGAGGACTCCATATAGATGTGGCTCAATTTGTATCATGATGTTTAGATTTCTAGAGAGTTACGGAAAAACATCAGCATCCATCTGGCCTTGTATATCCCCATGCTATACAGGAATGGAAGTGGGACATCATTTCCATGGACAGAACATTGTTCGGCTACCGATTTCGAGATATCACCATGAATCCATTATGGTCATGTTTGATAAATTGAAAAAAGTAGCTCAATTTTCTCCAGTGAAGACCACTTGTACAACTAGAGCAGTGGTATGGGTATATTTGAATGATATTTTCAGGTTACATGGCATTCTACTAAATATCATTTGTAACCGCAATCCTTTGTACACTTCCCATTTCTAGACTACCATGTAGTATGCCCTCGAGACAAGAATAAACTTCATCACAACATATCACCCTGAGACAGATGGATAGACTGAGTGGGTGAATCAGACTTTAGAGGAAATGCTCAGGATATATGTGATGGATCAGTAATCTAAATTGGAGGAGTACCTGTACTTATGGAGTTTGCTTACAATAATAGTTTTCAGATTTCTATAGGCATGGCTCCTTTTCAGGCTTTTTATGGTAGAGAGTGCAGGACAACTCTTAGCTGGGACAAGTTAGAGGATAGAGTATCTCTTGGACAATCTCTTCTACAGGACATGAAGCAGCAGGTGGTGTTGATCAGGCATATATTGTAAGAACCACAAGATAGGTGGAAGAAGTATGCAGATTAGCAAAGGATCGACCGTAGTTTTGATTTGGGCATGAAGGTGTTCCTTCATGTCAAGCCACACAAGAGCCCTATCTAGTATATAAATGGTTCTAAGTTATCTCCTAGATTCCTTGGTTATTTTTAGATATTAGATTGTATCGGCCCTTTGGCATACCATTTAGCATTGCCACCCAACTTGTCTTACATACATGATGTTTTTCATGTTTCATTTCTTAGGAGATATATTACAGATCCTTCTCATGTGCTAGATTAGAAATCATTATAGGTGCAGGATCAAGGGCAGGTGGTGGTAGATTCCGTTTGCATCCTAGATGATAGAATCCTTGGCATTCGAGGTAGAGAGGTTGATTAGGTTTGGCTGTAGTGGGACAGATATGATGAGGCTGTAACTAGATGTAAGGATGTTACCTTATTACAAGTTTAGTTTCCCAATTTGTTGTAGTGACTTCTAGGAGGAATTCGTGTCTAAGGGGAGGGGGATGTAGTGCCCACTTTCCTTTCACACCTTTTGATATAGATCTTGATACTATTGATTTCATTATGGAAATTATTATAGTTCTTATTTATTATGATGTAAGACATTTGATCACGGATTGTTGTTCACCTTGATTTGGTTATGATGCATGATGATTATTAGAGACACTTCATATGTTGATGATGATATACTATTTGACATGGATATATTGTGAACGTTGTTCGGGCATGTGATTTTTTGGATATTGTGAGTGATTTAGAAATGGACATTATATGATGATGATATAGTTGTTGATATAGATTGTAAGTGATATTGTTAATTACCTTGATCTTGTTGTGATTCATATGTTTAGATGATTTTGTGATTTTATTTATATCATGTTGGATGTTTTGATATGGCCACGAGGCCAAAGGAGGTGTTTATGTTTTGTAGGTTAAAATATCACAACAAAAATTGGGGGATTAGAGACAAACCACATTGGAATTCTAGGTGAATTAAAGAAGGTCACCATGGCAACATGTTTTGTGTGTGTGTGTGTTGTTTTGTTAGGGATTCCCATGGGGGTGATTAGCTTTAAATGTGACCATGGGTTTTTTGTATTTGTTCATGAGGTACCTTTTTATTATTGTTGTATGTGTGTTTATTAGTGATGTGTCCCTTTCTTTATTTAATTAAATTGTGCATAATTAATGTGAGTAATCATATGGTTAAAAGTTAAATAAATCAAATTGGGATATGAGAAAATAATTATTGAAGTTGTTGGCTTTTGTATTAAATATGTAAGAGATGTGTAATTTTGTGTAAGAGTTGTGTAAGTCAAATTTTGGAGTATGAAACATTTCACCTCCTTGGAAATTCGAATTTTTCCTTGATGGATGTTTTTGTAGGCTTGTGGGACAAGTAGAACTTGCCCCAGGCCTCTTAAGTTTATTTACCAATAATACCTATGGTTGGAAGGTTGATTTTAGACCCTTTAATAATGCATTTTATTAATCATGCTGCATGTTTTTATTACACTCTTCTTAAAGTTTATTTAATGCAGTCCTTTGGGGTGTGGGCTTTTGGAGTGTGTAAGTTAATTTCTCAAATTTTCACCCACCTCTTTATTATGCTTGGGATTATGGAATTTTGAATTTTTTGTTGGATTGGAGGATGTGTGATGTGGCATCCTACATAGATCTACATCATCCAGTTCTCTTTCCCCTTATATAAAATTCAAGATCTTTTCTTGTTTTGGGTAGTTGAAACATTTTGCATGCTACCTTGGGGAAAATTTTCTTGTGATTGGAGCTATTGCTTTTGGAAGGAATTATGAGAAATTTGCATGCTTGTTGGTTGCTGTTTTTGGGATTGTGTTTTGGCATTGACAGCTTGTATTTTGGAAACAAAAGCTACCATGGAGAGGTAGGAGCTCAACTCTTCATTTATGTTTTTATTTCTTTTGTCTTTGTGTGAATGGTGAATGTTTTGTGTGTGTGTTTATTGGTTGTTTGGGTAGACTGCCATAGGAATGGTGTAGGAGAAGGATATGAATAATTCATGTGGGTGGGCATAAGGGAATGCCAGTGGCATCAGATTTTGTGGAGGGATTTTTTGTTTGGGATCCACCATGGAAAATAAATAGCTTTCATTCCTTACTTTGTGGGGGCATAAGGACATATTTGGGGCGGGGGGGAATTGATATGTCTGATGAATTATTTTGGTAGTTTGTTATAGTTGGATTCCAAAATCCCATTAGGAGGGCATAAGTAGCTTCCCCCATAGTTCTTGGTCCTTTGGCTTGAATGGTGAAAGCATGAGTTTATGTTTTAATGTTTTCAATGCAGTTTTAAACTGTTGTCTTATGTTGAACCGTGTTTTAGTTTTGAAATTTTCATGTTGAAATAATGTTGTGTGTTTTGGAATCCTGTTGTTGCCATGCGTTGATTACATTTCTTATTGCATTGTGGTTGGGGCTCGGGGGCCAATGATGAAGGATGGCTTCTTCTTTTATTGGATGTCTTGGTTGGGTGGAGAGAATTTCCTTTCCCCCACTTTTGTTGTGATCAAATTTGAAGAAAAGGGAACCTTTCATGTTGTTGTCCTATAGCTGAGGAAAAAAGACAAATTTTTTAGTCCCTTGTGAAATATATTTTATCGTAACCCTTCCCACCTTAAAGTGGATGAAATTGTAAAGTTTTTGTAAAGGAAAGATGTTTGTATTGGATATGAAAGCTATAATTCGAATTTTGAAAGAGACATACTTTGTTTATGGATTTTGAAAAAAGACATGAAAGTTGTAAATTTGAAATGTGACAAATTTATAGACTCTATTTTGCTTGAAAGAA
Organism: Taxus chinensis; assembly: GCA_019776745.2. Classification (NCBI taxonomy): domain Eukaryota; kingdom Viridiplantae; phylum Streptophyta; class Pinopsida; order Cupressales; family Taxaceae; genus Taxus; species Taxus chinensis. The sequence continues at coordinate 412,966,883 of CM034155.1, read as the reverse complement.
TGTGGAAGAAAATGCAACACTCTGTTGTGTAATCGATAAATGATTTTGGAAGGAAATATAGAAAGGAGTTGTAAAAATTATCTTTCGAAATCTATTAATCAATGAAATGTTAATTCCAAACTGTATTGTTAAGTTAGATCTGATTCTATCAATGTTTTGGAATCTCTAGTTTGAAAGGAAGAAATGTATATTAGAGTAATACATTCTTCTTTCTCTTTTGGAAATGTACAAAAAATGAATTCAATATTGCATTTTGAATTAGAATGGTTTGATTAAAACAACTAAATGTATTAGACTGAATGAGAAATGAATTTCCATACTTGAATGATGAAATTTATAAATAGATCCCTCAAGAATTGTTCCCTGTCATTGTGAATTTAAAACTGGTAAATAATTTAATTAAAATGCACATTTTGAACCTGTAATTAATAATCAACATTGAAATATTGAAATCTATCATGCTATAATATCAATGAACTCAAATTTGACAAAATACTAAGGAAAACATCTAAAACATTGCAAAAGTCAGGCCTAAACCTTTCACAGTCATTTTGCAGCCTTTTTATGTCAATATTTGGAAAAATTCAGATTGGACATCAGTTGAGAAACTTCAACTTCCTAAAACATCCTAAATCCTTCTCAAAAAAATCCTCCATGTCTTTTCAGCATGTTGAGTGAAGGAGGAGATCAAATTGAACCAATTTTATAAGTTAAAATTTACCAGTTGTCCTTTTAAAAGCCTGCGGAACGTTTTCATAAAGTTTACCCCTTAATATTTATCCAACTCTAAAATTTATGTTTTCTGTGCAAAAAGGGTATCAAGATCTTTCCAGAAAGTCCTAGTTTGGCAAAAAATGAGCTTTCTAGCAAAAGTTATGGCCGTATGATGTTTTCCTTCTCTGGGTAGAAAATTTTGGGAAAATTTTCCCTAGCGGGCCCGCGGCTCGAAATTTTCCATTGGAAAACAAAAAGAAAAAATTAAAAAAAATTTAGGGAATTTTTTTTTTAAATTTCCCCGTCGGCCCACAGCCTACCAGATACTACCACAAGGCACCATGTGGTGACAACGGAGCGTGGGGGAACCCTCGCAACCTTATCTTTTTTGAAATTTTGTTTGGAAAATTTTTCTTAATTTTCCTGTGGCCCCGTACTTCTGACCTACCTTAGATATGTCCCTTCCATAGATGCACAGGCCTTTGTTTCAAACCTATCCCTTTCCCCTCCCCTTGGAAAAAATTCCTAAACGCCTACGCTGCCCATCCCTTCCCTCATCATCTCCCCGCCTTGGGTTAGAGCCCGACACGTTTCCTTGGAGGACCCACAGAGGCGTGACTAAAATGTGGAATTTTCTGCTATGTAGGGAAAACTTTAAAACATCACACTCCAACTCACCATCCCGAAAAAGTGCTTTCCGCCCCCTCTCAACACGTGCCTGTTTTAGGAAAATTTCCACCCCAGGTCCCACCGGCCCATAACTGGAGTTTTACAATGAGTTAGGATGACTTCTTTATATTGTTGGAAAGGTGAGAAAATTTTCTATCTAATGGGAATGATCTATAGAAATTTTGAATGTGTTAAGTGTGAGAAAAATCAAGTTGAATCTCTAATCCTGTTTGAGAGTGGGTATGGTGTTAATTTACCCCCTTAACCTAACTGAAACTTATAACCCTAGAATTTGGACATTACAACCTCTGATTAATATAAACAAAAGATAAGTATGTTCTAGTAGATTAAAATTGTTTCGTAACCTGTTAGTGACAACTGTTTTCTTGTAACCTCGATGTTGGTTCCTTTAAAAAATATATATATATATATATATATATATTCCATAATTTTTCTAACTGATCCTATGTTGTTTCTTGGGTATCAAGTGGGTTTTTTTAATTGGCATCACATGATGATTTCAGATTTTGAGGTTACCTCAATTTGGAGTTCGGAACTTTTGTGCACTTAGGGTTTCAAAGTTTCAACCAATTCAGACTTTGCAAGTTTTCAAGTTGAGCTATGTTCTGAATTTTAAAATTTTGGAGGATCATATGAAGCTAAACCTGTTTAACCCCATGATAAATTTGGATCTCTTCAAGGTGTGGAAACAAGTATCCATCACATTTCATCAAATTTGTTGTGAAATTGGTGTAATTTCAGTCTTTAGAAAAACACATGCACACACAATTAAAGACTACATTTGGGTTAAAACCTATTCTCTAAGTAACAGAGATTCCTTTTCTTTGCAATCCATTTACATAAATTTCATATATTTCATTTTCTTTCATTTCATTAAGTCTTTCATTCATGGCTCCATTCGCCTCTTAGGGTTAACATATGGAGTAACAAGAGTATTAGTGTTGCCCTCATTCAGAGTTACGAAATTAATTTCCAATGTATTACAAAATATCTCAAGATCCATACTAGAACGGAAATCAAATTTAGTACACATGCCCTAATAAACAAGAGACAAGTCATTTTGATTTTCCACCAAACAATCCATATTTTCAAGAGTGGGGGTATGTGGATTTCGAGGGACATTCTTCACCTAGAAATGTTGAGCTATAAATGAAGATCCTAAAAATAATGGATAGTATGGTGCAGTCTAGGGTTTTTTCCCAAATGTAGGCATTTAAGATAATATTTTACACCCCTTCTCCATGGGAATGTCCCTTCCAATATTATCTTAGCTCGCTATAAAAACTAAGCTTCACAGTTGAGATGCTACCCTGACTAGAAGGTTGGATCAAGGACATTGAACGTTATACAAGTCAAGCTTGTCCATATGATGCCCTTGCATTACCATTTCATAGTTATTCTACTTCATCTCAATCAATATCATTTCAACCAAAACCATAATTTCCATGTTTCTTTTTTTCTGCACCTATTGTGGATTCCACTTCTTATTCTTCTACTCTTCCACCTCATCTCATCTCCTCTTCCCTTATCCCTTCCAAACACAAATCCCATGCATAGGAACAAATTTGTAAACCCGTTCCATCATCTCCAACACCAAAATTTATTTTTTTGGAAAACCACCCACCACTCCTCTCATAATCCAGATTCCATGTTAGGAAGAAACGTAAAAAATAAGTCAAGACGAGAAACAAGAAGAAAATCCAAAATAAGAACAAATGATGAAAATTGTTGTGAGCTTGACTCTAAAATTTGGAATCAAGAAAATCCCCCTTCTTGTTAAACCTTCAGAGGAGGCTAAGGAGGATGAATAAGAGTAGGTGGGGAAGGCCAATTTAGTTACAATAGAAGTGGATAAAAAACATGTTGAAGAAGATCAATAATCACAATGTTCATAACATAGTGTTCATGATGGCACTGAATTTTCTGATATTTTTGGTCAATCATCAACTATAAATCCAACACATGAGTGAAGAGAAATAAATCCAAATAAAAAATAAGAGGAGCACATTCATGTTGTGGATGAAGATCAAAGAGGCCCAAAAAATTTAATCACATGACAAGTCATGCGAGAAGATCTAAGTTCATGCCCAAATTCATCCTCTATAGATTTTAATTTTTGAGATAAGTTTGAGCTCTCCAATTTTTTTTGAGTATGAGGAGCCTCATGGTAAAAAAGTTAAAAACCTAAAAGACAACATGGATGTGAGAAATCCATTTGCGGTGATTCTATAGGAAGAAGTGATATTTGAGAGCTTCTTTCCCTCTTCCTTCGTCATTTGAAAAAGATGACATATGTAATGAATCAACTTCGGAGGAATGTTTTGAAGGCCTTGTTATTAATAACAGCCCTCATGAGTTGTAGCATTCAATAACTTGTAGCAAATCATAATGATTAAAGGCGCAAGCCATCCCAAAGATCTTCATATAATGGAGAAGAGCATAAGGAGGTCATCACTTCTTCATTACCATCCACCAAGGTGACAAATAAACTGTCTATAGATCCACAAATAAAATCGTATTCAATCATAGTAAGTCACCTTTTTGAGGAAAGTCTGCATGAATATTTTCTTACTAAAACTCAGAGTAGTGGGCACATCCGTTGGTTCACACCATGCCCTGCGAGGTATCTAGCTTCATTGGAGTTAAAACAAGAGTTTCCACAACTAGTCATGTTCATTCCTGAACATGAGGGTGAGCTTCACAATATTAGGGATCAATGATATCAGCTGAAAGACCTCTAGTAATCTCATGTAATTCATTGCGAAGAGGTTTTTGTTTAATTTTATGTTGATACCTTGATGATTTTGGTGAAGGACTGGTCCCCTATTAGTTTTTCACTCATTTGTACAACCACTTTTAGTGTCAAGTCATCCACATGGCTACCAATCTATAGAAAGGGAAGCTACTTTGGCCTACAATTCCTAAGATTTGTTTGAAGTTTTCTCTCCTTCTGGTTAGTGTAGGGTAGAAGTAGGTTTTATTTTCATGAAATTTATCTATCTTTGTCACCTTTGAAATAATATATTAGGGTTAGATATGTAACTCTCTACACTTTGGATTTAGTGGCAAGTAGGTTAGGAGAAAAAAATAGCCTTCTTTTGAGAGCAATCCCTTTTCACAATGTCCCACACTCTAGATAGCTCCATGTTATAAAGTCACACCGAATGCCCCATCTCAAACTGGGAAATTCAAGGGGTCCTGTGATTTTGACACAATAGTAAAATCATATAGAAAGGGAAATAAAAAGAACAATTTTTATTTTGTAGCTCTATTTCTATAAGATGATTTCAATAGAAAAGTCAAATGTATCTTTTATTTAAATATATTTTTTAAGGAAATCCATTAATCAGCTAGAAACAATATCCATTTTCCCCTTCCCAAAATTTTCACTTCTCAAATGAATAGTAAAATAAGATTTTCCACAAAACATTACATGGGGTTAAATATTTAAAATTCAAGTTCAAAAAGCCTCACAAACATGGGAACAACATGTACAATTTTCCCCTTTTTTTTACAAGATAGCTCCCTCTTTCATCATATATATTTCAAACTCAATAAAGCAACTAAGTTGGGAAAATACAATTGTAAGAGTCTCATTTTATACTATAGTTCCAATACACTCCACACATGAAGGAAAAAACACTAAAATTTTACAACTTTTGTTTTTCTGGGTTTCTTACAAAACAAATCTATGAAAGAATTCACTTGGGTTCCATCAAAATATTCATCTTCAAATTCCCACAAAAAACAAGGGTGGGTAGAAAATGCTCTCCACCCAACAAAAATTCCAATGAGGAGGAGAATCCATCCTCCTCATTGGCCTCTGAGCCCCAATAATATAGCAATCTAGGATATTTAGAAACCATATAAACTTCTTAAGGGATTCAAGGTTACAACACTCATGCCAACATAACAGGAAATACATTCAACACCCAATACAATAGTAAAAATACAAATCCAAACACATAGGATTATAATCCAAGCCAAGGGAGAATATAAACATGGGAACCACCTCCTTTTACCTCCCACCTGATTTAGAGGTTCCACCCAAAATATCTCCAAGTGCACATCCAACTTCTCAACATATTCCTTTTCCCTCCCAATGCATAATACAAAAAGTATAACAATTTTATCCTTTTTTCTCCCCATATGTGGAACTCCCTACTCATAGTCCCTCCATAATACCCTATTATTCCCTTTTCCCTCCCAAAATGGTCACATTTTCTTTCTCCTACGCCCTCCTTAAGGCCATACTACACCAAAACCTCATACATACATTCATTTAAAAAATACATAAACAAGTAAATGAAAAACAAGGGTATAAACCCTACCATTCCATAAAAAGCTTCTCTAATCTTCAACAAGCTTCAATTTATCTAAACCAAGAAAGTGTCCTAAACGTAGTCTCCAAAATCTCCAAGTAAGAAATTCAAACCAAGTCTAAAAAGAGCAAGTGTCCATTGCAAAATGAATAGCCCCAAAAACTTCAACACAACATCAATAAATAGAAAGATGAGGAGTGGAGGGTGAGGTGACACCATCTATGATGCCACATCACTTCTCCTTAACTCGACATCACCAAGTAATACAACAAAACAAAAGCTAATAAATTTGTGGGTGAGGATATGAAAATTTCCTTCCACACACAAACTCTCTCTCCATACCTCTAAGGACAAAAAATTAAAATATAATGTAAGAAATTGCAATAAATTTCGTGTAATACCTTCCAAATCACATAATAAGGTATAATTTTTACCCCTTACCTGATGGGTATAGTTTCTAGATGAATTTAAGAGGTATGGAACTAGCTTATCTTGTCCCACATGCCTCCAAAAATTACTCTAAAGTCAAATTTCTGGATTTGAGGGATGGTTGAGTGTATACATCAAATTAAATTAAAGTCTCTTTCAAATAAAATGTTCCAAAGCACTATCTACCCCAATTAACTACCCTTTTGTCACATCTCTACTTAACTTACTTAACAAGATTAGCTAACTTTAAAAAAATCACATTAACTAACAATAATAAAGTGGAAATACCTCATAATGAAAGAATACACATACTCATCAAATAATTAAAATGATAAAGGGAAGCACACAAAGCCCATGGTAACATTTTGAGGACATCCCTGCCATGGGAACCTCCTGACTACTTAAGAAAGAACATAATAATATACATGATAAGAAATTACCAAGGTGACCTTAATTCTAATATCCCATATGTCTATCCCTGGACACATGGAGTTTTAGTGCACATTTTGGACCTACCTCCATATTTTTCCTTCGAAGTTGCACGGATCTGACACGTGGGGGCTTCCACTAATCCTTCTATAATTAGCCTATCAAACTGAAACCTTTGCCCCATTTTTTACGCTGACCACGTGGTGATCCTATGCTCATTAAAGAACCTACTTTTCATTCTTCCTTTTGAAGCTACACCAAGCTGATGCATGGCTCCTTCCGCCAGTCCTAGACTCTTCATCAGCCAACTCTATCTTCTTTATAACTTTGAGCACATGGAGAGATGGCACTCATTTGTGAACCACCTCTGAATTTTAACCTTGAAGATGCGTTGAGATGACATATGGAGGCTTCCTTTAACCTATCCCAAGCTTAGAATTTTCAACGGATTGTGTTCCCTTTTTGGACCTGGGACACGTGGAGGGGTGGCACAAGTTTGGGGTCTTTGTTTGGGATGTGCTTTTTGAATTTTCACCGTTGAGACACGTGGGGCCTTCCACTTCCCTGAAAATTTTCAATTACCAACTCTATATCTTTTCCGGACCTAGGACATGTGGAAGGTTCATGCTCATTTAGGGACTATCCCTTGGGTCTCACTTCTGAAGTTGCACTGATGAGGCACGTGGGCACTTTCACTGACAATCTTATATTTAGGAAATTAGGGATTTTCTCCCATTTAGGAGCAACTATTGGATCCTTGAAACGTGGAGGGTCCATGCAAATTTGGAGACCCTATTTGGACCTGACCTCTGGAGATGCATCATTGAAAGACATGGAGGCTTCCGCTGGCTCTTCTATACCTAGCCAATTCAATGGGCGGCTCTACCCCCTTTTTGACTTCTCGCCACGTGGTGAGCCTGAGCTTTTCTGGGGTCTCTGTTTTAGATTTTACCCTTGCAATTGTTCAAATGTGGCACATGGATCCTTACGCTGGTCTTGAATGCTTGGATGTGAATTGACTTGTATGTGAATTCTGAAAACTTCCAATCTTTCCCTAATTTCTTTCTTATTGAGTCTCTTGCTTCTTTTGTGTCATTATACCTCATCACTGACCCTGCTCCTCCATTGTTGACTCCCACATGCCCCTTGATTTAGGATCAATTGTGAGCTTGCAGTACTGAACCGACCCTTCCTATTTTCTTATGCAATGTTATGGTTGACCAATTTTTCTTGGGGGTAAAATTGGGATAACAGTTTAGAAAATCACGGGGACATCTACCTGCTAGATGAAGAGACCAGTTACCTTATTGCATCCATTGGGCATCGAGTCACAAATGATAGCCTGGTACTGATGTTGTCCCTAAAAAATTGATCCCGATGGCTTGTAGTTGGTGACCCTGAACCTTCCCCGCTATCCACACTCTCAATTTTCATAAGAAAATATTAGAAATGAGGTTATAAGAGTAGAAAATTGTCTTGACCTAGGGCCTTCACCTATTCCTTAGCCACTGCTACAACACTAACCTTTAAGGCACATCGAACTATATAATGATACAACCTTGGAGAAATAAACACCATAACACTGCTATATACAAAACTATAAAATCATACACACCCCAAATGAGATATGCAGAGTGTTTGAAAGAACTTGTGCTGCTGAAAGAAAACATAAGCTAACCTAAAAAAACTAGAGGAAAGGGGCGCTCAAGTAAAACTTGCAACAGGTAGGGAGAAGTAGCTTCCCTTCCTCAAAAATAGTGACCATGTAGTTGTTTTGGTGCTGAACATGGTCAGAAATGAGAGTAAAAAACCAATTTACAGATGGTGTTTCACCCTCCTCAAAGTATCAACAAAAAAAATATACACCTGTTGGAGTTGTTTTTTACTAGGATATAGGAGGCGTTGTTGCTTACATTTGGCGCAATGAAGCTCTATCTCATGCTTTGAAATGAGAATGACTGGTGGAAACTCTATTTTTTTCTCTAGACTAGCTAGATATTTGATTGGGTACGGTCCGATCCTTGTGGTTTTCATATTGCTTTGAAACTCAATCCCACATATGGGATTTTCTCACAGACTCTCCTTTTGAAGGGGGATGCTTACAGGCTGGGGTGTTGATGGTTATGCCTCTATAGGAAACTCAGTATCCTATAGAACTTCATCTTTTGGAACTAAATAATTTTTTTCTAGAACAAACACCCATCTGATCTCTTCTTCCCAGTTGGAGTGACATGGGTGATGTCATTCTTGAATTGTTTTGTAGTCATCGAACATGATGACATTGGATTGGAGAGGTACGTTGGTAGGGGTCTCTTTATTTTTTGGTACAACTAGATAGCGGATACTTGGTAGAGAAGTGAAGGTGAGAGGGTTGAGGGGAATTCTCAACGGGGGAAACACACACGAATATGGGAATATGTGCAGTAGTCTTAGATGAGGTGAATTGGTGTGAAGGAGTAGGAGGGCCATAAGATGGTAGTGCAAGGTCACCTCATTGATAGAGTTAGTACGCACTATATTCGTGACCCTCCATTTCGTTTGCCCACTTTGTAATGTGGGCTAGCATGTCACTGATAAAGTGCAACTTATGTTGGGCGTTAAACCATCCTGGTACAAGGATGACCCATGAATAAGGGACCTTGTAGACAAATTTAGTTACTTTTATGGAGCACTTGACTCCAATATGCATCATTTCCATCTCCATATTTTAAACCTACCTCTCAAAATAAGCTTCAGTCATGGAGTTTATGCCATCATCTACATAAACCTATTCTTCATAAATATTTTAGTTAGCAAAAAGTAGGTTATATGCATTTTCATAATAATGGGGCTTATAAAACTGATTTGGAGGAGGATTTGGAACTATGGGGACAGAGGGAAATAGTTTAAATACTACAAATGAGAATTCCATAAAGGGAAAGAAGTCATGGAATTGGAGAAAATGAAATATGCGGAAGGAATAATGGATGAAAATGGATGGGATAAGGTCTACAACTTAGAGGATGGGTTGCTCACCAGATGGAGTTGCCAGATGTGTTTGAAAGTGCCTCGAAAGGCTATAATCTTCACCAAGAGCACATCGACCTTGGTGAAGTGAATTGTTAAGGTGCTTCATAGATTTCCCACCAGGAATACAAAAACTATTGGAGTAAAATCACAGCACCCCCAAATGGCCTCGGATATGAGTGGGGCATTCAGTGTGATTTGCATAACATTGGACAATCTCTCAAGCTATGGGACCTGCGAAATTGAGATGGACCTCTAGAGAAGGTTGGTTCCTTCTCCTAAACTACCTACCAAAAGCTATTCTAATGAAGGAAAACTATCTAATCCTAATCTAACCTTCCAAGGGACCAATGAGAGAAAGTGCAAGAAAACAAATCCTACACTAAAACAGTGATACACTAGAGAAGGAGGTTGCTGGTCACAATCTCATATACCTAAAATAGAGAGAGGTGAGAAAAGGAGAGGATGGACAAATGCATCACATACCAAAGATATAGTTCACATAGAACATCACTTCAAACCCATTAAACACAACTCCGACAACTTGTAATAAACATAAAAAGTATGCACAATATACCATGCAATGATGAGAGGAAAGAAGAGACAATAAAATAAGAAATGATGGATAAAAGGCATCCCAAAACATATTGTATTGCTCCAATAGTTTACATAGTACATCATCAGTCAGAAACATGCACGAAAATTCCGTTACAGAGCTATGAGAGGAGGCTTAAGCTCCACATTCGACCCTAGTAAATAAAGAGAGAGGGGGCATGAGAGAAAAGATGACCAACCTTTTAAAATATGCCCCTCATTTATAATATATAGAAGAATGAGAGAATGGGAGAGGGAAGAAATTGAACCCTACTCCAACCACCCCTAGAAGAACATTGAATCCACCTACTCAATGATGGGATTTACCGTAAAACCCATGCCCCCATGTGTTATTCCTTACTGGACAAGGAAAGAGGCCCATTCTTCATCATGACAGTAGGTGGGAGACTTGATAGCCTCAAAAATGGTGGGATGAAAAAATAACGGTTATAGGTGAGTAGTAGGCGCTGGGAGATTTCTAAAATGTTCTTTCCCACTCAAAATTGGGCTCCCAGTCAAAATTTATGGCTGCCTGAAGGTCAAGGGTTAGGCATTTAACGCATGCTCACAATATTTGAATGAGTCTACCCCTACAGGGTCCACGTGGCTTCCTCGTGTGTGTTAAAGATTCATCCCCCTCTTCATTCTCTTGAAGTTGTGCCATATTGAGACATGGTGGCTTCTGTGGGCTCCTCAGTGTTCTACCTAAGTCCCTCCTATCGGTGGAGACACTCTACCTAACTTGCGACATGTGGAGAGCTGGCGAATGTTTGGGGACTGCTTTTATATTAGCCTCTTGAAAGAGCGCCAAAGAGATACGTGGCTTCTTCTGCATCTTTTCTCTGTTTCTTTTTTATTTTTGCTAAGTCCCTTTTTTTTGGCAAGGCCGTATGTCTGACCCTGGACATGTGGAGGCTTAGTGCATATTTGGGACCTGCCTCTAGATTTTTCCTTTCAAGTTGCATGGAGCTGACACGTGGAGGCTTCCGCTGATCCTTATATACTTATCCGATTCAATGGCCACCTCTACCCCATTTTTTTCTCTGAACATGTGGTGAGCCCACGCTCATTTAGGAACCCACTTTTGATTCTTCATTTTGAAGTTATGCCGAGCTGACACGTGGCTCCTTCAACCAGTCCTGCAACCTTCATCAGCTAACTTTGTCATCTTTTTGACTTTGACAACTTGGTGAGATGGTGCTGATTTAAGAACCGCCTCTAGATTTTAACCTTGAAAATGCACCGAGAAGATGCATGGAGGATTCCTTCGGCCTGTCCTAAGTTTTTACTTTTCAATAGCCCATGTTCCCTTTTCAGACCTGGGACACGTGGAGGGTGGAACAAGTTTGGGGTATCTCTTTTGGCCGCACTTTTGGAATTTGCATAGATGATACACGTGGGGCCTTCCACTACCCTAAGAATTTTCAACTGATGACTATGTCTCCTTTTAAGACATGGGACACATGGAATCTTTATGCTCGTTTAGGGACTTTCCCTTGGGTCTCACTTCTAAAGTTCCACCAATGAGGCACATGGAAGCTTCTGTCAACCCTCTTATACTGAGTCGATTCATTGGACCCTAGACACGTGAAGAGTCCACACATTTTGGAGACCCTGGCTGGAATTGACCTCTGGAGATGTGTCAGTGAGACATGTGGAAGTTTCTGCTAGATCTTCTATACTTAGTTGATTTAACGGCTGAATTTGCCCCCTTTTTAATTTCTGGCCACGTGGTGAGCCTATGCTTGTCTGGGGTCTCCATTTTGGATTATCCCCTTGGAATTTCACCAATGAGGTAGTGGATCCTTCCACCAATCTTAGACGCTTGGCTCTGTGTCGAATTGTATGTGAAGTTTGAAAACTTTGATCCTTTCCCCACTTTCTTTCCTATTGAGCCCTCTACTTCTTTTGTTTCGTTCAGCCTCATCGTTGACCCTTCTCCTCCATTTTTGACTCCTGCACGCCCCTTAATTTGGGATCAATTACAAGCTCGCAGGATTGAACCAACACTTCCAATTTTCTTATGCAAGATCATTGATGACCAATTTTTCTTGGGGGGGTAAAATTGGGATAACACCTTCATTGTTGGTCTTTTAACCCCCTTCTTATTTTCATGATATGATTCCATACAAATAGCCAAACAATACCCCTTCGGCCTCTGGGACGTATCAATATGTCATGGAAATAAAATACATGTAAAGCATACATCATACAATCCTCACTAGGCATCAAGCAATAAACACACTTATACATATCTACCAATTGACATCATCATATTCATAACTAAATCATCACCAAAGGAAATTCTATGAATTGTTTACAATTTCTTAACATTTCAATTCTACTATAATCAATAATTTATAATTATTAATAATCCAATTCATACTCTTTGACAACCATGCAATTCCCTACATTTAATGTAACTCATTCCTACTAGATACACTCAATAACATATTACCAATCCCTAATATCATCACATTATTAACAATTTATGATATCAAAGAAATAACATGGTTAGTCTAGTAATCCAAGTACAATTGTCATTGTCAAAAATCCCAAAAATGTTAGCATAAAACAAAATAATACCAGGTCATCATTCAAGCACTGAAATATATATCTATGTTTGCTAAGGGTCCACACAATCCACAAGTTGAGTCACATCATACCAATAATCAAAATGTTGATGTCTATAATCGTCAATAATAAAAATCATAGTAAGAAAAATGTCGAAGTGGAGTGGGCACTATATTGTCCACGTAAAGACAACTTAGTGCACCCATCCTCGGATTTATTGAAGGTGAGTTAAATTTAATTTCTTTGAGTCCATTAAACCTAAAGAAAAATGGCACCATTTCCAAATAAAATTAGTCTAGAAGGTTTAATTATTGAGTTTGGAAGACCAATCACAACCATTTGTACCTATGCTACACATATAGTGAATCTACACTACGTAGATTTGACATTTTCTCACAATAAGATGGACTCAAAGATAGACCGCCGCTATTTGTACATCCTTCCCACATATAGCTAATATTTACTTTGTATATTTCGAAACATTGCACCATTTAAATGCCAGGAATTGTGGCTTGTGAGAGTAACAGGTTTCGATGCTTCCCACTTTGAACACATTTAAATTTTTATAGATCATGTGTTTTAATTATCGATTGAGCATATACGCAAGGTATGGAAATACGGTGGTTAACATTTCACCCAAAACTACTAGTGCCTATCGAGGTCGACCACTTTTTATAAAGTTTGAAACACGCCCCCCCCCCCCCCCCCCCCCCCCCCCCCCACTCTGAATTCTCCATTCATCGTCAATTGTCACATATTACAAATGTTTTTTTTCAAACATTGAACATTTTAAATGCCAAAAAAGGTCGCTTATAAGAGTTTTGTCCTCTAATGCTTGACATTTTGAGCACATCAGCTAAATCACTAAAACTGATGTTCATCAATTAGGTTTCTTATAGCACGCAAAACACCAAAAGCCATATTTATACTATTTGTCACCCCAATCCATTTGTCTCGCTCTGAGCCGAGCAATGTTCACCAAGATTGAACCCCTCCTTTGATTTTGTCTTCATTGATTATTACCACATCCTGCACCAATATCTTTCACTACTATGAGTTTTTTCTTCTACATGTCAACTTCATATTCCAGGTATGCTTTTCCCTTCTTTTCACTCACATTTCATCTACTTTCATATAAATAACTAGCACCAATTGTTACTCCACTATATCATTACCTCCCATTAAACCTCCACCCACCATACTAATATTTGCTTCTTCTCCATTATCACTTCTTCCTTATACCTGAAAAATCAAATACTTTAATCAACACTACTCTGCTTCTCTATTTCATTCCCGTTTCCATATATCATTTCTTCACTGCATCCCTTTCGGCGTTAACATCTCATTGCTTGCGTACGATTTCTAGTTTCTACTCTTTAGATGTTGGTGCATAAAATTTTGTGAATAGCGGTCATCATATGATAAGCTAAGTGTCAACGGATGTTGTTATGTGTAAACATCATATATTTAGTTGAATTTAATGAAGCTAAATTTCATTCAGTCTTCCTCGCACACAGTGGGTTCAAATATTTCAAATATGTTATGGCTAGAAACACTAAAAAAATGTGAACGGCTAAAATATATAAATAACCATCAATATGATATGTGTTATAGACATACTCGGATCTGGATGACATAACCCATGCGCTGGTGGATTTTAATTTTCGCCAAAAGCACCCTTTCCTTTAAACGATGGAAAAATAACTCTACAGTATGAGTATGGAACATTAATGAATTTTTTCACAACGTTTATATTGAACGGACACCAATCGTAGATTACTGTCTACTTCACTGTGTCAAATCAGTTTGGCAAAGTCTTCGGACATATGTGACATGATGTTAAATTATCCTCACACGCGCACCTTACACGTTGTACACATCTTTTAAAAAGAATCCAATGGGCGAGATTTAAATTTCGACATTGTGGCATTTTCAGGATTATTGTAAATTTATGTTACGCAACATGCCGACATGGTTCTCATCAAATACAAATGCGAGCGTGCCCATCCATTGCTGCTGACTCGAGAGCTTATTATTGCAGCCATAAATATCGGAAATGCGGAACATTTCTGAATATTCCAACCGAACATCACGGCACATTAATTGTGTCTCGAGTAATTTACTTTTGAAAATAATATACTTCTGTAGTAACTTTTGAATACATATCGTTACATATTTATTTCAGTATTGGAAGAATCTTAACTGATAAACAATGAAAAGGTAATGCAATGATTAAAAAAAGTTACTGTCATGCTGCCATCTTTTAGGTTTGCATCTTTCTTGTGCATAGGAATTAGTAAAAATTCCTGTCGTTATAGGACAGAAAATTGTTATATATTGGAGGTGGCTTAATAGTGGATAAATAATTTACTGCAAGAATAAGATAGTCTCGTAAAAAATAAACCATCTATGTAAACTACGAAACCTATTATTATCATTATAAGTATAATAACAAACCATATTCCTCAACTGTAAAAAATTAGCTACATGTATTGTATATTGCAAACTCCGTGTAGATGACTTTACTAAAAACTTTTAAACTCAATAACATATCGATAAAATTTTAAAACGGGTGAGCAACCGGATAACTGATCCTAATTTTTAATTTAATAAACGAATCCTCTGTGTGTGTGTGTGTGTTAGAAAGTCGAATCTATTAAGACCCTAGTAAACTATACTACATATATAAGAGGAGGGTCAAAAAACTCAACACCTAAATATTTATTTTCATTGACATTACAACCTATATATATGAAGAACAGTTTTATTTAAACAATGCATACAACCTATATATATGAAGAACGGTTTTATATAAACAATGTATTTGTAGTGCCCACTCCTCTTCGACATTTTTCTTACAATGATTTTGATTACTGATGATTAGAGACATGGACATTTTGATTATCTATATGAACTCACTTACCTTGTGGATTGTATAGACTCCTAGCGAACATAGATAGATCTTTCAGTACTTGATGATGACTTAGTATTATTTTATTTTATTCTAACATTTTGGGATGCTTGACAATGACGATTGTACTCGGATTATTGGACTAACCGTGTGATTTACTTGATATCGTAAATTGTTAATAGTCTGATGATTTTAGTGATTGGTAATATGTTATTGAGTGTATCTAGTAGGAATGAGTTACATTAAATGCAGGGAATTGCATGGTTGTCATAGAATGTGAATTTGATTATTGAAAATTGAAAATTATTGATTATAGTAGAATCAACATGTTAAGAATTTGTAAACAATTGATAGAATTTCCTAACTCTGGTGATGATTTAGTTACCCATATGATGATGTCAATTGATAGATATGTATATGTGTGTTTATTCCTTGATGTATGCTGAGGATTGTATGATGGATGATTTATATGTGTTTTATTTCCATGATGTATTGTTATGGCCTATAAGCTGAAGGGGTATTGTTTGTCTTCTTGCAGTGAATTATATTAGGACAATAAGAAGGGCGTTAGGAGACAAACAATGCAAAAATATTGGGCATTGGCAACGAGGTCATCTTGGCAACTTTGTGTCATGTGTATTGTTGTGTTCTTGTTGAGTTGTTAGGAGTTTCCCAGGGGGAATGACCTCAAAATGTGACCATGGGTTATGTGTTTCTTTTCCATTTCCATTTAAATTATTTTATGAGTATGTGAATTATTTTATTGTGATGTATCCCCACTTTAGTAGTGTTAGTTAATGTTCTTTTGTTTAAGTTTATTGACCTTGTTGTAAGTTAATTGGGAATGTGACAAGGGGCATTCAATGGTGGTATATTGTAGTGCCCATTCCTCTTCGACAATTATTATATTTTGATTTTGATTAGTGTGTACTCTACACATGGATGTTAGTGTATCATTTTGGTTTATCACGATGTTAGATGATAGAGTTATTCTGGTTATTGATGGATTATGATTCATAGTATGATTGTGTGAATTCTTAAATACATAGAGAGACATTTTATATCGATGATGATTATGTGTTGTTAGCATATATACTACCTACATTCAGAATTTTCATCATAATGATTATGATATAGCTTTTGAACTAATCTTGTAACCCTAATGTTGATATTGATTAATAAAGATAGAATTGAGATGTCGTTGAAATTTTAGACAAATGATAGCATTGTTTGGTTGAGATGATGATTTAGTTATATGAGGATGTTTATTGATTTATGTGTGTATATTTTATGTTTGATGTTTTTGATCCGGCCACAAGGTCGAAGGAGGTATTGTTTTATTTTATAGGTAATTATATCACAACAATCAAAAGAGGGATTGGAGACCAACCACAATGGAATACTAGATGGATACAATGAAGTTCACCATGGTTCCTTTTGTAATGTTTTTGTTTTGTCATTTTTTCTGAGGGGGTCCCCATGCACACTACAAGATAAAGGGTATAGTATCCACAAATTTTTCGCATTTTTGCTGTGGATATTTTAGTTGAAATTGTGAATCCAAATTTGTGGACTCCACCTACAATAATTTTGTGAAAACATAAAATGTGACAAAATTTCTGAAAATATCTACGATAAAAATACGTGTAAAAAATTCACAATAATATAATTGTGGAATTTGTTATAATTTTAATATTGTTACATACCTACAATTAAATTTTTTGTGTATATATTTACAAATTACACATTGTTGTGGATCCACAATTATAAAATTATGGCATGTGTCACAATAATTAGAGCTTAGTTTTCGATAAATTCTCAATTTTTAAATTGTAACTATTTTAAAAATTTAATTTTATAAAATTCAAATTATAGAAAATATAATATTATTTTTAGATTTTAATTTATTATTATTATAAATTTTAGATATTATTGTTTTGTTTCAAAATTTTCATATTAATATTCATTTAAATAAAAAAATTATTTTAACTATCATAATAAATTTTATACTAGCAATCGCATGTGTACAATGCAATGTGAACGCCGAACGGTATATGTTATTTGATTTACAGGGATAGTTAATTACTTTTGTAGTTGATGTGGTTTGTAATTATTTGGGGAAAATTATGTTAGTATTGCAGCGTGTTTGAGATGGTGGTTGGTATTTTGTTGAAAAAGTATTTTTTGTTTTTTTCGATAAGAGGTGTGATTGATAGTGGAAGTGTAGGAATATAGATGAAACATTACATTGAAAGGTTCTATTTGTACATCTTCAAATATATCCAACACAATGAAAGAAAGCACAAGCATCTTTGCAGTGACCACCATGGTGGCTTTCTAAATTGTTTTCTTTGGGTTGAGGATGAGGGATACCTAGGAATAGGATGTTTGTGGAACATGGAATAATATCATATCATTGATCAAAATAGGATGAGGTATATCATAATTCATTGACATGCAACAAATATGAATTATGTTGTCCAGTCCCTTCATGCCATCCTTTGAATACACGCCCTGATTTATTCTCATTTCAAAGCTACCATGGAACATTATGAATTTATATTCAGTCCACAGATAACACTATTGATTTCTAAAGAAAATTCAATTTTCAAGTTTGTGTTAAACTATAGTGGAAATCACGTAGTGCAATATAATATCTAATATGAAGATTATGTACATACTTGATCTTTCTCCAAAAGAGCATCCCAGTCATTTTTTTCCATCAACCTTTTAGTCTCATCATAGTGAAGTGCAAGGCGATAATTACTCGACTACCAAATAGAATCGCAAAGTCAAATTAGACAATCGATATTCCATAGAAATCCCATTACCTTTGTGTTCCTGCTTACAACCACACACACTAATATTTATAACAGGTTCACACAGAAAGGAAAAACTCCCAAGGTACAGATCCCAAGATATTACATAAAGGGATGCGGCTGGGTTTGAGTCGCAAGCAAATTTGACGGAATGGATACCCATCACCTCCCTTTTCGCCTGTTGTCAAATTAGTGTAGACAAAGCAGAATCTTGTCTAATGAAATAACATGCTGATGGAAATGGAACCCTGTGGTCATATACTAATAATAATAAAATAATGGATTTCAATAAAAGAAGATACAATGAAAAGAATTGAAGCAATCGAATACATATGGATATATCGGCTGAAGCAGCAACATTGGGTTTTTTAAATAACATACATGAACAAAAAATGTCGTCCTAAAATTAGCACCATTATGGGTTAAATCAGTCATGTAAATGGATATTCTATAAAAGGGATGAGGCTAGGTTTGAGTTGCAAGCAAATTTGACATAATGGATACCCCATCACCTCCCTTCTTGTCTGATGTCAAATGGTGCAGACAAAGAAAAATAAGATACATATAATAACAAAATAATGGATTTTAATAAAACAAGATACAATGAAAAGAAATTTAAGCAATTGAATACACATGCATATTTAGTCTGAAGCAACAACATTGGGTTTTTTAAATAACAGAGATGAGCAAACAATGTCATCCTAAAATCAACACCATTATGGGTTAAATCAGATCTACAAACAGAGATAAATATGTAACCCTAACATCTCCTCATTTTACTTTGTACAAATTGATTGATTTGGCTCTGTATTTGTATCTTGAACGGGTTCAATGGTCTCTAAGACGTTGTTTTCTTTGTTGTATGCAGAAAAAGAAGAATGTTGAGGATTAGGATGTGTTTCATTCGGGCGTAATATCTAGTTGTATTGATTTTTCTTTTTCTATTTGTGAGCACCTATGCCACGTGCACTGTAATCTTTGCAGTAGGTTTCTATGGAAGAAGACATAAATCGTGATTTGAAATCAGAGATTCGAGTTATTTTGATTACAAGAAAATGTTGATAAATTTATTTTTCTAGATCATGCCAATAGGAAATCCTTCCAAGAATGTTATGCAATATAAAGGACATTTTTATAAATCACTTTGTAATGCTTCTCTGTACAGGGATTTTGGAAATTCATTGAAAGTAAATAACAAACATGTCCTTGGGTTTATGATTCAAAACTATACATATAATAATAAAATAATGGATTTCAATAAAACAAGATATAATGAAAATAAATTGAAGCAATTGAATACACATGCATATATCGGCTGAAGCAGCAACATTGAGTTTTTTAAATAACATAGATTAACAACCAATGCAGTCCTAAAATCAGCACCATTATGGGTTAAATCAGACCTGGAAACGGAGATAAATCTATAACCGTAACATCTCCTCATTTTACTATATACAGTTTTATTGATCTGGCTTTGTATGTGTTTCTCAAGTGGGTTCAATGGTCTCTTAGCCGTTGTTTTCTTTGTTGTATGAAAAAGAAGAAGAAGATTGAGGATTAGGATACGATTGATATATTATAACGTTAGGGGGAAAGGTTCTCCAAGGCGGATATTCTTATTTAAGATAGAGTAGGTGCTGAAACATGATCTAGTTGCCCTTGCAATGAAGGGTCGGGAATTGGCCAAGGAAGCCATTTATTCTTTAGGGTACACATGCTAAATATTATTTTAGAAGGTTGTTGATGTGTCAGTTTGTTTGCAAATCAGGAAAACTTATATTCATGCAATGTGACCAATAAATCTCTTTATATGTGCCCTTCTTTTCCTTATTTCAGAAAATGTTTGATGCAGAAAATATTACTACATAATAAGCGGTATTGTAAAGAAGGGTATTCAAGTAGAGTATGCATTGGGGAATTTATCAGGGGGATTTTTGATATTTTCTGCTTCAAAGTTCAGATAAATCCTTCCTTCAAAATCAAGCCATAATACTTCCAAATAGATAAGATCATAATTGATAAGCTCTACTTGCAATCAAATTTCTTTTTTGTTTGTTGTTTGATAGAAAAATAAGTATAAGCTTCTAACAGTTATATGACAGATAGAGTGACCTTTGACGATCATCATCAATCATAGCAGTCCTTGGTTACTTATTGCTTTATTCTACATCTAACCTATGTAATTTGATAATGATGTTGAGTTACATTATGCCATCCAAAGGAACAATCATTGCAGTTACATTTGCAGCTGTTTTATTTTCTTAACCACATGTTTCCTTGAAAGATAGCATTCCAATCATTTCATTTAATCCACATACACTGCAATTCGGTTTCCTTTAAGTTGATCATTGAATCATAAAACAAAATAGACATTTAGGTTGATAGGTGTTTGCATGCATTTCATCAATGAATGCCCTTTTCCTATTGAACAAAATCTTGGAGATATGCTGGTTGGATTCAATATTTTACATATTTAGATTTAGTTGAGAGATCCCCTATAGCATTTTTTCTTCTTCTTTGTGATTCAGATCTAAATGAAATTTTTATGCGATGGGCCTTCTAACCTCTACCAAATTCCTTAAATTTTCTCTACCTTGTTCATGTTCATAAGAAAAATTGGATTATGAGCATTCAAGATTATTCTTCTGTAAGACCTCTTGCAAAGTTGGTAATTTTTCCTCACTCTATTTATTTTCTTCTCTATACTTGGGATTTATACAAATGATTGGCAATGGCTCCCACACCTGTGGGTAAATGATTGATCTCTTTCCATCTTTCTCATCTTCTCTAAAAACATTAAATCCTTTGCTTTCAGGTGTAGCCCTCTTCCATATGCCTTTCATATATGATGACTTTTGTTTCCTCCGTTTCTTTTCACTTAGATCCTCTAGTACATAAGTGTTTGACATGGGATCTCCAACTGGTGGGAAATTTAAAGACTTCATACAAGCCCCCCATGTTCATGAGAAGGACCAGCAGCGTCATCTTGAATACCCTTGGCCTGTATCTTTTGTTCAACATTGTCATTTTTTATGGGAATGCTTGGCATGGGATCTTTAAACTTGGAAGGAAGCGTTCCTTTTCCTGTGGGTTTCTCAAGTTTGAAAGGAAATTTTATTTCGAGATGCTAATGTTTTCCCTTTTGAATCTCAGTTGACTGTATATGAACAATTTTTTCATTCATCTGCTTTGGAGAGATTGTGTCTAAAAGTTGTTGGTTTGTCTTGTGTATCATTCCAGTTTGTGCAAGTATAGTTTCTCTACACGACATATTTGCAAAAAAAATATAATGCTCTTGCTTCTCATTTTCAATCTCAATTTTTGATGCAGGCAGGCTTGCCTTTTGCTTTCCATTTTGATGTAAAGGATCAATTTCTCTACACAACACATCCAATAGGAAATATATCAGTGATTATGTTTCTGTTATTTCTTTTCCTAGATCATGCCAATAGGAAATACTTCCAAGAATGTTATGCAATATAAAGGACATTTTATTAAATCAATTTGTAATGCTTCTCTGTATAGGGATTTTTGCAAATCATTGAAAGTAAATAACAAACATGTACTTGAGTTATACACTCTTCCATGATTTTCACTAACTTTCTTGGGAGACAAGCTAGTGATTTCTTCCCTAAAGAAATTGTCAGATAACATCTATGGCAGAAAATCCCATGGTACTGAATGTACAAATTGCATTCACCCACCTTAAGGAAGGTATACCTGGAAATTGAAATAAAAACAACTCATAAAATCTGAAAAAAATGATGAATTCCTGCAATGTAAGATTACCACTGCTATAATAATGTTTATAAATGCCCTGTAGAACAAGGAAAAACAATATTTAGAAACGGATGAAAACCATTAAAATAAGTCAATCTACAAATATCCTCAAATATGAAAACCATATGTATCAATTTCCAATAAAGCCACCAAAGCCCACAATAATGAAATCAAAATATTACAGGGAACTGTACTAAACGAAGCTCTTGCTAAACGGAGATAAATCTGTAATCCTAATATCTCCTCATTTTACTATATACAAATTGATTGATCTTGCTCTGTATCTGGATTAGAATATGACTAATTATTTCTTCTTCCATCAATGTATTTTGGAATTCTTGTACTACCCTACAAAATCCCATTTATTTAAAACAATAATTGTCCTTAGCCATTGAGACACAACATGAATCATCTTCTTGAAAGTTATGACTCAAATGATGTACGCAAGTATATGCACATGATCTAAATATTCATGCTAAGTTGAAATAGATGATTAATGAAGGGAAAGATCGTACAATACTATAATGTTGACAACACTAAGATCCATTTTATCCAATAGGATACTCTTTATTTGTTGTATAATGGCTTTTGATTATGTCCTTGTAACTTACAAACACTTTGTTTTATTCAGATTATTAGTTAAACTTAAGTTACATTTCTTTGAGCCAAAGAAAAAGTAATGCATCCGAATTATGTTTCAAAAATACGAAAGCTCTGTGGTACTTAATTGATAATGTTATATGGACTTATTAAACACTTTGTTTTATTCAGATTATTAGTTAAACTTAAGCTACATTTCTTTGAGCCAAAGAAAAAGTAATGCATCCCAATTATGTTTCAAAAATACGAAAGCTCTGTGGTACTTAATTGATAATGTTATATGGACTTATTAAACACTTTGTTTTATTCAGATTATTAGTTAAACTTAAGCTACATTTCTTTGAGCCAAAGAAAAAGTAATGCATCCCAATTATGTTTCAAAAATACGAAAGCTCTGTGGTACTTAATTGATAATGTTATATGGACTTACCTAACAATATAAAAATGAAAAAACTTACTTCTCAATGGTCGGATGGACAAGAATAATCCCTACACACAAACCCACAAGATACATTTTTCCTCAAAGATTAGAAAAGGGAGGGAAAGAATATATGTTGGAACTATATATAACTGTCTTGATATTGGGTAAAATCCTACATCTAACTCGGTTGAAATTGTGCAAAATACAAGATAAAACTTGCTGGGTGTGGCATACCCCAACACACCAGAGATACCCTAAACTTTGGACATGAAATGACCACAAAATGTATTAAACTTGATTATTAAAAATAAATGTAAATAATTGACATTGCACAAAATAAACAAGTATATACCCAGATCTGATTTAACAAACCTGGCATTGTGTATATCCACAAAAGTTTCAAGATCTGCAACACTGACAATACTTCCAAGCCTCCACGGAATCTTCCACATTTTGTTTAAGTAGGAAAAAAATATTTAAGTATAGGTTCAAATCCTGCAATAAGCGGGGAACAAGGAAAACGAGGCCATAATCAAATATACAATGTGTACATGCCATCATCTGCAGTGCTCTGTATTATGTGCAGACATCACATTTAGTTTTGGTAATTAAATCCTAAACGCCATTTACAATTTCGACTGCTTCAACACCTTGCTAGATTCGATAGGCAGGATCATGTCTCTCATCGAGTTAGACACGAGTTATAATCAAATTTTCATATCCATTGCTGAGGCTACAGGCATCTGAGAAAAGCATTTCATTGAAGAGTTTCAAGGCCTCACTTGTATGTCCATACTGTGCATAGGATACAAGTCTGACATTACACCTCTTAGTTGCATTTGATCAAATAAGGACACGCCCTCATTGGAAAACACATTCTTGAAATATCGAGTGACCATTTCATTCCATGAGATGACATCTCAATTAGACATTTTGTCAAACAGTTGGCGTGCTTTCTCAATTCTTCCACATTTCACATACAACTGCCCTCTAAGTCCTCTGCATCCATTGAAGCAACGGAAACTGTCAGCGAATCCAAAGAGCATTCAACCATTAAATTTCTTGAGTTTCAAACAAACGGCTTCAACCTAATTATGACGGACTTCCTGGCGAAAACATTGAAAATTATGTAGAATGTGACTGTCACCGCCGTGCAGAAGAAATGGTCTGAGCCAGAACATGCCGTCGGATACATTGTTCCCATTATGGGTTAAATCATACATGCACTATAAATATGTAACAGTAATATCTCTAAATTTTAGCATATACAAAATTTTCGATCTGGATTCCCGTAGCACAACAAAAACAGGCACATGCAAAAAAAACATCCAAACAGTCGTCAAGACGTCAAATTTAGCACATTTCTAGAAACATCCGCAAGTGCCTTTCCCATAGGGGGAACGCCTTCGGCGTAAAAATAATAGAATATTAATTTAATTATTTTATTCAAATTTATAATATTAATACATGAATTTAGTATTTAATAAAAAAATATTTTACATATAAAATAAGACAAAATATTAAATTAAATATGTAATAATGATTATAAAACGACATTGCATGTAAATATGTCATTTAAAAATTATTTTTTATCAAGTCTTTTACCAATGTAATCAAACTATAGATAAAAGTGTTAATTATAACTTAATCTAAAGCTAGAACCTTTAAATATAAATATTGAAAAGAATCCATGCAATGTAATTACCTTTAATTTACCAAAAAAATAATTTACATACAAAAGAGTCGTTTCACTTCATGTATTTTTTTTTTAAACATGCAAAAACATTTTAATTATTTGAAAGTTTTTCCATTTTCAATAAAACATACACATACAACATCAAGATTTTAGTTATACTGTCCAAAATTAATAAATTAATAGTTTGATAAACATTTTAATTATAATTTGAAAGATAAATAAATATAATAGTATTTTAATTATTTGAAAAAAAAAAATCAATAAAACATAGACATATAATAAAATAAATTATAATTTAATTAAATTTTTTTTGAATAATGATATTTTAAAAATATCATATATATATATATATAACATACTCTAGTAAAATAGTAGTAAGAGCAATATTTTCTAAAAGTTATTAATAAAATAAATATTGTATCATACATAAATACATGCTTAAATTAAGTTTAATTGAAATGATTTAAAAATTAAAAATATTAAAAATACAAATATTAAAAAAATTTACACACACAGATATATATATATATATATATATAATAAAATAAAACATACTCTAGTAAAATAGTAGTAAGAGCAATATTTTCTAAAAGTTATTAATAAAATAAATATTGTATCATACATAAATACATGCTTAATTTAAGTTTAATTGAAATGATTTAAAAATTAAAAATATTAAAAATACAAATATTAAAAAAATTTACACACACAGATAGATATATATATACATACAACTATATTTCATTTTATAAATGTTTATGAAATTTCCCTTTAGATATTCAAATACTGCTAAACAATGAATCCTGGTTAGTTTGTGCTTTAAAAAATAATAACAAAGTAAATATATTACTTAAATCTAGAATAACAATGAAAAATATTAATCTTACAAAATAGTAACCTACTGTATTGTAATTCTAAAGTTTAGAACAATTTATTTTTTATTTAAAAAAATTATTATATATATAATATATTTTAATTACGAAAAAAAATTAAAATATTAAAATATAAATAATGATTTCAATTCATAACAAACAAATAAACATAAAGTTCTATTTAATCAATCATATATCTGAAATGGCTAGATTATGGTAATGTTGTTAATAAAAGAGGACAACTGCAATTGTTTAATACATTTTAAAATAAACTTATTTTTTTAAATTTAATGACTAGAATAATATATAAAGGAGATTTTATAAACTTAACACTAAAAAGAGGTAAGAATTTTATTTTATTTTATTAGATACAGTAAAAAATAGATTTTGAATAGATATGAAACCATGTACAACTCGAAAGGTAAGCATCAAATCCCAAAGGAGAAACAATAGAGAAACAAAGCCCAACCTAGCCTTAGAGGAAACAAGTATTAAAAACAAAACCCTAAAAAAAGGATGCACCAAAAGAAAGAAAAGCCCCAAAAACAGGAAAGTCAAAGATACTTGACCATCCACATGGGACAAGCCTAACTTCCAAGGTTCAAACCTTTATGGGATCTAAGGCTCATCTTTGAAGGAGAGCCTCCATTCCTTCCCTTCTTTATATTGTTCACTACCTACCAACTGTCACCCATGTTAGGATCCACATTCTCATCAGGGTGAATAGGTAGTGAAATTTCAAGAGCCTTTGTGATTTTTGTATTATGATTAAGTTTGGGGCTCAGAGGGTGGATTGAAGAGTTCACAACCAATCCCACCATGTGATTCAACATACTAGTGGGAGGAGAACCATCGTCACCCAACTTCACTTCCTGATTATCTGTAGGACTAACTACAACATTTTCTGGATCATTATCCTGGAGTCCATAGACCACAAGATTATTTGGTTTAAAATCCTTCCACCAAGAGACCCTTCCTTCAATCTATTTTTTAACCATTTGAAATTGAGATGCTAGATAACCCAGAGAAAAGCAACTTCTGCATCTAAAAGGGAACTCTTCATAATTTAAATTTTGTGACCATGTAGAGTCCATGACATTGAGTTCCATAGTGGCCGAAAATTCAGCATTCATGTTCATTTCCATAGTAGACGGGCATAAGTGGTGTGATCAAAAGAATTCATTTTAGGATCGATATCTAAAATTTTTCCCAACCCATCCCCCATACCTTTGAAGCACTACTCACTCCAGAAATCCAAGGGCAGATAAGGTAAACGAATCTAAACTGGTCTGGTATTAAACGTTTCAGATAAAGGAATAAACTGAGGAAACCAAGGCTTTATGAGGAGGATGTGCAAATGAAATTCCCAAAATTTCTCAAAAATAATCTCCTTATCCAAAGAGCTATCAAAAGTAGCAACAAAAATGCCACGAGCAGAAGGATAAATATTAACTTTACCTTCAATTAGGGGACGCCATTGTTTAGAAATCTAGTTGTGTAGAGCAAGGAGCCTAGGACAATGATTACTGAATCTAGAAATTAAACCCCTCTTTTTAAAGTATTCAATGGTCTCAGAAACATTGATGCCAAACGAGACCCTAGGCGTCTGTTTGGCATAGGCCATAGGTTTAACAAGGTCCATAAATCCATTTTTTTTTGTAGATAGAAATGAATTCACCGCCACCGAACCACACCTGTTTGGTTTGGCCAAATCCCTAACACCACCTCCACTCACAGATCCGACCTTACCTCCTATGGATAAAACGAATCCACTAGTCCGAAGTGTAGGATCCGGCCCATCAATCATCCCCAAAGGGCCACCAGCACCAATTTCAGAGCCAACCCCTCTAGATTCCCCTTTCCCCTGAAATGAAATGCCTCCAACAAGGCCATGGCCAGACTCCTTACTAGAGGAACTGCCAGGCACTCCACCCACCAAACCACCACTTGCACTGGTGCTGAAGGGTTTCGAAACCTCAACTGCCACCAGAGTAGAAACAAACCCATCGCTATGGGTTTTAGGTTTAGGGCAACAAAACAGAGCATCATTCGACATATTTTTCCCAAAAATAATTTTATTTTATGCAATGCAAAAGTAATAATGATACTTCTCCACTTCAAATAACTTCTCTGTAACAAAATAAAAAACAAGTAAATTTCATGAAATTTCTTAAATAATCCGAGTATATTATAAAATAGAGTATGCATAAGAAATTCTACAAATTTAAAAAAATTCATACCATATTCATGATTTAAACCATTCTCGTTTTACTTTTAAAATCTCAAAATTTATTAAAAAAAATTCAAATCCTACAAAATAAACACACCCAATCATAGACCTATAAAAGACAATAACTTTCAAAATTCATCATACAATCCTTAATTTTTTTTCCTCCTTTCTTTAATTCACTAAGAAAGTCCCGAAAGAATTCTTTCCTCTCATCATCTCCCACTCACCCCCTGAAAACAAAAACTTAATCTAAATTTTTGTATTAATTTAAGGTTATGTTGCCAGGAAACGGAAACGGAAACGGGTACGAAACGCGGAAACGGCAATTTTCAAAAAACCTTGCATAATACTCATTTTATAATTGTAAATTTGTAGAGCATAAGAGATAATTGATAAAGCACTCAAAATATTTTGTATTCATTGAAATTTGAACTTCTAAAGAGTCATAACTCATTATTCAACATACTTACAATTTCAATGATTCACATATACATGATAATAATCTAGATAAGTTAGACGTTTTTTTTTTTTTTAATTTAATTTTTTTTTTTTTTTTTTGGGAAACGTTTCGAACACGTTTCGCGTTTCCGAAACGTTTTAGGCAGAAACGTGGGCCCCTTAGGCGTTTCCTGGCTATATATATTTAAGGTTATTAGAAGAGACCAACTAAGGTCTGTCGTCAATCTAATTCTATTATCAATGGTTCTAAATACTTTTTACTCGATCCATGTATAACTCACATGATTTTATGCTTCTTTTCTGGGATATAGTTATATTCACTATTACTTCGTGTCACTTCGTGCATGAAAATAAACATAATCATAGAGATGATCATGGAGTTACTAACTATGAAAATATTCACTCATAATTAAGGAAGATTAATAAATATTTAAATTTTGTTAAAAGAATTCATTTAGGGTTTCGAATTAATGACGGGGAATTAACAAGTTGGAGGCCATCTCTAATTTTTTTTAAAAGTGATATATATGGAATTCTTTTATTTTCAAAAATAATGAAAACCGATTTGAAATATACTTTTTTCAAAGTATTTAACCTTTTATCTTTGAGCTGGGTGATTCATTAATATTAATTAGAAGTAAAGTATTCACAAAAATTCAAATTAATTTTGGAAGAAGCGTATATTATTTAATTTTCTTAAATATATATTTTTTAATTTTTCTAAATTAATTTATATATATATATATATATATATATATATATATATATACCATTATAGATTGGAGAACTATACATAATTTGATTAAATAATAATTTTTATTAGTCATAAATATTTGTTAAAATTAGGAAATTTTCATTAATATAGATTATCAATAACATATTTTAAAAATGGTATTAAATATTAAAATTTAATATTTTATATATCAAATAATAAATAAATAAATTTTTTAATTAGAGTCATATTTCTTTAAATATTTAAATAAAATTACAAGTAATTTTTTCATTTATAATAATGTTAAAATAAGGTGTTTTAAAAATTGTGTGTGTATTTACGTTTGGTAATCGGGAAAGAATTAATTTCATGTGAATTTTCCATAGTAAATATTATGTTTTATAAATCATTTATAATTTAAGAGATAATTACTAAAATTTTGTAGAATATTTGTCTAATATCTACAATATTATATATCAAAGTATAATTTTACTATAGATATTCCACAAATATTACACAAAATTTTTTTATTTTGGATATCAATGTGAATAATGGAATATGTCTCTTAATTACTTCTTTATCATTATTACTAATATTCAATTAAGGAGAGTAGATTATCCATAACCTAGAGAATAATATATTTTGGTATTGTATATTATTAAAAACTAAAATTAATAGCTACAATAAATTATCTATTACGTATATATTTTATATTTTTTTGGATGTTACATGTCTAATATGTTAGATTTAATAATTTTCTCACTTTTATTTGAACTTTAAAAATCATAATACTTTTCTATAATTTATATTATCAATAAATAAGGTTAAGTGGTGTTTTGAATAGTCCAAATTACATAAATACTCCATTTTAATAAGAATTTTTGTGAAAAAATCAAATCATGTGACTTTATATTTGGGTTGTATAGACTATCCATAATTAGATTTTCAAAGGCCTAACATTTTTTTTATAAATTATGAGGAGAAAATGTGACTTTTCCACAACAAAATTCCTAACAATGTAGATATTTCACATGTTTAAATTTTAATCTTATGAAATAGTGGAAAGTACTTATTAAAACATGCTAAAATCTAATTTCCCACAATGAATTTTAAAGAATGTAGATATTTCACATATTTAAATGTGACTTCTATAAAATTGTGCAAAATCTACATCATGTTTATAGAATTTATCCATTTGATGTTGATAATTCACAAATTTTCCAAAAATCATTTTTTTTTGGATAACAATGTGAATAAATGATCCTAGTTCTAGTAGTGATGGGGGGGATGACCTCAAATTACGACCATGGAATTTGTGTGCATATTTCCCTTTTTATTTTATTTATTCTAGAGTATGTGATTTATTTTGTGATGAAAATTATTTAATCATTGTTGATTAATGTGCTTTTATTATGTAATTAAGTCATGTTGATAAGCCATATGGGGATGTGAAAAAAAGAAGTCATTTATTGTAGGTTTTGGTCTCTTGGCCTATGTCATTTTGATTGAGTGTAAGTGACTTTGAGATTTGTACACTTTACCTTACCCTGGAATTTCGGATTTGGTCTTAGCGACAAATTTTCGAGGCTTGTGGGACAAGATAAGCTTGTCCCATAGCTCTTACTATCTTATACAAACCCTACCTAAGGATTTGGGGGTGAAAAATAGACCCCATTATATGTTTGTAAGACAAAAATTTATATTTATTGCACTTTCTTACATGTTTTTAATTTTTTCCTCAAAGAGTGTGGGTTTCGATTGTGTTTGTAAGAGGCTTGTCATTCCTCTCAGCCACTAATTTATTGTGCACTGGGGTTGAGGTTTGACTTGTGAGGTGGAGTTGATGATAAGTGATGGGGGATCCTACATGAAACCACCTAACCCTCCTCTTTCCTTTTTCTATTTATGCAAGTTTTTTTGTTTGTTTGGGGATTACTTTATTTCTTTTTTGTGCTCTTTTATTTTTGTAGTTAGAGAGTTTTTAGAGTGATTGTTGAATTATTGGAGCTTCTTGGAATTGGATTGAGATTCAAGGATTTTGGAGTGTGATTCCTTGATTAGTTTCTTACTATGGAAAGCTATGAGCTACTCTTTTTACTTGTTTATTTTTATATGTCTGTATTTTATGTATGTGAATGTTTTGTATGTTTTTTAGGTTCTTGGGTAGAATGCCAAGTATGGTGTAGGATAAGGATATTAGGATCTTATATGTAGGGAGGCATAGGAGTATATTTAACTTTTTGGGAGGGAGTTAGGTTGTGTTCCCCACCTTAGATAAGATAATGCTTGCATTTCTTACTTGGTTCTTTTTCAGACACACATAAGAGATTATAGAGAGGCATAAGAGAATGTGGGAGGTATAAGAGGATATTTACGGAGTCATAAGAGTTATGTAGGGGTTTGAAATTTATTTTGCAAGGGATTTAAGGTGGGAACATAATCCCTTTGGGAGTCATAACTGATCTCCCCATAGATCTTTGCTCCATTGCCTTTGTAATTTCAAGCCTTGTGTAGTTTATTTATTTCCTCCTTGTACTTATATCTTGTGTTGACTGTGTTTGAAATGGTTGTGAAAATTGATGTTTTGTGGTGGAAGTATTGTGTTGTTTCCATGAGTTGGATCGATACTTTATTACGTTTTGGTTGGGACTCCAGGGCCAACGAGGATGATAACTTTCTCTCCTCATTGGATTATTGGTTGGGTGGAGAGTGTTGCCTCTCCCCCTTTTTTTGGTGTTGTGATTAAAGTGAAGAAATGGTGGAGCTCTTGTAGATGACATGGGACTTGGAGCATTTGTTGGAATCAAAATAAATCCTTCATTGTAAAAATGTTTCTTGTAATTCCCACTTAAGGTGGAAGACCAGTAGATTGTATTTAAAAGAAAAGTTGCATTTTAAGTTTCATTTACCAAGTTGTGTTATTATATTTGAAGGAATTTTATTAAATAATGTGTATTTTTCTTTCTCTTTAAATTGTTTTATGTAAAGGAATCAATTAGAATGGATATCAGGTTTAAAAGTTTACTTCTAATGAAAAAGAAAAGAGAGTTGCAAATATTAATATTTGATCATGAAATGAATTGGGAATGTTTTCATAGCTTTATTTTAGTTTGAAACATTTAAAAAATATTTGATTTTGATATATTTAAAGTTAAATTTATCTCTTGATATCTATATTCCTTAAAATATTATTTTTTTAGCTCTCTAGCCTACACAGTGACTAGCACCAGTCTTTCTCAACCGGTGTCGGTGTACTTAGTACCGACATTGGTCACTATTTCATGTTCACTGTTTTGATATTTTAACTCCTAGCTTAGATTTAAACTTAAATGATGTCATGATGTGCTCAAAAAAACCAAATTTAATGTATGATTGTTGGAAATGTCTTTTAGAAAAGTCTAAATCTCAAAATTTAAGAGATATGCTAAAATTTATAAAATATACTCAAATGACGGTAACCAACATCAGGGACTGAACCATCGTCATCATCCTTGTGACCAACATCGATCACTGTATACTTCATATATTGTAATTTTTTAAACTTGAAATACATTTGTGGTGCCTTTTTTTGAATCAGATACCTTTGAGACTATTATGCTATCATGAAATTCAATAATAAGTTACTCCTAGTACAAATCAATATCCTTTACATCTAAAATAATAATGTAAAACATACTAATGCCACATGAACTGGTGTTGGTAGTGGAAACAACTTAAGTAGCATAGAGGTTACCATGGTTGGTCAAGAGACCACTATCAGTCACCTATGCGTAGACTTTTATTTTAAAAAAACATGTTTCCGGCCAAACAATTAGCTCCTATGGATCTAAACATCATCTCAATACAGATCCATCCTTCGTGGGACATGTATGCTTGTTTGGACACAGACTTGAACCTACATAAAGGTATTTGGGTAACTTAAAATATTAATCTACAAAATGGGTCTCTTCCCCATTAATGAAAATAAATAAATAAATAAATAACTAACAACTAATAGATCTCAAATTAGATCTAGGATGTATGTTTGCATTAAAATTAAATAACTAGAAATGCTTGACTAAATCTAGAAGCAAATATTCTAAATGAGAATAAATTGGATAGTATCCCCTTCTTTTTGCACATTGGATCCAAGATGAATCTTCCTTGGGTTTGCCTTGATCCATGACATCCACTCCTTCAACTTTCAAATCAAAGAGAAACAAATGAGTGAGCTTAGGGTAAGGAATGTTTCAGAAGACTACCTTAAGCATGATTAGGGTTGCTTTATGATAGATCTAATCTTGTGGTCGTTATGGATTTGATCTAAGGGTTAAGAATTAACCCTATAATTGCTAGGTGAGAATATCCATATCATGGTTGTAATTTTTTAAATAAATCAAATGTATGTGTAATTGGATGAATAGGGCCAATTAGGGCTCTAGTGTGTTAAGTTAAAAAATTCACCCTTGTAGTAGATTTTCTTTGTGATTAATTCAATGGAATTTAAATAAAATAATTTAAGAGAACTAAATTAACTAAGGATAATGGTTTATTAAACGTGGATTGTATGTTAGTTCCAAAGAGTTAAACTATTTGACCCAGTAAGAGAAATTAATGGGTTCTTATCTAGTGATGATAATTAAAGTTACATTAGAACTGGAATAAGAATATTTAATTAATTATTTAGACTGAAGTCTATCCTATGAAATGTAAATTTGATGGTAGGAATTAATTAAACATATTTTAGTGTTTAACAACCTTGTAACTTAAATAAATAATGATAATTTGTTGTAATTTTCTAGATAATTATTTAAGGAGTAAGATCATTTGAGAACTTCAAAATTGTGGGCATTACACTTGGTATCAAATCCATGGGTTCAACGCTTGGACCTCAAGAACACGTAGAAATAGAAGGCATAATAAGAAAACTTAGTGCAACTGTAAACCTAGATCACATTACATTGAATGATGTTTTAAAACTTAGAAAGATTAGAAAATTTAAATAAAATATATAGTAATAAACTACCTCTCGCTTTTGTCTATGCAGGAGGCATGGAAAAGATGAGGGGTTCTTGCACATTGACATAGAATTACCACCCCCAAACTAGGTAGTAGCATCCATACTACCTCAGATACTTCAGATGTTGTAGGATGTTAATACCACTATACGTAGAGGGTCTGTAGGTGGGAGACAGTAGACAAAACAAAGTGCCATCACTAGGGGCTCATGCACCTTCCCAACATAGTGATGAGCATACGGTAGATAACTCCCATGTGGATTCAGCCAGATGAGATTCACCATAGAGAGGTCATGGAGAAAGGGCTACAGGAAACAAGGATAGATCTAGGATCCCTAGGAAGAATTATTATTTTGTTGAGAGATCTAGATGTAGAAAATATACACCAGCAGATAAAATCAGAGAGATCGTCAAACTCCATTAATCTAATTTCAGTGGGGACATTGGAGGATTTTGGAAAGAGACATGGTTATTCATATTGAGTGAATGCTTCAGGCTATTTCCATGTACCAACAACATGAAGGCTTACATTTCCATCCACCTTCTGAGATACAAAGTCAAATTTTGTTGGAGGAACAAGGAGCAGAAGCACCATGTAGATTCTAAGAAAATCACTTGGGATATATTTGAGGAGCATTTCAGGAGAAGATAGTTGTCTAGGAGGCTCATTTACTAGATAATAGATGAATTCCATGACCTACGTCACACATTAATGATAGTGGTGGAGTTTGAGAGTCACTTTTTGAACCTACTTTAGTATTTGGACTACATTCAAGATGATCAAGTGAGGATCCACAGGTTCATTAGGGGCCTAAACCTCGACATTAGAGGGGATGCTTCAAGCTATTTCCATGTACCAACAACATGAAGGCTTACATTTCCATCCACCTTCTGAGATACAAAGTCAAAGTTTGATGAGGAACGAGGAGTAGAAGCACCATGTAGATCTCTTGCACGCACCTCTAAGACAATCACTTGGGATCTCTTTGAGGAGCATTTCAGGAGAATATACTTGTCTAGGAGGCTCATTTACTAGATAATAGATGAATTCCATGACCTACGTCACACATCAATGGTAGTGGTACTTCCCTACGACACTTAGTTAATTATCATTTTGAGTTATGCAGACTTTAGATATGGATATGTATTTATACTTATGTTGATTAGCATGATGTTTTGTGACTAGATGCATTTGGATTATGGTTGGATTTTGTTTTCAGTATGATCTACACTGACTCATGGACAGACTATTGGATACTGATATTATTTTTATATGGATATATTGCATGTGTTCTAACATTGGATTTCTTCGCCATGATGAGTAGAATGTAGTTGTTGAATTTACATTACTATGATTTTGGATAATGATGGAATGCATAATTAAGTTGTGATTTAGACCTAGAATAATGGATAATTGAATTACGTATAGATGTTAATAAATTTCATGCATATGATTATTTTGGATATTTTGACATGGCCGCAAGGCCGAAGGAGGTATTTTGCATTTTGCAGGAAGCACGGCCTGATCACAACCATGAGGGGGATTGGAAACCAAACACAACAGGATGTTAGGTGGTTACAACATTTGGTCGTCAAGGCAACTAGTAAATTGTGTTGTGTTACTTTTATTCTTTATGTGTTAAGAAAATTTCCATGAGGAGGAAATTTTCTAATGTGACCAAGGGGGTAAGAATTTTAATTGTTTGTTTTAACTTGCTTTAGTAGGTGATTTCTTTTGTGATGTCTTGTTGTTAAATTACTTTTGTTAAGTATGTTTAGGATTAAATTAACATCTTGCTTTAAATTTTAAGTTTGGAGGGAAGTCAAGTGGGTGTAATAAATTTTCATTGTTGGCTCCTTGAGCCTTGTGTGTCCTCTTGTATTGAATGCTTGGTTTTGAGTGTTGACCACTCCATGTTCTTTGAATCTCGAATTTGGGATTGAGGGAAATTTTAGGGGACTTTTGGGACAAGTTAAAACTTGTCCCACACTTCCCAAAACCCCCTACCAACCATATCTACGGGTTGGGAATCCAAAAAGGGGATTATTTATTGTTTTGGGAAGGGAAATATGACTTTGGAGTGCACATTCCTCATTTTGCATTTAATTGTGCCTTAAGGCACATGGGAAAGGGTTGGATGTGGAAGAGAGTTGTCATTCAACCCAACCACCCATTTATGATGTTTTGGGATTTGAGTTGACCTTGGGAGGTGGTTTGAGGATGTGTGATGTGGCATCCTACATGGAGAAACATCACCCTCACCCTTTCCTTTGGTCTATTTATTGAAACTTCCTCTCTTGTTGAGGGGGTTGGAGTTTTGTTTTTGTTTTGTTGAAGAATTCTCCTTTATTGTTTTTGGAGAGAAAATAATTGGGAGAAAGAGAAAAAGAGAGTGCTTGGACTTGCATGCTTGGATTGATTTGGGAAGGAGCTTGGACAAGTTTCTTGGTTTAGGCTTCTCCAATGGAGAGGTAGGGAACCCTCTCCTTTGTTTTTGCTTTCATATTATTGTTGCTTCTATGATAAAATTGTGAAAAATGCATGTTTACTTTGGTGTATTGTGAAAAAAGGATAGAATGCTTATTGTGTAGTATAGGAGAGGTATATGCGAATACTCATGAGGGAGGCAAAAGAGTAGATTAGGATATTGTGGAGGGATTTTGAGAGGGATGCCCATCTTGGGTAAGAATGTTTACATTATACCTTGTATTTGAGGGAGCCATAAGAGGAGGGAGGCATAAGAGTATGGGAGGAAAAAGGGGTACTTGAGGGAGGCATAAGAGTCATAGGGGCTTGTGTTTTATTGTGGAGGGTTTTGGATGGACATCTCATCTCAATTGGGAGCCATAAGGAAAACATTCCCATAGTTCCTTCTCTTGTTGGCTTGGATGCAAGCCTTGTTGTGAAATGTTTGGTGTTATTGTGTGTCTCTTGTTTCTTGTTTTTTTTTTTTTGCTTGAATGTTGTAAAAAAATTGTATTCTGGAAGCAAGTATTCTTGCCTTGAGTTGGAGACCACTCTTCATGGTGTTGTGTTTGGGGCTCGGGGGTCAATGGAGGAGATTGCTTCTCTTCTTCATTGAGATTTTGGTTGGGAGGAGAGTGTTACCTCTCCCCCTATCTTGATTGTGATTTGAAGGTACTTGGACCACTAATGGAGAACACCAATTGGAGCACAAGAACCTTGTTGTTGACAATGTAAAAACATCATGTATTTACCCACCTTGAGTGGAGGAAAAATGTAGCATTGTTTACTTTCTTTAGCTTCCATCATTACAAATTTGTTTCCACATGAAGTAGGATATGTTGAAAAGGATTTGAAGGAAAAGTTGCATTAAAGTGATAGTAATTCTTGCTCTAAAAATTTATTGGAAAAGTAGTTGATTTCTTGTGGAATATTGAGAAGAAATTTACAAAAGGAAATAAATTAAGATTTTGTTTGGATACTTGAAAGTAATGTGTTGTAAAGATTGAAAAAGAATAGTGCATCATCTTCTCTTATGTAGTTAGCGGAAGGTCTTAAGTTTAAAAGGATTTTATGATGCTAAAGAAGTATTCCAAGTTCTAGTCCTTTTATGTTTCTTTATTCTTTCATGAATCTATTGTAAAATTCATTGCAAACTAACAAAGAAAATGAAATCGAATCACTTCGAAATCCCATGCAATGTCTATAAATAGGGTTGGGTACAAATAAATTATAATGAAAATACTTTAAACCTATCAAGTCCAATACCCAACACTCCTTAATGTATATCAAAGACACTAATAATTTGAATATTATCCATATTTAGGTACTATTCAAACTAATGGATATGCTGGTATTTAATCCTATTAACAATAACAATGTTATATATCCCCTTAAAATTAACAAAGTATACCATTGTAAGCAATAGCTAGGAAATAATATTAATTAAAACATGCAAAGGAACCTATGGACTTATAGATTCAAAACATAACAGTATGCCGTCAATATCTAATTGTATTAATCAAGTACTCAAATTCGAAATACCACAAGGATACAATAGCAAATAAATAAAGCCTCGTAGGAGCCATTCACTACTTGCGTGGGCAAGTAAGTCGTGCTCCATGAGCATACTGGCACGACACAGCTGTACTGCCACTTCTGGTACAGGCGCATAGGGATTTTTCTCTTTCTTCTTTTGTTTAGCAGTGGGCTGCATGAATATTCTGGCATGAAATGGATCCACCTCTGTGAGAGACCTCTGAAACGAATCCCTTCGTAGAATTTCACTCAAAAAAAACACTGTCCCTTTTGCTGTCCAATTTTGACAACACTTACCACTGATCCCTATAGTTTTGGATAACTATTTACTTCTAGTCTTGTTATGACCCGTCATTGATGGTATGCATTCGATATTAAACAGAATAACAACACTATTAATTATTTCTTGTCCACAATACGCCTCTCACTGTTAGTACAGAGTGCAATTCTTATACAAATCTAACGAAGAAGAAATCCCATCTTTTATTGAGGAACGCATTTCGACACTGAACAGTAACAGACATAATAATAATAATAATGCCCATTTTTAAAGCACTCCACACGCACGCATACACCTTGTTATCACCGCAATGGCAGGTCGGCTGGGGCAGGTGAAGTTTGTGGTGAGAGGATTCCTTGACCAGCGCTCCACTATTGTGTTGCCATGGGAGAGGGCATCCCACCAAGATGCCGTTTGGAGGCCCTGCCTAGGATAGGCATTTGAGAGTTTAACCCGCGCGGCCATTATACCAGAGGCAGCTGTACAGAAATAACATGATGGGCGTAATCCACCCTTCTTTCTGCACCATTTTCATGTAGGCAACTGTGTCCCTTCTAGAATTTTCTGATATAAAACATATCTAACTTCAGCAGAGATCTGTCCCTTGAATCGATCTGAGGGTGTAACTCATATTTGAGTTTGCATTCGATACTGAGCAGATAGCAACATAGTCCAACCTGCCTGGCAGACCACGCGCCCAGGCACAAGTAAAGGGAAAATAAAAGAAAATATCAATGAACAGTCTGCTAGGGTGACCTACCCCTCCTTGGCCTAGTAACAGATTTTCTTTATTCCCTTAACGCCATCTCCACGCGGCTGTGACAATGCAAGGGAAGGACTGAACAGTCGTTCTGATGTGCAAAGTAATGACTTTCATTGTTTAGGCGCCTCCCTTCTCACCTGTAGGCTCCAGCTGTGACCTCCTAACCCTGTACGTTGGCCAGGCCGATTGCAAATGGGGCTCCACATCTCTGCCCTGGTCTGTGGCTTCGCCTCTATCAACCACCCCAATGCATTTACATCTCCTTCTTTCATGCGGCTTAGGACAACCCATGTACAGCAGGTCGACCTTGTGGTTTTAGATTTACGAATCAAGTGCAATTAATTGGGTTGAGCGACCTACCAACCAAAGGTTTAAAGTGCCGTTTGAAATGTTTCCCCCCATTCGCATTCTTATTCCTTAAATTTCAAATTCTAGATATAGGTATAGGCGCATAGTCTTATTTGAATATAAATCTTAGTAACATATCTATATATAATTATCACTTAAATTAAAATATCCAAATCCCTTTAGAAAGATATCTGTGATCATATATTAAATGTTTTTTATTTAAAAGTCATCAAGATAGTAATATATGTATTATCCATATTACTTATCTTCGCAGGTGTATATTAAAATTAATAAAAATATATATATATATATCAATGAAATCATAATACCTACATTTACCCAGGACGCCCTTACCTTCTTATAAATTGGATCATAATGTGAATATGGGATCAGTTATCAGATACCCTTATGAAGTCTTGTAACACCATGCTGAAACCCGAAATTATCCATTAAGGAGGAGTCGAATACGACAAATTGTGAAGTAAAGCCCGAGTATTTGGAATTGCGACAACCATATAGTTCTTATTTTTGCAATCGGAATACAAGTAAAATATTGAAGCTTATCAGTTCCCGATATCAAGCAGGCCACAAGACCTGCGGATAAAACAATTCAAACAAGAATTCCACTACCTTGCTCAAATTTCAAAAAAAAAAATTGTCGCATTTTCGGGTCGCTTGGTTGTGGCGTCGTCGTCATCGTCATCGTCGTCTTCGTCATTGACGTGAGTGTGGCATCTTCTTTTCCCGGCGTTACAGTACCCTTTTCCATGACATTGAATCTTTGCATCCTTCCTTTGGGTTCTTTAGGGATTATTTTGGGCATTGATTGATTATATGCATAGAGGGCTAGAGTTAATTGTTACAGTAAGGTAATATCTTGTGTAGATTAATTGCGAGTGGAGTCGGTGATAGTTAGAGTTAGGATACCCACTTATATTCACACCATATCTACTATGCAACTTAAGCGATGTGTGTGACGAGGTTGAAAGTTGTTTCTTGTCATAGTTAGCAGCATATGTGAGGATGAGTCTAGTGGGCCATCACTTGATGATCATCATATCTTGAGGGACTTTTTAATTTTTTTTCTTGGGAAGCTGAAGGGGTTACCTCTCCCATGTGAGATAGTTTTTCACGTTGATTTGGTTCTAGGAGTAGAGTTTATCTCACGAGAACCTTATAGGATGACTACCCCTGAGCTCTACGAGCTCAAGATGCAGCTAGAGGGACTTCTGGAGAAAGGTCTAATCCATCCTACTATATCCCGTTGGGGTCGACCGGTGATTTTTTTGAAGAATAAGGATGGATCCTTGCATTTTTGTATTGATTATCGTCAGCTGAACAAAGTAACGATCAAGAATATTTACCCCCTTCCACGCATTGATGATGTATTTTATTAAATGAAGGGGGACATAGTATTCTATAATATATATCTTATGTTTAGATACCATTAACTAAGGATCACGTGGGTATATTTTCATAAGATAACCTTCCGTACGAGATATGGCAAATACGAGTTCACATTAGTGCCTTTTTGTCTAATGAATTCCCCCATAGTATTCATGAGTTTTATGAATGGGGTATTCCTGACATTTTTAGATCAATTCGTGCTCATTTTTCTTGACGAAATTTTTATTTACTCATGTACACGTTAGGATCATGAAGAGCACCTTCGAAAGGTTATCCAATGTCTTTGTGAGTAGTAGCTTTATCAGAACTTGGAGTAGTGTTCATTATTTAAATCAGAGGTGTAGTAATTTGGTCACATCATTTCTGGGAAAGGTATCGCCATCGATCCTTCAAATATTTGAGCTATTATGGATTGGAAGGTTCCAACTAGTGTGATCGAGGTGTATAGTTTCATGGGATTGGAAGGCTAATACATGAGATTCATTCATTAGAATTTTACAACAAAACCAAAAAATATCAAAACAAAATGATTCATACTAGAGATAAGGACGAGAAAGGAACATGGGGTTTCTTCTTATGCCTCCAAAGGGATTGTGTTTCCACCTATAATCCTACAAAAAATCCATCACAATACACACAAAACTCTTATTCCTCTGTCTAAGAAGATGCACCACTCTTATACCTCCCTAAATAAAACAACAAGATAAACACGAATCATATTTATCAATAATGTGAACATCCTAACCCAAATCCCTCCTAAAATACCCAATAACATTTCTCTTTTTCCTCCCACAAGTTTTATCCCCATTTCAATTTCTTCCACAACCTAAGGATCAAATATATTTCCCACAATCATAAACAATACAACATCCATCATCCACACAAATGAGTGCAACAAAATAGTAAAGGAAAAAACAAGAGTGAAGACCTACCTTACAAATGAAGAGGATCAAACAAAAAAAAATTCTAACCCTTCCCAAAATATCAAGCAAGAACCATCCATTCAAATCTAAAATCACCATTCTCAAGCAAGCTCCCAAAAATTCCAAGCATCCACACCCAAAAATGAACAAGTAAAAAAAAACCCAAATCCACACACAAAAAGAAATAAAATAGAAAAGAGGTAGAGAGGGGTGATGTGGCTCCATGTAGGATGCTACATCATCTAACCTCCATCCCACATCACCAAGGTCAACCCCAAACCCCAAAGCATAATAATCTAGTGGTTAGGGAAAATACCACCCTCTTTCACACTCAACCTAAACCCACACCCCAAAAGTAAACAAATAAATACCCATGCAAGAAAAAGTGTAATTAATTACTCTTTTCCTTCATTAATTACTCTTTTCCTTCAATTAAAACAAAAAATAAGTCCCTTGCATCATAGGCCCAATGGGAAAGTAACTTAAAGAGGTGTGGAACAAGCTTAACTTGTCCCAAAAGTCACCAAAATGGCCTAGAAGGTAAAAATCCGAATTTCAGTTGGGAGATTGAGTATACACCACTCTAAAATAAATTAAATTTATTCTCATCCAACACACATTAATGCTATCAAATCAAATTTATACCCCCCCCTTTCACATCCTAATTAACACTAGTTAAACAATACTAATTAACTTAAGAGGGGTGCCAAAACAAAATAATTAAAAAAATGAATCCACATACTAAAAAAATACAATAACTCAAAATTGAATAAAATCAACAAGACATAGTCACAAACCTACCTAACATCACTATTGAGGTCACCCCCCGAATGGGGACCTCTAAGCAATCAACAACAATACAAAACATACAAATACATGAGTTACCATGGTGACCTGTTGCCAATACCCAAAATTCCTTTGTTGTTGGTTTCCTATGCCCTGTAGTTTATTGTTGTGATATAATTACTTGAAAAATTATAGAATACCTCTCTAGCCTCATGGCCATAATAACGATGTCAAACTAATAAAACACTTATATCTACATATTAATTTCAACATCAAATATCATAACTACTATCGCTAAGACCAAGTAATTCAAAAATTACTCCAATTTTAAACATATTGATTCTTCTAATACATCAGTTTACAATTAAGATAATAAACCAATTGAATCATATAAGTTAAGTAATAATTTCACTCATTCATAATTTTTCCAATTCTTCAATATCAAAGAAATCACAAAATAACTTCGAACATCATAATGAAATCAATACAAAGAAAATTCAATATATCAATATATATCTAAGCTGAAAAAACATCATGGTCTTCCATACTAAATATCTATCAATAGTTAATAGGTTCAGTTACAGTAATGTCTATCCTTCGATTCCCATATCATAATGAGTTAATGTTGTTCATCTATTAATATTTGTATGTACAATGTGCAATATTGTCTATGTGTCTAGTAATAGAGATAAATCCAAATATAGGAAAATAATATCAAAGAGTAATGACATTAGAATTAATTTATAACAAGGAAACCATTATAGATCATCATCACATCCTTAAATTCTCATCAAGTCCATACAGTTAAAATAATAACCAAAACACAATAGTACTCATGATGTCACACACATTTTATTTGTATGATTACTAGAATACCAAAACAAGGTTGAATCTTATAATAAGTTTACAATTGATAACACAGTTCATTCAATGTTGAAGAGGAGTGGTCATAACACCCCCCACCCCTTAGATTTGAATTCCTCATAGAATTCATGGAGAAAGAGGTAGGA
Source organism: Taxus chinensis (assembly GCA_019776745.2). NCBI lineage: Eukaryota > Viridiplantae > Streptophyta > Pinopsida > Cupressales > Taxaceae > Taxus > Taxus chinensis. The sequence goes on along the minus strand of CM034155.1, from coordinate 412,923,108 downwards.
AACAATGTAAAATAAAATAGGATCCCACCCTTTGTGGAATTTTTTTACTTCAACCAGGAGAGGGTCTAAAGAACCCAAGTTTGTTCTAATGTAATTAAACAAGGGAAAGGTAGATTTTAAGGGATGAGTTCTAAAATTTCTTCAAGTAAGGTTGCAAGAATTTAATTCTATAGAGTAACTCTACTTGATCAACAAAGCTATAACATATAACATCAAAACAAGAAAAAATCCAAAGGAATCTTAAGAACAAGCACTTAAGAAAAATAATTAATTTCATATGCTTAACATATGTTGTCTTAAAATTAAAAATATCCTAGGTCACCAACGACTAAGTCAGCACACAAGGAGATTTCTTTTCTTAAAAATAAGAGATTAGACCTGCTCCTAAAACGCCACAACTCAACCTCATTGAGCTACGAGGAAACAAAGGTACAGTGACTGAATCTCCTATAAGCAAAAGCACATACGTCTAAGAACAAAAAAGCACTACATACTTAGAACACATCACTATCAACAAGGTGTTTCACAATTCCAGGTAAGCAACAGATCTAAAGGTTCAATTATACATCACACTCAAAGCTTATACATCTTACTCATTTTATACACAAACTATTACGTCAAAAGTTATAGTTTTTCTCGCTAATCATTTTTCTTACAAGTTTTCTTAATTAAAATCTTCCTTCTATTACGACATCACATATTTGCATTAGAAGGAGAAACACTAATGTTGGCATGACATCTCGCCATTCTGTATAGGTGGTAGAACTATTTGTTTTACTTCTAAGGGGGGGTAAATGGACAAAGTTTCCTTTATATTTTCCATATAGTTTTATTTCTTTTATTAATCTACCAATATTATAGTAAGGAACCATTTTCCTTTTTATAATATTCTAGTTTACTTATTAAGTCTCAAGTCCAAGCACCTCAATTAGGGTTTTGTTATGACCAATTAATCATTTTACCAAATTGATTTAAATGAGAAGAAATATTCAAACATATCACATTATTACCTTTATGGGAATAAGAGATAAATCAACATGTGGCATTTTTAATTCTGAAGGAACAAGAGAGCATTCAACATAATAAACATGTCATTTATTTTTGTAAGAGTTAGAGATCAATCAGCTACTATGTATCACACAAATATTCCAAGGGTTTACAAAAGGATTAAAAGCATAATTAAACACTCTAATTGGGTCTCTATAAGTATCAAATAAGCTACGATGAAAAATCCCAATATAGAAATAAAAAATATATTTTACTAGTTTAAGAGGTTTACATAATTTTGCGAAAGAAAACAATGTTATTTGTTTAGTCTAAAAGTTTTTTTCACATAATAAGACAAGGAAAGTTTGCAATCAATACTCATATTTCCACAAGATACCACCAACCAAGCAATAAGATGACAAGGAAAATTTTACTACAAGGACACCAAATTTCCCCTTAGAAGACATGAAATGCAATAGGATTCTATGACCAAGGGTTATAGTTTTAAAAGAAGGAGCACAATATAAGCACCATTGAGATTAAAACATTAAGATCTACCAAACTAACAACACTAAGAGAAAGGTCCAAAAGACCCAAAATCATCCATAAGGGTCTGAAAATTTCCCAATACTTTTAGGTCATAGATTGGTATACATAACAATTTAAAAAATATATATTTAAGGAAATGGTAGAATTATTTTTGGGTAAAAAAAACTAAACAAGTGCACTTAATTGAAAACATTTCCTAGATGGGCTTAGTTCCCATCATAATCATCAAGATACATATAATCCACAAGTCAATACTTTCTATAATGAAACAAGGAAGCCAAGATAAAACTTATAATGCCATCGATGGAATGTCATAACCAAACAAACATTTATCCACTAAAATATACTATTACCCAAGAGTCAATCCGATCCTATCAAAATCCATAAGCCAAAAATCAAATACATCTACTGTGATGAGGATCAAAGTTCTTACCAAATTGTAAGAGAATCACCACCACCACGATCTAACTTCTAACTAGACTGCATGACACAATGAAATATCTTTCGAGAAAAGTTTGTTAATGAAAAGAAACTCTAAGGTCCTAGAAATTCACAAGCTTTTGTCATTCAAAATCCACGACATAACTTAAAGCACTAAACTAGAAATTCAAGACCCCTAGGGAGTACCCCCATGCGACGAAATTCATAGTACAAAAAACGTAGAACCCTCTCATCAACATGCAAGTAAGAATCATGTAACATTTAGCTAAGTATCCAACAATATTAACAAGCTCCGAGTCACCAATCAAAATAAAATCTAAGAATTATCAGTAATAAAGGAAAATGGCTAAGTAGTCACATTACAATCCCTGAAAATTTTGCAAAAATATAAATAACTAAAAGATCCTGAGAGCTCCTCAATCAAATAATAAAATAAGATGCTGGTCATTTATAAAATAACACAATTTAATGAATGTAAAATACAAAAATTCAATTACACATTCACTTCGCAACCCTTCATGGCCACAAATAGGGGTACTATATCTCGAGCTCAATTCTAAGAACACATACTCAAAACTGGATCAAATGTGACACCAAGACCTAGTATCCATTTACTCATACAGGGATTAAGTTACCAAAGGGGAAACCGAAACTAACTCATCTAACTACTAAAGGAAACAGGGGAGCTTTAGATGACAAAACAACATCTAATTTACTTTGTTAGACTCCTGAACACAACCACTGTCAATATACCACAAGAATTACACCACATAATTTACCATTCCTCAAAAGGAGTATCAATTGGGTCATCACATCACATGACTAAAAAAGAGATCTAAAGATCATCAAAAAACATCCTTGGAAGGAAACCAAGTTCCTGATATACCAAAAATTCACAAGAATATCAATTTAATGTACCATTTTCAGTTATATGGGTTCGACAAAAGAATTCAAACCACTTTATTATATTATTATTATATTAATCATGGAGGTTCAAATTTTACTAATTGGTTTTTTGGTTTCATTGTCAGCCCACGATCCAAGTGTTGAACTTGTGGCTCTGATACCAAGTGTAACACCCACCTTTTTCTCAACAAGAAATCCACGATGAACCCGATAAAAACCCGTGAAAATTATGAAATAATTTTTTTTTGAAAGGTTATAAGGCCTTAGCAAGGATTTTAATTAAATCTTGATTATAAAATTTTACACAATTACAAGAAAGTTGGATCTAAAAGAATGATTAATATTTAAAACCCAATTTCAAAAGGATGTTACTATTTAATTGTTTCTTTTACAAGAATCCAATATTTTATTTAAATAATCCTCAAAATATTTTCATTACCTAACTCCATTAATTCCTTTTTAAAATACTTTATTTGAGGTTTAAAATCAATTTTAAATCAAATTAGAAATGGATAAAATTACTTCAATTTTAAAGGTATGAATAATATATCAAAATCATTATCCCAAAAGGGGCAAGGTGCACAATTTAGCCTAAACCCTTAGGCCCCATTTAAAATTATACACATATCCTTTTATTTATTTCATTCCCACCTAAATACCCCATCACTCAAGTGATTTAGGATCAATCCTACACAAATGGATCTAATATTTCCTAGTCCTTAGATTTAGGTTAGGAAAAAGTAAGCCTAGATATCCTTATGGGTTCTCTTATATTCATTTTCTAAATCTAATATCTCATTTTCTCCTTTTTTGAGTTGTAGGTGAAGCAAGGTGGAGAGGGAAATGAAGCCATGGAGGACGTTGGAGAGGATTGGAAGCTCTCCTTTGTTAAGATCTTGTGCTTATGACAAGGATCTACCCATTTCCTTTGTGGTTTTTGGTTTCTCTTCCTTATTTGTTATTTATTTTTGTTAAAAAGAATTTAAATGAAGGTTAAAAGAATAGACAATGCATATACCCATTTGTGAAAAACTTGAAATCCTACATAGTTTTATTACATACATAAATGTGCTTATACATACATACATACATACATACATACATACATACATATATATATATATATATATATATATATATATATATATCTGGATATATACAGATAAATACATACATACATATATATACATATACATACATACATATATATATGTGTGTGTGTTTGTATAAATATTGTGATGCCCGCTAAAAAAACCCACTTGAGATCCAAGAACAACCTAGGATTACTTAGGAAAATTATGGAATAATTTTTTTTTAAAGAGTCTACAACCAAGTTACAAGACAACAATTGTCGCAAGAAAGTTTCAAATCCAAATACTATTAATATATTATAGTTTTATTTATACGATAATTATAAAATATTACAAGGTCCAAACTTAGGGTTAGATTAATCAATTAGGTTAAGAAGGTAATTTCTCACTATACCACTCTCTAAAAGACTTAAAAGATTCAACTTGATTTTTCTCAAAATTAACACACTAAAAAATTCTCAAAAACATTTCCATTAGATAGGATATTTCCTCACCTTTCTGGTGATATAAATAAGTCCTCCTAAATCCTCATATTTCTCAAGTTATGGGCCGGCGGACCTTTGGAGGAAAAGTTTCCCAAGAGTGGATCTGCGGGCTTGGGGAAGAAAATTTTCCAATGCACGGTCCAGCACACCGGGGATAGTGTTCGCACAATTTACTTTCTGGAACAAAGGATGATCTACCTCCATGTGGTCACAATCTTGAAGAGGACACATGTCATCATTTCTAAACTGTGGTGGAAAATCAGGCCGTCAGAGGATTTTAGGACAATAATCCTTTTTGGCTAAAAGGTGTTATGAAATCAAATGATCTGTGCCTCCACTAACGCCCAAACTGCCACGTGTAAAGCAATAATTGGTCTCAGATGAAACATACTTGCAAGGAAACATAGAGATTTTAGACTTTAGGGTTAAAAGGGAAAAGGATTAAAATAGCCCACGCCTCCGACTTCCCCAAACGGTGCCACATGTCACTCAATGATTGGTTGTGGCCTTTTGGGCCTGTTGTTACATAAATTTAATCACCTATGAAGGCTGATTAGCATCATGGATTTAACAAGACACTCAGAGGTAGATAGATGATTATATATGTCATTTTGTAGCTGGGGAAAGCATTCTATCTGACTTTTTAGCACTTAAGGATTTGAAAGGAGTGGGTAGCACCATAAAAGGATGTGGTTTGATCCTAAATATTTTAGGTTGTTCCTTTCAACCAAGGTGAGAGAGCCAATTTTGTAACCTCTATTATTGAAGAATGCTGGTAAATCATTTTTTTACACAAATTTCATAAAGAATACCTTTGGAAAATATGATCAACACACCAAATCTGACTCTCACAAGTTGTCCCTTTTCGATTATGGAGATATTTTTTAAAAAATGCAAAGGTTACTAAAGACATTTGGAAACCTGATTCTTGCTACATGCTTTGGTAATATAAACTATGCATTTTTATACACAGGAAAAACATGGGTAGTATGGGTAAGATTAGATATTTTCAAACAAATTTTTGTGGGAGGTGAGGTGGGATGAACTTGATTCACCACATCCTTGAGATATTTTACAAAATGGAAAGATAAATCAATAGAATGCTACAGAGAAGCTAAAATGTTTCTTTAACTAGAATATGTGCTTCAATGGAATCCCAGATTAGCACTTTTTCATACAATCTATGAGTTTATAAAAAGAAGGTTTGAGTTGAAAAAACAAACAAAACATCAAGATCTGAGCCCAATAACACTTGAGGTACACCTAGAGACTTAGAGAAAATATCTATCATGAAATGAAAGAAAAGTGATTTTACATCGTTTATTTCACTCCTAGATGAAATCTCTTCTGAGAAATGAAATTGCAGATGTCACTAAACTATCACAACAATTGAGACATATTTTGATACAAGATTGCAATAGGAATAAGAGAAACTATGTGCATACATTCAGAAATAAAACAAACACATTTTGCATAAGATCAACACAAAATAACTCAAGTTTGATCAAATTTATCAGCAGCGGAAAGTTTCTAGAACAATCTTAGAGATTGTCAATGGTTTTTACACTTGTAACTACCTTAACCATGATCAAATTTAATACAAAAGAGATATACAAGCTTCTCAAATAGCTTCTAAAAAAAGATGGGCTCTACCAAGCTTTTTTCGATTAGAAAAATTAGACTTGACTCTTAACACTCTAACCTCTTTCACAGAAAAAATCATTCCATTTATAAAATTTTGCAACAAATTTCCCCCGCCCCCTAAAACCCAAACATAGAGTGCACAAGTACTTGTCATGATTACAATCACAATTCCTAGAATCAGATCTAAAAAAGGTCACCACATGCTCAGGGGAAAGATCTCTTCAAATATCTCCCATATTCAACTCCTTCCTCTAGAAAATCACTCTTCCTTATATTTTCCATGCAATTATGTCCCTAATCTGTCAAATCTGGTTCCTTTTTTACTCGGGAGAAGAAAAATGGAAGACCAGATCTAGCCCAAAAGCCAGATCATTTTAATGGTGATAGGCATCTCCATATCCACCCCACCAAATATAGATATCAAAATTAACTCCCCTCTCTCTTTGGCATGTACGAAACACCAAGAAATCATGAAGACTCACACTTCCAGGTGCTTTTTAGTAAAAATGGTGGGAAAATCAGATTTAGACATGTAACTCCCGATGATCTTTACTTTGAATTTGGGACGTCCACGTGGAAAATTTAATTTTAGAACGGGCCTGTGGGTTCCCTTTTTCCTTTTACAACTTCTGGAAAAATGTAAAATTTTCACATTTTTCTCTGCACCTCCACCCTTAAGAAATGAGCCTGACACATGTCTAAAGGTGGGTCCCAGAGGAACTATGGCAAAACTCTGCCATTTCATCTCTTTTCTGAAAAAGTGAAAATTTTCAAAGTTTTCCCTGCAACTCCACCATTGAAAAATGAGCCTGACATGTGTCCCAATGTGGGTCCCATCAGAATCGTGCTTCCTTTTTCACTTTTAACTCTTTTCTCCTACAAGGAAAATTTTCCAAATTTCCCCTCAAGGGTCTGCACCTCCGATGTTGACTTTGAAACAAACCTTGGCTGATCCTTTATCAGGCTTATGGACCATTTTTGATATCTTAACCCTTTTGAGAATAAGGGGAATAAAATTCTACCTTGCCCCCGATGGTCTGCTTCCCTGCCACTTTTGACTTTTCAAACTGCCACGCGTCATAATAGCGCACCTATAGATGGTCCCCAAAATTTGAGACCCTGAAAGAGCACGGTCTCGCCACATGTCCCTACCTAAAAAAATTTGTTTGAAGGCTTGGAGCTCATCGAAAAGTGCCATGTGTCAAAGTTTGAGGAAATATCCTTTGGCCTTTGAAAATTCCAAGCAAACTGCAAAGTGAGTAGAGGCCTCCAAGTGTCCTCTTGGTGCTTCTTTAAAATGAAACTCAAGGACTATTCCTCAAACATGCACGGTTTCTCCATGTGTCCTGGGCCCCTTAATTTTTTTTTTGAAAAGGACTAAGTATGGGAAGACCTAGCAGAAGCCTCCACGTGTATTCATGGCACAATTTAAAAATGATGCCCAAAGCGGAGACCCTGAATGAGTGCAAGCTTACCATATGTCTCTGTTCCACCAAGCTATACCAGATATATGAAATTGTTTCTAAGTCTGAGAAAACCAGTGGAAACCTCCATGTGTCCTCCTGCTGCAACTTCAAGGTGCAACCAAAAAGTGAAATTTCAAATGAGTGTCATCCTCCACATAGACCGGTTTTCAAGTTGAGGTAATTTATAAAATCATGAAGTACCTTGTTAAGCCATGTCCAAAAAAAAGAGGCCACATTCCCTGTCGATGCAATGATGAAAATTTGATTGGGAGAAATGCCTGTCAAACCGTAAAATGTAGAAAAATGACCATTTGTACCTGGAGATTAATTTTCTTCCAAGGACGTAGGATTTAAAAATGTCAAAAGGCTCAAATACTATCCTCAGAACCAAATCCATTTATTTTCCTTCAAGTATTTTGGGCAACAACGATAAGGACAAAAAATCCTGACTGTGAAAAACAGAAAGAACAGGAGGGCCAATTTTTTTGAATGAACAGAGAATGGGAGACCCAAATTACAGACCTTTTCAGAGAGATAGAGAAACAAGCAACACAAATGGACTCATAGGTGATCACTGACCTAGGAATAGATTAATTATGACAACAAAGGAAAAAAGAGACCTTTCTGGCACAACATAGGGGGATAAAATGTGACACAGGCCATAAATCAACTATATTTTCAAATGAAAAATGGGACAAGACTAATTTAAGCACCAACATTAGATTTGATTTGAGGATGGGCACTCCTTATGAGCGCCACAAGAAAAATGGTAGACCAAGTTCCAAAAATATCCATTGTGTGAAAGAGTCAGCTTATAGAGCAAAGAAATAGAGCCATCTCCTAAGAATGAATAGAGAAACTAGAAAAAATAGGTCACCAAGGACTAGAACGAGAAAAAACACAAAAGACAAGGAACAAAAAAAAAACTATACACTTTAGAAAAGATTTTTTACCTTGATTTTGGGGAATCAATCCAAGAAATTATTCAAATGCCTACCATTAAGAGGCAACTCAAGAAATTCACCATCCAAATCCTTCAAGAAGAAGGTATGTTCACCAATCATAATATCAATGGAGTAAGGGCACATCCATAATGAGTAAAATTTTCCATGCTTTCCCTTATCTTCATTCCTGCTAGTAGCACAAAATCTCCAACATTGAAAGCTCTGGGAGTAACCTTCTTATCAAATAACTTCTTCATCTTTTCTCTGAACTTTACATGCATTTTTTGGGATGCTCTCCTTTCTTTATCAAGTTCAACAATTTGGTTAGTGTGAGCATCATAAGGACTAAATTCTTGATCATCCAGTTGTTGAATGAACTTATATGAGGATAATTGCATATGAAGGGGCAATAGGGCCTAAATTCCATATACCAACTTAAATGGAATCCTTCTAGTAACTCTTTTGACAGTGATTCTATCAACCCAAATATAAAACTTCAACTGTTCACCCCATTTTCTCTTGTTCAGCTCCAAGGTTCTTCTGATAATCTTCAGTAGGTTTTTATTACTAGAATCATCTTGTCCATTTCCTTGGGGATTGTAATTAGAGGTATATGTCAAGTTGATCCCATACTCTTGGCGCATTGCCACCAGAGGTTTAGCCATAAAACTCATGGCATTGTCAGCTACAATTTTTACTGGCACTCCAAACCTTTAGATGATATGGTTTATCAAAAATTCCATGACAATTTGGTGTGTTTCCTTCTTTGTGGGGATTGCCTCCACCCATTTATTAAAGTAATCAGTGTCCACAAGAATCCACTTATGGCCAACACTTGAAGGGTCTGAAATCTCACCAATGAAACCCATTTCCAATTGCTTGAACGGGGCTTCAATTGATACGGGCTGCAAAGGAAGGGAGCCTAAAGCATTCAGTCTTCCAGAGAAGTGCTGGAAACTCTCGCATCTCCTAACCAAAAGAGTTGTATCCTTAAAGAGAGTTGGCCACCAATAACCAACCCTCAAGATCTTATGTGCTGTGACTATTACAACAAAATGCCCCCCACAAATGCCTCCATGGAGATCAAAAATTATCTATTTCTTCTTCAGTAATGCACCTTAAGAGGAATCCATCTAGGTTTTTCCAAGCTAAGCCATAATTAGTAATGAAATATTTATGGGAGGCCAACTTAAGAGCTCTTTTCTTGTTCTTACTTAAATACTCAGGGTAGTATAAGTGTCTGAGATAAAAAATCACATCCTTGTACCACTCAAAACTCATCAACATTTCAAAAACACCTTCCATTTTTTATTCTAACTCATTTAACTCAATATTTTTTAAGTTTCTTTCAGCCATAATCTTAGCCAAGCCCAAACCTCTCACGAACTTTGTGGTTTGGATATCCATATCATATTCTTGCAACTTTTTCACCCACCTCCATCTTTTTCTTGAGACTTCCATCTCTAACAATATGTCCTTCACCATGGTGTGGGGAGCATAAGAAACCACTTCAAAACTTAGAATGTGAGGCCTAAAAACCTTTGTTGCTTTCACCAAGGAAAATTTTTGCTTCTCCATAATAGTGTATTTCAGCTCAGCTCCCTACAAGGCCTTACTGAAAAAAGAAATTGACCTTTCAGCCCTTTCATCATCTTTCTGCAACATAACAAAAGAAATAATGTTCTCAGAAGAAAAAGAAAATAGTTGGAAAGGCTTCTTATAGTCTGGAGCTGCTAAAACAGGGACATGTTTTAATGCCTTCTTGATCCCATCGAAATCCTGGATGGAAGTCTCTTCCCATTTGATGACCTGGTCCTTCTTTAGCATGGAAGTAACTGGAATGGTCAACTCAACAAATTTTAATATGCATCTCCTGATGAAGTCTATTTTCACAAAGAAATACTGAATGTCTTTCTTGGTTCTTGGAATAGGGACCTTACTGATGGCCTCTACCCTCTCTAGATCAATCATCACCCCTTCTTGTGACACAATGTGACCAATAAACCTTACCTTTTGCACTCCAAAATGGAACTTATTTGGATTAAGTGAGATGCCATATTATCTACATCTTATCATCATCTTCTCCAATTGTAGCAAGTGATCACTTATATTCCCAGAAAATATAGTTACATCATCTTGATAAACTACAATAAACTCATTGATGTAACTAGAAAAAGAAACATCGATTTCTCTTTGAAAGGTGGCTCCAGGATTTATCAAACTGAAGGGCATCCTAACATATACATACATCCCTCAAGGAGTAATAAAGGTTGTCTTGATCCTTTCTGATTCATTCACCAAAACTTGGCCATAACTAGAGAAACCATTTAGGGTGGAGAGAAATTTAGAACCAGTTACTAATTATAGCATGTTTTCCATATTTGGTAAAGGATAATTATCCTTCATAGATGCTCTATTTGGATTCTTGAAAACTACACATAGCATGATATCACCATTCTTTTTTCTTACTGGTACTAGGTTTGCAACCCAAGAAGAATACCTTGTAAGCCGATTAATCCCTCCATCTCTTAGCTTCTTCAGTTCCTCTTGTATTTTAAGGTATAAGAGTGGATTGATTGGCCTCTGTTTCTTCCTGAATGGCTTCACATAAGACTCCAAGGGAATCTCTTGTTGAAACAGGTCCATCCCATGCAATCCTGATACTTTTTCAACAATTGGATGTATGAATACTTCTCATCCCTTCTGAGATTGATTCCTAACCAAATTTTCAATGCTTTGTCCTTTGTGCTAAGGTCATGCTCCTCAATATCCATTGAGTCTACCATGCATCTTTTAACAATGCGATCAACATTATCAAAATTTGACTCAAGAGCAACCAGCCCTCTGGGAATGGTATTAGTCTTTTGTTAGATGATTCCTTTGCCAAAAAAGGTTTCTTTACACTCTGCTACACACACCATTGGCTCCTAATCAATATTCTAATCAGAAAACTCCTCTTTTTTCGGTGGAAATCTTCTAACCTTTGCATCATCATCAAAAACCTGCCAATGCTTAATATTGTTAGGTACAGATGGCCTAGTTAGTACTTCAACATCATACTCACAATATGGGGACATGGTATAATTATCAAACCAAGATCCTAGTACTACAATTTTTTCTACCAAATCATTGAATTTCCTATCATGATGCATAATGTTGAATGAAACAAACATCTCAATGAAATCCCAAATTACATGCTTTTATTGTTTCATTCACTGATTTTTTGTGGCATACAAATTTTTGACTTTCTTTACAATTTATTCTAAGTCTCATTTAACAATGATTTCCTTGACACCATATTTCCAATAAATTATTAAACCCAACAACAATGCCTTATACTCAACAATGTTGTTAGAGAACTCAAAGTTGAGTTTGAAAGAAAATACAAATTTTTCCTGACCTGGAGAAAGCAAACCAACACCAGCACCATTCCTGAACTTGGAGCAATATCCATCAAACAATAGAGTCCAAGGAGAGCATGCTTGTTCAAGAAACTTGTAATCTTCAATTATGTGCTCTTTTCCATCAACAAATGTTACAAAATTATTAGCATCAACACTTGTGTACAATACTTCATAGGATGCATTGTTGGGATCCTCAATAAGGTGCAACATATTCTTTTCCCCATACAACTTGACAAGGATGCCCTCAATTGGGATGGTGGCATAGGAAATATCCATTTGAACACTCCCACCAACACTTGTAGCCCACTTTTTAGATAACAACATACCCCACTTGGCTGGGCAGTCAACAATAACTACATCAAGTTTCAAATTCCTACCTAGATAGGTTGTAAGTTGCATCACCAGACCCTTCACACACCCCACCACTGGCACCTCTTTGGAATCCATAGCAGTTCACTTCCCATATGTAGATGTTACTCTGATATTCAGTTCATTCATAACTCCCAGAGGCATGACATTGCGTGATGCCCCTGAATAAAACATACACTTGTGCAACAATCTATCCTTAATTATCAAGGTCGTGAAGAATGGATCAACATTCAGCTGAGAATCTACCAAGGATGTTCCCAAATAAACCTCAAGCAGTTCATCTAGCTCTTCTAATTCTTCAATAACTAGTGGAGTCTCCACAATTTTTATATTTTTTCCTGGGGCAGTCTTATCCTCTTTGAATCTCAAGTACTCAAGAGCCCTCTTCTTGTGCTCAGGAATCCTAAGAAACTCAACTATTAGAACATTAAATTTAATTTGACTTAAAAATTGGGCAATGTCATATGTGAAATTCTTTGGTAAGGCAACATTGGAAGGAAGGTTGACCCACTCATTAGATGGAACAGGGTTTTTGACAACTTGGGCATGAGGTGGGGTATGATTTTTTTTTGGAACATCAGAGCCCTTGTCAGATGCATCTTTCTTAGGTGTCTATTTAGGTACATTTGAAAGCAATGGAGTTTTTGGCTTGGCCTGAGGACCTATCCCTTTAACAACCCTACTTCTGGTGTTGTGTCCCTTTTCTTGAGTCACAACAACATTCATCAACAACTATCTGTCCTCCTCAGATGGGATGTCTCCATCATAATTCTTTATCATTAAATCCCTTAAATATTCAAACTCATTATTGGACAATTCAAAATTTTATATGTTATCTACTTCCAAAGTATGAGAGGGAGGGAGAAAAGGTACCCGGTGAATAAAATCCCAAAGATCAATAGCAGTTCTAGCACTTATCACTTCAGTTGAAGTTTCTCTTTATTGTAAGCTTGTGGAGCAACCCACCATGCAGAAATCGTCATTATTATCACCATCATATTCTTCCTCTTCTAGCTGATATTCCTCACATGGAGCTTGGGGCATGAAACATCTATCACACCAATCAATGACATATTTCTCCTCCACAACAACTTTGGAAGCCAAGGGATCATGTACAATTATGTTATCCCTAGCTTGGGACTATCTATTTCGAATTCCAACAGGTCCCTTACCTCTATCGTCAAATATTTTGTGACTTGTGAACCTGTGTTGGCCTTGCTACTTATGTTGACCTTTTGCGCTCTGCCCAATCCCATTTTCTTCTGGTGCTAGTTTGTATGATATTTCTTTGACAGCCCCTGCCAAAGTTTTCACAACTTCCTCCAAATCAGAAACCTTGCTAGTCTGATGTTTTTTTGGGTTAATTAGTTTTACACCCTCCCTTTTTGGAGGATTTCCAATTACCTTGATGTTATTATCTATTTGCAGAGCCATGGTGAAGTCCTACCTCAAATTGGTAGGGTTCTTGTCTCTCAAGTAATATGCAACCTTTTTATCAAATGCATCTGAATATTTGATCAAACATGATTCATCACATGGCCTTATCTTAACATGAAATCTCCTCAAGGTCTTATTAAACATTATGTTGAAATCATGTATTGACTCATTAGGATTCTTATTTATATTTTTAAATTATAATAGAAGAAACCTAGGATTAGTTCTATCACCTTACTACAGTCTAAATTCATTGTTCATCTATGTCCAGGAATCAATGGAATTATCTGGAAAATCTTTATACCATTCCCTTGCATCCCCTTCCATAGTATGGATTAATAACTTGATATATACATCTTCATGTTCAATCTCAAAGTCTTCAATTATATTGAAGAAATGCTTTAGATGTTGATCACTGGATATATTGTTGTTTCCTTGGAAATTTGGTAGTCTATTCCTTACATCTTGGGGAACCGCATTTGGATAACCAGCCATCCCTACAAAATTTATGGGTGCAAAGGTATTTACAAAAAATGGAGGTCTAGGTGGGGGTAAGGCCATGTTGTTTTGAGGAGGTGACCCTGGAGGGGAGACAAATTGATGAGGGATAGAGGGTCTTTGATACATAGGAGTGTAACTTCCAAAATGGATATCCCCTAAAGGCCTAGTTTCTTGGAAATCCCTATCAACTTTTGAAAAGATAGGAGTAGAATGAGAAGAAAACTTTTCAAAATCAAATGAAGGCCCCTCTCTAGATGGGGAATATAATTCCACAAAAAGACTACCTGATTCAGAATCACTTGAATAGCAATCTTCAATGATAGTCTGATCACTTTCATCAATGGAGATCCCTTTTCTTGTTTGCTAATCTCCAACAACTCTCCATAATTTTGTTCCTTCTGACTTTGCTTTTCCTAGATCTGGAAATATTGTTGTAGTAGGATCCCTAGCTAAGAAATATCTTCTTAATCAAGATTTACAAAGATTAGTAACAAGTCTCACTTGAAAAAGGTTAAGACACTGGTATTCATCAAGAAACAGATCAAGAAGGAGTCGCCACTAAGGATTTCCACCTTAGTTAAGAAAATACACTAAAATATGATCAATCAAATGTTTGTCACCACTAGAAACTGGAAATTGAAAGACCTGACTCTTCTTTACTCAGATTTACCAATGAAGCTTGGTGCAATAACTGGAGAAAATGGAAATATTGCACATAGCACTTGTAACTTTGAAACTTCTTATAGGCCCAAACATAGGATGATGCCTGAAAAGATGCATTAATACTTTAAGTATGCAAGAAGTGTTTACCAGGGTCTGAATATGAACTAAAATCACTATGTCCCTAACAACTATGCTAGAAACATGTTGTTTATGGGATAAATAGATATGAACTAGCAGTGAATTAGCCAATTATCCTTAGTAACTCAAATTAGTTCCCTAACAATGGTGCCTAAACATGTTGTTACCCAAATTTAATCTCCTTCAAAGTCCGAGCTGGATCATGGATTTAACAGGACACTCATAGGTAGATAGATGCTTATGTATGTCATTTAGTAGCCGGGGAATGCATTCTATCTGACTTTTTAGCACTTCAAGATTTGAAAAGAGTGGGTAGAACCTTCAACAAATGTGATCTGATCATAACTATTTTAGGTTGTGCCCTTCAACCAAGGTAAGAGAACATATTTTATAACCTATATTATTGAAGAATGTTGGTAAATCCTTATTTTACACAAATTTTTTAGAGAAGACCTTGGGAAAATGTGATCAACACACCAAATCTGACTCTCACAAGTTTTCACTTCCAGATTATGGAGATATTTTCCAAACAAGGAAAAGGTTACTAAAGACATTTGGAAACCTGATTGTTTTTACATGCTTTGGTAATAGAAACTATGCATTTGTATACACGTAAGACAAAAAAGGGGTAGTAGGGGTAAGATTGGATGTTTTCAAACAGATTTTGGTTTGAGGTGAGGTGGGATGAACTTGATTCACTTGATCCTTGAGGGCTTGTACAAAATAGAAAGCTAAATCAATAGAATGCCATAGATCAGCTAAAATGTTTCGTTAACCAAAATATGTGCTTCAATGGAGGCTAATATTAGCACTTTTTCATATAATCTATGAGATTCTAACATGAAGGCTCGAGTTGGAAAAACCAACAAAGCATCAAGATCTGAGCCCAATTACGGTTGAGGCACACCTATGGGCCTACATAAAATCTCTTTAACAAATGAAAGAAAAGTGATTTTAAATTGTTTATGTCATTCCCAGATGAAAGCTCTCATGAGAAATGAAATTACAGATGCCACTAAATTATCAAAAGGATTGAGACCTGTGTGATTGAGATAGATTTTGATATAAGATTGCAACAGGAACAACAAAAACTATTTGTAGACATTCATAGATAAAAAAAACACATTTTGCATAAGATCAACAAAAAATAACTCGAGTTTGATCAAATTTATCAGCAGGGGAAAGTTTCTAGAAAAATCTTAGAGCTTGTCAATGGCTTTACACTCACAACCACCTTGACAAGATCAAATTCAATAAAAAAGAGATATCCAGGCTTCACAAATAGCTTCTCAGTAAAGATGGGCTCTATCAAGCTTTTTTTGATTAGAAAAATCAGTCTCAACCCTTAACACTCCAACCTCTTTCAAAAAAAAAATCATGCCATTTGTAACATTTTGGAACATATTTTTCCTCCAAACAAACCCAAACATTGAGTGCACCAATTCCTGCCATGATTACGATCGTGATTCCAAGAATCATATCTGTAAAAGGTCACTAGGTGCTCAGGGGGTAGATCTCTTCAATTATCTCACGCATTCAACTCCTTCCTCTCGAATATCATTATTCCTTCTATTCGCCAACCACTTCCACCCCTAATCTATCAAATCTAGTTCCTTACATGCTCGGGAGAAGAAAAATGGAAGATCAGATCGAGCCCAATAGCCAGATCATTTTAATGGTGATTAGCATCTCCAAATCTCCCCCACCAGACTTAGATATAAATATTAACTCCCCTCTCTATTTGGTGTGTAGGAAATACCAAGAAATCATGAAGACTCAAACTTTTAGGAGCTTTTTAGTAAAAATGGGGGGAAAATTAGATTCAGACACACAACTACCGTTGATCTTTACTCTGAATTTGGGTCGTCCACATGTAAGATTTGATTTTAGAGGCACCTCTGCCCTTGAGAAATGAGCCTGACATGTGTCCTAAGGTGGGTCCCAAAGTAAATGTGGCCAAATTCTACCATCTCACCTCTTTTTTGAAAAAGGGAAAATTTACCAAGTTTTCCTCGTAACTCCACCCTTGAATAATGGGACATTTAATTCTTTTCTCCTAAAAGGAAAATTTTCTAAATTTCTCTCAAGGGTCTGAACCTCCACTGTTGACTTTGAAACAAACCTTGACTGATCCTTTGTTTGGTTGGTGGGCCATTTTTGATATCTTAACCCTTTTGAGAATAAGGGGAAAAAAATTATAAGTGGCCCATGATGGTCCACTTCCCCGCCCCTTTTTACTTTTCATACTACCATGCATCACAATGGTGCACCTTGAGATGGTCCCCTAAATTTGAAACCCTGAAAGAGCACAGGATTGCCACATTTCTTTTCTTGAAATGTTTTTTTGAAGGCTTGGAGCTTAGTGGAAGTTGCCATGTGTCAGAGTCCGAGGCAATCTCCTTTGGTTATTGAAAAGTCCAAGAAAAATACAAAGTGAAAAGAGGCCTCCAACTATCCTCTTCTTGCTTCTTTAAAATTAAAATCAACGGCCTGTCCTCAAATATGTCTAGTTTTTCCACGTCTCCCTAGCCCCTTAAAAACTTTTTTGAAAAAGACTAAGTATGGGAAGACCTGGAAGAAGCCTTCACATGTCTTCATTACACAATTTCAAACTAGTGCCCAAAGTGCAGACCCTGAATGAGTGTGGGATAACCACGTGTCTCTATTTCACCAAACTGTACCATCTATATGAAAATTTTTGTAACTCTGGGAAAAGCAATAGAAACCTCCATGTGTCCTCCCAGCACAAGTTCAAGGCCAAACCAAAAAGTGAACATTCAAATGAGCATCATTCCTCCACGTAGACCATTTTTCAAGTTGAGGTGATTTTTAAAATTACGAAGTACCCCATCGAACCACATCTAACCAAATGAGGACACTTTCCCTGTCAATGTGAGGATTCAAATTTTACTGGGAGAAATGTCCGTCAAACTATAAAATGAAAAAAAATGACCATTTGAGCCTGGAGATGAAATTGTTTCCAAGGAAAAAGGATTTAGAAATGTTACAAGGCTCAAATATGTTCCTCATATCTATATCCATCTATTTTCCTTCAAGTATTTAGGGAAAAAATGACAAGGACAATAAATCTTGACTGTGAAAAATGGAAAGAATGGGAGGGCACAAGTTTTGGAATGAACAAAAAATGATAGACCCAAATTACAAACCTTTTTAGAGAGACAGAGAAATAAGGAACACAAATGGACTCATACGTGATATACGACCCAGGAACAGATTAATTATGGCAACTAAGGAAAGTAGAGACCTTACAGGAAAAAAACAAAGGGATAAAATATGACAAAATTTGTAAATCAAATGGATTTTCAAAGGAAAATTCGGGTGAGACTGTTTTAAGCACTAACAGAGCCGTCAAAGCAATTTAGTAAAATTTGAATTGTGTGAGTAAAAGGTTTAGAGACTTAAAAATCTCTTCAGCACCATGGATGCATTATGAAGACACATGTCAACCATCCATTAGATGTGGATTGGCAGGCCGACAGGAGAATTTAGAAAAAAATTCCCAAAAATTTCCAAATCGTCAAGCTAAAAAGAGGATCTGATCCTCCACTGACACCTTATGGTGCGACGTGGAAGGAACTGATTGGCTACTGACTGACGGGGTGCCAGAGAAAACTTAGAAATTTTTCCTAAATTATTTTAAGGGTTAATTTAACTATTGCGGGCCTGCGTGGCTGTGAAAAACAACCAAAAAGGAAAAAGTAGGGTGGTGGGGGAAATTTTTCCAATTATTTTTTTGAACTGAGGTGAGTTTTGACAACAATATAGGCTTCGAGGTCAGCGGAGCAGTGGGGGAAATTTGTGCCTTTGGAATTTTTGACCAAAAACTGCTAAAGAAAAATTTAGGTCCGCGAGTCCACCAAAGAAATTTTTCCCAATTTTGTGTTTTGAAAGTTAGGAATTATTTTTTACACCAAATGAAGAAAAAATTTAGAGGGCCATAACGTTTGATCGGGAGATCATTTTTGGGTAAACAAGGAATTTTTGGAAATCTCTCGACATCCTCTTTACATAGGAATCATTAATTTTTCATTTTGTTAATGTTTAAGGGGTCAATTTTACGAAAATGATCTATAGAATTTTAACGGTCAAGTTGGTAGATTTTAACTTATGAAATTTTAATCAATTGATCTTATTCCTTTCTCAACATGTCCATTAGACATGGATACTTGTTACTAGATGGATTTAGGATGGATTTGGAAGGTAAGTTTGTTTGATTAAATCCCAATTAAAAATAATACAACCTTGACAACAAAAATGACAACAAAATGGTTTGACCCTGATTTTGCTAAGTTTTTCTAAGAAATTACTTAAGTGTTTTTGTTGAATTGAATTCATTTAGGGCATACTATTTCCATTTAATCATTTAATTTATTTTTTAATTGTTGCAGGTTTGAACTGTGCATTTTGGATAAAGTATTTTCCATTTTGAAAATACAAAACAAACATCAAATTTTAAAGGATCTATTTCCCATTTTCATCATTCAAGTATTAGAATTCATTCCAATTCTAATCTAATACACTTAGTTGATTCAAATGAAACTATTAGAAACCAAAATGCAATTCTGAATTATAATTTTACACATTTCAAAAGAAAAAGTTATGTATTTTCCACACACACATTTCTTCCTTTCAAACAAAGATTTCAAATACATTTCAAACTCATATTTTAAATAGTAGTAGTTCCAATTGTTGAAAAGAATGCAAATTTTATTCAAAATAGTAGATTTCCTTTTTTACAACTTCTCTTTTCTGTTGATTTTCACAATACAATATACAAAATACACCTCTTTCTTTCAAGATAGAAAACAGAGTATATCTCTCCTTTACATTTCAAAATTATGACTTTCATATTCAATACAACATATTTTCATTAAAAAACATATACAAGTTCCTCCACTTCAAGTGGGAAAGGTTACAATGAGATTTCATTTCAACAAGGGACATTCAAACCCTTTTTTCTTCTTCTTTTCTCCAGAATAGAAACATGTAGATTTATCATTCTCCTAATTTTGATCACAACAAGAGTAGGGGAAAGGAAACGCTCTCCACCAAGCCAAGACATCAAATGAGAAAGAGAATCCATCCTTCTTCATTATCCCCCTAGCGCCAACCATAATTTAATAGAAGATGTGATTCAACTCATGGCAACAAAGGCTTCCACAACAAACAAGAAACATTTTCACATTTAAAATGCAGCCCAAAAAAGAATTTAGTTTACAACTACATTAAAGCATGACAAACAACACCGAGGATTCATCAAGCAATCCAAAGGAGAAAGAAACTATGAGGGATGCTACTTATACCTCCTAAAGGGGAAATGGGTATCACCACTTGATTACAAACCACCAAAATATAGTATATCAAATCCCTAACATGCCCTTATGCCTCCCCCAAGTACCCCTTATTTCTCACATTTCCTTATTCCTCCCAAACCTCTTATGGCACCTCATAAAAAGTAAAGAAATGCAAGGTATTTATTTGTAAGGTGGAACATAAATCGAAGCTTCCTCAACACTTATACCTCCCCAAAACACTTGTTCCTCCCACAAAATGAACCCCATAGTTTTCTCCTACACCATTCCTAGGCCATCTACCCAACATCCAAAAAACATGCCAAAACATTCACATCAATACCAATTTCATAAATAGAAAAGAAGCATTCCAAGAGCCAAGTTCCTACCTCTCCATGACGGAGTTGTTCCAAGTTCCAAAACAACAACTTTATCCCAATGCAATCAATCCAAATCAGCCAAGCATAAGCATGCAACAATCTGCGAAAAACTTCTCCAAAGAAAGAGCTCCAAAATAACAACAAAATTCACCCCAATAGGAGTTTCCAAGAGTGAAGCCACAAAAAGGGTGTAACCCCAAAATAATAAAATGAATTTGAATATATAGAAGGGGGAAGAGAGGAGGATGAGGTGGATATTCGTATGATGCCACATCACACCTCCTCAACTCCAAATCATAAGTAAACTTCAATATCCGAGACACAATAAATAAGTAGGTGAATAATATGACAGTCTTAGTTACACACTCAAATCAAGCCCATATCCTGAGGAATGAAATTAATTTCAAGCAAGAAGTGCAATTAAAACATTTGGCTAGACTTACAGAGATGCATAATAAAGGCTAGGTTTAAACTCTCCAATCCTAGGTAAGGTTGGCATGCAAATTTAAGAGGTATGGAACAAGTTTAACTTGTCTGAAAAGCCTCCAAAATCAGTCTCCAAGGAAAATTTCGAATTCCAAAGAAGATGAAGTGTTTCATACTACAAATTTACTTACATATATCCTACACATCACTTACACATTGCTTACACATATCTTACAATATTTAATATAAGAGTCACCCACTCCAATAATTACTTTCTTGTGACCCAATTTGAATAATTTATTTTAACAATATGATTAGTCACATTATATACCACAATTTATTTAAATAAAAGCGATAAACACATCACTTAATAAACACGTATAAACATCAATAAAAAGGAACCAAATAAATAAATACACATAACCCTTGGGCACATTTAAAGGTGATTCCCCCCATGGGAATCCCTAACACAATCAAACACATAAAAAAATTACAAGTTGCAATGGTGACTTTGTTGAATTCATGTAGAATTCCAATGTGGTTGGTCTCTAATCCCTCAATGTTTGTTGTGATATTTTAACTTGCAAAACACAAATACCTCCTTTGGCCTCGTGGCCATATAAAAACACCCAAAATAATATAAATAAAATTCTAAAATCATCTAGATATGTGAATCACAACAACATCAAAGCAACCAACAAGATCATTTGCAATTTTACTCAACAACTCTATTATCATCACATAATTTCCATTTCTAGGTCTACTCACAATATCCAATTATCACATGTCTATAAAAACATCCATAATATACCCATGTCAAATAACATATCATCATCAATATATAAAAATGTCTCTAATAATCATCATGCATCATAACTTAACCAAGGTCAACAATAATCCATTATCTAACATCTAACATCACACTATAATAAAGTCCATAATCATGTCTATAATATAATCAACAGTATCATGATCAGTATCAAAAGGGAAGTGGGCACTACATATATACATATACATATATGTATATATACATGTATACATACATACACACATATATATGTATATATATGTATGTATGTATATGTTTATGTATTTATCTGTATATATCCATATATATTATTATAATTTATTATATATGGATATATACAGATAAAAACACGCACACATATATATATATATATATATATATATATATATATAACCTAAAATACCGGAGTGGTTTTAAACTAACAAATGTCACATTTAAAAATCTCGAACTGAGTCACAAGTTCTACGACCGAATAGATTATAGTGGTCACTGAAGGGATAAACAGGAGGCAGGTTTAATGGTAAGGTTGCAGTGTTGGTGGGAGGGGCCCCAACCCCATCCCTGCCCCATATAAATATTATACGGATTTGGGGTGTGGTCGGCGCCCCTCCCCGAACCATATTTCTATAATAAAGCCACAACACAAGGAGTGGCCACAACCACTATTTCATAGCATTGAATCATTTTTTAACTCTTTTATTTTTTCCATGCTTTTTACAATTAAACTATATTTTAATTGTTTTGGATTTAAAAATTAATTTTAATAACAAAAATTAGTATATATATATTAGTAATATGCATTATATTAATATTTACTATAGACATTTAAATAATGATTTAATCAATTTGAAAATACAAATGTATATTATTAATATATATCTATTATATATTAATAATATATATGTTTATTTATTAAAATAAGTTGCTATAGAAATTAGGGATTCAATAAGAATAAACAAATAGATTGGTGTTTCTAGGTTTAAATGAAGAGGCTTATAGTTTTAAGAGATGGTGTCTAATTCTTTAAACTAACTAAATTATGAAACTCCAACTCATTTGGATAACATATCAGAAGGTATAATTGATTTTAATTTATTCATTTACATAGGGAAAATTTATATTGTAACAAAGAAGGAATTATATTAATAAAGCAATTTTATCTAATCCTTTTATATAATTGGATAATGGAAACATACACCAAACATAAATGATATTTTTTTAATATTCAAGTCAACAAGGGTTGTCAATAATGCAAACAATTAACATTTATTTCCCATTCAAGAGCACTAGCCCTTTAAAATAACCAAATTTTCAATGTAACTCCTAAACAATTTTTTTTTTTTAGAGCTTAATTTCCATTACAAGATCATTACAAAGTTCACATTTCATATTAAGTAATGTAAATCATAATAAAAAAGTTACAAGAATCTAACCAATGAATAATATTACATCCAATGTATTATTGGAGCAATTTACTAGTTGTAGACTGCTAATGGGAAATAAGCTACAAGTTCACACATCTTTTTACATTTCCTTAAAAGGAACTTTTAACTATTCTACACATAAACTGTAGCATCTTCATCATATTTAAGCAAACAAAAAAAGTGGGAGTAGGCAACACTAGATCCACTAAACCAATTATCTAACGATGGAGAGAATCCTTCTTCCTCATTGGCCCCCGAGCCCCAACATGGAAGAAATGAGGGTTATTTAGACAACCAATGGAAACTAAAAGGGGATTTGACATAAAAATTCAATAAAGATATTCAATGCAATAACATAATACCAATTTTACAATAAAACTAACAAATATCAAAACACAAAGGCTTCATACTAAAGCCAAGGATAAGAAAGGAACATAGCGGTTCTTCTTATACCTCCCGAGGGATTGGGTGTCCACTTATGACCTTTAAAAAATTTATCACAATACACACAACACTCTTATGTCTCCCTCCAAGAAGATAGACAACTTTTATGCCTTCATCAATAAATAAACCCACTCTTATGCCTCCCTCAAAAAATAACAAGATAAACACAAATCATATTTATCAACAAGGTTGACATCCACAAGAACCATTTAACCCCATCCCTGCCTCCCCACATCCTCCTGTTTGTTCCAGGTGTTAAGAAAGTAATTTTTTTTGCACTAGTGCTTGGTGCACAAGGAAATTTTTTCTTTAGGTATAGAAAATATAAAAATATATATTAATGTTTTTTCCCCATTAGTGGTTTTATCTCTAATACTAAAGAAGTATTTAATTATTTATACATGGAGGAGTATACTGTCAAAAATGGAGGACTCTTTTTTTTCTACAGGAGGAACAAGCTCCCAGTGAGCTCCTGGATGAGCCATTTAATGACCGAGTTGAGTTACATTTTCTCGAGGACCAGAATGAGCCCACATTTCAAAAAAAATCCACCAAGACCGAGTTCTATTTCTTGGTACCGAGTTGAATAATTACCTAAACGGTGTTTTCTCATTGATTTTTGTAGAGGTGAGCTGAGGTGTAATATATTGTAAAAATGAGCCTTTCTTTGTTTGGATATAAAGCCTCTTCCCCCACGGCCGAGTGCGAGAAATTCTGTGACTAGATCGAGCCCATGAAACCTCTTCTCCCATGAGCCTTCCATCAAGCCAAAAATCCCCTTCCTCTAACCAATCTATAATAGAGTATTGAACCTGCCTCTCCTCATGCCGAGTTGAATCTTCATGACCAATCAGTGCTCTTGCTTTCCATTTGAGTCGTCTATTGAAAAATGACATTGCAGACTAGGTTTGAATCATTCTACATGGTCGAGTTTTAGGGGAATCCGTAGTCTAAGATCCAAATCCTATAAGTTGTAGTAAGATAAAAATAAAAACTACTTGCATACAACAAAAAATACGTGAAAATATCCAGACATGCATGCAAGAAAACATGCTGAAAGCAAATTAAATCTATGGTGATAAAAATGGCAGCGTATAAAAATTGCAAAGAGAGGAAATAATAAAAGAAATACGAGATCCTTTTTTTGAGCACGGAAATTCCCTAACTGACCTCCACCAAAATGGCAATCTACCAGGAGCTGCACGTCTTCCACGTCTCTTTAAAGACGTGATTCATGTTCATTTTCTTTAAATGTATATGCTTCCAATTTTACCTTGAACGTTCATAGAGCCAAGTTGGAAAGCAGAAGTGATTTAGGGATAAAAGGTGAGGGATTCAACCCCCACCCTCAACACAAAAATTTGAATTTTGACATTTAGCGATACATTTGGAGAAAATGCCAAGTTTGGAGGGCCATTTAGCATAAAATCTGCCGCTAAACAACTAGCTATAACTAAATCCATGTCCAATTTTTAGTGAGAAAAACCCTAATTTAGGGTAAAAAAATATTTCTCCTATTACACCTATTTTTTCATTCTGAGAAACAATTGCTAAAGGAGATGTACCAAGAAATTTCACTTTCAGCTATTTTTTTTGCAATTTTTTGCATAGAGGGTCATTTTAGGCTCCGGAGGCCACTAAGGCCCGCAAAACAAAATAATTTTTCCTACCATTAATTTTTTTTCCAAATTTTTAAAAATAATTACATGCTTCATTATATTAAATTAATTTACAGGTTTCCATAGTCAACCGTAAATATTGTAACTTCTCAGGAACTGGCATAGAGTTGTAATCAAAAATAGTAAAAATTAGTTGTGAAACACTCACCAGATCCTAGATCTCATTTAAAGTGATTGGTATCTATAGTGCCTCTAGGAAGCACTTACAGGTGAATCCATCGCAACTACTACTACACTTAATTCCTAATATAGATTCACCAACGTCATATGGGAATCAACCCTCTAAATCAATGGGGAGTAATAAGGTCACAATGCACATACTATGGGCCATCCCATCCATCTGTGAATGACTTCATGACATAAATCTAGAATGAGAAATTATCTTAGTAAATCGTAAAGTTACATGTATGTATGAGGATTTTTCTTTGAGTTGGTGTCAATACTAACACCAACCTCTTTCAGTATTGTCTTGGTACCATCTATTGAGTTCTTTCACATACGTTAATGACTCTTGCATGTACCATCAGGTATATACAAAGGGAAAGCTTATTCCATGTAACACCAGGTATATTGGAAGGACACTATATATAAAGGTTCAGTATATTAGACTAATGATATATAGATTAGGAAAGATTATACCTAGATTGATAAGAGCCAAACCCTGTTAGTGATTTATAAAAAATGGGCACCAATGCCCCCAATTTTTTTCTTCCAAATTCACAACTAATGATAGGAAACAACTATGCTGCCTAGAAGATAAAAATAAAGAAGAAACCTGAATTCGAATAGATCTAGCTTATTGTGACTGGTAATCTATCTAGATCAACAATTGATACAACAAAACAATGATAGTTTGATGAATCAGATCAGAAATCCAAACTCATCATCTTGTTTGGAGAGTTCGATGATGTGCGACCATACATTCGAGATGCCAAAAAAAAAAAAAAAGCATGGGATAAGTTGAGCATAGTATACGAGGCAAAAAACAAGAATTTCATACTGAATTTGAAGAGTTAGTTAAATACACTAAAATTCAAGTAGATTGATAAAATAGAAGCTTTCTCAAGAAGAGTTATAGATTTGAGGTCTTATCTTATATCGATAGGAGAAGCGGTTATAGATGAAGCTCTCATTCCCTTTGTTTAGAGAGCTCTCCCTTATTCTTACCACATTTTTGTAACGACACTAAACTTGTCAGGTACCACAGTTAGTTTTGACAAGATGGTAAACCTAATGCAATAAGAGGAATCCATTCACAATAAGGATGATGAAGAGGAGCAGTAAATTTCTACACATAAAAAAATTGAAAGGAAAAGGTAAAGGAAAACCTAATTCCTATCAAAGGTCCCCCTCGACCTCTTATCTTGCATCTGCTAGATGCGGCTCCGGAGCCTATCTATGTCCTGATGTGTTTTTCCCTAAGTATGATCTACTATATAGGCCTTCTCAATGGCCTCAGTAAATGTCTGTAGAAAATGGATATGCACCGCACCACCAAAATCTACATTCAGGCCCTGGATAATTTTTTGTCCATCTGTACTTGCTCATCCTGCATGTATTCGACATACATTAGTAGATCCACTCGTAAACCTCTATGATAAGTACCTACTCCTGAACCACTCCTCAAAGAGCTCTTAAGCAACCATATAT
Source organism: Taxus chinensis (assembly GCA_019776745.2). Taxonomy (NCBI): domain Eukaryota; kingdom Viridiplantae; phylum Streptophyta; class Pinopsida; order Cupressales; family Taxaceae; genus Taxus; species Taxus chinensis. The sequence goes on along the minus strand of CM034155.1, from coordinate 412,895,963 downwards.
GAACCAACATGCAGCTTCTTTTACTCAATCCTCCACAAGACACCGATTCCATCCCTCAGAAGATGGATCACAACATGAGCTTTCATGTTGCTAGAATAAGGACTGAGCTTGAAGCACCTACTCAAGCTCACCAACCAGTACTTTTCCTAAAATCCACATATGTCACCAGAATAATTATATGGTCGTAGCTTCAATATTTCCTTAATATCATCCGCAGCTATAATCTAGTGACACCTAGGCTTCTCTACATGCTCATCTCTCATACTAGGGCTCCGAGGCCTATCGCAGTGTCTAGAGATCTGGTCTCCCTATCCCCTCTATGGTGACTCTGCTCTTCTCGAATCCAAGTGGGAGTTCTCTCCTCTATGCTCCTCTTTGTGTTAAGGAGATGCATGAGCCTCAATGGATGGCTCCCTTTGGTGTCTGGCTGATCATTTTCCTACGGACCCTCCACGTAAAAAGGCATTAACATTCTAGAGCATCTGTAAAATTTGGGGTAGGATTACTACTCCAGTATGATCTGGAGGTGGAAAGTCTAGATCTATGTGAAAGGACCCATTGTCTTGTTTGCGCCTCCTGCACAGACCAAGGAGAGAGTTAGTTCATTATTATAGGTTTTATTAAGTTTTTTCATGTTTACTAAAATATGCAATTTTCAAACAAGGTTGTTTTCTAGGTTTAAAAGTGTGCTATTGCACTAGGTTTATTATTCATGTCTCAAGTTTTCTAGTGTGCCCAAGGGTCCAAGCTTTAAACCCAAAGCTCTTATACCAAGTGTAATGCCCACTAAAATGACCACTCGAGACCCAAGAACAACCTAGGTTTAGATAGAAAAAAATTATGGAATAATTTATTCTTTCTTCTCTTTGAAAGTGTGACCACTACTAGGCTTCAAGCAACAATTTCCACAACAAGGATTCAAATTAAATTAAATTTTAATAAATGAAATTTCCTTTTGTGACAACCATTCAATCCATCTTACAAAATTAACGAGTATAATTAATCCAAAAAATAGTTAGCTTTCTCTTAGGTGTTAATTTTTATAAAAAAATTAAATTAACACTATGCTTAAATGTTCCTTAATTAATTTTAGAGGGTCAAAGGAGCCCAAGCAATTAAATTCTCAACGTTTTTAATTTTACTAGGTCTAAACAATAACCAAGGTTCTTATTTATATGGGATAGAAAAAATTCTCTTATTCCCTAAAGCGACCCTTCAAAAAGTTGAACCCATGATCTAGAGTTATACATTTAAGTTAAACAAGGGTAATTTCCCACTTACCCACTCTCTGACAAATTTTTACACTTCAACCTGATTTTTCACATAATTAACACACATACATGAAATTTTTTCCAAAGGTGGGCACGTGGGTCTAGGGAAGAAAATTTTCCCAAAGGCAGACCCGTGTGTCTAGGGAAGAAATTTTTCCCAAGGGCGTACCGGTGGGCCTGGGGAAGAAAATTTTCCCAAGCCACAAGGGACACATGGCACATTTTTAAGTCCACATGGGAAGGCGGGTTGTTGGAGGTAGTTTGGATTTTAACTCTTTTTTTAATGGGAAAAAGGGTTCAAAACCCCCCGCGCCTCCGCTAATTACCAGGGATGCCACATGTCATGCCTAAAGTTTTTAATAGGGAAGCGAACCATCGGGAATATCTTAGAAATATTAACATTTTGCATTAAAAAGCACAAAGGTTAAAAACAACCCGTGCCTCCACTGATGCCTAAAGAAATCATGTGTCAGACCCACAGTGATAGGTGGGGAAATGGACTAGCAGGGAGACTTAAGATTTTTTTCCCTTTTTCTAAATGGTAAAGTTTGAAAGTGCGGGCCTTCGAACCCGCAGAGGCATTTTCCTAATAGCGAATTAGTGGGGCTACAGGGCCACAGAGGAATTTTTTACTTTTTTCTTTTTTTACAAAAAGTGCTCTAACTAATTTTTGGGCCCGTGGGGCCGATTTACAAAAATTTCCCTCCTTTTTTTTGTTTCAAGTTAAGTGAAGTAAAATCTTCAGAAGGCCATAACTTTCGACTAGATGCTCGGATTTGGGAAAATGAGTACATTTTGGAAAGGGCTCAAAATAATCTTTGCATAGGAACCCTAAAAATTGTATTTTCATAGAATAGGTGGGTGAGTTTTAAGAAAAAGTCTTTCATGCCATTAAAACTTGAATTAAACTTTTTCAGCTATGAAACTTGATTTTATCCACCATTCTTTCTTCTTCAAAATGCCAAACAAACATGGAGGATCACACTTGATAGAAAGTGGATGGATTTACAAGGATTAGTTGATTATGGTTGGGATTTTAAAATAGATTTTAATCCTTTCTCTTGTCTCGATAAAGGCATTTTCTACCTCTAGCTTGATTAATAAAGTTCTAAGTAAATTTCTTGAGCAATAAAACTATTTTGGGATGCATTTTGATCATGCTTAGTTCATTTTAAGTTTTCATTTTGTATTTCATAGTTACAAGGTACTATGTATATTTTATTACATTTATTGTAGGTTTGAAACAATCTAATAGAGATCCACGTATTTCAAACTGGATGTTTATCTATTTCATTTTTCCATGACTTAAAAATTAAAGTTCATTCCATTCTAAATTTGCAATTGGCAAATTTCGTTCAATAAATATGTGAAAAGAAAGAATATAATTCTATTTTCAAAACATGCCCTTCAAATAATACAGAGGAATGTAATAATTTGAACACAAGCATTTTCAGCCTTCAACAGAGAGTTTACAATATACATACAACAACATGTTTTAAACAAGAGTAACACCATTTGATGAAAGGTGAATCAAAATTCAATGAAATTAAATAATTTCTTTTATACTTATTTTCTATTTGCCAAAATATGCCAAATAAATATTTCTCATTCCTTTTTTTTACATAAAAATACAACTTTCATAATTAAAAAATAGAGAAACTTTTCACTCCAAATATTATTACAAAGTCATCCACTTAGAGTGGAAATTTTTACAAAAAGGGAACCCAAGGTGAACTGCTAGATTTGTCTTCATACACATCTCCAAGAAACAACAATAAGAGAGATCCGCGTGATCTCATTTGGTCACAACAAAGAAAAGGGGGAGAGGTAATGCTCTCCACCCAACCAATAATTCCAATGAAGATGATAAGTCTTCCTCCTCATTGGCCCCCGAGCCCCAACCACACTACAATAAGAAATGGATTAAACTCATCTAACATGACAAGTTTCCACAACGCAAAATATATTTCACAATCATCACAATCCACATAATGCATTTACAGTCATAAGAAGAACAGTAAAATAATATACAAGGCCTCATCACACAAAGGCCAAAGGAGAAAGATCTATGGGGGAAGCTTCTTATACCTCCCAATGTGGAATGGATGACCGCCTTAAAAACCTCTTATGCATCCCTATTCTCTTATGCTTCCCCCAAAGTAAGAAATGTAAGCTATTTCTTGTCCAAGGTGGAACAACCAACCCAAACTCCCTCCATAAATAAATCTTATGCCTCCCTAAAAATATTCCCATAATCTTCTCCTACACTACCTCTAGGAAATCTACCCAACCAACCAACAAGCATACCAAACATTCAAAACATTAACATAAACACAATATAGAAATTTAACCTTTTTATAAGAGTCAAGCTCCTACCTCTCCATGATAGAGCTTGATCGATAAGTTCAAAAACAAGATTCCTCAACTCCAAACAGTCCCAAAGCACCAACAAATCCACAAGCATTTGAAATCCTCTAACTCTCTGTAATTTCAAGAGTACCCAACCAACATGAAGTAACCCCCAAAACAACAAAATAATTTGAGTAAATAGAAAAGGGAGAGAGGAGGATGAGGTGGCTCCATGTACGATGCTACATCACACATCCTCAACTCCAAGGAATAATTAATAAGTGGGGGAGTAAATGACCTTTTACTTACACACACAATCCAAGTCCACACCCCAAGGAACAAACTTAATCTCATGCAAGAAGGTGAAATAAAAACTTAAGAATTGTCTTCTCAAAATGTGTAATAATGGATAATTTTGACCGTCCAACCCATAGGTATGGTTGGTGTAACAATTTAAGAGGTGTGGGACAAATTTAACTTGTCCCACAAGCCTCCAAAATCAGTCCCTAAGGACAAATCTGAATTTCAAAAGGAAGGTGCAGTGTTTCACACCCAAGGTTACTTACACATCACTTACAACACATAAAACAAGATCCAACAAATCTAATAAATTATTCATTTGATGCATTTAAATTATTTAACAACATGATTACTCACCAATCTAGACACAAATGAAATAACTAATAAAGGGAAATACATCACTAAAATCACATACCAAAATTAAACAAAAGAAACTAAATAATATAATACAGCTAACCCCTTGGTCACATTCAAAGGTTATCCCCCCCATGGAAACCCCTAACAACAATTCAAACACACACACATAAAAAATACATGTTGCCATGTCGACTTTTGTTGAATTCATCTAGAATTCCAATGTGGTTGGTCTCCACTCCCCCAATGTTTGTTGTGACATTTTTATCTACAAAACACAAATACCTAAACACAAATACCTCCTTCAGACTTGTGGCTACATCAGAACATCCAAAATAAATACACAATATAACTTCCAAAATAATCTATATATGGATCAAAACATCATCTAGGCAAGTAACAATATCATTTACAATTTCATCAATAACTATATGATCACAAGATTGGTTCAATTTTCTACATTTACTTATTCTGGAAAAATATCACATGTACGAAAAACATATATATAATTGTGCCAAGAAATGTATCAACATCAATATAAAATGTCTCTAATAATCCACACGCATCATATATGAATCAAAATCAACCACAATCCTTGATCTCTAATGTCTAACATCATACCAACTCAAAAGCTATAGTAATGTCCATAAATATAGTCAACAATGTCATAGTCAATATCAAAACGTGTCAAAGGGAAGTTGGCATTACAATATGTGTGTGTGTGTGTGTGTGTGTGTGTGTGTGTGTGTGTGTGTGTGTGTATGTATATGTATAATGTAAATATATATATATAGATATATATATGTAGTATGTATATGTATATATATATATATATAATATATATATATATAATTAATATGTATATCTCTCTCTCTGTCCTCATGTCTCTGTCATCTGTCTCTGGTCGCTTCCTCCTCTCTCTCGCTGCTCATCTCTCTCTCTCTCTCTCTGATACTTCCCTACTCCATCTTGTTATTTACTTAATCATATATATTATAAATTTGTGTTTAAACTATTGAGATTCTAAAGTAAATTTATATACTTATATATTATTGTATTTCTATAAACTGTTTTTGTTTTATCTTAACATAAATAGTAAATCAAATTTATTTGTATGATATAATATCAGGCATATGTAGTTTAAATAGCTTCAATGTATTTAACTAGCTTAGCAATTTGGCTAATATCCTTTGTAACAAAATATTATAAAATATTATAAAATCTACTCCACCATTTCATTCAAACTAGATGTATAACAACAAATTCAAATATTTTGCTTTTATTCTTTTTTTTTCACACGATAATTTGAAATAAAACGAAATCATAGCAACCCAATGAACTCTTATAATTTCTTCTTTTCAAATCTAATTTTCCAACTTCACAAAAATGGGAAGTCAACACACTTTCCATACAAACTACCATTCCTTAAATTGAACGTATTTTACAAGCTTTCCAAGAAAAACCTGATTTGAAAGAAACTTCCTTTTTCCAATCCAAATACAATTTGGAATAACTCCATTAAACAACATCATTACCAATTTGATAAATGATATAGATAATAACATTCTTGTAAATATAATACTTATAACCTTCCACTCTAAGTGGGAATAATGGGGTCAAATTTACAACAGAAAGATTATTCCAAATGTTTAAATACGCAAGTATTAATTTCAATGGCTTCCTCCAACTTCATAGCTTTCAACTTTTCACCTCTTCAACTCTTCAAAACTTGGATCACAATACAAAGAAAGAGGTATAAGTGACACTCTCCGCCCAACCTATAATACAATAAGAGGATAAGTCATCCTCCTTATTAGCCATGGAGACCCAACCAAAGAACAATCGAGAGTGTAGGCAAATTGAATTTTTTTTAAGAAATGGCTTCAAAAAAGAAACTCAACATTCATACAGTCAATCACAAGAAATTTTTTGAAAGACCAAACACAGAACAGACCACAAAACCCACCAATAAGGCTTCAATTTAAGATAAGGGTGAATAGAACAATGGGACCACCTCCTTACAGATACCAAATGAGTTAGGGTTTCTACCAAAAATACATCCATGTTCACATCCCAACTACCTGATATAAACATGTTCCCTCCCAATGCATACTATAAAAATTATACAAATTTTATCCTTTTCACTCCCCATGGGTGGAACTCCATACTCATGCTCCCTCCACAAGTGTACAAATTATCTTTTCGCTCCCCAATGGTCCAATGCTTCCATCTCCCACACATCTTAGGTCCATACTACACAAATACCACTCACAATACACACACATATACATTTACAAAACATACAACAAACAATAAGAATAATGTATAGATTTAACAATATTTTATCCACAAGTTATCATCCTTTGCAAAACCAAGAAAATGCCAGAGAAATCCTTCAAGCTCCAAGAAATAATTCCTCAGACCGAAATTCTGAAATGCAAATCAAGAAAATGAGATAAGTAACCCCTAATCCTCCAATTTAACAACCATAAATAAAAAAGAGGTGAGGATGTTGAGGTGGCTGCATGTAGGATGTCACTTCATCATTCATCCACCCCAACACAATAATATTACCCAAAAAAAATTAAATTAAATGAAAAAAGTAAGGTTATGACATGCACACTTCACATGCACCCCATACCCTTCAAGGAAAAAATAAATGTGATAAGGATAGAAGTGATTTTATTTTCCCTTATACACTTAACAAAGAATTATAATTGTAAAAATTAAACCTATAATTCATAAGTATGGTTGATATGTTATTATGAGAGACAAGGGACAAGGTTTACTTGTCCCACAAGTCTCAAAAAGTGCCCTCCAAGTCAAATTTTGGGTTTGGAGAGGGATGAGGAGTTCACACAACAAAAATTCAATAAATTTCATTCATCATCATACACATTTTAAGAACTAAATACCGTTTTTATTACCCACACATCAGCTCTTATTTTTAGTTTAAAATTAGAGTTAAATTATCTAATTAAGAAACATTAACAAGTGTTAATAAAGTGACTAAATTTTCCCAAATATTAAAAACATTCTCCACAAAATTAAAACACACAAAATAAGGAAAATCAAAACATCACCACCCTAGACCACATATATGAGGTCACCCCTCATGGGGAAACCTCCTAACCTAGTAAGGAAAAATCACAACAATCACACAAGTTGTTAATTTCCCTTTGTTGCTAACATAGAAAATCTTTCTAGGGTTGGTCCCCTATCCCCTTTCAATGTATAGTAATATAGGTTTCCTCTAAACACAAACAAAAATACCTCTTTGGCCTCAAGGCCATATGAATATTTCATGGAGATCAATGCATATAAAACATCCATCTTACAATATTAAGAAAACATGAAGTAATATACACACACATATATCTATCAATTAACATTGTCACATAACGTGGATAAATCATTATCATAATATTTATGATTTTTTATCAGTTGCCGTAAATAGTTTAACATTTCAATTCTACTCTAGTAAATAATTTACAATCATTAATGATCAAAATCACATTCTACAATAATCATGAAATTCAATATATATATTATAACTCTACTAGATACACTCAACAATATATTACTGATCTCTAATACCATCATATTGTTAGAAATTCACAAAATAAATGAGACCAAACGGTTATTCCAACACTCAAAATATACTCAATACATCAAGAGTCCAAATGTTAGAATATAAAAAAGTGACCATTCTAGATTATCATCATATTCTTAAATTTCCATCAAGGTCAAAAATACACCCATACAGTCGAGAGTAGCAATTAGAACACAATAGTAATTGTTATTCATTCTTTCCACTTAGGTAAAATAGAAAAACATGACCTTACACGCCCAGAAGAAGGAGGGGCCATTCGGCCATGGGAGCTCACACTTTGATTTTGAAATCAGGTTGGAGGAAGGGTCAAAAATTTCAAATGCAAGGTTATAAAATGAATGACCAAGGGAATGTCAAAGGATATCAGAGGTTGAGAAGTCTGAAAGTTGATAATTCAGCATTTTGGAAAAAAGTCTGAAACTCGAACATTCGACATTAAGGAAAAAAGGTCTAAAAAGGAAAAGTTCTGAAATTCCAAAAGTCTGAAATTTTAAACTTTCAAGTTTCAGGGTTTCAAAAATCTCATCAGGATCAAGGGATAAACTAAGAAAAAATTTTGAAAAGGAAAATTTCTAAAATTTTGAAAATCCTAAATTTCAGACTTTTGGGTTTTGGAGTTTTGGATATCTCAGTAGGATCAAGGGATGCACAATGAAAAAATTCCAAAAAGAAAAAGTCCTAAAATTCTGAAAGTCTAAAATTTGGGAACGTTCAGATTTTAGAGTTTTAGAGATCTCAGTCAGATCAAGTGATGAGCAGTAACTTAACCTCCAAAGTCAAAATGTTCAAAAATATGAATTTTAGGATTTCAGAGGTTGAATGCATTTTGCAGCTCAAAAACAAAATATCAAAGCTTGCCATTAATGTAGTATGGCACCCTGATCTTTAAATGACCCTAAATGTTTACTTGGAGCTTGTATTTACACAATAAAGGACTGTAAGTGAGACTACATTATTAAAAATGAAGAAATACAGTCTACCCTTTTAGGCATGTTCCATGTTTCTCACCTACCATAATGATAAAGTATGGGCTTCCTTTCTTTCCCAAAAAGACATAGTACATTGAGGCGTGGGCTTTTGCAGTAGAACCCATTAGTGTTGCAGGTGAATTCAATTCATTTTTCTTGGGTGGTTGGAACATAGGATTTCAGAATTCCTCCCTCTCTCCTTCTCTCATTCTTAATATATATTGTAGGGGGGGGGGAATTTTCTAAGGGTTGGATAATTTTTTCTCTCTTGCAGCATCCATCTATTCTCTTCTCCCTAGGGTTGAATTGTTCGAGTCTTGAAGCCTCCTCTCTTAAAGCTTTTTAATTGCATGTTCTTCCCTCTTGCCCACTAATGTGATGTACTATGTGAACTCATGGAGAAATTAAATCTATTCTCATAGATGCATTTCATCCCTCTATCTCTTATGCTTATTTTAATTGTCTCTGATCTCTTCCTCTGCAATCATTTTCGAGTACATTGTGCATATCTTTGATGTCTATTATAGGTTTTCGAATTTGTTTGTGTTTAATGGGTTTGAAGTGGTGTTCTTATGTGAATGCTTTGATCTTTGGTCTATGATGTATCATTTTCCATCCTCTCCATTTCTCACCTCACTCCATCTTCAGGCAAAATGGATTTGTGATCACCAACCTCCTTTTCTGGTGTATCGCCACTATTAGTGTAGGCTTAATTTATTCATGCACTCTCTCTTAACTCTAGTCTCCTTGGAAAATTAGATTAGGATTTTAGAGTAGTTTTCCTCTCATTAGAGTAGGATATGTGGTATGTAGAACATAGGAGCAATGAACTGAGCCTTCTTCTGGAGGATCATCTCACTGCTCGTAAGTTCCCACAAGTTGGAGAGATGGTCCAATGTTACCCAAATCACACTGTTCACTTTCAATCACATAGAGCATGAAAAATCAGATGGGTGTTTTTTTCTTGTTATAAAACAAACTACATAATGTTACATACAATATGCCCCTCAATTTGATAGTTCATTTTTGGTTTCCATGTAACAATGTATTCTATATAAGTCTCGAGAACAATATTATATAATGAGCATCCAATTTTTTCGTTTGATGATTGAATCCTTTTAGTATTTTCATTACTTAAGATTTTCCCATATGTATAAGGTTTAGATGATCTTCCTAATACATATCTTGTGGACATTTATTAATGTTAGAGTGATCAAACATGTGAGTTGAACCCCTTACAAAGATTTGCAATCCTTGTATGCTCTAAATGGTATTTTTCCACACATGAAAGTGTTATGAAAGATTCTATCTTAGACAATACGTCATCCAGATCAATAGAATATTGAGGGATATACTGAGGTAGCTAACAACCTAGTAGAATAATATGGTGCCTTGAATATTTGTTGGTTTGTTTGTATTCTCCATGGTAAAGGATATGGAATGAGATTCTCTTTCGTAGGTCTGAAAATGTTTATTGATGAAAATTCTCCTAATATTATGGTAAATTGAAGGCTGCTATATCAACTTGTATAATGAATTACTGACATATAGTTATGAAAGCATGAGCATCACAGTTTAATTATATTAAATACGGATTGGTACCCATTGGGATGGGTATATAAACGATTTTAGCTCTTAAACAGAAAAGGTTAAAGATTACTAAACATAAACAATTTAAAATTAACTTGCGTAAAAATAGGGATAAAACAAAGTAAATCAACTGTTGTTGTGCATAATCAGATTCTTTTCATCACTTGTCAAAGTTACATTTGGTATCATAGCAATGGTTTCAACAAGTTGTGACCCTGTGTAGATATGTGTACTTTCAATGCAACTCATACTTAATTTTAAATAAATAATAATTAGTTTCTAATTAAATAACCTCCTACAGATATAAAAACAAAGGTTTCCAGAAGTAAGTACTGTAGTAAAAATTGATCACATGCTTGCATGCACCTAAAAGAGTATTTTGTTGTGCCCGGTTATTTTCTTTAATGATAAATTCCTAAAAACTGGACTCCAACTAAAGCTACTGACTCTATGCTAAAATAAATCTAATTCCTTGTGAGCTATGTTAGTAAAAAGCTACGGGAGGAATTGATTATGGTCATGTGCATGGTGTTGACTCCCATACAGAACCTTGCTTAATTTTGATTGCTATTATCTTTGGTGCAAGTATTTTGGAGCTGCATTACTAAGGGTCCCAAACAACTTCGGGGAAGTATTAGAAGACACTTCCTTTACCAAATAATTTGTAAAAATGTCTAGCAACTTCACTGGTTTCCTTCAGATGGTGTAGACAAGTTCCAAAAAAAATTCCTTGTTTTTGGCTACCAGACTCCCTAACGAAATGATACATCACTATGGGGATATGCAATGCTCCTCTTATGAAAAACATGATTTTCATGACAATGCTATGTCACATTAGATTCTGTTTCAGAAATAATCAGCATAGCTTCCTCTAGTTGTCTGCATCAATTTATTCAAAACTCTTCTCATCCAAAAAACTTGACATGTTGCTCTTAAGTGATTCTGATGTGCATAATCTACTTGTACTGAAGTTATATATGAAAACGGGCTAACATCTTTGATTCCCATGACCGACCACTCGTATTCCAAAGTTTTTTTGAAAAGCTCATGAGACAGATGTGCTTAATTTCTGTAATCTATACTTCTGGCACTATCATTGTACTAGGATAGAAATATGAGTGATTGAACTCAATTTCTTTGATTGTTGAGATTTAATCTATGTTGGTGACTTGGAGCTTGTTTTCCTCAATGTCCATTTGGCTAAATTTTGTTAATAATGTTACATGGTTTTCTTCTTGTCTATTGACGAGATAGTTCTATTTTGAACCTTGATATGAGGCTGACACTATACATGGGGGTACACCTTAGGTGCCTTGTATGTTAGTCAAAGGTACATAAGACTTCTAACTAATTTTTTGGAACAATGGTACTGGATGTCTCAAAGGCAATCCTTTGATCATCCTTTTGATACTCAACTTTAAACCTATTGTAACCGGTGTTATTCATGTCATGCAGTAAAATTCAACACGTTTTGTAGACCTTGTGTTTCAAAATATCATTTGCAGTATGAGTTTTCTTGTGATCATAAAGACTTCATGCTTTACTGATTGTTGGAACTTCAATGCCCAACAAGTAATGCATAAGACCAAGATCTCTCATCTCAAATTCCATCGGTTTCATGGCTGATTGTGAATGACTCTATAGGATAGGATTTTCCAGTAATGATCAAATACTAGAGTTCTAACTTGGTTCTTGATGTTAATTAAGAAAATATCAATCTTACTTTGGACTCATTTATACCTTCGATGAATAAGGTAGGCTCACCGTTTCTCCTACTTGTTATCCAAAATTCACTCTCAAGGTAATTTTGATAACATGCGTCAAATTCTTTAGTCCCAGGCATTATATTGATTCAAGGCGAAAAGTCATGTTTCTAGGGTCCCCTCATACTTGTCTAACTCCCCTGTCCAAGAGGAAGAGAGTAAGTTCTGAGAAAATGCAAAAAAAAAAGGGTTGCAGAAGGCAAATAGGTTGATCCAAGAAAAATCGTGAAAATTGGCTAAGTCCCGCTCAAGGTCGCCTCTAGGACGTTTGGGACAGAAAAGCGCGAACCAGCCGAACCGGGTGAAATCAGCACAAACAGTCTGAAACGCAGCAGGGACAAATGGGACAAAAGTACGTGGCAGGCGCGAAAAGTCGATCCGGCCGAAAAAGGAAGAAAAATTGGCTAAGTGTTGCTCGGGACGTTTGGGACAAAAAGACCCGAACCGGCCGAAATGAGCACAGGCAGTCAAAAGACGATTGGGACATCTGGGCCGAAAAGGTGGGAACTGGCCGAACCGGGTGAAAAAGGTCGAGTCAGTCCGAAGGCAAATGGGACAAGCGGGACAGATGGACGCGAACCGGCCGAACCGGCCGAAATCAGTCAAGGCAGTGCAAAAGCAAAGCGGGCCAAGTGGAACAAAAATGCGCGAACCGGCCGAACCGGATGAAAAAGGGTGAGTCAGTCCGAAGGCAAATGGGACAAGCGGGACAGATGGACGCGAACCGGCCGAATCGGCCGAAATCAGTCAAGACAACACTAATCAAATGGGACATCCGGGACAAATGGAGCCGAAGGAGCCGAGGACCAATCAGATCGTGACACGTGTCATAGGAGGAAAAGTCGACATTTGGTCCGAAAACTTCAAACGGCCATAACTTTTGACTCCGAGCAGTCAGTTAATGCTCATTCCCGTCAAATGACAGAAAACGCCTGCCAGGCCCAAAAGAGCTGCCCACACTCATGAGGCCATAACTTTTGCATTTCTCAATGAAATCGCACAAAATTTGTACCGTTGGAATTGTGGTTCTGAGCCCGATGCACAGTAATCAAGAAATTCTGGATTTGATCAGAAATTGATTGAGTTTTTTAAGGAAACGTGGCCGGCTTCAGAACAGTGTTGTATTTGGTAGTTGGGAGTGCAATTAAGAGGCATGGTCATCATTCTTTCGCTGCTGCAGGACATGGGATAGTATGGGGAGCCTTTTGACAGTAATGTATACCCATTCCACTCAATTTAATGCCTCTTATAGGTGGTTGAAGGAAAGATTTCTGGATTTCCATTTTCCCTTCTCTTTTCCTTCTCATTTTTCTATAAATTGGGGTGTTGGGCTCATTGTAAAGGACGAAAGTTTTTGGGTAACAAATCTCTGTCAAAATTTCTTTGTGAAGCCAGTGTGTTGCAGGCCCTTGTAGTGGACTCCTTGCATGGTGATCCAGGCCCTTATCTTGTAATAGATTGAACTGTGCATATCATGAAGCAATAAAATATCAGTTTGTGGATATATCTTCCCCTGCTGTGTTTCCTTGCATTCTTCTTGCCCCTTTAATATTTCTACAAGTATATTGTGTCTATTTATTATGTTCTTGTAGGAATTCATTATCATTGTGCGTGCTTGGAATGTTGCTGTGAATGCATTTTGCTAGATTATGAAGAACTGTCATCACCTCTTCTAGTGTGCACTTTGCCTCTGTATTTCACACATTTGGAGACTACTCTCCCATCGTCCTTTTCTGGTGTATCACCGCTTTAGTGTGGGCTTTCATTTTATGTATTCTCTTTCCCTGGTCCCTTGGAAATTTACATTAGAACAGTTAGCTTATCCTGCATTAGAGTAGATTGTGGCAGGTAGTTTAGGAGCAAGAACCAGCTTTCTCTGGAGGTCTATCTCAAGTAGCAAGTCCCACAACTTGGAGATAGTACCCATGTTATCCAATCACACTGTGAGTTGAAATACATGCACAGGGGTGCTGTGATTCGGTGATAACAATTATGGAACGCCCGGTGGGACTTAGAGGTCTTTAATTTCATTGCAACAAGATTGATGTGCACTTGTTGTAAGTTCCAGCTTTGAAGGAGCTTTAAAATCGCACATCTGGCGACTCCAAAAGAGGCATAATCCGCTGGTTTCTGCAGTCCAAGCCTAAAAAATTTATGAGAAGAATACAGACCAGGTCAAGAACTAGGGAGGAAGGACTGTTTGTTTATCTACACCTATCTCTAGGCAGAGAAAGAAGGGGAAGAAGAGCTCAAAGATCTGCGTCTCCACCTAATAGAACTTTGTCTACACCTCCACCTGGTAGACCTTTTCTCGCATCAACAAGGGTTCTCAGGCCAATCAAGATGGTGCAACCACTAAATCCCTTTGTTAATTTCACTGGCAGTAGCCCACTTGCCCTCAATGCACAGAATCCAGTTCCAATTGCAGCATTGAAGAACATTCCATTTTTCACTGGAGAAAATCATACCACTCCTGGTGATCATGTCAAAGACATTGCTAACGTCTGTGCAATCCATGAGGTAAACGAAATGGATGTGGCTGTCAAATTGCTGGCATCATCATTCAAAGGGAAGGCATTGCAATGGTTCAGAAGCCTTGAAGCTGGTTCTATCACGAATTGGAATCAGTTATGCATAGTTCTCCATGAGTAGTTTGGAGAGAAGGGAGACAACTTGTCTCTTCTAGAACAATTGACAACTATCAAGAGAGTTCCCAATGAGCAGCTGACTGACTTCAACTTCAGATTTGAAAGGTCTTGGGATAGGATTCCAGTGGCAGTCAGGCCAACAGCAGAAAGTTGCTTTTCTATAC
Organism: Taxus chinensis; assembly: GCA_019776745.2. Lineage (NCBI taxonomy): Eukaryota > Viridiplantae > Streptophyta > Pinopsida > Cupressales > Taxaceae > Taxus > Taxus chinensis. The sequence continues at coordinate 412,880,943 of CM034155.1, read as the reverse complement.
TATCTTAAAGCTTTGAATTCTGATATTTCTATGTTAATTCAATCTATGGGAGGCACAACCTTACCTGCTTCTTGTAGCATTGCCATTAGGGCTGAAAACTATCTTATTCAAGCTGGTAAGCTAGCTCCTAGGCCCCCAATGCCATTATACCCAAGTTTGGAGAGCCCAAGTACTATTCAAGCACCTGTCTTAGCTCCTATTCCCACTCCTAGAAAACAAAGTTCAAATGAAGCTTCCACTTCATCTCCAAGTGCCCCAAATGAGCTTCAAGAAGTTATGAAACAATTGCAAAATCTAGGTAATGAGTTGGTCACACTCAAGAGACAGCAAGCTCAAAGTTTTAGACCTTCCTATCAGCATCAAGCTCAACCAAATAGGCAACCATATCAACCTCAAAGACCACCCAATCCAGCTACAAATCAGAATCAAGCAAGCCCTCCTGCCAACAAACCATTTCAGCCCTACAACCCCAATGTTGCATCTGCATCTAGAGCTTTGGTGTCAGTCCAAAATAACATGGCCCAAGAGTATGATTGGTGTTTCCCGTGCAGTCATCCACATAACCAATCAATGTGCTTTAACGGTGCATTAAATCAGGCTCTAATGGTGCAAACCATTGGTGGGTTCCAAGAGTCCAGCCATGAAGGAGATCAGCAGTAGGAAGCACCTCAGCAAGGAACATCTCCGAACGAAACTACTCTTGTCAATTGGCAGGCTGAAGATTTCTGTGGTATGAATCAAATGCCCTCTCAGAGTGTTGCAGCCAACACAAGGTCAAAGAGGAGAAATTTGGGTGAAGAACAGCCATTGACTTCAAGTACTCCACAAGCCACTGGAAAACAAACTGTAGATCCAAACATGCAAGGAGCATCCATACCAGCTCCTAAACCAACTCAGATGCCAGCTGCTGCTGCCCATATGCAAGGAATGAATGTGCAGGCCAAGGGACACCAGAGGGATGCTTCATCTCCATTGAGTATCATTGATCAGATGAAGAAGACAAATGTAAACATATTAATGTGGGAATCACTATCTATCCCAAGATAAAGAGATCTGCTACAAGCTACCATGAAAGACTGGTCAACTTCAAATCAACAGGTCCAAATGCAAGAGAAGGTACTCACAAATGTTGCCCAGCCTGAGGGAAATCATGGAGGAGTGCAAGGTAAAATGTTGAAGCCCCCTCCATTTTATGTTTCATTGATCACAAGAGATAAGTTGGTGCATAATTACATGATCGATTCGGGAGCAAGTAGCTCAGTCATGCCAAAACAGATAGCTGATCAGCTAGGACTCCAATATGAAACCATCTCCAAGGGTGTAGTGCAATTAAACAGGACTGCAGTGACAACGGTTGTAGTAATCAAAGGTCTGATCCTCACACTGCATGCATGTCCCAACGTAATAGTGTTACAAGATGTGTCAGTCTTAGACCTGCCACCACTCTTTGCATTATGCTTGTCAAGAGACTTCACTGCTAAAATTGGAGGCTATCTTTCAGCGGATTGGTCACACATGCTGTTCAGAACAAGGTATGGAACTAAGGCTACAATTAGGTCTGAACCTATTACAAACTTCCACATTGAGCCTTACACTCCAAGCCAAATCAATGCCAACTGCTCAGCGTTTGATCAAGAAGATTATCGAAGCACTGATGAAGCTGACACCAAGGTTGGAAGCATACCAGATTTGACTCTTGATGAATGGGCAAGCAAGGTGCATGATTTTGATCCTTATCAAGAGATAAAAGAATCTGAGCTAGGAGTCTATTGCATACATGAAGAAAGTCAACCTATTCCCAGCATCACCAAGCCAGATCATAAGGACAAGAATGAAGTATGGCAATTGTTCTTTGATGGGTCAAGGAGCAGACAAGGTGCAGGAGGAGGAGCTATGCTCATTTCACCGTAAGGTATAAGGTATTACTCAGCCTTCCGTTTCTAGTTTTCCTGTTCAAACAACACAGCTGAGTATGAAGCCTTAATTCATGGACTGCACTGGGCAAAGAAGAAATGCATCAGGAATTTACAAGTGTTTGGTGATAGTGAGCTGATCATAAACCAAGTCAAAGGAAAAATGCTGCCAAAAATAATTTGTTGAAGAACTACAAAAATCGGGTATGGGATCTTATTGAAGATTTTGAAGCTTTTAGCATCATTTCCATCCCAAGAAAAAAGAATGAAGCCGCTGATAGGCTGGCAGCAATTAGGGCTGCGTTTGATGTTGTAGAAAGTATCAAAAGTGAGAAAACTCAGCCTCATATCAAAGTGGTTGTGAGACCAGCTGTTCCGGATAACAACACAAGTTGGCAAGTCTTCGAGAATGATCAGCAGATTGTTAATTTCCTACAAGAAGAAGTTGAGTTCTCCATGAGAAATCAAGACAAGCTAGAACAGCAGTATGGTGACCAAGTGGTGCAGCTGAGGACTAACAAACTGCCAAAAGGCCTCATAACCTTGGAGTCAATATTCAACCTGAATGATCAGTTCCAGAAGGAGAAAGTGAGCATCCAAGTAAAGGGTGAAGATTCAGAGCCTATTTCAGTGGAAGAAGGCAAGACATTACAAATTGGAAAAGTAAGTACTCCACAAGAGAAATCTGATTTTGTTCAGCTTTGTCAAGAATTCCCAGATGTTTTTGCTTGGACTTACAAAGATTTAAGAGGTTTCAATCCAAAGTTGGCACAACATACTATTGAGTTGGATCTGGAATCCAAGCCTGTCAGGCAAAAGCAAAGGCCAGTAAATCCTCATATCAAACCTCTCATGAGAAGAGAGTTAAGCAAGCTCATTGAGGCCAGTATCATCTTCCCCATCAAACACTCAAGTTGGGTTGCAAATTTGGTGCCAGTAAGAAAGAGAAACGGAGAAATAAGATTGTGTGTGGACTTCTGCGATCTAAATAGAGCATCACTCAAGGATCATTATCTGCTTCCATCAATGGAACAAATATTGCAAGTTGTAGCTGGTTCAGAAAGGTTTTCATTGCTAGATGGATATTCAGGCTATAATCAGATATTGGTGAAAGAAGAAGATCAATTCAAAACGGCCTTCACTACAAAATGGGGCACATATGCTTATAAGAAGATGCCATTTGGATTGTCAAATGCCGAAGAAACATTTTAGTGAGCTATGGATATGGCGTTCAAAGGCTTGATCAACAAGATAGTGCTCGTATACCTGGATGATATCACTGCCTTCTCAAAGAATGCAGCAGACCATCTCTTTCACCTCAGGCAAGTATTTCAGAGGTGTAGAAGGTTTGGAGTGTCTTTGAATCCAAAGAAGTGTGTATTCTTGGCACACGAAGGCAAACTTTTGGGCCACATTGTCTCTAGGGAAGGGCTAACAATTGATCCTGAAAGGGTTGAAGCCATCCGAACGCTTCCATTGCCACACCACAAGAAATCTCTCCAAAGCTTCTTAGGAAGGATAAACTTTGTCCGCAGATTGTGCCTAATTTTGCCACTCTTGTGAAGCCTCTAACAATGATGTTGAAGAGGAGTCTAGCATTTAAATGGACATCAGAAGGCAATGAGAGTTTTGAAAGCATCAAGCATGCAATATCACAAGCTCCAACTCTTATCAACCCAGATTTCTCAAAAGACTTCATGTTGTATGCGTTTGGAGGATCATATACAATCTCAGCTATCTTAACACAGCTGAATAGAGAAGGTTCAGAACATCCCATAGCATTCTTCAGTCAAACCTTGGAAGATTACGAAATAGTATTCTTTCATCGAAAAGCATGTCCTTGCTGTCATCAGGAGCTTGAAGAAGTTCAGACACTTGATCTCAAACAATAAAATTCAGCTGCTGGTGTCTCATGCTGGTGTCAAGGACTTCCTCCTAAACAAGGATTTAAATGAGAAGAGAGCAGGTTGGATCACTCGCGTGATGGAATATGATATCGAAATCAAAGTGACTAAGCTGGTTCGTGACAAAGGCTTGTGTGAGCAGCTCGCTTCCAAACAACCAGACGAGTCAAAAAGTGAAGAGGATACTGTCCTGCTACTATAGAATGATCAAGAACAGCTAGCTGATGATGCACCCATCCCATGTTGGACCCAAGACTTGGTGCACTACCTCCAAACAGGCTTGTGCCCCCCAGAAGTGAGCAAAGCAAAAAGGAGATACTTCAGATTACAAGCCATTCCATATGTGCTTGTTGATGAATTTTTGTTTAAAAGGGACATCAATGGTGTTCTATTAAGATGCATTGGAACAGGTCAAGTTAAGAAAATCCTACACGAGTTCCATGACGGGGAAGCAGGAGGCCACTTTGCTCCATGAGTAACAGCTCTAAAAATCATGAAAGCTGGTTACTATTGGCCTACTGTGTTCAATGATTGCTACTCATGGGTCAAGAAATGCAAGAAATGTGCATTCTTCACAGGGAAAGAAAGGTTAGCAGCGCTGCCCCTTCGTCCAATTTCAGTAAATCAGCCATTCATGCAATGGGGATTGGACTTCATCGGGGTTATCAATCCAAATTCAAGTCAAGGCCACAAGTGGATAGTAACAGCAACAGACTATTTCACCAAGTGGACTGAGGCAGTTGTACTAAAGGAGGCAAATGAATCCAATATCTTGGATTTCTATGAAGGGATAGTCACGAGGTTTGGTGCCCCTGCCACTATCATATCAGATAATGCATTGGCATTCCTTGGCACAAAGATCACCGAATGGGCTGTTAAGAACTGTGTGTATCTCAGTACTTCATCAAACTATTACCCTCAAGGTAATGGCCAAGCCGAGTCTACAAACAAGAACCTACTAAGAATCATTAGGAGGACTCTGGATGAAAATCAAAGAACTTGGCACACAAAGCTCAAATCAGCTCTATGGGCTGATAGGATCACACCCAAGAGATCTACAGGAAGCTCTCCATACAAGCTTGTATACGGGAAAGAAGCAGTTCTACCTATATCACTTGATTTGCCAGCATTGGAACTCATGAAACAGTTGGAACTAGCTGAGTTTGAACCTATGGAAATCAGGCATGCAGAGCTGATGGAATTAGAAGAGACAAGAGAGCACGCAATGCAGACCATAAAAAAAGATAAAGCATTGGTCAAAAAGAGTTTTGACAAGAAAGCTAAGGCCAGGATATTGCAAATTGGAGATTTGGTACTGAAGTGGGATGCTGATCGTGCAAAACCAGGAAAGCACTCCAAGTTTGATGCCATCTGGAGTGGCCCATACATGATCATTGAATGCAAAGGTAGCAATGCTTTCCGACTGGCTAAGTTGGATGGTGAAGAATTGCAGATCCCAGTCAATGGGATCTATCTCAAACGTTGCTACTAGAAAGATAGACTTTCGCCCTTGTAAATATTAATTTAGATTTTCCATTCCTCTAAGTGCTTATGCGCATTGTACTGATGTTAGGGTAGTTTTTATTTCCCTAAGTGCTTGTGCACATGTCCTATTGCTTCTAGTATGTGCATGTTTGCAGTTCATCAAGCTCCTGGAAAAGAATTTGCAACTATGAGAAGACCAGCTCAACGAACGTTTCAATGGCTCAAGGACAAAGGTTTTCAAATTTTAGATCAGCTGAGAGGTTATCAAACGGACTCCATGCCCAATGGATTGCTTCAAATAGCTGGTCGTTCCTCATCTAGCAGGAAGATGACCCCGCTGAGTCACCAAAATTGTTATCCAAAATTCACCCCCAAGGTGATTTTGATAACATGCAAGCAATTATATTGATTCAGGGCAAAAAGTCATGTTTCTAGGGTCCCCTCATATTTGTCTAACTCCCCTGTCCAAGAGGAAGAGAGTAAGTTCTGAGAAAATGTGAAAAAAAGGTTCAAGAAGGCAAATAGGTCAATCTAGGAAAAATCGTGAAAATTGGATAAGTCTTGCTCAAGGTCGCCTCTGAGACGTGTGGGACAGAAAGGCCCGAACCGGCCGGTTCGGCCGAAATCAGCACAAACAGTAGGAAACGCAGCAGGGACAAATGGGACAAAAGTACGCGGCAGGGGGGAAAAGTCGATTCGGCCAAAAGAGGAAGAAAAATTGGCTAAGTGTTGCTCGGGACGTTTGGGACAAAAAGACCCGAACCGTCCGAACCGGCCGAAATGAGCACAGGCAGTCAAAAGATGATTGGGACATCTGGGTCGAAAAGGCGCGAACCGGCCGAACCGGGCAAAAAAGGTCGAGTAAGTCTGAAGGCAAATGGGACAAGCGGGACAGATGGATGCGAACCGGCCGAACCGGCCGAAATCAGTCAAGGCAGTGCAAAAGCAAAGCGGGCCAAGTGGAACAAAAATGCGCGAACCGGCCGAACCGGGCGAAAAAGGGCGAGTCAGTCCGAAGGCAAATGGGACAAGCGGGACAAATGGACGCGAACCGGCCGAATCGGCCGAAATCAGTCAAGACAGCACTAATCAAATTGGACATCCGGGACAAATGGAGCTGAAGGAGCCGAGGACCAATCAGATAGTGACACGTGTCGCAGGAGGAAAAGTCAACGTTTGGTCCAGAAACTTCAAACGGCCATAACTTTTGACTCCGAGCTCCGATTTTGATAAAATTGGACTTTCTTATTTTTAATGAGGGTAGATATATTTAAATAAGGGAAACGTGTTCGCCTCCAGTCAGTTAATGCTCATTCCCGTCAAATGACAGAAAACGCCTGCCAGGCCCAAAAGAGTTGCCCGCACTCAAGAGGCCATAACTTTTGCATTTCTCAACGAAATCGCACAAAATTTGTACCGTTGGAATTGTGGTTCTGAGCCCGATGCACAGAAATCAAGAAATTCTTGATTTGATTAGAAATTGATTAAGTTTTTTAAGGAAACGTGGCCGGGTTCAGAACAGTGTTGTATTTGGTAGCTGGGAGTGCAATTAAGAGGCATGGTCATCATTCTTTCTCTGCTGCAGCACATGGGATAGTATGGGGAGCCTTTTGCAAGTAATGTATACCCATTCCACTCAATTTAATGCCTCTTACAGGTGGTTGAAGGACAGATTTCGGGATTTCCATTTTCCCTTCTCTTTTCCTTCTCATTTTTCTATAAATTGGGGTGTTGGGCTCATTGTAAAGGAGGAGAGTTTTTGGGTAACAAAGCTCTGTCAAATTGCTTTGTGAAGTCAGTGTGTTGCAGGCCCTTGTAGTGGACTCCTTGCATGGTGATCCAGGCCCTTATCTTGTAATAGATTGAACTGTGCATATCATGAAGCAATAAAATATCAGTTTGTGGATATATCTTCCCCTGTTGTGTTTCCTTGCATTCTTCTTGCCCCTTTAATCTTTCTACAAGTATATTGTGTCTATTTATTATGTTCTTGTAGGAATTCATTATCATTATGTGTGCTTGGAATGTTGCTGTGAACGCATTTTGCTAGATTATGAAGAACTGTCATCAACTCTTCTAGTGTGCACTTTACCCCTGTATTTCACACATTTGGAGACTACTCTCCCATCCTCCTTTTCTAGTGTATCATTGCTTTAGTGTAAGCTTTCATTTTATGTATTCTCTTTCCCTGGTCCCTTGGAAATTTAGATTAGAACAGTTAGCTTATCCTACATTAGAGTAGATTGTGGCAGGTAGTTTAGGAGCAAGAACCAGCTTTCTCTGGAGGTCTATCTCAAGTAGCAAGTCCCACAACTTGGAGATAGTACCCATGTTATCCAATCACACTGTGAGTTCAAGTATACGCACAAGGGTGCTGTGATTCGGTGATAACACTCTATCAAAAGAAAGGTTTGAGGATGTAAGAGCAATTCTGGGTGTAGTAGATGTCCAAGAATTTAAAATTAGTCCTTAAAAAATAGAAAATAATCCTCTTATAGTCCCCCTAGAAATAGAATGAATAGCTTTTATTTCATATATAGAATGGCAAGATAATCTGCCAACATTCTTGATGTCCCTAAATGATGTAAGATAGGGGACACAATAATAAAATGAACGATTTAATTGGAAACCTTATAAGAAATATTCTTAGAAAATGTAATTAAAAATTTTGATTCAAAATTTGGAACGGGTAATTTTATGAGATTGAACACAAGTAGAATGTATAAATAAAACAACCTAAATTGTATAAGTTGCTATTGTAGGACTTGAAATTTTATAAAGGACATAATGTGAATGATAGAACTAATTTAAAAGTTTTGTTGAGCTACTATATGAGTGTCTAATATCGATTTCGCACTAATATTTCAGGTGTTACAAATAATTATGAAATATTATAAAAATGTATCAAATCTATATAGCCTTAGTATATCATATATTATGTAATCGTTGTAAATGTATCATGATCTTTTACGGAAATTAGTAAGCAATATAATATCATAATTATAAATCATGAAAAAACAAGTCATTTAAATGCTATAAAAGTACAAATATTAGTGTGAATCTCATAACAAAGTCAAAGATTGAAACCATGATAAAAGAATAATCAAACATCCCTTGTTATATCAAACAAAAAATATATGTAAAATTTTTATAGCGCAAATTACATGCTAGAGAATTTTTTATCTCTCAATGGATAGTATGAATTTTTTTTTAGAAATATACATAAGGATTGTATCCCTTTGTTAGAATGGATTAATTGTTATGTTCATATTGATATGTCCTACATCCTTTTTGTCGATGGTGGTAAATTTTGAAACTTTAATTTTTTTCTCCAACCCTTAAGAATGGAGTACCATCTTGATAGTGATGTGTTCCAGCCACGTTTTACTCCCTTGAAACATAAATGTGTGTAATCCTCCTTAATGGAAAATTTCAGTCCTTCGTACCCTTTTCTCCTCTTAGCTCGACAGGTGTATTCTTTGTGATATTTTAGAAGTGAGTCTATATTTCCATATCGTTAACATATGTAGCCTATTGACAATTCTTATTTAAATATTATGTGTGGTAAATGTAGGTATCCTCGTAAAGTTTACTTTGTAAGTTTGAATGATAGAAATATTGTTTGGAAGAGGTTTAGTATCTATGCCTAATAGTATCCCTTCTTTTTTACTCTAGTGTTGGACCACACTCTTTCTTAAAATCAAAGGAACCCCATGGAAGACATAACTTATATTTGTATGCATTATTTTCCTACCGCTTTCTATGAATTCTAGAAAGTTGATGAATCTAAGGGGAGGGTGGTGTAGCGTGAACTCCTCTACAAAATGTTTCATACTATGATTCTGATTATTGATGATTACTGACATGGAAATTTATATTATCGATATGTTGTAAATCACCTTGTGGATTTTATGGAATCCTAGAGAAAATATATAGATCTTTTAGTACTTGATGATGGCCTAGTATTATTTTGTTTTATGCTAACATTTTGGGATGCTTAAAAATTATGATTGTACTCGGATTATTGGACTAACCATATGATTTACTTGATATCGTAAATTGTTAATAATTTTATGATTTTTAGGATTGGTAATATGTTATTAAGTGTATCTAGTAAGAATGAGTTCTATTAAATGTAGGTAATTGCATGGTTTTCATAGAATTTGAATTATATTATTGATAATTGTAAAATATTGATTATAGTAGAATTGAAATATTAAGAAATTGTAAAAAATTGATAGAATTTCCTAACTTTGGTTATTATTTAGTTACGAATATGATGATGTCAATTTATAGATATGTATATGTGTGTTTATTTCTTGATTTATTTCGAGGATTGTATAATGGATTATTTAGATGTGTTTTATTTCCACAACGGATTGCTATTCCCTCTAGGCTGAATGGGTATTGTTTGGAAATTTGTACGGAATTATATCATGACAACAAGAAGGGGTTTATGAAACCAACAATGGAGGAATATTGGCCATTGGCAACAAGGTCACCTTGGCAACTTCGTGTCATGTGTATTGTTGTGTTCTTGTTGATTTATTTGGAGGTTCTCATGGGGGTTGGCCTCAAAATTTGACTGTGGATTATGTGTTGATTTCCCCTTTTCATTTTAATTACTTTGTGAGTATATGAATTATTATATTGTGATGTATCTCCACTTTATTATTGTAAGTTAATATGCTTTTGTTTAAGTCGATTGACCTTGTTTAATAAGTTAATTGAAGATGTGACAAGGTTAATTTAATGGTGGTAGATATTCCTTGGGATATTTTTATTTGAGTTTGATTTTAATTTATTTTGATGTGTTCTCTCAACTCATCCCTCATATCCTGAAAATTTACTTTGGATCCTTTTTGGAGGCTTGTGGGACAATTGAAGATTATCTCACACGTCATAAATTATCCTATCAACTATACCTATGGGGTAAGAATTCACAATTAGGCCTCATCATGTGATTTCGAAGGTAAAAAGGTTAATTTATAGAACTTTATTTCAAAATATTTTAATTTTTTCCTTAGAGGTATGGAGTGAGAGTTATTTTTTGAAGGAAACTTTTCATATCCTCACCTTACCTATTGATTGGTATTGGTCTTTGTGTTTGACCAATGCAGGTGGATTTGAGGAGAGGGGATGTGGCATCGTACATGAGGCCACCTTACCTCCTCTCCTCATTTTACTATTTATTGATGTTGTGATGAATTTTTATTTCTCAATTTTATATTGCACACTTGCTATTTTGAAATTTTCTTTGAATTCTTAGTTGGCAGGTTTTGGATATTGCTTTTGGAAAAATTTGCATGGATTTGGAATGGATTGGAGCTTATGGATTGAATATTTTGGAATCTTATCATGGAAAGGTAACATTTATTATTTCTTTTGGTTGGATAGATTTTTGGGAGAAAGAAAATAGGACCACTTTAGGAGGGAACAAGGATTTTTGAGGAATTGTGGAGGGAGTATGAGTAGGGAGTTCCAACTATGGGGAGAGAAAATGATATATTTCTACACTTTGTGTATCTTACTTGGGAGAAAAAATGGATGTTTTAAGTATTGTGATATTCACTTGAACATATTTTTTGGTGGAACGTTTAATTCATTTGGGAGGTTTTTGAAGCCTATGTTTTTGGTATTTTTTTTCCATTGTGTTTTTTTATTTGATTTTATTACATGTAATGTTGGCATAAGTTTTCTAATGTTGAATCTCCTATGAGGTTTCCATGGTTGCTAAATTTCCTGTATTAGAATATTTTTGGTGCTAAGGTACCAATAAGAAGGATGGTATCTCCTTCTAGTTGGAATAAGGTTAGGAGGTGAGTGTTATTTATGCTCCCTTCTTTGGTGTTGTGATTTGGAGATGTATAAAAGAAGGATCTCAACTGAAGTTTTTGATGGAGTGATTTTCTATGAGACCAAGAAAAGATAAAATGTTTCAAATATTTTAAGTGTTGTTTCCTCCTTCTGTGGAGTACCCTAAATTTATATCGAACAAAAAAATTAAAAAAATAGATCTCTTGTTAATAAAGTATCCTATTTTTTTTGTAATATTTGTTTTGAAATATATATGGTCAGAAAGAGAACAATTTTGTAAAAAAAAAACATGTTCTTCCCATGTTTTGGAAGGCTTTCCAACTTACATTTTAAGTTAACCTCATTGTTATGTAAATTTTTAAATCTAAAATATATTGATTAAATTTGTAATGTAATTAGTAAAAAAAATGAAAAAGAAAATTTTTATGCCATTTTGTTGGTAACGTATCTCACTTAAAATTATAACTAGATTTGTAAGTTGTATCTCATTTTCAATGTGAACTTGTCTTATTTAAAAAAAAACATCTCAAATTGCTTTAGAATTTCAATGTCACATTTGGGATGGTTGAAAAAAACTATTTGTATTTGAAAGAGAAATAAATTTGTAGGTTTGTCTTCGCAACATTACTATTATATCCCTCTCCAGTTTGTTTTAAAAGCTGATAAAAATATACAATTAGATACATCTTATTTCAATTTTTGTGAATAGAATGGTTTATTAATTTAACAAAAAAAAGGAAGAGAAGAAAATAAATAATTATTGTATTTTAGAACAAAAATATATATACTTAGTATTCCTTTATATTAAATCATATAAACAAACCAGATTTATTATTGTTTCAAAATAGACAACAAATAATAATAATCATATATAAATATATAGATGTTTATATAAGCTATAAATATAAATGTGTGTGTGTGTGTATGGTGTGTTGTGTGTGTGTGGTGTGTGTGTGTGTGTGTGTGTGTGTGTGTGTGTGTATGAGTATATAAGTTTAAATTATTATATAAAAATTAAAGTTATTGAAAAAAATATAAATATAAATAGAATATTTATAAATAGATATATACCACATTATAGATATATTTTTAGTGGGAATAAGAATGTGGATATAGATGGTTAGGTTTGTGGATAGTAAGTTAAATATTTCCAATATGTTAACTTGAATAGTTCCACACTCAATTACAAGAACTTAACCTCAAGAACAAGACAAGACAAATAAATCACAGACAAATATTTCTATTGACTAGTTTATATTGATTTTACAATATTTTCATGTCTACAAATTTGATCGTGAAAAAAAATATAGGACACATATTAAAAAGAAATATAGCAATGCAATATCTTACTTGTATCTTAGTAGTGAAATTGTTGTCTACTTAGAGACTCACAAATGACAAATTTTATAATAAAGAAGTCTTCAAAATACATATATTTAAATAGGGACCTCTCAACTACCCCGACACATGAAATTTCACCTACCTTCTTCCATTGTGACCTTTAATATTATTAGGAAAGAAAATTTAGTCCTTTAGCATTATTTAAATAGAACTAATTACCATTCCAAACTATATGTCACATTTAAGTGAATAAGATAAAAGGAAAATTTAACTTCCCAACAAAGAATTATAACATGAGAGAGAAAAATTGGTTGAGATAAGAAGCGAAGAAGATAATCATGCAAGTAGAGATGAATTATCACTTACGAGAGGTTATATATCTTTATATAATCCATTTCTTATGTCTTCCATAATTTGTGAAGTGTGATTTCAAGAATAGTCAATCTCCTTGAGATATTTGGTCAGTGATCCAAGTTTTTATTTTCCATTTCTTATGTTTTCCACAATTTAAGAAGTGATCTCTTCACAAAAATCAAGTTCATCGATATCATTATCATCATTTTATATCAGGAAACGAATGTTCCAAGCCAAATTGGGGAAACTTTCTCAGTTATAGACTTGAAAACATTTTATCCCACTAACATGAAACTTTCAAGTCTACCCATTTCAAACACCAATAAAAAAAGCAATTTCCCAATGAGAATTTTATTTTTGCATTTCATCTATGGTCATCGTTACCTTCACATAACTAGCAAGAAACAACTCAAATAGTGAAATAATTTCGAGATAAAAAGTTTAAATTTCTCAATAATCTTCGCAACCCATCGATCATTAGGTATTCCTTGCATGGAGTGGCCTTGGGAATTTTTTATTGTTGTAAAGACGAAGTTACTTATAGGAAGAAAATATTTAATAAGGAGAGATGAAAATGGTCTCAAATCTATGAATCAAGAAACATAGGAATTTTTATTCCCCAAATATATACCATTTATATGTCTAATTGTGGGCTAAAATATGACTTATATAACAATAATAATTATATTCATTTGTTATTTACTCATGTTAGGTATACATTAATAATAATGAATAGGTATATATGGGTGAGTAATTCCTCCTCATATGGGTGAATAACATGAGTTAGTGTATTATTATAAGACTTAGGAGGATTCCCCCTCGAAGTGGCTTAATAATATATTAAATGTTTTTCAATATTTGAATTTATATTCAAGTAATTCCCTTCATCTAGTATCAGAGCATCAAATTTGGAAACGAATGGTTTTTTCACTATATATCAAGAAAAGTTTTCAATTTTTAAGAGATTATTTTACCACGTAGGGGAATATATATTATAAATATTCTCTAAAATTGTTAGAATTTTTAATGTTTTTTTGTGAGAGTTATTGCATATATACTATTTTTCATAAAATTGTTCCACAGGAAACAAATTTAAGAAATTTTATTAGTTTTTAATATTATTAAAATAATCTTCACATTTCCATATCAGTTCATTCTTTACATTTTCACATTTGAGGTAATATACATTTGTAAATTCATTAGTCAAATTTCCTCAAAAAAAGGCAAATTGAATTGTGTAAGGGAAATCCCCTGTTATGGCAATTCCACAAACTAGAGAATGGGAAAACATTTCATACGTGGCATGGAATATTTCTTATAATTATTAAAATATAATCTAATTTTAAAATAGGAGGTAATTCCACCATGAAGAACCTACAAGTTGCTTTGACCAAAACAAATCAACAATTAGATGAGCTTGAGCAAATACTCGATAACATTTTTCATATTAAAAAGAATTCAATCAATCTTCCACATGTATCAAATAGCCAGGGTGAAAATATTACGGGTTTTGAATAACCATGTATTATAGTAACTGAAAATGACACAGATTAAAAAATGACAAGGTATGTTGATTACAAATTTTATTTAAAAGGTCCAAAAATTGAAAAGGTTAAAGAAAATATGGATGAAGTATGGAAAATAATAGTTTGGGATGGATCTATTGAATACTATAAGATTAATTTGGAATATTATGATAAAGGTTTGGTAAACACATATGCCGAAAATAAATGTTATCCTAGGTTTGATGTTAAATAAGTTTCTAGTGTGGAATAAGTACAAAAGATACAACCAACATTTTGGAAAGTTGTGCAACACTATGAGAGGTCAATTTTGGGCTAATGCAACAAAAAAATTATAGGGAAAATGCCTACTAATGAAATATTTAATCACACACTTTCTAAGAAGATTGAGATACATCATGAACATGTTGGATGTAAAAACCTTAGATATAATGGCTCTGAAGGTTATTCTAATAGATTTTCCATTACATCCTTGAATAAAATGTGTGAACCTAAGAATTATGTTGAGCCAAAATTACATGCTACTTGAGAGAAAATGGATAAGCGCTATTATTCAAGTAAAATGCAACATATATATCCAAATGTGAAATTAACACTAGATATAATCATCATATCACTAGAGTTACTTATCTAGACTTGGATTAAGAGGTTAAAAATGAAGGTTATAACTGTTGATTTCATCAAGGAAAAATTTTGGACATATAAGGTGGTGTAATGGGGAAATAGTGGTTGACTATATGGTTTTCCACTGCTAACCAAACATCAAGGATGGTTTTAGTTTAAAGGGGAGGAGCATGTTATGCCCCTAACATATACCATGTATATTTCTAAGTGTGGGCTAACATCTGACCTATATAACATTTATACCTATATTCATCAGGTATAAACTAATAATAATGAAGGGATATGACCTTTCACAATCATACTTATATATATGGCTGAGTAATTTTTCCCCATTGGAATGAAGAGTATGAGTTAGTGTATTATTGTAAGACTTAAGAGGTTTCCCCCTCGAAGTGGCATAATAATATATTATGTATTCTAGTACATTTGCTTTTATATTCAAGAAATTTCATTTAAGGAATTGAGGATTTTCACATATTCTTCCAACTTCTCAATTTTTTATTTGTACTCTACATTTATTGAAATAAAATAGAAAACATACTATTTTAACAAATGTTCATCCCCATTCTATGTTGACAAGACCAAAGGAATTATTTTCATTTCATTGTTCTCGTGATTCATAACCTCTATGGGTTTTCTACTTAGGTAGTCATGAAACTTCTACATATTGATTACCATAAAAAATTTTGAACAAGAGAGAAGTTATCTATGCTTCTTTATGTCATTTGGCCTTTACGATATATGAAATTGCTTCAAAATCTCATATAAATTCTTGTTTAACTATTCTTATCTAACTTATAATGAATTCTTGGATCCATGGGAAGATATTTGCTATCGTTGGCTCAAAATTAGGAATAATTGCACTTCCATGTTCATAATGAAGGACTGGTTGAATTTTAAGTATAAGGATAGATACTTAGAGCTTGGGGAAAAAATAGGGATTGTGAAGGATCAATTTCTCCTTACTAAAGATCCCCTATGAGATCCTATTGGATATTTTCCTTCTTGTGAATTTTGTTGTATCGAGATCATTCCATGTCCATTATTTTCCTCTTTGTGAGCTCCATGCATGTGAGGATCTCATAGTTTTCTCATATGCTTATTATCCAATTTTTCCCCTTGGAAAAAATCGATCAAACAGAACCTTACACAATGAGAAATGAAGAGTTCAGTTCAGTAATGTGATCCTACAATTCAAATCCAACAATCAGGTTGTAGGAAGGCTCGGAAATGGAAATGGAATGTGGTCAAATGAATGGCTAAGGGAACATCGAAGAAAATCAAGCCTAGAATGAGTCGGAAAGGAAAAGTGGAGGAGTCACGAAGGATGTGACGTGTCATCTTGGTGCAATTCCAAAAGGTGAGAGGGAAATGTTAAACTCTAAACCTCCCAAGACTTCCACATAGATTTAATATGAGGGGTCCCGCCAATGAAATTATCCTTGTATTAATCTATAACGAGTCCCATTACTTACCTAAAGGAATGAATCCGCATGTTCATAGATGGTGCCAAGTGTTGGAACGTCACATTTCCAGTACCCTGAAAGGTAACAAAAATCTTATGGATGTGCAGGGCTTCAACGTGGATCTTGCACGAATAGAATCCAAACCCAAAGAAGTTTAAAAAAGATTGATGGTAGGTCAATTCAATGATGGATGAATCATGAATCCCACCAAGAATTTTAAATTTTTATATCTTTTAAAATATAGTGAGATCCCGCGTGGAATGCCCAACCCCGACCTTTAGGTTGCCATAAATTTTGGCTGAGAGATTGTATTTGCACAAGAAAGGATTTTTTGGAAAGGTATTAATCTCCTCTACAAAAAAATGACCTGATATATTTAAATTATTCGGACTAAGTTATTTCAAATTAAGAAATACATTCTGAAATTGTTCAGGGTTTTAGGCTTCCCACCTACCCCAATAATGAAGATATGGGATTCCTTTCTTTCTAAATAGTAACAATACATTGAACCATGGATTTTACACTAGAACCCATCATTGTTATAGGAAAAATCAATGCATTTTTGGTGGTTGAAGGAATATTTTGAAAATTTTCTCTCTTCCTTGTCTCTTTCTTCCTATATATTGTAAGGACATGCATTTTTTCTGAAGGTTGGAAATTTTTACTTTACAACCTCCCTTATTTTTTGTTTTTAAGTGATCTTGTGGCATTCAAACCTCCCATCTAAACTATAAATTCAATATTTCCTCTTGTCCATTGTAATGGACTGTATCAAATTTTTAGAGCAATAAAAATAAGTTTTTGGATGATTTCAACTCTCTCTTAAGTTCATTACATCTTCCCAATATCTCATTATAATCCTGGTCATTCGTGCATGGTGGTTGTATTACATTTTTAATGGATTTTGTTTAATTGAAAAGTAGATGTTCAACATTCCTTTGGTACATCACCTTTTTCATTTTCAGTTTATTTTCTTACATCTCCTTAACCTTTTCTCCTTGGCATGTTAGATTAGGTTTTATAGTAGATCATACACAATTTGAATGTGTGCATGTGAACATAGGAATAAGAACAAACCTTCATCCAGAGAGCTTTCACGATTGTAAATTTCCAAACTTTGGGAAAAGCTCCATGTTATGAAATCAAACTAAGCGTTTCAACCCATCAAGTTGCAGAAATGTCATGGGTGTTGTGATTACGCATTAACAATGCCTTCAAGGATGAGAGATGATATACTTTCCTCAAGAGAGTTAGAAGACAAAAAAATTATATGAATGTATCCTTATTTCTTCTGTACCATTCCTTAGACCAATGGATCACCACTACAGTTCTCTCACTAATATCACCTTATTCCTAAATGCTTCATAATATGGACGAGACAGGTGAAGACATTACTGCTTGATATTATAGATAAAAATAATTGGATTCCTCATCTTATACACCTTAATCAAACCAATAAAAATAGAAGATTTTCATTTGACCAACATTCATTCTCAGATGAAATCTATTCCTTAGCTCAAGATCATGTAGTAAATTTATCCAACAATATTCAATCTAGGGAATTCAATGTAAAACATATTGAATGTTTTAGGATTATTTTAGATGTAAAAATAAGACTAAGAGGTTATCAGTATAGGATAATGGAATTAAAGGAAGCTTGTATATTTTAGTATATAAAACACTTTTACAAAAAAATATTCCAAGAGAAATGGGTAAGGAAAAACCATTTTCCTTTTGTTCTTGCACTTGTTATGATCTTTACAAACCTAACTGGACAATTTGGACATCATTATCTTGTCACTAAGATACATAGGGAGTTTGCGAGGAGATATATTGAATACAAAAATCTAGATGTAGGAGAAAATTCATAGATATGTGAAGAAATGACCATAACTCTTTATCTGTGTTGTATCTTCAGATGATAACCTTAGCTATAGGTTAAATTTGAAAATTTTGAACATAAATATGGTCAATGCATCATTCATGCAAGAAAAATTAAAATTTCTTTACTTGAGAGTGAGCTAAGGATAAATTTAAAATTTCAGTGCTTTATGAGAAAAATTTGGAGTGAAATTTAGGCATTTTAATTTCCTTTCACTTATGAGAGCATATACCAGATATGAGGCCATCATGAATTTTCTTGTAGTAGGTAACTAAAGAAACTGATGGAGAATATTTTCAGTAATGATTTGAACGCATTCTACCACCTAGTTTCCCTTGGTGGTAATGAGGATTAATTGGGCTATCATATTCGAAAAACCTTTTTTTTTGGTCACCCATTACCTTTCTTTTAATAAGATGATATAATTTGAGTACCAATTGTGTAAATCACTACTTTTCAAATATTTTGGCATACAAGAGGGTTTCTTACCTTGTGTTAGCCATCAACCAAGTGTCAAGACTTGAAGATATGATTCTATCTTTTCCTATTCAATATATGAAAACTCCTTTGTATATTATGACTATAATGTTAGTGGATGGAAGGTGCATACACTTCCAGATGCACTTGGGTGTAAGTTCCGTGAAAAATAATTTTTCATCCACCCTCTCTATTTAGGAGTCATGTTCATATTGTTGATAAAATTCTACCAAAAATTTATTAATTTTCACTAATATTCTATGTCCTTTTTTTGTAAATAATCCGCTTGTGAATTTTTTCCATTCCACATGCTCTCTTGTTGCTCTAAGAAACCTATTTTTTTGTTCTTCTAAATCCGTAGTGAGTGACATCACTATCACCAACACCTTGATACTTTATAATGAAGTTTTAATTAAGATACATACATGGGAATTTAAACTTCATGTTTTCAAAAAGCAACAAGATGAGTGGAAATTAAGTTTCATGAAACTTTCTATACCAAAATTTGTAATTTTCTATTTTTAACAGGTAGGGTCGAAAACAACTATTTTTGAAATTTTTGGAAGTTTTACACAACCCTTATCCTATGAAGTTTGTAATCCACTTAGGTAATTTCCAACTATGATGATTTTCTATTTTTGGAAAGTTTATATTTTTAGACATCTACATTTTCCAAACTTGTTATTTTTAGAAAGTTTTCCAAACGACCATATTTTGGAGATGCTAACAATTTCAAGATGTTTTGAATGTTCATTTTTTTCTAGTTTGGAAAAAAAATTATTTTTATAATGTAATTATTTGGAGGATGTGAAATTTTTAGTAAGTTCACTTACTTGTGTCAAAGTGCAATGAAACCACTGTCATTGTGTTATATTTTGCACCAGGATCTAATGCTCCTATTTTTACCATTTTTAATTTGTTAAATCTCTTGAATATAAAAATAACTATTAGTAAGGTATTTATTTTAAAATTTATGTATAAATAAATAGGGCATCATATGATATGCATCTATAATCTTCCCCAAAGGTGTTTTTGATAAGATGAATTTGAGAAAGTTTAAATATGATGTGGTTTCTTATTTGAGAGTTATGAATAAATTTTTTTTTCAAGGATATGCCTATTCTAGTTAAGGTATTCCATCAAATCTGAAGAAAATTTGTATTTTTTAGGGTTGTATAGAAGAAAAAATTGAGGATGAGAAATCTATGTAGAGAAACTATACCAAAACTCTTTTTTAAAATACTTTTATTCTTCCTTGCGGGTTTCCCCACTATAAATCTAATGTTCTGTGTCATTTATATATTTGTTATTTCCTTAGAGTTACATTTTTTAATGTGCAATATGAAAATTAATTCTAGGTTTAAAGCTGCAATTCATACATCTACAATTTTGGTAGTTAAAATGTGGATTTAGCAGATTCATGTAATGTGTCATTCTTTAATTCCCTAATAGGATGAAATGATATACTTTCTAGGGATCATAAAAGATGTGGAATAATATGGGTAAAACCCAAGAGGATTTGACCAATATCCTCACTAGTTAATGGTATATGCCTTTCAAAAGAGGTGTGAAAAGACCACTATATAGCCTGTAATTTGTGAAAAGATGTGATATCATTCCTAGAAAAAAGTCTTAGACAAGACCTGAGCAAGGAAAATGGATGATTCAAGTGCAACGAAATATGTGGTAACATGTTGTGATTCTAGATAATCAGAGGAGATATTTTTTAAGCAAGGTTAACACTACTTATCCAAGACCAACTGAATCCCATGATTTTGTCTGCAGTTTTGGTAGAAAAACTTGATGAATTTGCATTCAAATGAAAAAAGTTGTACTATGAGAAGGTGAGTGGTCGTTTAGTGAATGATTGTTTTAGAGGCAGGTGTAGGATAGGGGAAAGGAAAGAAATGAGAGGGGTAAACCTATATTCAACCTAAGAAAAGGATACAAATAGATTTTGTGATGCTGTTAGACAAGAACAATGACTTCAGAATACCAAAGAGGTTCCTTTAACAAGAATATTGCTTGGATGGTTTAAATAAGATCAATGACTTGGGATATGAAACATCAAGGTATGACAAGGTGGAGTGAAGTGATCAGAATTGGAAAGGAATCAACTGAAAATTATCAAAACCTAGGTTTCATCATGACCTATGGGACCCTAGTTAATGCCTAAGGAAACAAGCTAAAAGGTACGCGTCGGAATTGGACAAGTGAATCCTTCGATTTTCCAAAATTCACCCCTCAAATGTCAATTCTTCTGATAACATGCATCAAATTGGAAAGTCCCGAAAAAGTATCATTCAAGGGAAATCATGTTTTTGGGGCCCACAAAGAGTTCCCTCTAACTCTCCCGTCCAAGAACAAGAACCCCAACGAATTGTAGACAAAAATGGCAAACACAAATGCAAAAAAAGATATGCAGGACTATTTTAAAGCAAGTTTCGGGTCTAAAGGGTGCGGATCAAGTGCGGGTCGTAAAGGTTCTATCATAATCTCAGAGCTTGGGGCTGAATAGTCACAAAGAAGAATGGCATAATCAGACATTTTTGTCAGGCGGTCCGCTGGGACAGTTGGGACATGTTTATTCGAGGGACGCGATATCTGATAACGGCTCAAAGCAAGAAAAGTCGTCAAGTTTTTGGTTTCTTATAAAACTTCAGACAAAAGACCTCATAGGGACTCTAATCGGCTGATTTGCCGACAAGCTTCATGCAATTTATCACGAGTTCAATTATGATAGATTTTTCTCCGGGAAAGCTAGAGACAAAAGCACCATTGCGTGTTGAGACACCAAGATATCAAATTTGCAAAAGTAAAATTGTCAGGTCTGTAAAAGAGAGAAAATCTCTTCAAATATTTCAATGCGGGATTTAATGCGTCCCTGGACAGCCGGGACATTGGACTTCATCTAGAACGCAGTCAAATGCTTCCTCTACGCCAGTAAAAACTGTCATTTCTTATTCTTTGCATGACCCAGGAAATATATTTAAACTGAAAGAAACATATTCGAAGCCAATGATCAGTTAATGTCTTTATTCCCGTCAATATGACTTTAGAAAACGCTCATGCCAACCCAAAATAGCTGCCCGCATTCAGATGTTCCATAACTTCATTTGACGCAACGAAATCACACAAAATTGGTACTGTTGGAATCGTGGCTCTGAGCCTAGACACAAAAAAATTAATAAATTAATAGATTTGATGAGATATTGGTGCTGTATTTTTCACAAAACGTGGCCGGGTTCATAACAGTGTTTTATTTGGTAGTTGGGGAGTGCAATTAAAGGCATGGTCATCATTCTGTCTCTGCTGCAGCACCTGGGATAGTATGGGGGAGCCATTTTGGGTCAAGTAACTATTATCCAATCATTTCACTCCATTTAATGCCTCTTACAAGTGGTTGAAGGATAGATTTCAGGATTTCCATTTTCCCCTTCTCTCTCTCTTCTCATTTTCTTATAAATTGGAGTGTTGGGCTCATTGTAAAGAGAGGTAGTTTTTGTAGCAAAGCTCTACCAAAATTTCTTTGTGAAGATAATGTGTTGCAGGCCCTTGTTGTGGACTCCTTGCATGGTGATCCAGGCCCTTTTTTTGTAACCAATTGAACTGTGCATATCAGGAAGCAATAAAATATAAGTTTGTGGATGCATCTTCCCTTGCTGTGTGTTTTTTTACATTCTTCTTGCCCCTTCAACCTTGATTACAAGAATATTGTGTTTATTATAATGTTCTTGCAGGGATCCATTTTCATTGTGTATGTTTGAAATATTGTTGTGAATGCATTTTGCTAGATTATGGAGAACTGTCATCACCCCTTCTAGTGTGCGCTTTGCTTCTGTATATCACGCATTTGAAGACTACTCTCACACCCTCCTTTCTGGTGTATCGCCACTTTAGTGTAGGATTTCATTTTATGCATTCACTCTCCCTGGTCCCTTGGAAATTTAAATTGGAATAGTTAGTTTCCCCTACATTAGAGTAGATTGTGGCAGGTAGTTTAGGAGCAAGAACCAAGATTTCTCTGGAGGTCTATCTCAAGTAGCAAGTCCCACAACTTGGAGATAGTACCCATGTTATCGAATCACACCGTGAGTTCAAGTATATGCACTTGTATAAATATTAGGGGTGTTGTGATTTGGTGATAACAGGAACCATGGCTAAATTATGCTATTTCACCTCTTTTTTGGAAAAGGGAAATTTTGACAAGTTTTCCCCATAGCTCCGCCCTTCCGGTTCTGGTTTCTGATGTGGGTCCCAATTGAACCACACTTCCTTTTCCACTTTTAACTCCTTTCTCCGAAAAGGAAAATTTTCCAAATTTCCCCCAAGAGTCCCCACCTCTGCCGTTGATTGGAGCATATTTTGAGTATTCTCTGTTGGCCCCATGACTCATTTTGATGATTTTAATCTTTTGATTAACAATGGGAAAAAAAAATCAAGTTCCCCTTGATGGCCCTCCTCCCCACATTTTGACTTTTCAAACCACCACGCAACTCAATGGTGCATCTTGAGATTGTTCGCAAAATTAGAGACTCTAAATGAGCACGGGCTCACCACATGTCTCAAGCATTTTAGGAATTTGGTAAAAAAACTAAGGAAAGAAGACCTGGCGGAAACCTACACGTGTCTTTATGGCGTAACTTCAAGAACCATATAAGGCTTCAATATGGTTTGGCGGGGGCACGCTTCCATTTTAGAATTTTTACTCCATTTTTTCAAAAGGGAAAAATATTCCAACCTTTTTCTGAAGGCCCATATCTCTACCTTTAACTTCACCACATGTCCTTCAGTAGGGTAAAAGTAAGACTATTTCCCTGCCGCTTAAATTTTTCTTTAATCAAAGCATGGCGGGGCCGTGGGGTGGGTTGAAACTTTTTTCCAAAGTAGCCAAAAAGAACAAGTTCAAAAAACAAACCCACCATGCCCCATCCAATTAGAAGAAGCCACGTAAGTAACAATAGAACCAATCAAAATTGAGTGGAACTAAGGGACCAAATTTCCAAAAAAGTAAAAAGTGACATGTTAAAACATTTTCCTGCCATCCCCTGACTAACCAAAATAAGCCACATGAGTGCCGAAGGTTGAGGAATAATTTGGAAGGGAAAAGATGCCCGTTAGACTGTCAAAAACATAGAAATTCACCATTCATGCCCAAAATCTGATTTTTTGCTAAGAATGAATTTTTTTGAAACAAAACCAAGTGAATCATTATTCCAAGCATCTTTGAACCATGGATTTGTATTTTCAAAGGCATAAAAATATAAAATGATCATTCTTGAGCTTCCATGGTTGGGGAAAAATTGGAAAAATTACAGAGCCCGTAGATTTTGAAGAAATTAGAGAAAAAATAGGGTAAACTAAGAGATTCCTTCAGAAAAGGGCATGACAACGGATTCTACAAACAATTTCAAGGCATTCAAATGGATATAAAAGCTTCAGAATAAAAACATCGAGAGATAAAACATTTTATAACATGTAGATCAGAGGAAAATTAGGGGAAAATGGTGTGAGATCAAGATAAGCACCAACATCGGCTCCGACTCCGGGATGAGCACTCCATGTGACTGCCACAAGAACAACTAGTAGACCAAGTGCCAAGAACAAACCATTGGGCAACAAAGTCAAAGAGAAAGCTAACATAGTGGAACAACCACAACCATCCTCCAAAAACCAAACTGAAAAACCAGCAAAATGAAATCACTAAGGACCAGAACGAGCAAAAACACAAAAGACAGAATGTAACAAACAAGCTGTACACTATACAAGTCATGCTCACCTTGATTCTGGGGAATCAATCCAAGAAAATCTTCAAGTGCCTGCCATTAACAGGAATTTTGAGTAATTCACCATCTAAATCTTTCGAGAAGATGGTATGCCCACTAATCTAAATGTCAATGGAGTAAGGTTCCATTCACAGTACATAAAATTTACCATATTTTCCCTTTTCTTCATGTCTACTATCCCATAACAGCACAATATCTTCAATGTTGAAAGCTCTAAAAGTTACCTTCTTATCAAATAACTTCTTCAATTTTTCTCTAAACTTCACATGCCTTTGGTGAGATTCTCTCCTTTCTTCATTAAGTTCAACAATCTAGTTAATGCAAGCCTCATATGGACTAAATTCTTGATCTTCCAGTTGTTGAATGAATTGATATGAGGATATTTACATATGTAGGGGTGGCAGAGCTTGAGTGCCATATAACAATTCAAATGGAATTTTTTTAGTGGCTCTTTTAATAGTAATTTTGTTTGTCCAAAAAGTGAACTTCTGTTGTTCACCCCATTTTATTTTGTTCAACTACAAGGTTCTTCTTATAATATTCAAAAAAAAATTATTACAGGACTCAGCTTGTCCATTTCCTTGGGGGTTGTAATTAGAGACATATGTAAAACTGATCCTGTATTCTTCACACATTTCCACAAAAGGTTTAGGTCTGATTCTCATGGAATTGTCAGCAACAATTTTAACTGACACCCCAAACTTGTAGATGATATGGTTTGACATAAAATCCATGACAATTTTGTGTATTGCTCTTTTGATGGGGATTTCCTCTACCCACTTGGTGAAGTAATAAGTGGCTATAAGAATTCAATTATGGCTAGCACTTGAAGGGTCTTAAATATCACCAATGAAATCCATTCCCCACTACTTGAATGGGGCTTCAATTGATATAGGCTACAAAGGTAAGGAACCTGAAGCCCTCAGTCTTCCAGAGAAGTGCTGGAAAATATCACATCTTCTAACCAAAAGAGTTGTATCCTTGAAGAGAGTTGGCCACCAATAACCAGCCCTTAATATATTTTTTGTTGTTACTCTTACAACAAAATTCCCCCCACAAACTCCTCCACAAAGATCAACAATTATTTTGGGGGCTTCATCTTCAGTAATCCACCTTAAGATAACTCCCTCACAATTCTTCCAAGCTAACCCATAATCAATAATTACATATTTATGGGAAGCCAACTTAAGGGTTATTTTCTGATTCTTACTCAAATGCTCAGGGTAGTATAGATGTCTGAGATAAAAGATTACATCTTTGTACCTCTTTAGAACTCATAATTATTTTCAAAACATCTACCCTTCCTTCCTGTACCTCATTTACCTCAATAGTTTGCAAGTTTCTCTCAGCCATAAGCTTAGCCAATCCCAAACCTCTCACCAACTTCATCGTTTGGATATCCATGTCATATTCTTGCAACTTGTTCACCCATCTTCATATTTTTCTTGAAACTTCCATCTATGATAAGATGTCTTTCACCATAGTGTGGGGAGCATAAGCAATAATTTTAAAGCTCAAAATGTAAGTCCCGAAAACCTTTGTTTCTTTTACCAAGGTAAATGCTTGTTTCTCCATAATAGTGTATTTCAGTTCAGCCCCCTACAATGCTTTACTAAACAAGGAAATTGGCCTCTCAGCCCCTTCATCATCTTTCTGCAACAAGACACATGCAATAGTGTTATCTGAAGAAAAAGAAAACAGTCAAAAAGGCTTCTTATAATCTGAAGCTACTAAAACAGGGGCATGCTTTAATGCATCCTTGATCCCATTGAAAGATTGAATGGCATCCTCCTCCCATTTGATGTCCTGGTCCTTTAGCATGCTAGCGATTGGAATGGTCATATTAGCAAATTTTGATGTGAATCTCTTGATAAATTTTATCTTCCCAAAAAAGGATTGAATCCCCTTCTTGGTTCTTGGAATTGGGACCTCACTGATGGCCTCTACCCTTTCCGGATCAATCATTACCCATTCTACTGACACAATACGACCAAAAAAAATTTCCATCTCTACTCCAAAATGGAACTTCTTTGGATTAAGTGAAATGGCATATTCTCTACATCTTATCAACATTTTCTCTAAGTCCTGCAAATGATCACTTCTCTTTCTGGATAACACAGTTACATAATCTTGGTAGACAACAACAAAATCAATAATGTAACTAGCAAAAACAACATCCATTTCTCTTTGAAACATTTATCCAGCATTCATCAGTCCAAAGGGCATCTTGATATATACATATGTTCCCCAAGAGGTGGTAAAGGCTCTCCTAATTCTTTCTGATTCCTTTACAACAACTTGGTTATAACCAAAGAAACGATCCAGGGTAGATAGCAACTCAGAACCAATCACTAATTGCAACATATTTTCCATGTTTGGTAAAGGATAATAATACTTCCTTAATGCTCTGGTTAGATTTCTGAAGTCCACACACAGCCAGATGTAACCATTCTTCTTTGTAACTGGTACTAGGTGTACAACCCAAGAAGAATACCTTGTAGGCTAAATAATCCCTCTATCCCTTAGTTTCTTCAGTTTCTCTTGCATTTTAAGAGATAATAGTGGATTGATTGGCCTTTTTTTTTTTCCTTAATGGGTTTTCATTAGATTCCAAAGGAATCTCATGTTGAAACAAATCCTCTCTATATGACTTTAATTAAGAATAAGTCCAACCCATGCAATCTTAATATTATTTTAGCAATTGGAAATAAGATTATTTTTCCTCCTTTCTGAGATTTATTCCCAACTAGATCTTCCTTGGTTTCTTATTTGTGCCAAGTTCATGCTCGTCAACATCCCTTGAGGCTGCTATGCATCTGTTAATAATGTGATCAACACCATCAAATTTTGATTCAAGAGTAACTAGCCCTCTAGGAATTGTATTAGTCTTTAATTAGACGATGCCTTTTCCAAACAAGGTTTCTTTA
Source organism: Taxus chinensis (assembly GCA_019776745.2). Classification (NCBI taxonomy): domain Eukaryota; kingdom Viridiplantae; phylum Streptophyta; class Pinopsida; order Cupressales; family Taxaceae; genus Taxus; species Taxus chinensis. The sequence goes on along the minus strand of CM034155.1, from coordinate 412,853,444 downwards.
CCTCCTCCTACGCACACCATTGGCTAAAAATCAATAATTTGATTAGAAAACTCCCCTTTGTTCTATAGAAATCTTCTTACCTGAGCATCATCATCAAAAACTTGCCAATGTTTAATGTTGTCAGGCACAGATGGCCTAGTTAACACCTCAACATCATATTCACAATATGGGGAAACTACACAATTTATCAAACGCGATATCCAAATACTACAATTTTGTTTAACAAATCATTGAACTTCCTATCATCATGCACAATATTGAATGAATCAAACATCTCAATGAGATCCCAAACTGCATGCTTGTATTGTTTCATTCTCTAATTTTATGTGGCATAAAGTTTTCTAACTTTGTTCACAATTAATTCTTAATCTCTTTTGACAATGATGTCTTTAATACCATATTTCCAAGAATCCTTAGACCTAAAAGGATTACATCATACTAAGCAATGTTTTTCGTGAACTCAAAGTTGATTTGGAAGGAAAATACAAACTCGTCCTAGCCTGGAGAGACCATAACAACACCAGCACCATTTTTGAACTTGGAGCAAGCTCCAACAAACAATAAAGTACAAGGAGATCCTACCTATTCAAGGCACTTGAAATCTTCAATATTGTGCTCTTCTCCATTAGCAAATCCTACAAAGTTATCAACATCAACACGTGTGTACAATACTCCATAAGATGCATTGTTGGGATACTCAATAAGGTGCAACATATTCTTTTCTCCATACAACCTGATGAGGCTGCCATTTATTGGTATGGTAGTATAGGACATGTCCATTTGAACACTCCCACTAACACTTTCAGCCCATTTTATAGATAACAACATACTCTAGTTGGCTAGGCAATCAACAATAACAACATCAAGTGTCAAGTTTTTACCTAGGTAAGCTACAAGTTGTGCCACCATACCTTTCACATATCCCACCACTGGCACTTCTTTGGAGTCCATAGAAGTACACTTCACCTATGCTATTGTTACTTTGATATCCAGCTCATTCATAACTTCTACAGGTATAACATTGCATGATGCCCCTAAGTCAAACATACAGTTGTGTAGCAATATGTCTTTAATAATCAGAGTGGTGAAGAAAGGATCCATGTTTAGTTGAGACTCCACAAAGGATGTCCCCAAATAAACCTTAGTTGGTTCACCTGGTTCCTCCACAATGTTTATACTTCTACCTAGGGCATTCTTCTCCTCTTTCAGCTCCAAATGCTCAAAAGCCCTTTTTTGTGCTCAGAAATCCTAAGCAACTCAAAAATTGGAATTGAGATCTTGATTTGACTCAAGACTCGGGAAATATCATAAGGGAATGACTTTGGCAAGGAAAAATTGGAAGGAAGGTTGACACAGTCATCATATGTCATGTGATTTTTTGACAACTTGTGCATGAGGAGGGGTATGAGTTTTTTTTAGGACAGAAAGGCCATTGACAGATGCATCTTTCTTAGGATCCTCTTTAGGAATATTTGAAATAAATGGAGTTTTTTATATAGCCTGAGGCCCTATCCCTTTGACAACCCTAACTCTTGTGGTATACTCCTCTTAGGTAACAACAAATTTCATCAACAACTGCCTATCCTCGTTAGATGGGATTCCTCCATCAGAGTTCTATATCATTAAAGCTATTAAATATTCAAAGTCATTATTGGGTAATTCAAAATCTTGTATAGTATCTACCTCTAAAGTATGAGAGGGAGGAAGAATAGGTACCCAGTGCATGTAATCCCAAAAAAAAAGTAGTACCTATAACTCTTATTACCTCAGTTGAAGTATCCCCTTCTTGTGAGTTCGTGGAGGAACCCATCATGCAAACATCATCTTTATTATCATCACCAACATCTTCTTATTCTTGCTGATTTTCCTCACATGGAGCATGGGGCATGAAATATCTTTCACACCAATCAATGACATTTTTCTCCTCCACAACAATAAATCTTGTAGCTAGAGGATCAGGAACCATTCTATTTTCCCTGGCTTGGGACTATTTATTTCCAAATCCAACAGGCCCCTTTGCTCTATCATTAGATGTATGATCACTTCTATAATGATTTGTAAACCTTTCTTGGCCTTTTTGCTTGTGCTTACCTTGTGAACTATGCCCAATTCCTTTTTCTCCCAGACTAATTTGTATGATATTTCTTTGATAGCCCCTCCCAAAGTTTTCACAACTTCCTCCAAATCAACAACCTTACTTGTTTGAGGCTTTTCTGGGTTAATCAGCTTTACACCCTCCCTTTTTGGAGGATTTCTAATTACCTTTATATTGTTCTCTATTTGCAAAGTCATGGCGAAGGCCTGCCTCAAATTGTAGGTTTTTTGTCCCTTAAGTAATAAGCAGCTCTTTTATCAAATGTATTTGAATATTTGATCAAACATGATTCATCACATGGCCTTAAGCTAACATGAAATCTCCTTAAGGTATTGTTAAACCTTGTGTTGAAATCATGGACTAACTCATTAGGATTCTTCTTGATGTTTTCAATTTTTGATAGAAGGAACCTAGGGTCATTTTTATCACCATAATATAATCCGAATGCATTATTCATCTCTTTCCAGGAATCAATGGAATTATCTATAAAATCTTTATGCAAATCCCTTGCATCCTCTTCCAAAGTATGAATAAACAATTTGATATATACATCTTCTTCTTCAATCTCAATGTCTTCCATCATATTGATAAAAATCCTTAACTTTTGATTAGAAATTATAGCATTGTTTCCTTGCAAATATTTTAAATATATTTCTTACATCCTAAGGAGCTGCATTTCAATAACCATCCATCCTTGTAAAATTTATAGGACCAAATGTGTTTACAACAAATGAAGGTATGAGTCAGGGTTGGGCCATGTTGTTTTGTGGAGGTGACCCTAGAGGGGAGATAAATTGATAAGGGGTAGAGGGTCTTTGAAACACAGGAGTATAACTTTCAAAATGGATATCCCCTAAAGGCCTTGTTTCATGGAAAACCCTATCAAATTTTGAAAAGACAGGGGCAAAATGAGAAGCAAACTTTTCAAAATCAAATGAAGGCCCCTATCCAATTGGAGAATTCAATCCCACAAAGAGGCTACCTAATTCAGAAGCACTTGAATGGAAGTCTTAAATGATAGGCCGATCACTTTCATCAATGGAGATCCCTTTTCTTGATTGTTGATCTCCAAAAAATCTCTAGGATTTTATTCCTTCTAATTTTGTTTTTCCTAGCTCTTAAAATAATGTCCTAGCAGGATCTCTAGCAAAGAAATATCTTCTTCCTTTCATCTTTGTAAAGATTAGTAACAAAAATCACTTGAAAGAGGTTAAAACACTGGTACTCATCAGTAATTAGATCAACATGGAGTTGCCACCAAGGATTTCAACCTTACATGTGCAAACACATTAAAATATGATTTTTCAAATATTTGTCAATACTAGAAATTGGAAATGGGATGATTTGAATTTTTTGTATACAAATTTATCAATGAAAGCTAGTGCACTAGGTGTGGAAAGTGAAAGAATTTCACACAGCACTTGCAACTTTGAATACTTCTTACAGGCCTCAACACAAGATGATGTTTGAAAAAATGTATTAGCACTTAGAGCATATAATAAGTGTTTACCAGGGCCTGACTATGAACTATAACCACTTTATCCCCAGTAATGATGCCAATCAGGTGTTGGTACCTGTTATCCAATTTCACCCCCCAGGGTTGAAATGATAACATACATCAGGATTCTCAAGTCCCAGGAAAATTGATTGATCCAGGGAAAAATTCATGTTTCTAGGGTTCCTTCAAAAAGTTTTCTAACTCTCCTGTCTAGGTTGAAAAGAGAAAGCTCTGAGAAAATGTGAAAAGGTTGCAGAAAATAAGCTTGGGCAAGAAAAAATTTGAAAATCGGCTAAGTCCTTGTCCTAGGAAAAGAGGGACATTTGGGACGCCAAGGTGCAAATCGGCCGAAAATCCTACAGGGAGTCCAAACAGCAAAGGGACATATGGGACAAAGGTACGCGAAGGACGCGAACCGGCCGGTTCAGCCGAAAGAGAAGAAAGTCAACTAATAGCTTGGGACATTCAAACCATGAGTACATGAACCGCCCGGATCAGCCGAAAAGGAGAACTTTTGCACCCAATGTTCGGGACATTTGGGCCATAAAGACGTGAATCAGCCAGGTCGTGTGAACCAGAAGAATTTGTCCTGTGAAGCACTGGGACATTTGGGACAAATGGACGCGAACCGGTTGGTTCAGCCGAAACAAGAAACTTCAGCACAAGGAAAATTGGGACATCCGGGACAAAAAGACGCGGTGGACATGAAGGAGCCGGCAGACCCGCGGACCAACCAGAAGATGACATGTGTCACAAGGGAAAAGTCCAAAAGTCAAAAGGTGAGTTTTGAAGGGGGAGTCCGAGCTAATAGGAATTGGACACGTGTCCAATGAAGCAGGGAAGTGTAGAGCTCGGGGAGAAGTTAGAGGATTTGGCTGAGTTCACCAAAAAGATGTAAAAGTGAAGAAAGACCCCGCGCCTTTTCCTCCAACAAGATCATGCCACGTGTCGTCCAACTGGCGGGAGCACAAAAAAAAAGTGGAAAAAGTCCCAAATCATCAAAAAGGTAAAAATTCAAGAAAAACCCATGGGTAAGCAAAGGAGAGAGAATCACATGACCAATCAATGCATGCCACGTGTCATTCAGGTGGCAGAGTGCGGGAAGAAATTCAAAAATCCGTTTTCACCTATTTTGTGCCCTAGATCTTCAGATCTCCATATCTTTTGATCCAGAGCTCGGATTGGCACGTTATTTATATCAACGGAAATCTTGAGAAATTCTCTACATGATTCTAGGGATAATATTGAGTTTTGGTGTAGTATGGAGAGAGAAAAATGAGAAACAGATCTGACGCGTGTTCATGGCCAGAAGTGACATTTTAGCGGCCCGATTTAATGCAGGATGGGTCGCATTCTCCTGTAATTTGGTCAAAATGATAGGGTATGGTTTTTTAAGGTCCCTCCATGCTGTTTTAATGCACCTTCAGTCAAGGAGGGATGGGCTCCCATGTTTTGTACATTTTCTGTCCCCTGTGCTCGACCCTTGCACTGTAAAAGCCAGTTTTGGCTCATTTCAAAGGGGGGGGAACTTTTTGACATAGGAACTTCTTCTTTCAGCTCCAGCAAGTGACTGAAGGAAGGATAAGACCTCTCCAAAGATTATAATAGTTTTCTTTTACCTCTCTAAGGGTGTAATGCGTGTTTTTGACACTGGAAAGATAATGCAAGCTCTGTGAATGGGTTTCAGTCCTCTATTTGTATTATTTGCTTCATTTCAAATCCAGAATTATATCTTATCAGTCTGTGTGTGTTTTATGTTGTAAACTTTCGTCTATGTCTATTTTCTTGACAGAAATGTTTCACCACTCCTCCTTTGGTGTATAACCTGTTAGTTTAGTTTTATTTTTGCACTTTCTATCTCTGTCTCCTTACAATTTAGAGTAGGATTAGGATCTGAACCTCTGTTGTTTTACAAAATATAGATCTAAATCAGAGGAGTTTGAGGAACCAGCCTATAATTTGGACATTCCTCTCTCAGTTTCACAAGTCCCCACACTTGGAGAGAGGTTTCCATGTTGTGCAATCACACTAGATGCTGAGTGATCAACCTAGAAGCCTGATCTGCATCCAGGGGTGCTGTGAGCCTGCAACATTAGTTCTGGCACGCCTGGTGGGACATGGAGGTCTTCACTTTCATTACAACAAGATTGATGTGCACTTGTTGTAAGTTCCAGCTTTGAAGGAGCTTTAAAATCACACATCTAGCGACTCCAAAAGAGGCATAATCTGCTGGTTTTTGCAGTCCAAGCCTAGAAAATTTATGAGAAGAATACAGACCAGGTCAAGAACTAGGGAGGAAGGATTGTTTGTTTATCTGCATCTATTTCCAGGCAGAGAAAGAAGGGGAAGAAGAGCTCAAAGATCTGCGTCTCCACCTAATATAACTTTGTCTACACCTCCACCTGGTAGACCTTTTCTCGCATCAACAAGGGTTCTCAGACCAATCAGAATGGTGAAACCACTAAATCCCTTTGTCAACTTCACTGGAAGTAGCCCACTTGCCCTCAATGCATAGAATCTAGTTCTAATTGCAGCATTGAAGAACATTCCATTTTTCATTGGAGAAAATCATACCACTCCTGGTGATCATGTCAAAGACATTGTTAACATCTGTGCAATCCATGAGATAAACGAAATGGATGTGGCTGTCAAATTGCTGGCATCATCATTCAAAGGGAAGGCATTGCAATGGTTCAGGAGCCTTACAGCTGGTTCTATCACAAATTGGAATCAGTTATGCATAGTTCTCCATGAGTAGTTTGGGGAAAAGGGAGACAAATTGTCTCTTCTAGAACAATTGACAACTATCAAGAGAGCCCCCAACGAGAAGCTAACTGACTTCAACTTCATATTTCAAAGGTCTTGGGATAGGATTCCAGTGGCAGTCAGGCCAACAACAGAAGGTGCTTTTCTATATTACCTTAAAGCTTTGAATTCTGATATTTCTATGTTAATTCAATCTATGAGAGGCACAACCTTACCTGCTGCTTATAGCATTTCCATTTGAGCCGAAAATTGTCTTATTCAAGCGGGTAAACTGGCTCCTAGGCCTCCCATGCCCTTGTATCCAAACTTAGAAAATCCAAGCACTACTCAAGCACCCACTTTGGCTCCTATTCCCACTCCTAGAAATCAAAGTTCTAATGAGACTTCTACCTCATCCTCTAGTGCTTCAAATGAACTCCAAGAAGTCATGAAAAAATTGCAAAATTTGGGAAATGAGCTGGTTACTATCAAAAGACAACAAGCACAAAGTGCTAGACCGTATTAGCCTTAAGCTCAACCTAACAGGTAACCATATCAACCTCAAATACCACCCAATCCAGCTGCAAATCAAAATCAAGCAAGGCCTCCTACCAACAAACCATTTCAGCCCTATAACCCCAATGTTGCATCCACATCCAGAGCTTTGGTACCAGTGCAAAATAACATGGCCTAAGAATATGATTGGTGTTTCCCATGAAGTCAACCACATAACCAATAAATGTGCTTTAATGGTGCATTAAATCAGGCTCTAATGGTGCAAACCATTGGTGGGTCACAAGAGCCCAACCACGAAGAAGACCAATAGCAAGGGGCACCTCAGCAAGGAACATCTCTGAACGAAACTACTCTTGTCAATTGGTAGGCTGAAGATTTCTGTGGTATAAATCAAATACCCTCTCAAAGTGTTGCAGCCAACACAATGTCAAAGAGGAGAAATTTTGGTTAAGAATAGCCATTGGCTCCGAGTAATCCACAACCTCCTACCACTCCACAAGCCACTGGAAAACAAACTGTAGTTCCAAACATGCAAGGAGCAGCCAAACCAGCTCCTAAACCAACTCAGATGCCAGCTGCTGCTGCCCATATGCAAGGAATGAATGTGCAGGCCAAGGGACACCAGAGGGATGCTTCATCTCCATTGAGTATCATTGATCAGATGAAGAAGACAAATGTAAACATATCAATGTGGGAATCACTATCTATCCCAGGATAAAGAGATCTGCTACAAGCTGCCATGAAAGACTGGTCAACTTCAAATCAACAGGTCCAAATGTAAGAGAGGTACTCACAAATGTTGCCCAGCCTGAGGGAAATCATGGAGGACTGCAAGGTAAAATGTTGAAGCCCCCTCCATTTTATGTTTCATTGATCACAAGAGATAAGTTGGTGCATAATTACATGATCGATTCGGGAGCAAGTAGCTCAGTCATGCCAAAATAGATAGCTGATCAGCTAGGACTCCAATATGAAACCATCTCCAAGGGTGTAGTGCAATTAAACAGGACTGCAGTGACAACGGTTGTAGTAATCAAAGGTCTGAGCCTCACGCTGCACGCATGTCCCAACGTAATAGTGTTACAAGATGTGTCAGTCTTAGACCTGCCACCACTCTTTGCATTATGCTTGTCAAGAGACTTCACTGCTAAAATTGGAGGCTATCTTTCGACGGATTGGTCACACATGTTGTTTAGAACAAGATATGGAACCAAAGCCACAATCAGGTCTGAACCTATTGCGAACATTCAGATTGAGCCTTACACTCCAAGCCAAATCAATACCAACTGTTCAGTGTTTGATCAAGAAGATTATCCAAGCACTGATGAAGCTAACACTAAGGTCGAAAGCATCTTAGATTTGACTCTCGATGAATGGGCAAGTAAGGTGCATGCTTTTGATCCCTATCAAGAAATAGAAGAATCTGAGATGGGAGTTTATTGTTTACATGAAGAGAATCAACCTCTCCCCAGCATCACCAAACCAGATCAGAAAGACAAGAATGAAGTATGGAAATTTTTCTTTGATGGGTCAAGGAGTAGACAAGGTGCAGGAGGAGGAGCTATGCTCATTTCACCGCAAGGTACAAGGTATTACTCAGCCTTCCATTTCTAGTTTTCCTGTTCAAACAACACAGCTGAGTATGAAGCCTTAATTCATGGACTACACTGGGCAAAGAAGAAAGGCATCAGGAATTTACAAGTATTTTGTGATAGTGAGCTGATCGTAAACCAATTCAAAGGAAAAAATGCTTCCAAAAAAGATCTGTTAAAAAAATACAAAAATCAGGTATGGGATCTTATTAAGGATTTTGAAGCTTTTAGCATCAATTCCATCCCAAGGAAAAAGAATGAAGACGCTGATAGGCTGGCAGCAATTGGGGCTGTGTTTGATGTTGTAGAAAGTCTCAAAAGTGAGAAAAATCAGCCTCATATCAAAGTGGTTGTGAGACCAGGTGTTCCGGATAACAACACAAGTTGGCAAGTCTTCGAGAATGATCAGCAGATTTTTAATTTCCTGCAAGAAGAAGTTGAGTTCTCTGCCAGAAATCAAGATAAGCTGGAGTAGCATTATGGTGACCAAGTGGTGCAGCTGAGGACTAACAAATTACCAAAAGGCCTCATAACCTTGGAGTCAATCTTCAACCCGAATGATCAGTTCCGAAAGGAGAAAGTGAACATTCAGGTAAAGGGTGAGGATTCAGAGACAATTTTAGTGGAAGAAGGCAAAACATTGCAGATTGGCAAAGTAAGTACCTCACAAGAGAAATCTGATTTTGTTCAGCTTTTTCAAGAACCCCCAGATTTTTTTGCTTGGACTTACAAAGATCTAAGAGGTTTCAACCCAGAGTTGACACAACATACTATTGAGCTGGATCTGGAATCCAAGCCTGTCAGGAAAAAGAAAAGGCCAGTGAATCCCCATATTGAGCCTCTCATGAGAAAAGAATTAAGCAAGCTTATTGAGGCCAGTATCATCTTCCCCATCAAACACTCAAGTTGGGTTGCCAACTTAGTCCCAGTCAGAAAGAAGAATGGAGAGATCAGGTTGTGTATCGAATTCAAGGATTTGAATAGGGCATCTCTCAAAGACCATTACCCACTCCCTTCCATGGAGAAAATTTTTCAGGTGGTAGCTGGTTCAGAAAGGTTTTCATTGCTAGATGGATACTCAGGCTACAATCAGATTATGGTGAAGGGAGAAGACCAATTCAAGATAGCCTTCACAACTAAATGGGACACATATGCTTACAAGAAGATGCCATTCGGGCTGTCCAACGCTGGTGCTACCTTTCAAAGGGCAATGGACATGGCATTCAAAGGTTTGATCAACAAGGTAGTGCTGATATACCTAGATGATATCACCGTCTTCTCAAAGAACGCAGCAAACCATCTCTTTCACCTCAGGTAAGTGTTTCAAAGGTGTAGAAAGTTCGGAGTGTCCTTGAACCCCAAGAAGTGCATATTTCTTGCACATGAAGGAAAAAATTTAGGCCATATTGTCTCAAAAGAGGAATTGGAAATTGATCCAAAGAGGGTTGAAGCCATAAGAGCACTACCATTGCCAAGTCACAAGAAAGCTCTTCAAAGTTTCTTGGGAAGGATAAACTTTGTTCGGAGGTTTGTCCTAGATTTTGCAACCCTTGTCAAGCCCATCACCAAAATTTTAAAGAAGAGCATGGCTTTTAAGTGGACAGCAGAAGGCAAGGAGAGTTTTGAAGAAATCAAAGAGGCTATCTCTCAGGCACCAACTCTCATCAACCCAAAATTTTCCAAGGATTTCATCCTCTATGCATTTGGAGGTGATGACACTATTTCTGCCATCCTAGTACAGAAGAACAAAGATAATGATGAGCAGCCAATTGCCTTCTTCAGCCAGAGCCTAGATAACTGTGAGGTAAGGTAATCTTTTATTGAGAGGCATGTGCTTGCAGTAATCAGAAGTTTGAAGAAAGTCAAGCATTTAATCTCGAACAACAAGGTCCAATTGCTGGTCTCACATGCTGGAGTTAAAGACTTCCTCCTCAACAAGGATTTGAATGAGAAAAGGGCAGGTTGGATCACCCATGTCATGGAATATGACATTGATATCAAGATCACCAAACTGGTAAGAGGGAAAGGGCTATGTGAGCAGCTAGTTTTGGGGAAGCAAAAGGAAGTATGCAATGAAGAAGAAGTTGTTTTGACAGTCTAGGACAGCCATAAGCCAAGTGGCAATCAAGATTAATACAATGCTTCCCCCACTCCTTGCTGGACCCAAGGTATTATACACTTCCTAAGTACAATCCTATGCCCTCCAGAGATGAACAAAACCCAAAGGAGACACTTCAGGTTACAGGTTGTTCCGTATGCCATTGTTGATGGAGTTTTGTTCAAGAAAGAAGTGAATGGAGTGCTGTTGAGATGCATTAGCACAGGTTAGATTCAAAGAGTGTTGGAAGAGTTTCATGGTGGACCAGCTGGTGGCCATTTTGCACCAAGAGTGACAACTCTAAAAATCATGAAGGCTGGTTATTATTGGCCTAAAATTTTTAGTGATTGCTATGCATGGATCAAGAAGTGTAAGAATTGTGCATTCTTCACAGGAAAAGAAAGACTTGCTGCCCTTCCATTGCATCCGATCTCAGTTGACCAGCCATTCATGCAATGGGGTTTGGACATCATTGGAGTCATTAATCCCAATTCAAGCCAAGGGCATAAATGGATTTTGACAGCCATAGACTACTTCACCAAATGGACAGAAGCAGTAGCACTCAAAGAGGCAAATGAATCTAGCATCTTAGACTTTTATGAGGGAATAAAAACCAGATTTGGTGTACCTGCCACAATAATCTCTGATAATGCATTGGCATTCATTGGATCCAAGATGACTAAGTGGGCTGTCAAGAACAGTATTTACCTAAGCACTTCATCGAACTATTACACTTAGGGTAATGGCCAGGCCGAGTCTACAAACAAGAACTTGTTGAAGATCATTAGGAGGAATCTTGATGAGAATCAGACATCTTGGCATACCAAACTGAAATCAGCCTTATGGGCTGATAGGATAACTCCCAAAAGATCCACAGGTAACTCTCCATTCAAGCTTGTCTATGGAAGAGAGGCAATCTTGCCCATGTCACTTGAGTTGCAAACATTGGAACTCATGAAGTAGCTGGAGTTACTTGAATTTGAGCCCATGGAGGTGAGGTATGCAGAGTTGATGGAGCTACAAGAGATCATAAATCAAGCATCTCAAGCAATGGAAAAGGATCAAGCTTTGATCAAGAAGACCTTTGATATGAAGGCCAAAGATAGATCTTTTCAAGTTAGAGATCTAGTGTTGAAATGGGATGTGGATAGAGAAAAACCGGGAAGGCATTCAAAATTTGATGCCATTTGGAGTGACCCATATGTGGTCACAAAGAGAAAGAACAACAATGATTTGCAATTAGCTTCACTGGATGGTGAAGAACTGCAGATTCCAGTCAATGGAATCTATCTTAAGCGCTACTTCTAAGAGGGAAGTTCACTACCTCTGTAAATATTAGATTAGATTTTCTTTCCTCCAAGTGCTTGTGCACATTGTTTTGCTATAGGTTAGCCTTGTTTTCCCTAAGTGCTTTGGCACAGCTTGCTATCCATGGAGATGTTTTGCAGTCCTTGCTTTCATTAGGTGACATTCCATCCTCCTCCTTGAACTTTCTGAGTCAGCTAGGGTCCTAAATAGAATATTCGATGACTCCATGCCCAATGGACTGCTTCAAGCAACTGGTCTTTTCATCTAGTAGGCAGATGACCCCACTGAGTTGCCAAATTGTTATCCAATTTCACCCCCTAGGGTTGAAATGATAACATACATCAGGATTCTCAAGTCCCAGGAAAATTGATTGATCCAGGGAAAAATTCATGTTTCTAGGGTTCCTTCAAAAAGTTTTCTAACTCTCCTTTCCAGGTTGAAAAGAGCAAGCTCTGAGAAAATGCGAAAAGGTTGCAGAAAATAAGCTTGGGCCAGAAAAAATGTCAAAATCAGCTAAGTCCTTGTCCTAGAAGAAGAGGGACATTTGGGACGCCAAGGCGTGGATCGGCCGAAAAGCCTACACGTGGCCCAAACAGCAAAGGCACATATGGGACAAAGGTACGCGAAGGATGCGAACCGGCCGGTTCAGCCGAAAGAGAAGAAAATCAACTAAAAACTTGGGACATTTAGACTGTGAGTACGTGAACCACCCGGATCAGCCGAAAAGGAGAACTTTTACACCAAACGTTCGGGACATTTGGGCTGTAAAGACACGAATCGGCCGGATCGGGTGAACCGGAAGAATTTGTCCCACAAAGCACTGGGACATTTGGGACAAATGGATGCGAACCGGCCGGTTCGGCTGAAACAAGAAACTCCAGCACAAGGAAAAGTGGGACATCTGGGACAAAAAGACGTGGTGGACGTGAAGGAGCCAGCAGCCCCGCGGACCAACCAGAAGATGACACATGTCACAAGGGAAAAGTCCAAAAGTCAAAAGGTGAGTTTTGAAGGGGCAGCCCGAGCCAATAGGAATTGGACATGTGTCTAATGAAGCAGGGAAGTACAGAGCTCAGGTAGAAGTTAGAGGATTTGGCTGAGTTCACCAAAAAGGGGTAAAAGTGAAGAAAGACCCCATGCCCTGTCCTCCAACAAGATCATGCCACATGTCATCCAAGTGGCGGGAGCGTAAAAAAAAAAGTGGAAAAAGTCCCAAATCGTAAAAAAGGTCAAAATTCAAGAAAAACCCACGGGTAAGAAAGGGAGAGAGAATCACACAACCAATCAATGCATGCAACGTGTCATTCAGGTGGCAGAGCGTGGGAAGAAATTTAAAAATCCGTTTTCACCTGTTTTGTGCCCTAGATCTTCAGATCTCCATTTCTTTTGATCCAGAGCTCGGATTGGCACGTTCTTTATATCAACAGAAATCTTGAGAAATTCTCTACATGATTCTAGGGATAATCTCGAGTTTTAGTACATTCTGGAGAGAGAAAAATGAGAAAAGGCTCTGACGCGTGTTCATGGCCAGAAGCGACATTTCAGCGACCAGATTTAATGCAGGATGGGTCGCATTCTCCTGTAATCCAGTAAAAATGATAGGGTATGGTTTTGTAAGGTCCCTCCATGCCATTTTAATGCACCTGTAGTCAAGGAGGGATGGGCTCCCATGTTTTGTACATTTTCTATCCCCTGTGCTCGACCCTTGCACTGTAAAAGCTAGTTTTGGCTCATTTCAAAGGGGGGGGGGACTTTTTGACATAGCAACTTCTTCTTTCAGCTCCAGCAAGTGACTGAAGCAAGGATTAGACCTCTCCAAAGATTGTAATAGTTTTCTTCTACCTCTCTGAGGGTGTAATGCGTGTTTTTGACACTGAAAAGATAATGCAAGCTCTGTGAATGGGTTTCAGTCCTCTATTTGTATTATTTGCTTCATTTCAAATCTTGAATTATATCTTATCAGTCTATGTATGTTTTATGTTGTAAACTTTAGTCTGTGTCTATTTACTTGACGTAAATGTTTCACCACTCCTCCTTTGGTGTATCAACTGTTAGTTTAGTTTTATTTTTGCACTTTCTATCTCTGTCTCCTTGCAGTTTAGAGTAGGATTAGGATCTGAACCTCTGTAGTTTTGCAAAATATAGATCTAAATCAGAGGAGTTTGAGGAACCAGCCTATAATCTAGAGATTCCTCTCTTAGTTTCACAAGTCCCCACACTTGGAGAGAGGTTTCCATGTTGTGCAATCACACTGGATACTGAGTGATCAACCTAGAAGCCTGATCTACATCCAGGGGTGATGTGAACCTGCAACAACAGTACCCAAATTGATTCTCCCTCAGAAGCTGAGCGGCATCTTGGTTTTGATAGGAAGCTTAAAGACAAGTAGAGCATGTAGTGTGTCATTTTGTAGCTAGGGATGAAATGCAGCCTACTCTTTGTCACTCAGATGTTGAGAAATGGGTAACACCCTCATGAAGATTTGACCTATCCTCACTACTTTATGGTTGTGCATTTCAACCAAGGTGAGAGGACCCCTTTTGTAGCCTGCTATTTGTGGAGGAGATGGAGATATCCTTCTTTAAAAATTTATTAAGAAGAGCTTGAAGAAAATATCATCAATCAAATAAAACCTAACTCTCATGAGTTGTTACTCTAGATAATGGAGATATTTTCTAAGAAAGGTTCAGGCCATTAAAGACAATGAAAACCTTATTGTTTATGCATGTTTTGGTAGTAAAATTTATTCATTTGTATACACACATGAAAAACAGGGGTAGTATGGGTATGATTGGTTATTTTCAAATGATTTTTTGGTGGTAGGTGAGGCTGAAATGAACTTGATTCACCATATTCTTGAGAAATTTTATAAAATTGGAGAGCTTGAACAACAGAATGCTTCGGGATAGCTAGGATGTTCCTTTAACTAGAATATATGCTTCAATGGAGGCCCAGAATAGAAATTTTCACATAAACTTCAAGGATCCAAAATGAAGGCTCAAATTGGAAAACTTAACTAAACATTATCAACCTCTATTTCATCACACCTAAGATACCCTCAAAGGCTAACAAACAATCTTATAGTCATGCTCGGAGTCACAGTTATTTTAAATTTGTTAATTTCACTATCAAATGAAATCTCTTCTAAGAAATGAAATTCCAAATGCCACCAAATTATCACAAAGACAAGATCTTATGTGATTCACAAATATTTCAATGTAATATTTCAAGAGGCAAAAGAAAACTACTTGCAGACATTCAGAAATGAAGCAAACACAAATTTTTCCCAAAAAAAAAGTAGATTAACTCAAGTTTGATGAAATTTATCATTAGGGGAAAGTTTCTAGAAAAATCTGAGAGCTTATCAATGGTTGTACACTCGCAAAAACCTTGACATGATAAAATTTAACACTAAGGATATAAATAGGTTTTGTTCATATGATTACTTAGAAGGACAGGTTTTATCAAGCTTTTCTCTTAGAAAAATTAATCCTAACCTCTAACACTCGAACCATTTGCATGATAATTTAATGCAATTTATAATAATTCATTTACAATAGAATTTTCCCCCAAATCCAAAGACATTCAAAGCAACATTTCTTGTTAAGACTCCCAAAATCAGATTTGTGAAAAATTTGTCAGGTGTGCAGAGGGAAAATATCTCCAAATATTTCTACTATTCAATTCTTCACCTGGTAGGTCATTCTTCATCTTTTGCACCAACTAATTCCTCCTCCAATTTGTCAAGTTTGGTTCTTTTCCTGCCAAGGAAAGAATTTTTTTAAATCAGATCGAATCCAATTTTCAAATCACGTCTTGATTGCAAAATATGTCTTCAAATTTTTCCCACCCAACCAGGATACCAAATTAATGTTCCTCTCCATTTTACGTGGACGAGACTCCAAGAAATGACTAAAAGACCATAAAAATTCACATCCCCAGGAGGTTTGGAGCATAAATGGTGGAAAATCATATACAAATGAATAGTTGTTGTTGATCGCTCTTTTGAATCTAGACCATCCACGTGGGAGATCAAATTTAAGATGGGCACGAAAGTTCCCTTTTACCCTTAAAATCTCTATATTTTCCTAATGTGGATCCCAAAGGAAACACAACTAAATTCTCCTTTTTCTCCAACTTTTTGGAAAAGGGAAAATTTTCCAATTTTTCCCCACAGCTCTACCCTTGCACTTCTAGTTTCTAATGTGGGTCCCAGTGGAACCATGCTTCCTTTTACACTTTTAACTCCTTTCTCCCAAAAAGAATTTTTTTCAAATTTCCCCTGAGTATCCGCACCTCTGCCGTTGACTGGAGAAAATTTTGACAATGCTCTGTCAACCGCACTGGTCATTTTGATAGATTTTGAATCTTTTGAATAACAAGGGAAAAAATACCAATTTTCCCCCAATGGCCCACCTCCCCACCTTTTGAATTTTCAAACCTCCACAGGTCTCAATGGTACATCTTGAGATGGTCCCCAAAAGTATAGACCCTAAATGAGCATGGGCTTGCCACATGTCTCGGGCCTTTTAGGAAGTTGTTGAAAAAAACTAAGTAAAGAAGACCCAGCAAAAACCTCCACGTGTCTTTATGGTGCAACTTCAAGAACCTTATAAGGCTTCAATATGATTTGGTAGGGGCACACTTCCATTTTAGAATTTTTACTCCATTTTTCCAAAAGAGAAAAATATTCCAACCTGCTTTCAAAGGCCCGCATCTCCACCTTTAACTTTGCCACGTGTCCTTCGGCATGGTCAAAGTAAGAATTTTCCTTTGTCACTTAAATTTTTCTTTAATCAAAGCATGGTGGGGATGTGGGACGGGTTCAAACTTTTTGCCAAAGTTGCAAAAAATAATAAGTTAAAAAAACAAACCTATCGTGCCCCATCTAATAAGAAGAAGCCACATAAGTACCAAAAGAACCAATCAGAATTGAGCGGAGCTATGAGACCAAATTTTCCTTTTTGCCAAAAAAGAAAAAAGTGACAATTTAAAGCATTTTCTGCCGTCTCGTGAACAAAAAAAATAAGCGACATGACCTTTGAATTCAGAGGAATATTTTGGCAAGGAAAAGATGCCCGCCAGACCATTAAAAACACATAAATTCACCATTCATGCCCAGAATCTGATTTTTCGCTAAGGATAAATTTTTTTGAAGAAACACCAAGTGAATCATGGTTCCAAGCATATTTCAACCATGGATTTGGATTTTCAAAGGCATAAAAATATAAATTGATCATTCTCTAGTTTCTATGGTTGGGAAAAAATAGGGAAAATGACAAAGCCCGTGGATTTTGATGAAAATTAAGACAAAAACAAGGAAAACTCATAGATTCCTTCAAAAGAAGGGACGACAATGGATTCTACAAACAATTGCAAGGCATTCAAATAGAGGTAAAATCTTCATAACATCCACATCAAGAGATAAAACATTTCATAACACGTAGATCAGAGGAAAATTAGGGTAAAATGGTGTGAGATCAAGATGAGCACCAACAAATTTGAGGTTAGAAAATTAGGTTTGATGGTGCAATATGGATGTAGGGGAAAACATGGAAAATAAATTACACTTAGGATAAATATTGAGACAAGTGGCATCACAAGAGAAAGTTAGGATGAGATGGAAAGGCAAGGAAAATAAAATATAGAGCCACGAGAGGTCATACAAAATTCTAGGGGGATGAGTTTGGTCATATGGATAACTTTCTTATCCCCTATGTCCCCTTGGTGACATGATGGAAATTAGAGGAATTTGTTTTTCCTTTGAGTAATTTTTTTACATGTTTCATGGTGTAAATTTTGGTAAATATGGATTTGTAATTTCTCCCTTAATCCCACTCACATTAACTCAACTTAGATTCAACTCAGCTTATACTAACTACATGTTGAGGGTTTGAAAAATAAAATATTGCATGGGTCAAATTTTATAATACCTCTTGTACCCCTATATATAGGGTACAATAGGGAAATAAGGGACAACAAGGATATTAAGAACAATAGGGAAAATACGGTAAAAAAGTGCTATAAAGTGCACATATGGAAGGAGTATGAGGGTAAAATTTTATGTACCTTATATCCCCCATGTATAAAATTATTAAATATTTATGATACCAACATATTTTATTCCTAATTTCGTACAAAGATATGAGAATCATCCAAATAAGTTAATGTTTACGGTTGAACTACACATTCCTAAAATAATTTCAACACCATCAAAGATATAGAATACAAACTCTAGATATTTAGTAAATTTTAATAACTCTTCCAAGGATTCTATGCATGCTCTGAAATATCCAAAATCAACCTTTGTAGGGTTTCACCACAACTAGTCTTCTACTAAACTTTGTTGAATAGAATGATGAACCTAATTACACTTATTTTAAAACTAATACATGTTTAAAAAATTCATTAGGAACATATCCTAGGCTATTTTGATGATGTCAAAATATTCGGATTGGCTAGGAGGAAGACTTTAGAAGATTGGAGGGAATATTTTTCATTTGTGATCATGTTTTTTAATTTTTTATTTTTCAGTCAACAATTTTATATGAAAACAAATAGGTAAGTTACATACCTATTACATAAAGGATTAGTCAGAGAAATAATGTGTTCATGTGCAAATAAAGCATTATTGACTCCCAAAAATGATGGAGACTAGATAATGTGTGTGGACAATAGAACAATAATTAATAATACAATTAAGTATCAATTCCCAATTCTAAGATTGGATCATGTGATGGATGTGATAATGGGAGCCAAAATAATTATTAACATTGAATTATAGAGTGGGTACTAGCAGATCTAAATCCTTTAATGGGATAAATGGAAAATGAATTTAACAATAAAGAGATGGATTGTATGAGTGGATGGTGATGTCATTCAAGATATCTAATACATAAAGTATAATCATGAAGTTGAGGAATAGAGTAATGCAAGCAAACAGTGACATGTTTTTCCTTGTATATTTTGATGGTATTTTGATATTTAGTACTACAATGGAAGAACAATTTTTTATTTTTAAATTTGTGTTATGATTTTTATGAAAATATATTTTATATGCAAACATAGGTAAGTGTATACTTATTAAGAAAAAACTACTTTTTACTACGTTTTTTTCAACTTAGAGGATGGGGTGAGGATGGCTGATGAAAAAGTAAAAGAAATTTTTGAATGGCTTAGTGAAAGGTATGTGACAGTGTTTCATAGTTTTCGTGGCTAAGAGACCTTTTATATGAATTTCATCAATAATTATAGTATCATCTCTAGACCAATAAAAAAGTAGACGAAGGGAAAGGAGTTCTTATGGAACAAGTTAGGAATATATAGTTGTTAATTTTCTAAGAATAAATTTTTAGAGGAACCTATGTTATGTATTTCCATAATTTATCAAGGTATTTTATTTTCATTATGATGGATCACATGTCAAGATTGAATTTTTATTGAGTCTAGAATGTTGACATTTAGTATTCTTTAGTGAAATCATAAATGATGTTAGGAGGAAGTATTATAATTATGATGGGAATTTTTATGTTATTTTTTAATCTTTAAGGAATTGCAGACATTACTTAGTAGCTAAGGAATTTATACTCTTTACGTTCTATGAGCAAATGAGGTATGTAAACACATAGAAGAAACAAAATAGTAGGAATGCAAGGTGGGTTTAATTTTTTCAATAATACAAATTTGTCTCAAAGTGTATGTGAGGTAATAATAATTAAGTTGTTGATGCCTTCATTGGGCATGTAGAACTTTTGATAAAAATGGAAAATGAGGTATTAGGGTTTGATCTATAGTTAAGGAGTTGTTATCCAAATTTCACCCCCCCAGGGTAAATTTCGATAACATGCATCATTGTTTTGCAGTTCCAAGCATGTAGATTGGGCCAGGAAAAATCACGAAAAATGGCTAAGTCCTAGTCCTAGGAGCAGTAGGGACGTGTGGGACAGAAAGGCACAGATCGGCTGAAAAGCCTCCAGGCGGCCAACGAAGCAAAGGAACATTTGGGACAGAAGTACGCGGCGGGTGCGAGAAGCCGATCCGGTCGAAAGAGGAAGAAAAATGACTAACTGCTGAGTGGGACAGTTCAGGACAAGAGTACGTGAAGTACGCGAACCGGCCGGATCAGCCGAAATGAGAACAAACAGTCTAGAAGCAATTGGGACATTTGGACCGTGATGACGTGAACTGCCCAGATCGGCCGAAAAGGAGAACTTCCGCACTAACTGCTTTGGGACATCTGGGACAAAGGTACGTGAACCGGTGGAATCAGGCAAACCGGAGGAATTTGTCCCAAGCAGTCTAGGACATGTGGGACAAATGGACGCGAAGGAGCCGAAGGAGCCGAAATCCAATCAATGCATGTCACGTGTCATCGGCCAAATGAGGGACGAGGAAGCCCATTTCAGGTGGATCGGAAGTTTTTGGCCCAAGCGGTTTGGGACATCTGGGACATAAAGACGCGAAGGGCACGAAGGAGCCAAAAGGGCCGAGAACCAACTAGATCATGACATGTGTCGCAGGGGAAGAAGTCCAAAAGTCAAAGGGTGAGTTTTGAAGGGTCAGCTCGAGCCAATCAAAAGAGGACACGTGTCCAAGTTAAAGGGGCCCACAAGGAAATTTCAAAAGAAAGCCCGCGAAAGGAGGAGAGAGAATTATTTAGCCAATCAGCGCTTGACACGTGTCATCCAGATGGTAGAGCGCGGGAAAAGATTTCAAAATCCGATTTGGTCTGTTCCGTGCCCTAAATCTTTAGATCATCATATCTTTCGATCCAGAACTTGGATTTGCACGTTCTTTATATCAACGAAAAGCTGTTGAAATTCTCTACATGATTCTAGGATCAATCTCGAATTTTGGTGCAGTCTGGAGAGAGAAAATTGAGAAACAGCTCTAACGCGTGATCATGGCCAGAAGCGATGTTTCAACAACCAGTTTAATGCACATGGCTCACATTCTTCTTTAGCACGGCCAGAAGTGACATTTTAGTGACCAAATTAATGTAGAATGAGTCGCATTCTCCTCCAAATCAGTCAGAGATGGCAGGGTATGGGTTGGTAAGGTATCCCATGCCGTTTTAAGGCATCTGCAGTCAATGAGGAATAGGCTTACATGTTTTCCCACGTTTCTGTCCCCTGGGCTTGACCCATGCAATGTAAAAAGCCAGATTTGGCTCAAAAAAAAAGGAAGTTGTTCATCTTTTCTGCTTTGCCCTCCCTTCTTTTCTTATCTAGGGTTGAAAATGGAGTTTGAACCTCCTCCCTTGCTCTGTAATGGCCTTTTTTCCTTTTACTATTGAAATGATGTTCTATGCAAACTTCTGAAGCAACGAAAATGTGTTTTGTGATGCATCTATCCATCCTTTCTCATTTTTGTTTGTTCCCTTCTTGCCTCTCTTCATTGCAGGTATTTGTGCATGTTTGAATGCTCATTGCAGGTTTGGAGCTGTGTTCATGGAGTTTTGGGACTTTTTCTATCTGAAATCTATCCTTGGGCCTGTGATGCATCTGTCTATCCTTCCCATTGCTCACCTCTCCTTGTCCCATGGTAGTTTTGATAGATGTCCAACATTCTCCTTCTCTAGTGTAGTACCATTTTAGTGTAGGCTTTTACTGTTTTTCCATTCTCTCTCTCTCTGTCTCCTTGGCATGCTTAGATTAGGATTAGATTAGCTTTCCTGCACTGGAATAGCTTGTGGCAGGTAGTTTAGGAGCAGGAACCAAACTTCTCTGGAGATTCCTCTCTCAGTTTTACAAGTCCCATGCTTGGAGAGAGGTTTCCATGTTGTGCAATCACACTGGATGCCTAAGTGATCAACCTAGAAGCCTGATCTGCATCCAGGGGTGCGGTGATTTTGCATCAATAGTTTTGGCACGCCAGTGGGACTTTAGAGGTCTTCCACTTCATCTTTTGCAGGTTGATGTGTTCCTGTGAAGATTTCAGCCTTTGGAGGCACTTGCAAACACATCTGGTGACTCCATCTGGTCAACAACCCATCTCTGAAGTTGCAGACCTTCCCTTCCATTCATTTTCATTCATTCTCCATCCATTCTTCCTTCCATCTCTTTCATCTTCTTTCATTCTATGAAGTTGTGAAATCATGACTTCATTTCCATCATGGAATTCACATCAACAACAATAATATATTCCACCTCCAACATGTTTTACAAATCCCCCAAATCAGCATTTTGAGTAGATTCAAGATCAGTATGCATACCCATATGAGCAGAAGTGCCAAATTCAGTTTGGCTATGGAGCTTTCCAAGAGCAAGAGTGTGCATACAATGAAGACCATCAGATCCAAGATGCTGGTCTGTTGGAGAAGATCCAAAAGATGGAGGAAAAGATGGTGCAGTTCAGAGCAACAACTCAGATGAGAGCTTTCAGAATTGGTTATAGGACTCCTTGTCCATGGGGAGGCCCTTTTCCAAGACACTTCAGCCCTCAAGAGAAGCTGGACTTCATGATAAAGATGCTGCCCCAACTTACACAATGGACAGTAGAAATAGAGGCCTATACATTTGGTGTTGAACAACCTTGTCAATGGGTAAGTTCTACACCATCATCCGGTTTTTCTCTTCCCATTACTCAAGAAACATCATCTCATTTGGACTTGCAAATTTTAAACTCTCCATCTGCTGTCCCAAATGTTGATCCCATGTCTCCACCTCTCAATCTTCCACCACATCTCAATTCTTCTTTCCTTTTTCCTTCCAAACAGTCATCCCCTCCACAAGAGCTAATAGAAATACTCCCCCCTCTAAAGAAACAAGAGGTTTCACCTCCTCCACCACCGCAAAAAATTGTAAAATCAGCTGAGTTTCAACCTATCCCTCCTCTTGCATTCCCAATTCCATGTGGGGAAGAAGAAATTGAAAAAATCAGTCATCAAGGACAACAAGAGGAAGAGCCAAAAAGAAAAGAAATGACAGACAACTTGAAGGTTTGGGCTGCCAAATTTGGGATAACAAAGATCCCCTTGATGGTTAAGCCTACAGAAGAGGCTAAGGTTGAACAAATGGTGGTCATAACTAATTTTGTTGCAGCAGAAGAAGAGCAAAAGGAAGAAGCAGATCAGCAATCAGTGTGCTCAGAGTGTAGTGTCCATGTTGGCACTCTATTTGAAGGAAATGCTGATCCAATTCAAGTTGCACAATCAGCCATGGAGGAAGAAAGCCCTGAAGAAGATCTTGTAGTCCCAACTTGTCCTCTAGAGTAACAGACTGAAGAGTTTGACTTGAAAAACTTCATGCTGGAGGAAGAGTTCAATCAAGAGCAAGATTGTCTTCAAACAGTGGAGGAAGGAGTAACTGCTCCAAATCCAAAAGAAGAGGAGCACATTCTAGCTGTGGAAGAGAAAAGTGCAGATCCAAGAGCTCTGAGAACAAAGCAGGCTACAGGAGAACCTTCAATTCTTCTTTCTACTTCACCTCTCTCAAGTTCCAGTACTGAAGAGGAGTTTGACCTCTCAAACTCAATGTTGAAGGGAGAAAGAAACCATGGTGGTCAAGTTACAGATCAAGAGGACACCATGGAGGAAGCTGAACATTTGCAGCAGGACAGCCATGAGGCAGTTTATCTGTCAGATTTGGAGGACTGTTTTGATGGAGAAGAGCTGGTTGAGTTTCCACCATTCTCTCTTTCATCATCCAAATTCCAAACACAAGAGTCTGCTGTCATGAAGGAGAGCATTCATTTGCAGCAGCCTGCATCTTATAACAACTCTTCGGAATCAAGACTGGAAGATTTTAATCTTTCATATTCTTCATTAGAGGAAGAGAAAGGACAAAGGAACTTCACCATTTCTTCCACACCATCCATTCAAGAAGGTTCGTAAGAAGACTCCATTCTTGGAGTTGAAAATCAGGGAAATGGGCATACTCAAAGGATCAGACCTTGCCCAATCAAGGATTTTGCTTCATTGGAGCCAAAGGAGAAGTCACAACCAGTCATGCTTTCTTCTGAGCATGAGGATGAGCTACAAAGTACCAAGGATCAGCTGCCATGCCTCTTCAATCCAAATGCAGAGCAACTAAAAGAGGTATTGAAGTTTCCTTCATCTGATACCTTGATGATTTGGGTGGAATACCAGCTTCTTGTTGATTTTCCACTCATCCTAACAGCCACGATTAGCTCCAAATCAATTGCATGGCTCCCACTTTTGAGAAAGGGAAGTTATTTCTCACAACCAATTGCAGGGTTTGTTTAGCTTACCTTTGCTTCCAGTTAGAGTAGAGTAGGTAGGTTTTCTTTCAGCAGAAGAAGTTCTTGTGCACACTCTGCATGTTTCATTTTGGAGCATGTATGATTTTCAGTTCTGTACATAGTTTTTGTTGTGCTGGTTTTGCTCTTGCACAGTTCGTTTCAGTGGCATTTTGGTAAGAACAACTCCATGTCCGGTGGGTTTCAAGTGGCTCAGAGGGAAGTTTTCAAAGTTTAGATCAGTTTTCAGGCTTGCTTATGACTCCATGCCCAATGGGTTACTTCAGGCAACTGGTCTTTTCATCTAGCAGGCAGATGACCCCACTGAGTCGCCAAATTGTTATCCAAATTTCACCCCCCCAGGGTAAATTTCGATAACATGCATCAGAGTTTTGCAGTTCCAAGCATGTAGATTGGGCCAGGAAAAATCACAAAAAATGGCCAAGTCCTAGTCCTAGGAACAGTAGGGACGTTTGGGACAGAAAGGTGCGGATCGGCCGAAAAGCCTCCAGGCGGCCCACGAAGCAAAGGGACATCTGGGACAGAAGTACGCGGTGGGCGCAAGAAGCCGATCTGGCCAAAAGAGGAAGAAAAACGAATAATTGCTGAGCGGGACAGTTCGAGACAAGAGTACACGAAGTACGCGAACCGGCTGGATCGGCCGAAATGAGAAGAAACAGTCCGGAAGCAATTGGGACATTTGGGCCGTGATGACATGAACCGCCCGGATCGGCCGAAAACGAGAACTTCCGCACTAACTGCTTTGGGACATCTAGGACAAAGGTACGTGAACCGGCCGAATCAGGCGAACCGGAGGAATTTGTCCCAAGCAGTCTAGGACATGTGGGACAAATGGACGTGAAGGAGCCGAAGGAGCCGAAAGCCAATCAATGCATGCCACGTGTCATTGGCCAAATGAGGGACGAGGAAGCCCATTTTGGGCGGATCAGAAGTTTTTGGCCAAAGCGGTTTGGGACATCCGGGACATAAAGACGCGAAGGGTGCGAAGGAGCCGAAAGGGCTGAGAACCAACCAGATCATGACACGTGTCACAGGGGAAGAAGTCAAAAAGTCAAAGGGTGAGTTTTGAAGGGTCAGCCCGAGCCAATCAAAAGAGGACACGTGTCCAAATTTAAGGGGCCCACAAGGAAATTTCAAAAGAAAGCCCGCAAAAGGAGGAGAGAGAATTATTCAGCTAATCAGCACTTGACACGTGTCATCCATATGGCAGAGCGCGGGAAAAGATATCAAAATCTGTTTTGGTCTGTTCTGTGCCCTAAATCTTCAGATCATCATTTCTTTCGATCCAGAACTTGGATTTGCACGTTCTTTATATGAACGGAAAGATGTTGAAATTCTCTACATGATTCTGGGATCAATCTCAAATTTTTGTGTAGTATGGAGAGAGAAAATTGAGAAACAGCTCTAACGCGTGATCATGGCCAGAAGTGACGTTTCAACAACCAGTTTAATGCACATTGGTCGGATTCTTCTTCAGAATGGCCAGAAAGGACATTTCAGTGACCAAATTAATGCAGAATGGGTCGCATTCTCCTCCAAATTGGTCAGAGATGGTAGGGTATGGGTTTGTAAGGTATCCCATGCCGTTTTAATGCATCTGCAGTCAATGAGGAATAGGCTTACATGTTTTCCCACGTTTCTATCCCCTGGGCTCGACCCATGTAATTTGGCTAAAAAAAAAGGAATTTGTTCATCTTTTCTGCTCTTCCCTCCCTTCTTTACTTCTCTAGGGTTGAAAATGGAGTTCGAACCTCCTCCCTTGCTTTATAATGGCGTTTTTTCCTTTTACTATTGAAATGATGTTCTGTGCAAAATTCTGAAGCAACGAAAATGTGTTTTGTGATGCATCTATCCATCCTTTCTCATTTTTGTTTGTTCTCTTCTTGCCTCTCTTCATTGTAGGTATTTGTGCATGTTTGAATGTTCATTACAGGTTTGGAGCTGTGTTCATGGAGTTTTGGGACTTTTTCTGTGTGAAATCTATCCTTGGGCTTGTGATGCATCTGTCCATCCTTCCCATTGCTCACCTCTCCTTGTCCCATGGCAGTTTTGATAGATGTCCAACATTCTCCTTCTCTGGTGTATCACCGTTTTAGTGTAGGCTTTTGTTGTTTTTCCCTTCTCTCTCTCTATGTCTCCTTGGCATGGTTAGATTACGATTATATTAGCTTGCCTCCACTGGAATAGCTTGTGGCAGGTAGTTTAGGAGCAGGAACCAGCCTTCTCTGGAGATTCCTCTCTCATTTTTACAAGTCCCACGCTTGGAGAGAGGTTTCCATGTTGTGCAATCACACTGGATGCCTGAGTGATCAACCTAGAATCCTGATCTGCATCCAGGGGTGCTGTGATTCTGCATCAATAGGAGTTATACTAAAGTGTTCCAAATTTCAGTTTTTATGAGAAAATGCAAGGAACTTGTTGACAATGTTTGTACTTGTGCAAAAATGGGAAACTCGGAAATTTGTTATGATGGATAGCATTGGTAAAGTATGCCTAAGCTAGGGGAGTCTCTTTCAGAAAATATGGTTACTGTTGAATTAAATTATGATTACATGTACTAGGGTGCCAAATAATCCTTCAAAAATATGAGTTCAGAGTGCAAGCAGGCCATGTGTGGCATAAGAATGATCTACATAAGATATTTTTAAGCTCGAACCTACATAATATTAGATGGCTGTGAAAGCAAGAATACCTAGGGATTCACATTTTTAAACTCAAAAGGGAAAATAAATGTAAATAAACTTGCCAGTTTGGTTCGAGGTGAGAAACACCTTAAAATCCACAAAATGATGACACCTAGAATTTTATT
Source organism: Taxus chinensis (assembly GCA_019776745.2). NCBI lineage: Eukaryota > Viridiplantae > Streptophyta > Pinopsida > Cupressales > Taxaceae > Taxus > Taxus chinensis. The sequence continues at coordinate 412,826,564 of CM034155.1, read as the reverse complement.
TTAGCTCAAAGGCCAAGGTTGTGCAGAAAATCACAAGAAAATAACGATTTCGATGTATCAATACTGATAAAGCCAAAAAAATTAGAGGAACAGTTACAGTTTTTTGAGACAAAGAAATCAACTTGATGACACCAATGACCGAGAATGATAGAACTGTAGTGAATCCGTTAACTACATACACATGGATTCACTATCTACTAAGTTCTTAGAGCTCAAAATAACTAATAATGGTGACCACCTCAAGGAGAATAGAGAAGGAAAAATAACAATGCCAACCATATCTCACAATGAAAGCCAAGTATGTAGATCTCCAAGTTTAAGATGATGGTATAAAATACACACAACTTCTTCCTCAGAAAAACTCAAACAGAGTAGAGCCATAGAAGATACAAGTGCAAACAAGCTTAGAAACAATTTATGCAGAAGTGTTGAGCTCAAGAAGAAAACAACAACGACATTGACAAAAATATTGCTAGAGCTTCACCCATTAACCAGAGGTGAAAATAAAAAAGAATGGGTTTCAATTTGATTTAACACACCCACCTTGGTCACGGGTTAGCCTAACTCAACAATAGTCGAAATATCAATAGCCACAAATCAAAAGAATAATAGATTTACATCTCGAGATTAATCTCCAAAATTTATGAAAACCATCATGGTTATCCACATTCAGTGCAGGGTTTAAAAATCTAACCATGAGTTAAATATCAAAGATCAGAAATCCAACAGTACATAAATCAATGGTCTGCATCCAATACCTAACTCAACCTCAATTATACAAGCCACCGACAAAACATGTTAAGGGTTGAGTCATCATCGCGATGGGGCCGGCCATATTATTTGAAAATTATTTTCAATTTTGACTTACTCACTATAGTCCAAACTTGAAATAATGCAAATCCAACCATTCATGCCAAGTATGATCACCGAAAAGGTGAAATTTAAATCAAGTGTTATTCAAATTCCAAAAACTAACAAGTGATTGCATGGTCATGTTTAATCAAATAGTGGCATACCTTATCATAGCATGTGTTAGAAAGGTGGTTAAGTATGCCATGGTGGCCTTTTACAAAGTGGACCCCATGTACATCTAAAACACAACAAAGTGCTATGTTTACAAAGGTGGTCAAACCAAATGGAGATCACTTATCAAGTGTAAGGGTGGCCCGTGAGACTGCAGAGGAAAAATTGAGAATGTACACATGGTAGTGGTCCCCATCAAATAGATGTGTGGATGGATTTTTTTTGCAAACATTGCAAGTATTCTAATTTTTTTGCTCACAAATAGGGAGTTAATTTTTGCATGCATTCAAAAGAGGATGGAACAGACAAGAAGATGAATTCACATGCATAAGGAAAGATACTTTCCCAGTAAGTAAGCTTATTATTGGAAAATTATTCACCATTCTTTTCTTAAAAATAAAAGAGTCAACTTTAATTTGACTAAGATGTAATCAAAGGCTATTAATGGCTATTTGTAATTGCATGTTCTATTTTTATTCCTTTATTTATTAATAGATGAAGGATAAAAATAGGATGCATGGATGAGTACAAGCCTTAGTCTATTTTTAGGAAGACGGGAAAATAAAATTATCTATATATTGTGTGCTTTGGCAAAGCACAAGGAGGAATTTTAAGATATATGAGTGCTGAAGTAATTTTTGCCAATTTTTCCCTTTGAATGTGAAGCATTTTCTGCCTTTCCAATTATTTGCAGTCTTGTGTATGTTTCCATTAATCTTGTGAACGTAAATTTCTTGTTTAATTATCTTAACCTGTTGTAAATTCAGTAAATTCTGCATGATATTAATGTGCATGTTTATCTTAGAAGTATTGTTATGATACTTTCTCTCAATACCTTAAAGTGATTTACTCTTAACATTCTACAGAAAACTATTGGTTCATGCATCAAGAACCCTTTCACATATCAATTGTGTATATACTCAATCAAAAACCTCATAAAAATTTGGTGTATCACCTTAGTTTTAATTATTTTATAGCCATCTTCTACCCTTAACCTTAGAAAAATCAATAAAGGATACACCAGTAAGGAACCGGCCTTAATACCAGAGACTCACCTCAAAATAGGTATGCCCACATACCTGAGGTGTTTCCATTGAATCTATGAAAGAGAGAGATAAATTTTGTGATCTTAGAACACCTACAACCATCTATCTATAGGGTGCAATTTTGAGAGAGAACAATTTTTCGCACGCCCAGTGGGACCACAAATTAGATCTACATGCAAGTTGCACATATTTACAACAAATATACATTAGATTTTACATCAGATAAAAGTTACTTTTGGACTGTAATTTGCAGCAATCTATTTTGAGGATTTAAAAGATCTATTTGGTGACTATGTAGGGATAATATTATACCAATATTGCAGCATGTTCCATGGCTAAAGTGAGTACAAGATCATTGGTAAGAGGAATTACTCCTGAGTTTGTTTCTTTACCTTTGAATTTTGCTAGGAGAAGATGTTGTAATACTTTACCTTATAATAGACCTGGTTTTGACAACCATCCTCCTTATATTCGTTCATGACATATTAATTTCTCTTTTAATATCCTATTTTTTCAAATGGCTATTCAACCACTGAGGAATTTTGTAACCTTTAATAGTTTCATCCCATTACTAATCACAGTTTACCATAACATCCCGAATGCTGTCATGAAAAGTTTGCCATCATTCAGTGGTGAAAATCAGGTTACACCTATAGAGCACATCAAAGAGGTTGTAGCCTTATGTGTAGTTCATAATATTACTCATGAGGTTGTAGCTTTGAGACTTCTAGTTGCGTCTCTTTAAGGACAAGCCTTGCAATGGTATAGAAATCTAGAGATTAGATGCATAAGAACTTGGGATGGCATAGGTGATAAATTTCTAAAAAAAATCAAGATAATTCTGATCATTTATCTCTTATAGAATAGTTGTCTACCATTAAAAGATCTCCTAAAGAATTTATGTCAAGTTTCAACATCCATTTTGCAAGAACTTGGGAAAGAATTGTAGCAAGTGTAAAGCCTCAAGCTTATCATGCTTTTCTTTATTATCTTAAGGCATTCAAAAATGATATTTTAACTATGATTCAGTATATGGGAGGAGAGATGCTCCCATAAACATATGATATCACCATCTGATCTTAAAACATTCTTATTCAAGCTAGAAAATTAGTACCAAGGCCTTTAATGTCTTTTTTGGCAGATTTAGCACCTATTCCTCAGCCCATCACAATTATAGAACATGTTGTTTCTACCCCATTATATGACGTATTTAAAGCTTTGCATACTATGGGGAACAAGTTGACTTCAGTTGAGAATAGGCTTCCATTACCTAGCAGACCTTATCAGGATCCTTATCAGCAAAATAGGTAGCCTTACCAACATAATCAAAATTATAGGCAGCCTTATCAACAAAGGCAATTTGACCCAAAGGCTCCTAGTTCATCTAACGCTTTAGTTCTAGTTAATATGGCTACAAAAGAGTGGTTTCAACCTTGTAATAAACCTCATTTAGCTACAAGTTTCCCAAATGATTTTTTGAACATAATTCTTGTTGCAAAACCTCAATCTGAGACATTGTTCATGCCTCAAATGGAGGTTGGGAAGCAATATACTTAGGTTCAGAAGGCCCTTGAAAAAAATTTAGTCAGTTTCAATGAGGATGGTTTTATTATAGTTACTACTAGGGCTCAGGAAAAGGTTGCAGAGAGTAAAAAAAATTGAATAGTTTTATTCTACCTAATATCACTAATAAAACAACAAGTATAAGCCCAAAACAAGCCAATAGTACATCTGTTTCTAAAAAAAAAATAGGTTTTACAACTTGTAAAGAATATAAAAAATAGCTACAACATGACCTAGCAAGATTGTTTATACCTCATATATCAAAGGAAGCTGAAGTAGAATCATTTTTCACTAAAGCCTATGCTAAAATAGTAGAATCCGTCACTAAAATTGTTTCTTATTTTAACATTGTTGATGTAATGAAAAAGCATAATGTTAACATCTCAATGTGGGATGCTCTATGTATTCTAGGACATTAAGATTTACTTTCTCATGAACTAGCTAAGCTGCATATTTCTTCCAAAATAGCAGAAAATGAATTATAGAAGGTAGACATGGTCCTTGGAACATTGGAACAAGACTGCATCAAAGAAATTAAATGGATGGTTCAAAATTTCTTAAATGCTCATGAAATCAAGAAGCCACAACCATTCTATCTATCACTAAATATTGGAGAACATCCTGTTCATATTTGTATGGTGGACATCAGTGGAAGGAGCACAGTTATGCCAAAATATATTTTAGAAAAATTGGGTCTACAGTATGCGCCTACAGAAAAGAGTGTCTTACAGCTTGATGGAACTGCAACTAATATAGTTGGTGTAAGAAGAAATTTAGAGGTAACATTACATGTTTTCCCAAATGTTTCTATTCTGCAAGATGTCATTGTTGTAGATTTATCTCCTTACTTTGCATGATGTTTATATAGAGATTTCACACAAAAGATAGGAGGTTATCTCTCTTCATATTGGTATTTCTTATTTTTCACTACTCATTATGGGAACAAGGTTACTATCAATTTAGAACCATTGGCCATATTTCACATTGAGCCTCGGTCTTCCAATGCAGTAACTAATTATTCATCTTTAGAACAATTTTTTTTTGATAATATAGCCCATATTTAAGCATTAAATGGTTTTTATAACCTTTTTATGGATGAAAATATATATGAAGAAAATGATCATGATCCTTTCAAAGAGGTAGAAGAACATATGTTTGGTGTGTATTGTTTGCATGAAGAAAACACACCACTTCCATTGCTTTCCAAAACAAAGATTTCAATAGAAGGGATTCTGAAGCTTCATTTTGATGGAGCTAAGAATAAGAAAGGACATGGAGCAGGTTTGATGCTCATGTCCCCAATGAACGAACGGTACTTCTAATCTTTGAGTCTCCAATTTTCATGCACTTACAACATAGCTGAATACAAATCATTGATTCATGGTTTAATTTAATCCAGAAATAGAGGTATTATCATATTACAAATTTTTGGTGATTATGAGTTGGTTATCAATCAAGTAAGAAATTTCAATGTTTGTAAGAACCCATTAATGAAGTATTATAGACAGAGTTTCAGAATTAATGGAATATTTTGAGGCTATTAACATCTAATCCATTCCTAGAACAAAAAATAAGCATGCAGATAGACTTGCAGCAATTGGTGCTAGTTTTGAAGTGTTGGAACAGATAGAGAACAAAAGAATTCAGCCTCATATAAAGCTAATTGTCTGGCCTTCGATACCTGATAAAGATTTTAATTGAAAAAGTTTTTGAAAGTAATGATCAAATCTATAGGTTTTTGTAGCAAGAAGATAAGTTTTCCGTAGCGAATCAAGATAAATTACAAAAATTATATGGTGACCAGATTGTTTAGTTAAAGACAAATAAACTACCTCGAGGTATTTTCACATTACAAGACATCTTCAACATTGATGATCGGTTAAGAAAATACAAAACTAATATATCAACACATGCTGATAACTATGAGGAGATCTCAGTTGATGAAGGGAAAAATTTATTTCTTGGAAAGGGATGTTCCTCAGCTGAAAAGAATTCATTTATTGATCTTTGCAAAGAATTTAAATATTTTTTTGCTTGGACATACCAAGACTTGAAAGGATTTGATCCAATTTTAGCACATCATACTATAGAATTAAAACCAAATTCTAAACTAGTTAGGCAAAAATAGAGGACTATGAATCCTAAAATAGAGCCTCGAATGAGGAAATAATTATCTAAGTTGATTTAATGAGGTATTATCTTTCTAGTTAAGCATTCAAGTTGGGTAGAAAATCTTGTTCCTGTTAGGAAGAAGAATGCATAAATCGGATTATGTGTGGATTTCAAAGATCTTAATAAAGCTTCATTAAAGGATCATTACCCACTCCCAAATATGGATCAGATTTTAAGAACATTTTATGGTTCATAAAGACTATCTCATCTAGATGGTTATAGTGGATACAATCAAATTCTAGTTCGATAAGAAGATAGGTACAAAAAATCTTTTACCACCAAGTATGGTACTTATGCTTACAAAAGAATGCCTTTTGGCCTTTTAAATGATGGTGCAACGTTTTAACATGTAATGGACATAGATTTTCGCACCCTGTTAAAAAAATGCATCCTTGTTTATTTAGATGATGTTACTGTATTTTCAAAATATTATGATGAACATACAATGCATGTAAGGAAAAAATTTCAGTTATGCAGCTAGTTTGGAATATCTTTGAATCCAATTTCTTTTTATCTTTTCAGTACATCAAGGTAAACTACTTGGTCATATTGTTTGTAAGCAAGGATTAGCAATTTACGCCTTTAGAATCGAAGCCATATCCAAGATATCCATTCCTCATCATAAGAAGGAATTGTAGAGTTTTCTCGGAAAAATCAACTTTGCCAAAAGATTTGTTCTTGATTTTACAACTTTGGTTAAACCATTAACACCCATGTTATAGAAAGGGAAAATTTTCTCTTAGAGAAATGAAGTGCGATAAGGGTTTGAAGAAATCAAAACAACCATCTCTTAGGCCCCTACTCTTGCAAATCCAAATTTTGATAAATATTTTACAATGTATGCACTTACACCAGATGAAACAATCTCAACTATATTAACTCAGGTTAATGATGGAAATATTGAGCAGTCTATTACTTTCTTTGGATAGAGCTTTCATGATTACATAACAAGGTACATATTTCTTGAAAAAAACCACTTTATGTAGTCAGAGGGATAAATAATTTTAAGTACATGCTTTCAAACTATACAACTCATGTTCTAGTTTGTCATCCAGGTGTGAAAGCTTTCTTATAAAATAAAGAATTGAATGAGAAAAGAGCAGGCTCGATAACAAAAGTTATGGAATATGATGTGGATATCTAGGTTTCTAGGACAGTTTGAGGATAATTTTTATGTGAGCACCTAATTTCTGATATGGAAAAATGGCAAACTACAGAACCTAGAGATTCAAGACATCATGCTGAAATTACGTATCAGCAATCAAACATTATGGTTCAACCAGAAAATCAACAACCTGAACTTGCTCACGAAGTCTAGGAATCAAGATGGATGACTGATTTAGTTAACTATTTACAACATGACCTCTATCCATATGGTATGTACAAGAATAAACGAGGGTATTTCAGATTATAAGTTGTATCTTATATCATTATTTATAGTGTGTTGTTCAAAAGAGATATAAATGGAATCTTGCTGCGATGTGTTGACTATGGAAAATTTCAGCAATTATTATCAGAATTCCATGAAGAACCTACAAGAGGTCATTTCTTAGCACGTACCACAACCTTAATTATTATGAAACATGGTTACTATTGGCCCAAAAAATTCATCGATTATTTTGAATGGATCAGAAAGTGTAGGAAATGTGCCTTCTTTGTGGGAAAAGAATGTTTAGCTTCGTTGCCGTTACAGCCTATTTCAATTGATCAACCTTGTATGTAGTGGGGCCCTGATTTTATTAGCATGATAAACCCACCTTCATCACAAACACACAAGTGGATTTTGACTGCTGCAGATTACTTTACACGATGGAATGAAGCAATAGCCTTGAAATATGCTAATGAAAATTTGATACTATCCTTTTATGAAGGTATATTTTATAGATTTGGTGTTCCATTAACTATCATATCAGATAATTCTTTAGCATTTCTTGGTGCAAAGGTAACAAATTGGGTTGTCAATCATGGAATTTATCTAAGTTCTTCATCTAAATATTACCCACAAGGTAATCGGTTATCTGAAATTACTAATAAGAATCTTTTAATGATCATCAGAAGAACAATTGAAGATAACAAGAGAGCTTGGCATCTAATGTTGAATTCAACACTTTGGGCTAATAGAATGACTCCTAAAAGATTGGTTGGCAATTCACCATACAATATTGTTTACGAAAGAGAAGAAAGAATTCCTATTTTAATTGAGTTAGCCACATTAGATTTGCTACATCAAATGGAGCTACTTGAGAATGAACTATTGTAGGTTTGTTATATAGAATTAATAGAGTTACAAGAGCTAAGATATCAAGCTCATTTAAACATGGAGAAGAATTAGAAATAGATGAAGAATACTTTTGATAAGAAAGAAAAATGCATAATCTTCAATGAAGGAGATATTGTGTTAAAGTGGGATGATGATTGTACAAAGCAAGGAAGACACACGAATTTTGATACAATCTAGAGTGGTCCTTACATGATTTCAGCCTCGTAAAGAACAAAATGTTTTTTAGCTCTCGAGGCTGAATGGAGAGGAACTTCCCATTCCTATGAATGGTAAGTTTCTCAAACACTATTATTGAAAAACATACATTGTCTATTTAGAGTAGGATTTCCCTTCAATAAGTGCAGTCCTTGCACATTCCAATGTTTTCAATTCAATAAGTGCATTCATGCACATGATCTGGTTTACCAGATCCTTTCCCAGTTTTAATTCATTTTGGAAGAGTTGGACCTTTAGGAAGGTAGATTTTTGTTACATGATTTAGACTCCATGCCCAATAGATGAGAGCAAGGAACCAGTTTACAAGCTAGAAGGCATCTTTCCCCATAGAATCATAAGAAATTATGACAATTTTTGCACTTGTGTAAAAATGGGAAACTCAAAACTTCGTTACGATGGATAGCATTGGTGAAGCATAACTAAGTTAGGGGGGTTTATTTCAGAGAATATGGTTACTATTGAATTAATTAGTTATTACATGAAATTTGTAGCTATGTGTGATGTTACAAAACCTAACAGATCACATAGTTTGTAATTTCATGATTATCTTTAGTAAAAGAAAGAAAGGCCCTGAAGGATAGTTCTGTTGTCTTGATCAAGAAATCCAATTGTAGAATAGATGAAATGCTAATTTTTGGAACAACAAACATAAATGTAGATTACATAAATTAGAGTTTATTATTGGATGTTACAAGTGTTATTTAATGTTATTTTCTTCATGATTAAGACAATCAATTATATTACTGAGTTGTTTAGTTCATCATACAATCCATACAAAAATCTAATATGCTAAAATAAATACACAACTCGGTTTCAAAATTCAATGTTTTATTCATTAGGAATTTCAAATGTTACGACACAAGCTGTTGGATGTAACTGAAAAGTAAAGTATAGCTACTGAAATAAGAGCTACACATGCATGAAAGAGAAAATAAATGAGTATGAGTGAACCCATTATTGCCTTGGGGGTCTCTTCTTCGGTTGTGACATCTCAATTTCCTACCTTGTTCCTTCTTCATCTTCGTTGCTGAAAGAATTATACATGAAAAGAAGAAAAGAAGAAAATCATCAGTTAAGAGCTCAGGGATCAATCCATATTCCTATACTATCCTAATTCATGCATATGAATCTATTAACAACAAGAGATATAGTTCACTTAAAGATAAAATTGCATCCATGTTTCACTCATTCAGAAAAAAGGAAAAAGAAGGAAAGAAAAACTATGGACACAAGAGAGGCCAAAAATCCTAAATATTTTCGTATTGGTTTCTTAAGTGTGTAGGTATAGGTTACAGCCAAGAAGAAATTAAAAAAGTCTTTCACTATAAACAAAGATTACAGATTTCAATGAGTTCTATCCTATGGCATAAAGTAGATAAGTCATAAGCACATGCTGGAATAAGGAAGAATGCGACTCAAGGTTAAGTAATTGTCCTACAAATAGAAGAAGCTACAGTACATAAGAGAGACTGGAAAATATAATTACATGCTTTGGATTGCAACTAAATCAGAAGAATTAGATTTTAAGAAGCTAAAGTTAACTAGAAAGAAATGATTACAGCTGAAGCAGAATGAGAAAGAGGATTCTGGGAAAACTTTGGTAGGGATTATCCATGTAAAACAGACATTTACATCTTTCAATCACACTCTTTTTTAACTATTACGTGCTTTAAAATATCTATGTAAATCAAGTAAGTGATACAGGAAAGTAGAAAAGCATGCCATGATCAAGATAACAATTATTATGTTTCATTTTCCAACTACAAATCAGCTTCAACATAAAATCATTACATTCTACATTCTCAATTAGAAAATACAACTACTATAGCTGAAAAAGAAAAAAAAATTGAGGAATTCTACAAAAATTTTAACAGGGCTTCCCCATGAAAAATCAAGATTTCAAATTTTTCATCCTGCCAGAAATACTACTATCAAATAAATAACGCATCTAAGTAAAATAAAGAAGATTACACTATTTAGACAAAGCAACATCATCAACTATAGAATCAAAGAGAGAAACTACAAGTTACAAGGATTTCAAATCACAAGAATGTCAATCTGAGAATTATACAATATTTCATAACTCACTGCTAAAGTCTTAATAAACAACTATAGTTACCGATTCAAAATTAAAGAAGTAAAAAAAAATGCAGATGCCAAATTTTGGGAAGAACTAAAGTCACAGATCTACAATTTTCACAATAGATTTTGTAAAAAAAAAATTAAGAAAGTTTAAGGTCACAAAATGCATCAACAGAATCAAATATAGGTGTACTGAGAGAAGGCTGAAGGAAATTATCTCAGGGAATTCATAGCTCTCTTGCCACGTTTCCCATATTTCCAACAAAGAGGCTCTTAAATGAGTAATATATAAAAATATGCCACAAAGAAGGAGATACCAGAAGTATTCATGTTCTATAGAAAGATCCAGAGAAGTACAAGAAACTTAATAGAATGAGAAAAGAAAGATATAAATTCTTTTATTCTTTCAGAGTAACAAGATGATAGATCTAAAAATCAATGCATAACGAGGTGAAAATTTCAGAGTCAGATTTTAGTACCAATTTCTTACTCCAAGTCAGATGATAATGACAGCATGAAAATAAAGAAATACCGAGTTGAAATGCATTTTAGATTTACATACATACCCGATATTGGAAAGGGTTTTGATTTTATGACGAGCACCTTTCAAATCAAAGTTGAATAAGAGGAAGAAGCACTTTCAAGAAATCCAAACATATAGACATGCCCTCAGTGAGCTAAAACATAGAAATTGACCTTAATCTTTCTAAACGATGTAGGGTGCCAAATAATCCTTCACAAATAAGATTTTAGAGTTCAAGCAGGCCATGTGTGGCATAACAATGATCTAGATAAAATATTTTCAAGCTTGAACCTAAATAATAGTATACGTCCATGAAAGCAAGAATATCTAGGGCTTCACATTTTTAAACTCAAAAGGGAAAATAAACTTACAGAAACTTACCAATTGGGGTCAAATTGAGCAACACCTTAAAATCCTCAAAATCATGACACCTAGAAGTTTATTTTAGGTCATAGGCGAAGGTTTTACTAAAAATCATAAGCTAACAAGGATTTCGAATTATTAGTATTGATAAAGCAAAAAAAGTTAGAGGAAGAGTTATAATTTTATGAGACAACTAAATCACCTTGATGACACCAATGGTCAAGAATCAAATAACTTCAGTGAAGCCATAAACTACCTACACATGGATTCACAATCTACTAAGTTCTCAAAGCTCAAAATAACTAATAATGGTGACCTCCTCAAGGAGAATCAAGAAGGAAAAACAACAATGACGACCAGATATCACGAGGAAAGCCAAGTACGTAGATCTCCAAGTTGAAGATAATGGTGGAAAATAACCATTACCATTTCTAAAGATAAACTCAAACAAAGCAGACACATAAAAGATACAAGTGCAACCAAGGTCAGAAAGCATTTATCCAGAAGGGTCGAGATCAAGGAGAAAACAAAAATGACATTAACAAAAAAATTTCCTGGCCTTCAACTGCGACGCAGAGGTGAAAATGAAAAAATAATGGGTTTTAGTTTGATTTATAACACCCACCTTCGCCGTGCCTAAGCCTAACTCAACCATAGTCAAAATATTTATAGCCACGAATCAAAAGAACAACAGATCGACTTCTCTAGATTAATCTCCAAAATCAAAGAAAACCATCATGGTTAGCCACATTCAATGTAGGGTTAAAAACCCTAACCATGAGTTAAAGATCAACAATCATAAATCCAGTAGTACATAAATTGACGGTCTGCATCAAATAGCTGATTCAACCTAAGTTATACAAGCCATCGATAAAACATGCCAAGGGTTGAGTCATCGTCACCAGGGGGCCATGCATATTATTTAAAAATTATTTACAAATTTTACTTACTCACTATAGTCCAAACTTCAAATAATTCGAAGCCAAACATACATGCCAAGTATGATCAACGAAAAGGTGAAATTTAAATAAAGTGTTATTCAAATTCCAAAAAATGACAAGTGATTACATCGTCGTGTTTACTGAAAAGGTGGTAGACCTTATCATAGCATGTGTTACAAAGGTGGCTGAGTATGACATGGTGGCCTTTTACAATGTGAACCCCATATACATCTAAAACAAAACAATGTGCTAAGTTTACAAATGTGGCCAAACCAAATAGAGATCACTGATCGAGTGCAAGGGTGGCCCCATAGATTGCAAAGGAAAATTTGAACATCTTCGCATGAAGGTGCTCTATATCAAATGGATGTGTGGATGGATTTTTTTAACAAACATTGCAAGTATTCTAATTTTTTTGCTCACAAACATGGAGTAAATTTCTGCATGCCTTCAGAAGAGGAAGAAACAGACAAGAAGAAAAATTCACATGCACAAGGAAAGAGAATTTCTGAGCAAGCAAGTGTATTATTCACAAATTTTTCACCATTCTTTTCTTAAAAATATAACAGTCAACTTCAGTTTGACTGAGATGTAATCAAACACTATTAATTCCTATTTTTAATTGCATGTTCTATTTTTATTCCTTTATTTATTAATATATGAAGGATAAAAATAGGATGCATGGGCACATAATAGCCTTAGTCTATTTTTAGGAAGGGGGGTAAAGAAAATTTGCTATATATTGTGTGTTTTGGCAAAGCAGAAGGAGGACTTTTTAGATACGAGAGTGCTGAAGAAATTTTTGCAAGTTTTACTCTTTGAATGTGATGTATTTTCTACCTTTACAATTATTTGCATTCTTGTATATGTTTCCAATAATCTTTTGAATGCAAATTCCTTTGTTAATTATCTTACCCTGTTGTAAATTCAGTAAGTTCTGCGTGATATTAATGTGCATGTTTATCTTAGCAGTATTGTTGTGATACTTTCCCTCAATACCTCAAAGTGTTTTTCCCTTAACATTCTATAGAAAAAATTTGGTTTGTGCATCAAGAATCCTTTCACATATCAATTTTGTATATACTCAATAAAATTTGTCATACAAATTTGGTGTATCAGCTTTGTTTTAATTATTTTATAGCCAACTTCTACTCTTAACCTCAGAAAAAACAATTTAGGATACACCATTGAGGAATCGGTCTTAATATCAGAGATTCACCTAAAAATAGGTATACCCATAGACCTGAGGTGTTTCCATTATATCTATGAAAGAGAGATAAAATTTGCAAGCTTAGAACACATGCATCCATCTCTCTAGAGGGTGCACTTTTGAGAGATAACAAAACATAAAGTGGGTAGAGGTTATTCTAATTACTTTGTACATAATAGTTATTAATTAAGGTAAACATAAATTATAAATCCTTGTATTTCAATGATAAAAAATATTATGACAAAATTGTACGTATGAGGTTTTACTAGACACTTTGGTATAAGTACTTGAAAAATCGTCTTATAATAGATAATTATTATAGGATAAAAGTAACAAGGGACATATGTAGGATTGTATCAAAATGTAGAGGGTTACAAATGGCTAAGGGAAATGCTCAAAATATTGGGGTATATATGCCATTACCTATCCCTACATGGAGATGAGTTGATTTGAGTATGTATTTAATGTTAGGAAGTCCTACCAAAAAATGAGGGAATGATTCTATCTTTTTCATGGTAGATATATTATCTAAAATAGCACATTGCATTACTTTTAGGACTAATGATGATGCTTCTAGAGTTGTAGGTTTAATTTTTTAGAAGTTTTTAGGCTGTATGGAGTTTCAATAATGATTACTTGAGATCGAGACACAATTTTTTATAGTTACTCTTAGAAGTATATGTGGAGAAAAAAGGTGACACAATTACTATGCAATAGTGTATATCACTACTAGATTGATTGACAGAAAAATGTAGTTAACAAGTTTTTGGGTAATATACTATGATTCATAGTTGCAGAAAATATGAAATATTGGGATTTGGATTTACCACAAGATTATTTTTCTTATAAAAACTAAATAAATAGATCAAGGGGTACATTCCATTTCTATATTTCCCTTGGTAGGAAGCCGAATGGATTTAAAGATCCGATTTTATTTCCTCATCAAGATACAATTAGTGATGACGTAGAAGAATTTGTAAAAAATGTGTTAAAATTGTAAGAAGTGAGAGAAAATATGAAAGATGGTAATGAAAAATATAAAGCAGTTGAAAATAGAAGTAGGATAGTAAATGCATTTCAAGAAGGGGATATGATGATATTTCATCTTAGAAAGTAGTGATTTCCAATTGGGGCATATAATAACGTAATGTAAAAGAATATTAGCTCATGTAGGATTCTAAAGAAAATGAGTAATAATTCCTACAAGGTTGAGCTAAAGCAAAAATGTTCTATTTTGTATTTTGTAATGTTTTTGACTGATATAAGTTTCAAGGTCACGAGGAAAACATCAAAGAGGAGGAAGAAATAAACTTTCAGTACATTCCATAGAGTAAAAATATGATTTTAATGCATGTCATTGACCAAATGATATTCATTATTAGGCATGGGAACTATAACAAATGCTTGGTACAGTGAGACAATTTTTATCCAAAAGAAAATACTTGGATTTATTATTGGGATTTGAAAAATATTAACAGTGAAAAATTGGATGAATTCCATCAAAAAAATTCATAGGAGGATAATTATTTTCACCCATGGGAGAACGATGCAGGAGAATAACTTCTAGACAACATGAGTTTTAATTTGACCATCAAATCGAGTTGTAATTTTTATGGTGTAATATATTGATTAGTAATATGCCGTGAGTAATTTCTCACAAAGTTTTCCATTTTGACATATTTTTTGGACCAAATTCCTTATACTATTTTTTTAAAATTTAGTTCTCGATAAATTGACTTATCTGACTTTAATAGTAACGTATATATTTATAGAAAAATTATCATAATTAATTGGTACGATTAAGTACATAAAATAGGAGAGAGTAACACTGACCAATAAAATATGTCTTTTTCTAAACTAATTAAACCATTAATTTAGTAACAAGGCCACTTACTATTTTCACATCACTTTTATTAGCATAAGGATTATTTTATCGTAGATTCTATATGTCACCATAGAATAATTCAAAAAACTAATATGAGCTTAATATTTTGATCAAGTAATTTTTATAAGTGTTTTACAAAAAAATCAAAGATGTGGCAAATATGACTTGGGTAGTAAGGCATGTGTACAGAGGGAAGTTCTCATGTTTTTTTCATAAAATTTTGAAGCTATGGAGAAAGGAAATACTCATATCACAACCGATAAACTACTATATTAATAAAAAGGATACATCCACTATTTCATAACCTCTTCTATAATTTAACCGATATATATATATATATATTCATAGTTATTTGTAAACAATCCTTATATAAATGAATAATTTAGAAAATTTACAATAATTTAATTTAAAATATTAATAATTTGGTAAAGAGAATACGTGAAAGAAGAAAAATGCTTATGTCATTGTTTAAAATTTCCAAGAATAGTCACCTTAAAATATAAAACAAAATAGTTTAATGGAAAATGGTTTGTGTCCTTACAAATGGGAGAGATAGAGAATCCCCTCAATTTTTTATCAGCTATCAATAAAATGAAGATATTATTTGAGCCAAATGGAAAGATACTAATAAAAATTAAATAGAAGTTAAATTAAATTTTTATACATAATCATTGCTTTAAAAAAATTTGTAAAGTACTACTTGATAATAAATTCATTGAAATCTCTTTGTAGCAATAAAAGCAAGTTGAACTTGATAAAATAATTCAATTTGAAACAGAACCCCAAAAATCATTTTTTTATAAATCTAATTAGTGGATCAAAGTAGATAATTTTATCAATAATAACTCTAGCTCAAACTGATTAAAATTCATGGAAAATGAAAAACCATATTTCGTACGTAGAAAATAATTACAAAATCATAACCTTAGATCATAGTTGAAAAAAAAGTTGAATGAAGAGGATATCTTGATGCAAAATCAGAGGACACCTGAATGTCTGCAACTCAATGGGTTGTGACTCTCAGTGTGATTACATAACATTGAACCATATCTCAAGTTGTAAAACTTGCAGATTTGATATGGTCCCATGTTATGTAATCACATTAAGAGTCGTAACCCATCGAGTTGCAGACATTCAGGGGTGATGTGATTTTGCATCAATAGTTTTGGCACACACGGTGGGACACTGGAGTTATATTTTTCTCATCTTTCCAAGGTTTCTCATCATCAAATAGAAAATATTAAGCCACCATGCGATGGCATCAATAGTTTTGGCACAACCGGTGGGACAGGTTTGAAGTACCTTAACACTTCATTTTTGCAGGTTGGTGTGTTCCTGTTAAAATCTCAGCCTTTGGAAGCATTTTCAAGAAAATTTGGTGACTCCATTTGGTCAACAACCCATTCTCTGAGTTACAGAATTTCTTTCCATCCATTTCCACCCATTATTCTTTCCACTTCTTTCATCTTCTACCATTCATGAAGTTGTGTAGTCACGACTTCATTCCGATCTTAGAATTCACATTTATAGCAACAACAATGAAATCATCCTCTAATGAGTTTTACAACTCCTCCAGATCAACATTGTGATTAGATGCAAAACCATTATGCTTACCCATATGAGTAGTGTCAAAGCCACTTTTACTATAAAACATATCAAGAACAAGGGTATGTATGTGATGGTAATAGTTATGTGGAGAACGCTGATCTACTGGAGAAGATTCAAAGAATGGAGGCTAGCATGGTGTAGTCAAGGGCTACATCATAGATGAAAGCTTTCATAATTGGTTGTATGGGACCTTGTCCATGGGAAGGCCATTTTCCAAGACATTATAGCCCGTAAGAGAAGCTTGACTTCATGGTTGAAATGTTGCCTTAACTTGCATAGTGGACTAAGGAGATAGAAGCCTATAAAATTGGTGTCAAGAAACCTTTTAAATGGATCAGTCCTATACTATCTTTTATAAAAAAATTCTCCATTCCTGAAGTATCACCATACCAATAGGAGCTTTAATTTCCAAGCTTCCCATCTATTGCATCTATTGTTGAATTCCCTTCTCCATTTTCTAATCTTCCATCTCATCTCATTTACTCTTCCATCTTCCCTTCCAAATCCAAGTCCCCTCCATAAGAGCCAAAAACAATACCTTCCCCTCTACCACAAATAAAAAAAAAACTATTGGATACCCCACCCATAACTCCTCCTACTCTCCTGAGTCCATGTCAGGAAGAGACTCAAAAATCTAGTCAAGGGGACCAACAAGAAGAAGAGCAAAGAAAATAAGGATTGATTAGAAGCTTGGTGAGCTTGGCTCTTATATTCACCATTCATAAAATTCCCTTGATAGCAAAACCCATGGAGGAGACTCAGGTCAAGCCAAAAGTGGTGGAATATTTAATTGCAACACAAGGAAGGGAAGAAGGAGCTACTCCAAATCCAAAAGAAGAGGAGTACATTCTGGATGTGGAGGAGAACCATATAGTTCCAGAGGCTTCCAGTGACAAACATGCCATAGAAGAACCTTTAGTTCTTCCTCCCATGTCATCCCCTTCAAGATGTAATGTCAAAGAAGAGTTTGATCTTTCAAAATTCATGTTTAAAGATGAGGGGAACCATGGTGAGAAATTTACAGATCAAGAGGACACCATGGAGGAGGTCGAGCACACACAATAAGACAACAAGGAGGTAGATTATCTGTCTGACTTAGAGGATTACTTTGATGGAGAGGAATCTGAGGAGATCGCATCATTTGATTTTTTATCATCCACCTTCCTAGAACATGAACCTACTGTCACGAGGAAAGGCATTCAAGTGTAGCATTCTGCATTTCACAACATCCTTTTGGGACCGAGGTTGGAGGATCCTAATCTTCCATGTTATTATTAGGTGGAGGAAGGAAAAGAGCACAAAAATCCCATCTCTCCCACACCATCCATCCAGGAAGGATTGTAGGAAGACTTCATTTTTGGAGTTAACTTTCAGAGAAATGAGAAAACTTCATGGATTAATCTATGCACAATAAGTTATTTAGCTTCATTGGAGCTAAGAGAAGATTTTTTACCGGTCATGCTCTATTAAGAGGATGAGGTTGAGATTCAGTGCGCTAAAGGTCAGCAGTAGCACCTCCTAGATCCTAGTACAGAACAACTCTAGGAGGTGTATATATTTTTTGTTGATACTTTGAGGAGGGTGAAACACCATCTGCAAGGTGGTTTTTTACTTTCATTTCAGACCATGTTCAACGAAAAATAAACTACATGGTCATAATTTATGAGGAAGGAAAGCTACTTCTCCCTTAGTGTTGTAGGTTGTACTTGAGCACCCGTTGCCTCTGGTAAGTTTAGGTTAGTTTAGGTTTACTTTCAGCAACATAAGTGCTTTTGCACACTCTTCATGTTCCACTTAGGGCATGTATGATTTTCCCTTTTGTATATAGTGTGTTGTGGTGTTTTGTTTCTCATACGCCCAGTTCTAATAATGTTTCAGGTGAAATATCTAGGTCAAGACAATTTTTACTCTCAGAAATCTCATCTTCAAGAGTTTCTTATGAAAATTAAGAGTGTGGATAGCGGGGCACGCTTAGGAGCACCAAGTGCACGAAGTCGGGTTCAAATTTCAAGAAAAATATCAGTATCAGGATATCATTCATGTATCCATTCCCAATGGATGCTTCAAGTAAATTAATCACTTCATGTAGTAGGTAGATATCCCCATGTGTAACTAAATTGCTATCCAATTTCTCCCCTTGGGAAAAATCAACCAGACAAAACCTTGCACAGGAAAAATGGAAAAGTTATCTCATTCATGCAGTCCCACATTTGAAATCCAACAATTTGCTTATAGGCCTTTAATTTAGCATTTTTCATAGTTTTTAGTCCTTTTGTGCACTCCCTGTGCACCTTCTTGCTTCTCCCTTTGCATTCTTCTCCCCCTTCCATTTCCCCCTTTTGCATCTTCTACCCATGCACTCACTTTCTTCCCTTCTTCCCATGTGCGTACCTTATTTTCTATCCCCTCATGCCCTATTTCCATGCCTTCTGTAGGTATGCCTCCCTCTTGTGCGTGTACCTAATTTTACCTTCTCTCTGTCTCCCTTCCGCACCTTGCACCTGACTCCCACACTTCAAAATCGAGCCCAGAGTGAGTCAACTCAAAGAAAGCCAACAACATGTCTGTGAAAGCTGCCACATGTCTCATGAGTGCACCTTAAAACGTACAAAAAATGTGGAGGCCCAAATGAGCATACGGCCTGCATGTGCTCAAATCCCAAAAAGTTGCACCTGTCGTTGAAAGGTCTAACCATCAGCGGAAACCTCCATATGTATCTTTGGCTTAATTTTGATATGGTGCACGAAAGCGAAGACTCGAGGGATGCACTTGATCCCCACATGGATCTTAGCACATAGCAGTCTCATAGAAAATTGCAAGTGTCCCACCTTTGCAACATCAAGATCCAACTAAAAAGGTCCCACCCAAAAAAGGTGTTTTGGCATTATATATAGTAAGGCCCTTTACTCACCCAAATGAATAAAGCAGGTACTGCTCACTCGAGGCCCAAACCGGCTAAGTACAAAAGGGCCAGTGGAAGCCTCCATGTGTCATCTCGGCGTAACTTCAAAGGTAAAATCTGGAGGTAGGTCCCAAATGAGCATAGGCTCTGCACATGTCTAGGACCTGAGAAAGTTACACCGTCCATTGAAAAGTATAAAAGCCAATAGAATCCTCCACATGTCAGCTTAGTGTAACTTCAAATGTAAAATCTGGAGGCAGGTTCCAAACGAGCGTCATCTCTCCACGTGTCTAGAACCTGAGAAAGTTACACCAGCTATTTAAAATTATAAGAGGTAGTAGAAGCCTTCACTTATCATCTTGGAATAACATCAAATGTAAAATTTGGAGGAAGGTTCCAAACAAGTGCTGAATCTCCATGTGTCTAGGTTCTGACATAGTTGCTCCACCAAACAGGAGGGAATTAGACAAAAAATGAAGAAGGTAATGTAGGCCTACAGATGATGCCAAGTGTCCGATTAGTGTAACTTCAAGAGTGAAAGTAGCGGGGTGAAATATTAAGATACGCGGGGCTGCCACATGGATCTTGCATGGATTGACTCATTCAAATATTGTGAGCCCGTGTTAAATACCTGACCCTGACCTTCAGAAAACCATATCTTTCAACTAGGAACTCTGATTTGAGCAAGGGAGGACTTTTCAGAAAGCTCTCGATGCCTGCTTCTAACCTACTACCATAATGAAAAATATATTCTTCCATTTTTTAAACTATTAGGTTTCTCATCTACTGCCATAATTAAGGACGAGCCTACTCTCTTTGTTGTATAATGGCATTTTCTTTCCTCTTTCCCACTAATTATGTACTTAGTGAACTCATGGAGCAATAAAATATGGTTTGTGATGAATTTTTTCCATCCTTATTTTACTATCTCTCCTTTCCTCTCATCATTGCAAGATATACTGTGTATACTTCTAATGTCTATTAAAAGTTCTGAGAGCTAGGTTTAATGGGTTTGAAGTGGTGTTTTGTGTGAACAATATCTCTGGTCTGTGTTGCATCTTTTCCACCCTCTCCATTGCTCAAATCTCTCCATTTCAGGTAGCTGAGATTGTGATCAACAACCTCCTTCTCTGGTTTATCGACTCTTTAGTGTAGGATTTGTTTTCATGCACTCTCTCTCCCTGGTTCCTTGAAATACATAGATTAGTTATAGATAGTTTACTTACACTAGAGTAACTTGTGGCAGGTAGTTTAGGAGAAGGAACTAGCCATCTCTAGAGGTCCATCTTGATTTCTCAAGTCCCACAGACTGAGAGATGGTCCCATGTTATGCAGTCACACCGGATGCCCCACTCAGATTTAATGCCATTTGGCGGTTGTTGTGATTTCACATCAACAGGATATTTTTCAATGTGCTTTCCTTGCCCAATTCTTGGAATTTATTTCTCATTATGAATAGGATCCCAATAAGTAGTTTGATTTGAGTGACCTCCTTTTATTCGTATTTTTTTCATGTTCCCGAGTAAGCAAAACAACCAATATCATCCAAGGAAACCTTGTAGCTTTTGGTGGCAGTAGTGATCTATAACGGTGAGTAGTTGGAATTCCTAACTCAAATGGCTATGTGAGCATTGATAAGAGCTACTATGCCGATGGCCTCAACCTTTTTAAGAGGGATATTATTCTACAAAAGGTAGTGGAAAATGTGAAACATTGCAAGGGGAATTATCCTCATGACCCGGAAGAGTCCTAAGGTGGGCTATGTACATTTTCACCTTTTAAGGTTCATATTGATATTACAAAATAATATTATACACAATCATTATGATTCCCACTAAAAACAACCCACTTGAGACCTAAGAACAACCTAGGATTAGTTAGGAAAATTATGGAATTTATTTTTGTTTAGAAGAGTCTACAACCAGGTTATAAGACAAAAGTTGTCATTAACAAGTTCTAAATCAATTCTATAATCCACTAGAATTTACTTATCTTGTGTTAACATATATTAGAGGTCAAAAAGTCAAAACTTTAGGGTTAGAAGGTTCAATTACATTTAGAGGGTAATTACTCACCATACCCACTCTCTAACAGGATTAAACGTTTAACTAATTTTACTTGAAAGTAATGGTTATAAAATTTCCCTAAATAATTTCCATTGGATAGGAAATTTTCTCACCTTTCCAATGATATAAATAATTCCTCCTAACTCCTCATATTTTGCAAGTTATGGGTCGATGGGCCTTGGGGTGAAAATTTTCCCAAAGAGCAGGCATGCGGGCCCAGGGGAGAAAATTTTCCCAAAGGGTGGGTCTGCGGGGCCGTGGGAGGCATTTGGAAAATTTCCCAAGAGGGAGTGAAAAACTACCTTTGCGCCCACACTCCCATGGGTCCACAAGGGACACGTGGCACCTCCTGAGCCACACGGGGAAAAGCGGGGCGACATGAACATTTAGAAAATTTGCCGCATGTGGCAAGAAGCCCACTTTACAATTGCGCTCCCACAAGTCTGCAAGGGATATGTAGCATCTCATAAGACAACACAGGAAAAGCTGGGTGATGTGGAGTAAATTTTTTTAACGCCCCGAAGGGAAAAAAGGACCAAACTCACCCGTGCCTCCGTTGACACCTTGTGATGCCACATGGCAGCCCCTGATTGGCCGCAGGTCTGTGGGGCGGTGGGGAAAATTTGAAAAAAATTGTAATTTTTTTTCTAAAATGCCAAAGGTAGAAATGAACCCGCTCCTTTGATGAAACCTTGTGATGCCATGTGGCAGCTCCTGATTCGATGCGGGTTGGCGGGGAGATGTGGAAAATTTAGAAAATTTTCCAATTTTTTTTCAAAAGTGCTAAGTTAGAAAGTGATCCACCCTTACGCCAACACTTCATGGTGCCATGTCACATCCTCTATGTGGCTATGGGTCTATGGGGTGGCACGGAAAATTTGGTAAACTTTCCCAAAAATTTCCCGAAGCTCTAAGGGAAAAATTTAGGCCTGCGGGCTCACCACGGAAATTTTTCCCAAAACATTTTTTTAACGCCAAGTGAAGAAAATTTTCAGAAGGCCATAACATTTGATAGAGAGCTAATTTTTGGGTAAAAAAGGAATTTATAGAAATATCTCAACATCCTCTTTGCATAGGATTCATTAAATCTTGATTTAGGTAAAGTTTAAGGGGTAAATTTTGTGAAAAAGATTTACAGGCTTTTATAGGTCGAATTGGTAAATTTTAACTTATAAAATTTTGTACAATTTGTTCTTGTTCCTCTCTCAACATGTCAAATAGACATGGAGAATTGTTCTTAGTTGGATTTTGGATAATTTTTTGAGGTGGATCTATGTGATTGAATTCCAATTTGAAATTTTATATTTTTCCTAGCAAAACGATTGTGAAAGCTTTGTACTCGGTTTTGTCAAGTTTTGGAATATTTCCATTAAGTATATTTGTCTAATTGGTTTTTTTTAGGGAAAACTACTTCATTTTAATCATTTAGTTTGTTATTTCATTGTTGAAGGTTCAGTTTGTGCATTTTGGATTAGATAATTACGAGTTTGAAAATAAAAGATAGAGATCAAACTTTTAAAGGGTTTATTTTCCATTTTATTCTTCCAAGTATTATAATATGTTCCCATCCTAATATAGTACATTTAGTTGATTCAAAAAGTAAAATACATATCTGTCTTCCAATTTTCACATATTTCAAAAGACAGAGTATTACACTTCCTTACACGCATTTCTTCCTTTCAAACAAAGATTACAACTCACAACTAGATAATTAAATTCAACACAATGATACAAGTTGAGGAAGGTTATGCAATCCTTTATTTATTCCAAATACAACTTTACAACTTCCTTCTTTTATTCTTTTCATAATCATATATTATATACAAGGAAAAATGATACATTTTCTTCTCATGTGTTTCATTTTTCCACTTTCGAAACATTGATTTCATAGTGCATTCTAAACAAAGGTTTCAAATGGAATAATATCATATGGACAAGACAAAACCACGTCCATTAATTGAAATGAAATTTTTACAACTTCCTTTCCATTCGATTTCAAAATACAGCATACAAAATGCATTTCATTCTTTCACATTCTTTAAAAAAAAATAGAAACCAGAGTATAACTCTTTTACATTTCAAATTTCAACTTTCATTTTCAATACAAAGTATCCTTACATTACAATTAATGTATAGATCATCCACTTCAAAGTGGTAAAAGGCTATAACAATACTTCATTTCACAAGGGACTGTCAAATTGTCTTTTTTTTTAACTCAGATCTAGAACAACAACATGCAGATTTCTCATTCTTTTAATTTGATCACAACAAGAGTAGGGGAAAGTCAATGCTCTCCACCTAGCATAGACATTAAATGAAAAGGAGAAGCTATCCTTCTTCATTGGCCCCCAATCCCCAACCATAATTCTATAAAATATGTGATCCAACTCATGGTAACAACAAGATTCCACAAAACACGCAAGTGACATTTTCACAATAAAACACTGTCCAAAATAGAATATAGTCTACAACTACATTAAAACATGACAAACAATACTAAGGCTTCATCAAGAAATCCAAAGAAGCAAGAAACTATGGGTGATTTTTTTATGCCTCCCAAAAGGGTAAATGGGTATCACCATATGAATTACAAACCACAAAACTATAGCATATATCAAAACCCTGACATTCCTTATGTCTCCCCAAGTACCACTTATTCCTCACATTTCCTTATGCCTCCCCAACCTCTTATGGCACCCCATAATGAGTAAATAAATGTAATCTATTTCTTTATAAGGTGGAACCTGAATCCCAACTCCCTCCACCCTTATACCTCCATAAAACACGCTTGTTCCTCCCACACAATAAACCCCATAATAGTATCCTACACCATTCCTAAGTCATCTACCCAATAACCCACAAACATGCCAAAACATTCACACATTGACATTTTCATAAACAAAAAGAAGCATTTCAAGAGCCAAGCTCCTACCTCTCCATGATGGAGTAGTTCCAAGTTCTAAAACAAAAAGCTTTATCCCAAGGCAAGCAATCAAAAATAACAAAGCACAAGCATGCAACAATCTTCCAAAAACTTTCTCAAAGCAAGAGCTCCAAAAAAACAAAAGAATTCACCCAAGAATGAAGTATCCAAAGTGAAGCAAACCAAAAAAAGGAAAGGAGTTTGAAATTTATAGAAGAGGGAATAAAAGAGGATGAGGTGGATCCATATAGGATGCCACATCACACATCCTCAACCCCAACCCCCAAATTCAAATTTATTATCCAATTCACAATAAATACACGGGTGAATAATATGACAGTTTACTTACACACTCAAATCCAACCCACACCCCAAAAGACTGATATTAAATCATGTAAGAAAAGTACAATTAAAACCTATAATTTTCCTTCTAAAAAGGAACTATAAAAGTCAAATTTCAACTCTCCAACCATAGGTATGTTTGGTAAATAAATTTAAGAGGTGTGGGACAAGTTTAACTTGTCCCAAAAACCTCAAAAATTAACCTGCAAGGATAAATTCGAATTTCCAAGAAGGTGGAGTGCTTCACACTCACAAATTTAACTTACACATCACTTACATATTACTTACACATTATTAACTAATTATTACAACACTTTAAATCATAGCCAACAACCATAATAACTACTTTATTATGAGATATTTTATTTAATTAATATTAACAAGATGCTTACCCACAATATTAATACAACATTTAATAAATAAAAAAAGGGGAAAATGCATCACAAAATAAACACATACAACATTAAACAAAAGGTTCAAACAAAATAAATACACATAACCCTGTGGTCACATTTAAAGGTGTTATCCCCCATGGAAATCCCTAACACACACAAACACCCAATAACAAATACTAGTTGTCATGGTGACCTTGTTCAATTCTTCCAGAATTCCAATGTGGTTGGTCTCCAATCCCCCAATGTTTGTTGTGATATTTTAACCTGCAATACACAAATACCTCCTTCAGCCTCATGGCCATATCAGAACATCAAAAATGATATAAATATAACTCCCAAAATCATCCATATATATGAATCACAACAACATCCAAGAAATCTAACAATATCATTTATAGTTTTATCAACAACTATATCATCATCAAATAATTTCCATTTCTAGGTCTACTCACAATATCCAAGTATCACATGTTCGAACAACATCCATTATATAAGCATGTCAAATAGTATATCATCATCAACATATAAAATTTATCTAATAATCATCATACATCATAATTAAATCAAGTCAATAATAATCCCTGATGTAACATATAACATCATACTATAATAAATTCCATAATCATGTCCAAAATATAATCAACAATATCATGATTAGTATCAAAAAGGTGTCAAAGGGAAGTGGGCACTACATGCCGATCCCCTTAGACTTAACTTCCTCCTAGAAGTCACTAGAACAAATGTGGAAACTAAACTCGTAGCAAAATAGCATCCTCCCATGTAGCTACAGTCTCATCATATATGTCCCACTGCACCCAGAGCTGATCAACCTTTCTGCCTCTAAGGCCCAGGGTCTTACGATCTAGGATGAGAACGGGCTCCACAAACACCTACCCCTAATACTGCACCTAAAATGATGTACAATTTAACACATGAGAAGGGTTTCCAACATATCTCCTAAGAATTGAAACATGAACCACATCATGTATATGAGACAAGCTATGTGGCAATGCTAGATGGTAGGCCAAAGGGCTGAAATGCTCGAAGATGTCAAAAGGACCCATGAATATAGGAGCTAACTTAGAACATTTTCCATAATGGATAGGGCTCTTCTGTGGCCTAAAAAAAAGGAACACCTTCATGCCCCCATCAAAACTATGGTCTGTCTTATGCTGATCTACATACTTCTTCTGCCTATCGTGTGCCTCCTGTAATCTCTGTCTGATCAAAACCACCAACTGCTCCATGTCCTATAACAAAGGTTGTCGAAGAGAAACCTTGTCCTCTAACCTATCCCAACTAATAGGTGTCCTGCACTCTCTACCGTACAAATCCTGAAAAGGAGCCATACTTATAAAACTCTAAAAACTATTATTATAGGAAAACTCCAGTACAAGTACTCATCCCATCTAGATTGCTGATCCATCACATACATCATGAGCATATCCTCTAAGATATGATTCACCCGCTTAGTCTATCCATCTGTCTCAGGTTGATATAATGTGCTGAATTTTATTCTCATCCTGAGGGCGTGTTGCATGGTATTCCAAAAATAGGAAGAATACAAAGGATCACAGTCACTTATGATCTTTTATGGAATCCTGTGCAACCTGACAATATCGTGCAAATATAACCATGCCACTGCACTAGCTATATAAGTGGTCTTCACTGGAGAAAAGTGAGCCACTTTTGTCAATTTCTAAACCATGACCATGATGGCGTCGTGGTGATATCTCGACAGTGGTAGCCGAACAATGAAGTCCATAGAAGTGGTTTCCAATTTCCACTCCAGTATAGCATGAGGAAAGAGAAGGACAGTTAGATGTTGATGCTTGGCCTTCACTTTTTGGCACTCTAAACATCGTGACACGAACTAGGTCACATCTGTACGAATTCGTCTCTAATGATATACCTATCTCAAAGTAGCGTGCATCTTCTTCACCCCAAGATGGGCTGAATAGTGTGCATGATGTGCCTCTATCAATATGTCCTACTTCAATCCTCCATTTCTTGGAACATATATATTACCTCTGTGTTTGATAAGGCCATCTTCCTTTAGTGAGAAACCATAAACCTTCCCCATCAGGGGTATTTGAAAATCGATCTCTGCTCACTGAGGTGGCCATAGCCACATGTCTTTGTCTACTGAGAGTGTCTTACACCATCTATCTCCATATCATACTAACAAATAAACTCCATCAAATGCCACTAATGAGTGTTGAAATTATGCTAAGTGAAGAGGTGGCGATGACTCAAATGATTAGTCCTGAGTGTGAATCTCTGACCAAGAAGAAAGTTCCTCCATAAAAAAAAGCATGCACAATTGCCGCAAGCTCAAGATCATGATTTGCATAATTAAGATTCTAATATTTGAGTTTGTGAGACTCAAAAGCCATTACTCTACCCTCTTACATCAACACACCACCAAGCCCTACTAAAGAAGCATCTTTGCAAATGAAAAACTCACCCTGTGGATCCGTCACTACAAGAATAGGTGTTGTAGTGAGACATTCCTTCAATGTACTAAAGGCATGCTTGCACCTTCTCGACCAAACAAACTTCCTTTGTTTCCTCTTAAGGGAAGTGATGGGGTACGTAATCTGAGAGAAGTCCTGAAAAAATATCCTGTAGTAACCTACTATTCCCATGAATTTTTGCACCTCAGTCACAGTAGTGAGTACTTGCCAATCCATAATAGCTCTAATATTGGAAGGATAGACGACGATACCTTCGCTAGAAATGATATGACCCAAATACTACACCTCCATCGAAAAGAATGCACACTTCTCTAAGTTCTCGTAAAGATGCTACTCTTGAAGACAACTAAGAACCTAGCGAAGGTTCCCATCATGCTCCTTGCACGTACATGAGGAAATCAAAATTTCATCAAGAAAGATGGGCATAATACCCCATTCATCGAACTCATAAATATTGTAGGGGCATTAGTCAAACCAAAAGGTACCACTGTGAACTCATAGTGGCCATATCTCGTACGAAAGGTGGTCTTATGAATGTCCACCTCCAAAATCATTAGCTGATGGTATCCTGAATTAAGGTCTATCTTAGAGAAATTTTTGGCTCCCTGCATCTTATCAAATAAGTCATCACTGTATGGAAAGGGATAATGATTCTTGATCGTTATTTTGTTTAGCTGGTGGTAATAAATACACAACCTCAAGGATCCATCCTTCTTCTTCACAAAGATCACTAATGAACCCCAAGGAGATACACTAGGATGGATAAGGCCTTTCTCTAGGAGGCCCTCCAGCTGCAACTTGAGCTTGTAGAGCTCAGGGGTAGTCATCCTAGAAGGTGCTCGTGAGATAAGCTCTACTCCCGGAACCATATCTATATGAAAATCAATCTCACGTAGGGGTGGTAACCCCGATAGCTCCCATGGAAGACATCTGAAAACTCTCTCAAAATGGGATGAGAATCTAGTGATGGCCCACTAGACCCATCCTTTGATTTGTCACTAACTGTCACAGCATACATCTAAAAACCCTACTGCACACACCACTTAAGATGCATAGTAGATATGGTATGAATAGAAATGGGTCTCCTAACCCCTGATATCACCGACTCAACTCCCAAATCATCTGCACAAGATATAATCTTGTGATAGTAATCCATCCTGGCCTAGTGAGCAGACAACCAGTCCATGCCCAAGATGACTCCATAAGAGCCCAATGGAAGTATACAAAGATCCGAGGTAGTTGTGAAAGGTCCTAAATCCACCACACACTCCTTAACTAAGGAGTCTATAAAGATCTTGGCTTCAGACTCCATCTCAACATCCCAACTATGACCCTACCTAACTACCACAACCTTGCATCACTCTCCTAAAGATGGTGCAATAAAAGAATCAAAAGAACTAGAATTAAACATAATAGAGGTAGGAATACTACATATGTTACTTTGATTCTCAATAATTGTACTCTAATGCTCTACTTGGAGGTTCTTGACTATTGTGTACATCCTATGATTGCACCCCATATCACCAATAGTAGGCTCTAAGATCTGTGTCTTACCCTTGTTATTTGGGTTCTGTGGGTATTCCCTCCAAAAATGTCCAGTAACACCACACCGAAAACAACCACCCGATCCTCTCCCCTATGTAGTAGCTCTAGTTGGTACTCTAGAGGTCTGTGGTGTGGATCTTGATGATCCGAATTCGGTCTGCTAAGGTCTCTATTGGCAAGCTCCTGCTGAGTGAGCTCTTTGGGTACCATGTGTCTTGATGGGACCCCTAGGGGGAGGCCCCATAATCTGACCTCTCTGTACAAAAAACCTCTAAGGATGTCTATAAGGTGGGCAGGACTACTGCTACTATAGTCTAAAAGATGACTATGCTAAACCCTTTCCACCGTAAGGAGGAGGTATTGACCCCCTTGATCTACTATCCTGCATTTGCTGTATGTGGCTCTGGACTCGATCTCTAGCCTGTTGGGTTTTTTCCCTTAGTCTCCTCTTCTATATAGGAATTCTCGATGGCCTTAGCTAATGTCTTTGGATAATGGATCCACATTACAAATCCAATGTCTAGGTTTAGGCCCTGGATGAACCTGTGGATCCACACCTGTTCATCCTGCATGTAATAAACATACTAGAGTAGATCTAGAAATCTACTCTCATACTCATCCACTTTAAGGGATACTTGTCGGAGGTCATGAAACTCATCTATACACTGCTATATGAATCTCTGTGACAAATATATACTCTCGAAGCACTCCTCAAAGAGATCCCAGGTAACTATTTCAGAATCAACATGGAGCTTCTACTTCTCTATTCAACACTAGACACTATCTCCATCCCTCAGTAGGTGGATCGTAACATGAGATTTCATATTGCTAGAACAAGAATATAGCTTGAAGCATCCACTCAAGCTCACCAACTAGGCCTTTGCCTGAAATCCACCTGTGTCACCAAAATAATGTGATGGCCAAAGCTTCAAGATCTCCCTGATGTGATCTATAGCTATGGTTTGATGGCCTCTAGGCTTCTCTAGATGCACATCCCTAAGACTAGGGCTCCAAGACCTCTCTCTATGCCCCAAAATTTAGTATCCTTGTCCCCTTTGTGGTGACTCTACTCTGGCTGACTCTGCATAGAAGTTCTCTCCTCCATGCTGCTTGTTGGATCAAGGTGATACATGACCCTCAATGGAAGTGACTCTATCATTTTTGGCCGCATGTCCTCCTACTAATCCTCCGCAGAGAACAGAATTAACATCCTAAAGAGTCTATAAAAACTTGAGTAGGATGGCTGCTACAACATGATCTGATGGTGGTATGCCTAGGTCTATGTTAAAAGGCTCCTCATCTTTTCTGCGCCTCCTGCACAAAGCAAGACGAGAGTTACTTCCTTATTCTAGGTTTTACTTAGTTTCCATGTTTACTAAAATATGTAATTTCTAAACTAACTTGTCTTCTAGATTTAAAAGTGTGCTAGGTTTAAGGTTCATGTCTCAAGTTTTATAGTGTGCCTAATGGCCCAAGATTTTGGACCACTGATCTGATACCAAGTGTGATTCCCACTAAAAATAACCCACTTAAGACCCAAGAACAACCTAGGACTAGTTAGGAAAATTATGGAATAATTTTTTTGTTTAGAAGAGTCTACAACCAGGTTACAAGACAACAATTTTCATTAACAAGTTCCAAATCAATTCTAATCCACTAGAATGTACTTATCTTTTGTTAACATATATTAGAGGCCACAAGGTCCAAAATTAGAGTTAGAAGGTTCGATTAGGTTCAGAGGGTAATTCCTCACCATACCCACTCTCTAATAGACTTAAAGGTTCAACTATTTTTTCTCAAAATTAATGCATTCAAAATTTCCCTAAATCATTCCCATTGGACCAGTGTAAAACATTGAATTTTTCCCTCATCAAGCTTGTGGGCCATTTTGAAATTTTAATCCTTAAGGGGCAAAAAATGCAAGTTATTTCTAATGGCCCGCTTCCCCACCTCTTTGAATTTTCAAACTACCACGTGTCATCATCGTGCACCTTGAGGTGATCCAAAAATTATGATACCTTGAATAAGTGAAAGCTTTCCACATGTCCTATTCCAGAAAATTTTGACTGAATGCTTGAAGCCCAGTGGAAGGCGCCATGTGTCATGCTCTAAGGCATTCTCCTTTTGGTCATTGAAAAGTCTAAGTAAAATGAAAAGCAAGTAGAAGCCTCCACGTGTCTCCATAGTGCAAATTCAAGATGGTCCCCAAAGTAGAGCTAAGTCTAGGTGAAGTAGTCGAAGCCTCCACGTGTCCTCCCGTTTCTACTCAAAGGCAAATCCAAAAAGTAGATCTTCAAATGAGCGTCGTGCCTCCACGTGGAAAAATTTTGAGTTAAGGATTTCCATGAAATTTTTCTAAGTACCGAGTTGAGCCGCGTCTAATCAAAAGGTTCCAAATCCCCTATAGATGCAAGGATGTAGATTTGACCGAGAGAAATGCCCGTCAAATCGTAAAATATAGAAAAACCACCTTCTGAGCCTGGGAATGAAATTTTCTTCAAGGACAAAAACTTTAAAAATGTTATAGGTCTCAAATACATTCTTTAGGGATGCATGAATTCATTCTTCTTGAAGTATTTAGGGAATAAACAATAAGGGAGACAAATCCCGACCATGGGGAATAGAAAACATGGGGGAACCCAAGTTTTTAGATGAATAGGGGGCGGGGGGACCCAAAATATAGATGCTTTCTAGAGGGACAAAGAAACAAGGATCAAACCACAGATGCCTAAGTGCTTTATGACCCAAGAACTGCCTAAAAATAGCAACAAAAACTGACCAAGCTTAATGCGGGGAAGGAGAAAATGAAAGAGACTCGAAATCGATAGATTTTTAAAGGCTAATTCGGGTGGGATCATTTTGAGCACAAACATAGGCTCTGAGTCGGGGATGGGCACTCGCTACGAGTGCCACAAGAAAAATGGTATACCAAGCACCAATAATATCAATTGGGCAATGGATTCATCTTGCAGAGTAGAAAAATAAAGCCATCATTAAAAACATACAGAGAAACTAGAAAAAACAGGTCACTCATGACTAGAACTAAAAAAACACAAAAGGAAAGGAAACAAATGATAAAATATACACTGTACACAAGATTTATGTGTTCATTCAGGGGAATGAATCTAAGAAATTCTTCAAATGCCTTCCATTGACAGGAAAATCGAGAAAATCACCATATAATTCCTTTAGGAAGAAGGTATGCTCCTCAATTCTGATGTTAATAGAGTAAGGGCCCATCCATAATGAGTCAAACTTGCCATGCTTTCCCTTATCCTCATGTCTACTATCCCATAGTACCACAATATCTCCAACTTTGAAAGCTCTAGGAGTGACCTTATTGTCAAATAAATTCTTCAGTTTATCTCTAAAGTTTACATGCCTCTGGTGGGATGCCCTCCTCTCTTCTTCAAGCTCAACAATCTGGTTAATGCAAGCATCCTAAGGACCTACCTTTTTATCTTGTAGTTGTTGCATAAACTGATTTGAAGATAGTTGCATATGAAGAGGCAACAAGGCATGAGTCCCATATAACAACTCAAATGGAATCTTTCTAGTGACCCTCTTAACAGTGATCCTATCTGCCCAGAAAAAAAACTTAAACTATTCACCACACCTTCTCATGTTCTGATCTAATGTTCTTTTGATGATCTTCAATAAACTTTTATTACTAGACTCAGCTTGTCCATTTCCTTGAGGATTGCAATTGGAGGCATATGTCAAGTTGATCCCATACTCTTTGCACATTGCCACTAAAGGTTTAGCTCTGAAGCTAATGGCATTGTCATATATAGTATTGAATGGTACCCCAAACCTACAAATGATTTTGTTTAGGACAAAATTCATGAGAACTTGGTGTGTTTCCTTCTTGGTGGGGATTGCCTCCACCCATTTAGTAAAATAATTACTTACTACAAGAATCCATTTGTGGCTAGCACTTGAAGGGTCTGAAATCTCACCATTGAAATCCATTCCCCATTGTTTGAATGGAGCTTCAATTGATACAGGCTGCAAAGGAAGGGAACCTGAAGATTTCAGTATTCCAAAGAAGTGTTGGTAGCTTTCACATCTTTTAACCATCAACGTTGTATCCTTGAAAAGAGTTGGCCATTAATTACCAGTCCTCAGGATCTTATGTTTTGTGACTCTTGTAACAAAGTGCCCCCCAAAAAATCCTCCATGGAGATTAGCAATTATCTTGGGGGATTCTTCTTCAGTAATGCACCTAAAGAGGACTCCCTCTTGGTTCTTCCAAGCTAACCCATAATCAGTGATGACATATTTTTGGGAAGCCAACTTAAGGGCTCTCTTCTAGTACTTACTTAAGTGCTTAGGGTAGTTCAAATGTATGAGATAAAATATTACATCTTTATAACACTCATAATTTATCAATGTTTGAAAAACATCTACCCTTTCTTCTTCGACCTCATTTACCTCAATAGTTTGGAAGTTTCTCTCAGCCATAAGCTTATCCAGGCACAAGCCTCTCACCAACTTTGTATTTTGGATTTCCATATCATATTCTTACAATTTGTTCACCAACCTACATATTTTTCTTGAGACTTCCATCTCGAATAAGATGTCCTTCACCATTGTGTGGGGAACATAAACAACTACTTTAGAACTTAAAATGTAAGGTCTAAAAACATTTTTTGCTTTTACTAAGGAAAATTTCTTGTTTTCCATGATAGTGTACTTCAGCTTAGACCCCTGCAAGGCCCTATTGAAAAATGCAATTGGCATCTCAGACCCTTCATCATCCTTATGCAGTAGGACAAAATAAATAATGTTATTTGAAGCAAAGGAAAATAGTTTGAAAGCTTTCTTATAATCTAGGGCTGTTAAAACATGGGCATACTTCAATGCCTCTTTGATTCCATTGAATTCTTGCATGGAAGCCTCCTACCACTTGATGGCCTAGTCTTTCTTCAGCATTGAATTCATTGGAATGATTAGCTCAGCAAAGTTTGATATGAATCTTCTAATGAATTTTATTTTCCCAAAAAAGGATTGAATTCCTTTATTAGTTCTTGGAATTGGGACCTTGCTGATGGCATCTACTCTTTATAGATCAATCATCACTCCTTATGACACAATGTGACAAAGCAAATTTGCCTTCTGCACTGTGAAATGACATTTCTTTGGATTGAGAGAGATGCCATATTCTCTACATCTTATTAACATCTTCTCCAAGTGTAACAAGCGGTCAGTTCTCTTTCTAGAAAATACAGTTACATCATCTTGATAAATTGAAATAAATTTATTAATGTAACCAGAAAAATAAACATCCATTTCTCTTTGAAATTTGGCTCCAACATTCATCAGACCAAAGGGCATCCAAACATAAACTTAGGTCCCCGAAAGAGTAGTAAAGGTTGTCTTGATCCTTTTTTATTCCTTTACCACAACTTGGTTATAACCAGAGAAACCATCCAAGGTGGAAAGTAACTCAGAACCAGTCACTAACTGTAGCATGTTCTCCATATTTGGGAAAGGATAATTATCCTTCATTGATTCTCTATTTAGATTCCTAAAATCCACACAAAACTTGATGTCAAAATTTTTTTGTTCTCACTAGCACTAGGTTTGCAACCGAAAAGGAATACCTTGTGGGCTAGATAATCCCTCCATCTCTTAGCTTCTTCAGTTCCTCTTGCATTTTGAGGGATAAGATTAGATTGATGGGCCTTTGTTTTTACCTAAATTGCTTTGCATTAGACACCAAGGGGATTTCATGCTGAGACAAATCCTTTCAAATGATTTTAGTTTAGAATCATTCCAAGCCATACAATCTTGATATTTTTTCAACAGTTGGATGTATGAATGCTTCTCCTCCTTTCCGAGATTATTACAGATCCAAATTTTCCTTGGCTTCTCCTTTGTAACAAGATCATGCTCCTTAATATCCCTTGAGGCTGTCATGCATCTATTAACAATGCAATCAACATTATCAAAATTGGACTCAAGAGCAACCAACCCTCTAGGAATGGTATTTGTTTTTAGATTGATGATATCTATGCCAAAAAAGGTTTCTTTTCCTTCTATTGTACAAACCACTAGATTCCAATCAATAATTTGATCAACAAATTCTCCCTTGTTTTATAGGAATCTTCTGATCTGAGTATCATCAGCAGAAACCTGCCAATGCTTGATGTTGTTAGCAATAAAAGGTCTTGTCAATACCTCAACTTCATATTCACAATATGGGGACATTGTGCAATTGTCAAATCAAGACCCCAACACTGTAAAAATTTCTTCCAAGTCATTGAACTTCCTATTATGATGCACAATGTTGAATGAATTAAACATCTCAATGAAGTCCCAAACTGCATGCGTGTACTATTTCATCCAGTGGTTCTTTGTGGCATACAATTTTCTGACTTGTTTTACAATTAATTCTTATTATCCTTTCACAATGATGTCCCTTACATGATATTTCCAAGAAATTCTTACACCTAGCAACAATTCCTCATACTCAATAATTTTTTTAGTGCACTCAAAGTTGAGTTTGAAAGAAAAAACCAATTTTTCCTGACTAGGAGAAAGTAGAACAATACTAGCACCATTCCAAAATTTGGAGCAAGCTCCATCAAATAGTAGACTCCAAGGAGAGCCCGTTTGTTCAAGGAACTTACATTCTTCAATTTTGTTCTCCTTTCCATCAGAAAATCCCACAAAATTATCTGCATCAACATTTGTGTACAATACCTCATAGGATGTATTGTTGGGATCCTCAATAAGATGCAACATTTTCTTT
Organism: Taxus chinensis; assembly: GCA_019776745.2. Classification (NCBI taxonomy): domain Eukaryota; kingdom Viridiplantae; phylum Streptophyta; class Pinopsida; order Cupressales; family Taxaceae; genus Taxus; species Taxus chinensis. The sequence continues at coordinate 412,790,244 of CM034155.1, read as the reverse complement.
TCCCCATACAACTTGACAAGGCTACCCTCAACTAGAATGGTAGAACAAGACATATCCATTTGGACACTCCCAAAAACACTTGTAGCCCATTTTATTGACAGTAACATGCCCCGCTTGTCTGGGAAGTCAACAATGACAACATCAAGTTTTAATTTTTTACCTGGGTAAGCTGCAAGGTGCACCACTAAACCCTTCACGTATCCCACTACTATCACTTATCTGGAGTCCTTAGAAGTGTGCATCCCTTATTCAACTATCACTTTGATGTTTAGCTTATTCATGACCTCTAAAAGCATGACATTGAATGATGCCCCTGAGTTAAACATGTAGTTGTACAACAATTTTTCCTTAATGATCAAAGTGGTGAAGAATGGATCCTCATTCTACTAAGATTCCACCAAGGATGTCCCCTAATAGACCTCAAGTGGTTCATCTAGCTCTTCTTATGCTGGTGGTGCTTCTGGTTCTTCAGTGATTGAAGGATTCTCCACAATATCTATGTTTCTACCTAGATAAGGCTTCTCTTCTTTCAACCCCAATTATTCAAACACTCTCTTTTTGTGCTCAAGAATCCTAAAAAAATCAAGAATTGGGACAAAGACTTTGATGTGACTCAACACTTGGGAAATATCATGTGGGAAATTCTTTGGCAAGGCAGTATTGGAAGGAAAATAAACACAATCATTAGGTGGTATAGGATTTTTGACAACTTGGGCATGAGGAGGGGTATGATTTTTGTTTGGAAAGGTAGGGATTATGGTAGATGCATCTTTCCTAGGAGCCTCTTTAGGAATGTTTGAAAGTAAGGGAGCTTTGGGCTTTTCTTAAGGCCATGCCCATTTAACAACCTTACTTCTTGTGTTATATTCCCTCTCTTGAGCAATAACAAAATTCATCACCAACTGTCTATCTTCCTCATATGGGATTCCTCCATCATACTTTTTTATCAGTAAAGCCCTTAAATATTCAAAATCATTATTGGGAAATTCAAAAGATTGTAAATTATCTACTTCTAAAGTATGAGAGAGAGGAAGAATAGGTACCCTATGAATGTAATCTCAAAATTTCCTAGCAGTTCTAACACTTATCATCTCAGTTGAGTTTACAAAAAGTTCTGATCTGGTGGAACAACCCATCATGCAGACATCATCATCATCATCATTATCATCTCCTTCTTCTTCCTACCGATCTTCTTCACAAGGATCATGGGGCATGAAACATTTGTGACACCAAGTAATGACATTTTTCTCCTCCACCACAACAAATCTGGAAACCAAAGGATCAGACACCATTCTATTTTCCTTCACTTGGGATTGTCTATTTCCAAATCCAACAGGTCCCTTGCCTTTGTTATCAGATATTTGGTGATTTGCAAACCTATCTTAGCCTTACTGCTTGTGTTGACCTTGTGAGCTTTAACCAATTCCCTTCTTAGCTCGAGCTAGCTTGTAGGAAATTTCTTTGACAACACCTACCAAATTCTTCACAACTTCTTCCAAATTAGAAGCCTTGCTTGTTTGAGGTTTCTCTGGGTTAACTAGCTTTACACCCTCCCTTTTGGGAGGCTTTCCAATTTCCTTGATATTTTTCTCTATTTGCAAAGCCATGGTTAAGGCCTGCCTCAAATTTGTGGGGTTTTATCTCTTAAATAATATGCACCCTTTTTATAAAATGCATCAATATATTTGATCAAACATGACTCATCACAAGGCCTTATTCTAACATGTAATCTTCTCAAGGTCTTATTAAACCTTGTTTTGAAATCATGTACTCACTCATTAGGGTTCTTTTTTATGTTTTCAATTTTTTTCAAAATAAACCTAGGGTTAGTCCTATCACCATAGTGCAATCTGAATGCATTACTCATTTCATTCCAAGATTTAATAGAGTTATCTGGAAATGCTTTATACCACTCCCTAGCATCTTCTTCCAAGGTATGGATAAACAACTTGATGTATAAATATTCATGTTCAAATTCAAATTCTCCCATCATATTGATAAAAATATTTAGATGACAATCACCATTAATAGCATTATTTCCCTGGAAATTTGGCATTTTATTCCTTACATCTTGAGGCACTGCATTTGGGTAACCAACCTTACCCACAAAATTTATAGGTCCAAAATTGTTTACAACAAAAGGGGGTCTAGGTGGGGGCTGGGCCATGGTCCTTTGAGGAGGTGACCCTAGAGGGTTGACAAATTTATGAGGGGCTGAAGGTCCTTGGAACATAGGAGTATAATTTTCAAAATGGAGATCCCCCAAAGGCCTTGTTTCCTGGAAATCTCTATCAACCTTAGAAAAGAGAGGTCTAGAGTGTGAAGTAAACCTTTCAAAATCAAATGAAGGGCCCTTTCTAGCCAGAGAGTTCAATTCCACAAATAGGATACCTAATTTAGAGTCACTTGAATGGTAGTCTTCAATGATAGGCCGTTCACTTTCATCAATAGAGATCCATCTCCTTGTCTGTTGATCTCCAACAACTCTCCAAGATTTTCTTCCTTCTGAATTTGCTTTTCCTAGCTCTAGAAATAAATGTCCTAGAACGATCCCTAGCAAAGAAAGATCGTATTCCTTCCAGCTTTAAAATATTAGTAAAAATTATTATTTTGACAGAGTTTTAGGACACTGGTACTTATTAGGAATCAGATCAACAAGGAGTCACCACTAAGGATTTCCACCTTAATTGTGTAAATGCACTAAATATGATCTATCAAATGTTTGTCAATGCTAGAAATTAGAAATGGAAAGATTATGACCTTTTCTTTACCAAGATTTATCAAATGAAAGCTAGTGCATTAGGTGTGGAAAATGAAAGAACTGCACACAGTAATTGGAGCATTCAAGAAGTGTTTTATGAGGTTGTTGATTTTGAACTAAGAATCCCCAGCAATGGTGCCACTTATGTTGGTGTTGTTTACGGGCCAAATGTATGTCAATGGATTGCAAATTAATAACTCAATGAAACTCTAGATTAAAAAATCCTCAGTAACGATGCCACTTACGTTGGTATTGACGGGCCAAATAGATATAGGTTGGCAGTGACTCAGGAAGTTAGTCTTCAGTGATGTAAATTAGTTCCCAATAATTCAAAACATTCCCTGGAAATGGTGCCACTTATGTTGGTACCAGAATTTAACCTCCTTCAAATACCAAGTAGTATCATGGACTAGACAGGACACTCAGAGGTAGATAGGCAATCATGTATGTCATTTTACATTTGGGGAATCAATATATCTGACTTGTAGACAATCAGGCCTTGAAGGGAGTGGGTAGCACATTAAAAATGATGTGATCTGATCGAAACTATTTTAGGTTGTGCATTTCAACCAAGGTAAGAGAACCTATTTTGTAACCTCTGTTATATGAAAGGAGATACATGTACCTTTATTTTACATAAATTTTATAGAGAAGACCTTGGGGAAAATATGATCAGCACACAAGATCCGACTCTCACGAGTTGTCACTTCTAGATCTTGGAGATACTATCACAACAAGGCAAAGGTTACTAAAGACATTTAAGACCCTGCTTGGTTCTGCATATTTAGGTGATGAGGATTGTGCATTGGCATACACACATGACAAACAATGCTAGTATGGGCAAGATTGGTTGTTGTTAAATGATTTTTTGGTGGGAGGTGGGGCAAGGTGAAACTTGATTCACCAGATCCTTGAGGAACCTTACAAAATGGAGAGTCATGCCAACAGAATGCCATAGAACAGCTAAAATGTTTCTTCAAGTAGAATATGTCCTTCAATGGAGGCCCAGATTAGCAATCTTTCACACAATCTATGAGATTATATCATGAAGGCTTGAGTTTGAAAACCTAAAAAAGCATAAAGATCTAATCCAAATCACACCTAAGGTACACCCAAATTATTACAGACAATATTTGTCAACAGATGAGAGAAAATTAATTTTAAATCATTTATTTGAATCCCAAATGAAATATCTTATGGGAAATGGAATTGTAGATGCCACTAAACAATCACAAGGATTGAGGCCTATGTGATTGAATCAAATTTTAATACAAGATTTCAATAGAAATAAGAAAACCTAGTTGTATACATTTAGAAATAAAACCAACACATTATTCTCAAGACAACACAAAAAAACTTGAGTTTGATTAAGTCTATTAGTAGGGGAAATTTTCTAGAATAATCTCAAAGCTTTTCAATGGCTATACACTTCCAACCACCTTGACACAATAAAGCTTAATACAAAAAGAGATAACCTAGTTTCTCAGATGGATTATCGAAAGACAGGCTTAGTAAAATTTTCCTCTTGGGAATTTCCTTCGACCTCGAGCACTCTGAACTCCAACTTCCAACCATTGTCATGAAAAAGTTGTGCCATTTATAGAATTTAAAACAGATCCTCTTCCTCCTAAAAGACAAAAACATTTAATTCACCAGTGCTCACCATGATTCTTTCATGATTCGCATAATCAAATTTGCAAGAAGTCTCTAGGTGCTCGAGGGGCCAGATTTCATTAAATGTCTCCTGCATTCAACTCCTTGCTCTAGTAGATCACTTTTCCTTAAATTTACCAACCACTTCCGGCCCTAATCTATCAAATCTTGCCTCTTGTGTGCTCGGGAAAATAAAAATAGAAAAAATGATTAGGCACAAAAGTTAGACCATTTTAATGGAAAAATATGTCCTCTAGATCTTCCCACCAAACTTCATATATCAACATTAACTTCCTTCTCTTCTTGGCATGTAGAAAAGACCAAGAAATCATGGATACTCACACTTCCAGACATGTTTTAGAGAAATGTGGGGAAACTCATATTTAGACTCACAGCAGCCGTTGATTTTTACTTTGAAATTAGGTCATCCACGTGGTAGATTCAAACTTTAGAATAGACCTTTGGGCTTCCTTTGAAATTTTACAACTTTTAGAAAAAATGGAAAAAATTTACATTTTTCTCCGCCCCTTCACCCTTAGGAAACGAGCTTGACACATGTCCAAATGTGATTGGAGTGGAATCGTGGCCAGATTCTACCCTTTTAGTCTCTTTTTGGAAAAGGGAAAATTTTCCAAATATTCCCCACAGCTTCGTCCTCAGAAAACGAGCCTGACACATGTCCACATGGGATTGGATTAGGGCTGCACTTCCTTTTTCACTTTTGAATCTTTTTTCTCAAAAGGAAATCTTTCCAAAAATTTGATACCTTAAACGAGTACGGACTTGCCACGTGTCATTTTCTAACAAAGTGTGACTGAATAGTTGAAGCTCAGTGGAAGGTGCCACATGTCATTCTCTAAGGAAGTATCCTTTTGGCCATTGAAAAGTCTAAGTAAAATGCAAAGCAAGTGGAAGCTTCCATTTGTCTCCATGGCGCAATTTCAAGATGGCCCCCAAAGTGGAGACCCTGAATGAGCATGAGCTTGCCACGTTTCCTATTCCGCCAAACTTCTCCAACTGCATAAAAAAAATTCTAAGTCTGGGCCAAGTAGTGGAAGCCTCCATGTGTCCTCCCAACACTACTCCCTGGCCAAACCAAAAAGTAGATCTTCAAATCAGCATCGTTCCTCCACGTGGACAAATTTTGAGTTAAGGCTTTCCACGAAATTTTTCTAAGTACCCAACTGAGCTATGTCTAACTACAAGGTGCCATGTCCCCTGTAGATGCAAGAATGTAAATTTGAATGGGAGAAACACCCGTCAAACATAAAATATAGAAAAACCACCTATTGAGCCTGGGAATGAAATTTTATTCAAGGACGAAAAGTGTAGAAATGTTACAGGGCTCAAATACATTCTTAAGGGACTCATCAATTCATTCTTTTCAAGTATTTAGGGTAGAAATGATAAGGGAGAAAAATATCAACTGTGGGGAATATAAAACATGAGGGAACATGAGTTTTTAGATGAACAGGGGGTGGGGGGACCCGAATTACAAACCCTTTCAAGAGGAACAAAGAAAGAAGGATCAAACCATGGACCCCTACGTGATTTACGACCCAAGAAATGCCTAAAAATAGCAACAAAGACTGACCAACCTCAACACAAGGAAGGAAAAAATGACAGATATCGGAAATCGATAGATTTTCAAAGGAAAATTGGGGCAAGATCATTTTGAGTACCAACACAAGGGACACATTTAGAAAATTTTCTGCGGGGGGCGAGAATTCCACTTTGCACCCGCACTCCTATGATTCCACAAGGGACACATGGCATCTCATAAGCCAATGCAAGAAAAGGGAGGCGACGGGGAGAAAATTCATTTAACACCTCGAAGGGTAAAAATAATCACACTCACCCGCACCTCCATCGACGCCTTGAGATGCCATTTTGCAGCTCCTGATTGGCCGCTGGTCGGAGAGGTGGTGGGAAAATTTTGAAAAAAATTCCAAATTTTTTATAAAATGCCAATGGCAAAAAGGAACCTGCTCCTCCACCGAAGCCTCATGACACCACATGCCATCTGCTCATTGGATGCGGGTCGGCGGGGAAAATTTGGGAAAATTTCACAAATTTTTTTTGAAGCATTAAGTTAGAAAGTGATCCACCCCTTCGCCAACAACTCATGGTGCCACGTAGTAGCCTCTGATTGGCTACAGGCCAGTGGGGAAAATTTAAAAAAATTTCCCAAATTTTTTTCAAAGCTCCAAGGGAAAAATTTGGGCCCGCTAGCCCGCCAACGAAATTTTTCCAATTTTTTTTTTACGCTTAGTGAAGAAAAACTTCAGAAGGCCATAAATTTCGATAGAGATCTTGGTTTTTGGAAAATGAGGACCTTATGGAAATCTCTTGACGTCCTCTTTGCAAAGGATTCATTAAATTTTGATTTTGGTAAGGTTTAAGGGTTCAATTTTGTGAAAACGATTTGTAGGATTTTACGGTTTGAATTGGTAAATTTTAACTTATAAAATTTTGTTCAATTTTTTCTTGTTCCTCTCTCAACATGTTAAATAGACATGGAGAATTGTTCTTAGGTGGATTGGGGATAATTTTGTGAGGTAGATCTATGTGATTGAATTCCAAATCAAAATTTTACAATTTTTTCATCAAAATGACTGTGAAAGATTTGAATTCAAATTTTCCAGGTTCTGGAAGATTTCCTTTAAGTATATTTTTCTAATTGGATTCGTTTAGAGAAAACTATTTCATTTTAATTATTTAGTTTGTTATTTCATTGTTGCAGGTTTGGTTTGTGCATTTTGGATTAGATAATTGCCAATTTGAAAATATAAGACTAAGATCAAATTTTTAAAGGGTTTATTTGCCATTTCTTCTTCTGAGTATTATAATATGTTTCAATCCTAATCCAATACATTTATTTGATTCAAAAAATAAAATACATCTCTGACTTCCAGTTTTCACATATTTCAAAATACAGAGTATTACACTTCCTTACACGCATTGATTCCTTGCAAATAGATATTACAACTCAAAACTATATGATTAAATTTAATACAATGATACAATTTGAGGAAGGTTATGTAATCCTTTATTTATTCAAAAGAAAAATTTAAATATTCCTTCTTTTCAAAATCATATATTATATATAGAGAAGAATGATACATTTTATTCTCACTTGTTTCACTTTTCCACTTTCCAAATAGGGATTTCATAGTGCATGCTAAACACAAATTTCCAATGGAGTAATATAATATGGACAAGAAAAAACCACATCCATTAATTCAAATGAAAATTTTACAACTTCCTTTCCATTCGATTTCAAAATACAACGTACAAAATACATTTCATTCTTTCATATTCTTTCCAAAAAAATATAAACCAGAGCACAATTCTTTTATATTTCAAATTTCAACTTTCATTGTCAATACAAAGTATCCTTCCATTATAATTAATGAACAGATCATCCACTTCAAATTGGGAAAGGGCTACAATAATATTTTATTTCACAAGGGACTATCAAACTATATTTTTTATAACACATCCCTAGAACAACAACATGCATATTTCTCATTCTTCCAGTTTGATCACAACAAGAGTAGGGGAAAGGCAACAATCTCCACCCAACCAAGACATCCAATGAAAAGTATAAACCATACTTCTTCATTGCCCTCTGAGTCCCAACCATAATGCAATAAAATATGTGATCCAACTCATGGCAACAATAGGCTTCCACAAAACACTGAAGCAATGTTTTCACAATACAACACAGTCCAAAACAGAATGAATTTTGTAACTATTTTAAAACATGAAAAACAATACTAAGTCTTCATCAACCAATCCAAAGGAGAAAGAAACTATGGGGGATGCTTCTTATGTCTCCCAAAAGGGGAAATGGGTATCACCACCTAAATTAGAAACCACTAAAATATAGCGTATATCAAAACCCTGACATTCCTTATGCCTCCCTAAGTACCCCTTATTCCTCACATTTCCTTATTCCTCCCCAACCTCTTATAGAACCCCATAATGAGTAATGAAATGTAAGATATTTCTTTTTAATGTGGAACCCAAATCCCAACTCCCTCCACCCTTATACCTCCATAAATAACACTTGTACCTCCCACAAAAAAAACCCATAGTCTTTTCCTACACCATTCCTAGGCCATCTACACAACAGCCCACAAACATGACAAAACCTTCACACATTAATATTTTCATAAACAAAAAGAATTATTTCAAGAGCCAAGCTCCTACCTCTCCATGATGGAGTTGTTCCATGTTCCAAAATAGTAAGCTTTATTCCAAGGCAAGCAATCCAAAACAGTCAAGCACAAGCATTCAATAATCTTCCAAAAACTTCCTCAAAGAAAAAGATCCAAAATAGCAAAAGAATTCACCCAAGAATGAAGTTTCCAAAGTGAAGCAACCCAAAACAAGGCAAGGAGTTCATATTTTATAGAAGATGGAAGAGAAGAGGATGTGGTGGATCCATGTAGGATGCCACATCACACATCCTCAACCCCAACCCCCAAAGTCAACTTCATTCTACAATGCACAATAAATAGGTGGATGAATACTATGACAGTTTACTTATACACTCAAATCCAACCCACAAGTTCCAAAGGACTGAAATTAAATCATGTAAGAAAAGTGCAATTAAAACCTACAATTTTCCTTCTAACAAGGTATTATAAAATTCAAAATTCAAATCTCCAACCTTCAGTATGGTTTGTAAATAAATTTAAGAGGTATGGGACAAGTTTAACTTGTCCCACAAGCCTCCAAAATCAACCTTCAAGGAAAAATTGAAATTTCGAAGAAGGTGGATTGTTTCACACTCAGAAATTTAACTTACACATAACTTACATATTACTTACACATTATTAAATCATTCTTACAACACTTTAAATCATAGCCAACAACCATAATAATTACTTTCTTATGACACATTTTATTTAACTAATATTAACAACATGCTTACCCACAATATTAATACAACATTTAATAAATAAATAAAGGGGCAAATGCATCACAAAATAAACACATGCAACATTAAATAAAAGGGTCAAATAAATAAATACACATAACCCCTTATTCACATTTAAAGGTGATCCCCCCATAGAAATCCCTAACACACACAAACACACACAAACAAATACTAGTTGCCATGGTGACCTTTTTGAATTCATCTAGAATTCCAATGTGGTTTGTCTCTGATCCCCTGATGTTTGTTATGATATTTTAACCTGCAAAACAAAAATACCTGTTTTGGCCTTGTGGGCATATCAGAACATCCAAAATAATATAAATATAACTCCCAAAATCATCTAGATATATGAATCATAACAACATCCAAGCAATCTAACCATATCATTTACAGTTTTATCAACAACTATATCATTATCCAATAATTTCGATTTCTAGGTCTACTCACAAGATCCAAATATCACATGTCTGAACAACATCTATTATATAACCATGTCAAACAATATATCATCATCAACATATAAAGTGGGCACTACAATCATCACATTTCTGAAAGCAAAAAATATATCAATCTATTAGTAAATGAGAAAAAACTCTTGAATTCCACTATTTTTCATATGAGTAAAAGTATATTAACTTCGAAATACTGTCAAATAGAAGTGACAGCCATGGGAAAATCCATTACAACTCCAAACAATATATGTATACATAAGAAGTGTTTAATTCAAATAGGCTAAAATGTTTAATGAATTTAATTCTACATGTTTGATTTATTAGAAAAATCTTGAAAATAACTATAAGGATTTCAATTTTCCCATAGAATTGGAAATGAGGATCGAGAATTCCTAAGTGAATGATCCATTTGTTAAATGGTAACTCCTAATAAAGAATACACCATGAAAATTACAAAACATTGGCTCAATAATGATAAAAAAATATAGTAGAGAGTATTTATTGACAATACAAACTAGAAAAATAAATGGACAAATGGATGTTGAGTCTATAAACCTTTGAAATCTTGGATGATAAAGCATACCCTTTACTTGGAAAATATTTGAGACAACGCTTATGTGGAAACTATTTTCTTTCGTTTTGCCTAGGCTTAGATTTAAAAATACCAATTTTATAAGACACATTGCCATGAATAAATTAAATAATAGTATGATGTGAGCCAAAATCACTATTTCTTAATAAGAATTTATCTTTCCATTTTCTCTTGGGGAAAAGGCATCGACATAGAAAACTAAATATTTGCTGCAACATGTGAGTCCATCACCAAAAATTATTGAGAGCATGAACCGATGAAACCTATGCAAGATGTACATTATAGAAGGTAATGACCAATGACTAACACTCCAAGAAAGAACCTATGGATAGCCCAATAAAAATGAGCAATGGTTTTATTGTCTCTAAATCTTTCTAAATACATTAGATAAATTAAATCAAGCACCTCTCACGAGATCTTTCATTAAAAGTAATATTAAAAAATCCAAACCCTTCTTAGTCATATGCCCGTGAAGTGAACCCCCAAAATTTATTTTGAGGAATAGATTATATATATCTCTATACTAATAAGTGAGGGAAGCTCCTTCGCAGAAAACATTAATCAATCCTAGACAACTTGACTCATTACCATGACAAAATAATTTTTAAGCAACTTGATGAAAAACAATTTCATGCTCTAAACTAGCTCGTTAAAAATATCTAAGATTTTTGGCATGGATTTTAAAATATTTCATTATAATTGAGAATATCATTAAAGTTATATGCATTGGGAAATCAATCACGAGCTAAAAAAATTCTTTTCTATATTGAATTTTTATGTTTTATATCTTTCATTTAAACCAAAATTACTTTATTTATTAAATTTATTTATTTACATAAAAATTTAGAATATTTTAATTGATAACATGAATATTATTATAATCATGCGATATGGAACAATGTTGTATAATGTGTAATGGTTAGAAAAAATCAACAACCTTAAAAAATCATCTTCAATATTTATCAAAAAAATAAAAAATAACCTAGTGTAAGTTGTTTTACATTTATTAAGACATAATAGAAATACATTTCAAAGAAACTTTTTTAGAGGGTTAAAAATCCACTATCATGGGATTAACAAGAAGTTTTATATAATTCTTTCTTTAAAATTAAACTTTTAGCATGTGTGTAAATCATTGTAGTTTATTGTGTAATTTTAACATGCAATTTATGATATCTCGATTAAATTCAACATATTTTCATGAAATATCATAATTTAATCTTATACAATACAAAGATCTTTTGTTGACGATAAATTAACGAATGTAGAAAAGAAGTTTCCAAAAACGTTGTTATAGACCTTAATTACAACCATCATTGAGAGATATTTTTTGAAATTGTTGTGCATGAATGTTCAGGTAAACAGTATAATTTATCAACCTCTGAAATCATATACATGATAAATTAACTATTTGAAAAAATACATCAAATAATTGTATTCTCATAAAATTATATGATTCTAAGATATATAAAAGAAATGTGGGTTGGAATTTGAGATTTGAATATATTAAAATGAATACTCTAAAATACATTTTGTGTCCTAGGCTTTGATGATTGAATAATATGCAGAAAAAGTGTTTGTTTAAAATGCTTTGGAACTTCTTAAAGAAATATCTAAAGCAAGAGTTTACAATCATTTTAAAATTTAATCCAACTTGTGAGACTATACATTTTCTGTGTTGTTTCAATACAGAGGAATATACACCACACATTAACTCTTTGGAAAAATTTTATTATAAAAATGTTTTGTTATTTATTATAATCACAACATATATGTATAAAATGGTTTTCCTAGTAAGGTTTGAAATTTATGCAAATACATATTTTGATGTAGATATCTATAATTTAAATGTATGCATAAATAATCTTATACAAAAGATTGTTATTTTTAGTTTTTTTACCAAATTCAATTGCAATGTGTAAAGATAGTATTCAAATACTTTTACAAAAAAAAATCTGAAACTCCAATGAGTTTAAAATAATAGTTACTTTTTACTAGTTCGTCAAAAGAAATTATTTTTAGAAAGGAAAATTTTATTATTAATAACTTTTTTTATATGTTTTCTGATGCAATTTAAGTTTTTGGAATTATTTGTAACAACATTTTAAATATAATAATTGTTTTATAAACATTGTTTTTATTATATGAATTGTAGGTCAAATGCAAGAAAAACATTTTAGAGGTATTGTTTGAATTTACGCTACCAAAGATGTTGACCGAACAAATGAAAAACATGGTTTATATAATTTTAGTTGATACTTCTTACATGATTACATTTTAAACTCATAAATTAGCCTAATATATATATTCGATATGGGAAATATTAATCTCCCATAATTTTTCATACTGAAGAGAGATCATATGAAAAACATATTAGCATTACCAAATGATTCCTTCCATATCTAAGCATTTGATTTAATTTGAGAAATTTCTATGTATTGAGGAAGATATCTATTTTGTTTTCCTATATTAAAAAGGTGTATAACTTTTAAAAATTTATCATAACATTTTTTATGAAATGTAACATTTAATGACACCTCATTCATCTTCAAAATGTGTACCTTCCTCCGAATGTGAAATATTTTCAAATGCAATTTGATGTTCATTATAAAATATTTATTGTTATTAATATTGATAGAAAAATATAATACTCCCATTTTGTAAAGACCATTTTGTACCTTCTTTGATATTAAGAAGTTTACCCCCAATAATAATAATAAAATACACTCTCGCACACACAAATATGTAACTTTTTTATGTGCTAATCATTTTACACTAATAACTTCACATTTCGTAATGTTCCACAAACACCTACCGTATGCCCCAAAATATGGTAGGCCCCTCTATAAAATTGTTGCCGTTGCACTGAATTATATTCTCTACTTTCGGTATCCACTAATCCCTGCCGGGCGGGCCGGGCGGGGGACTCCCTCATATGAAATGACAAGAATTTTTTTCGGATACGGCTGTCATTTGTGATATATAGTGGCCTCTGATATTAAATCATTATCAAGAAACTTGATAGTGACCATCGACTTACTCAAAATCTCCAAGGAGAACGAGCTACCCAAAATAACAATTAGGTTACGAGGTGATAGCACTGATAGGTGCATTCAACTTCTAACTCATTATTTTATTGAACTCCTCAAAACTAGCCTTGTCACCGTCATAATGATATCAAATTGACACTCGAAAGCATCGACTAAATTTTCGTAAGAATTTTAACATCATTAATTATTGTATTGAGATTTACCGTTCTATAATATTTTCGCCATTTCTATAAATACCTCTCCACGGCCAGCATATTCTCAAGCAAAATAGAACTCTACTCTCTCTTTTTTGTTGCATGTCATCGCAGTTCATGTTTGTTATCTGATCTCTTCTGGAACAGAAAATATTTCCTGTGTACAAATCAGTACTTGTTATTAGTGTTAAGATCTTTGATTTTCTTGCGACTGCTGTCTGTTTGCAAATATCTAATAATAATGAAATCATTCTGTGCTATCCTTATTGTACTGTTATTGCAGTTGCTTTCATCCTCTCCTGCAGAAGCAGGTCGGCGTTTGAATGGCAACAATTTTCTGAGCTATAAACGCAGTCATCTCAAGGTGGTTGTGGAGCTTGATGAGAAATCCAAACGCATTCTAGATGCAAGGTCCAAGCTTCCATACAGCCATGGTTTTAAAGATGTCGGGGGACTTCAGCATCTCAATAGCGCCGTGCTTTTCCAAAACGATGATGAAATCACTAGCAAAAAGAGGGTGGAAGATAAGACTGACGATATTTCTACTCAGCCATTAGGGCATAGCCCGGGAGTTGGTCACGACAATCCACCTGGAAAAAGGCATTAGAATTATTCATAAGAACGTCATACATTATTAAAAAAGTTCTTATCAATTCTGTACGTTTTGGTTTTAAACATATTATCTATGTTCTAATTTCCTTTGAATGTGGCTCAATTGTCTGCCCAAAGCGTGATCGTGTGTACCAGTGAATACTAAAGATTATATCATTTTGTTTTTGTTTCATTTATTTTGGCAAATGGTGAACTTTCTTAGTAACTGTTTTTTATATAGTTATGATCTTTTTCTTTTAATTAATTTTTATGCCAATTTTAATTGGAAACTGAAATACTTTGACATCGTAATGTCTTTCATCGTAGCCTCCAAAATACGTAATCTTTTGAGTTAAAGATGGTTATTCCATAGCTTTGTGGCCTTCTTCTCATCCATCCGTTTCGGCCATGGTGCAGAACAAAAAAACCAATTGATATATTGTACTAATAATCTGAAAAAGTGCCTCATCTTGAATTCCAGGATTCTCATTCACGGCCTTCCTTATTATTTTTTAAAATGGTTGAGAATGGAAGAAGGGCATTTAAATTCCAGTCCTTTGTCCCTCACTGGATTCCAAAACAATACTCATAAGTTTGAGTGTGGGCATGGACTTTACTTAATGATATACCAGAGAATATTTATGAAGAATAAAAAAAATCTATCCAATCTTCACAATTTCCATTCTTGTCTTGCTTTGAAGTCTGTGATTGAGATGTTCTTGAGAAAACAAATGCTTTCATTCAATTTCTATAACTTTCATAAATTATAATATTCTACTGGGTTATATTGAAGAAAAGCTATATATTCATATACATGTGTCGTAGGATTTGGGTTCTAAAGATTGACCTTCCATTAATTTTTTTAAATTTATTTCTTCAAAAAAAAAATTATTATTTAATGGGCATTCTAATGGGAATGAATTTTATAGTACATGATATTGTTTCTATGTAATTGATTTGGCAGCTAGTAAACACTGAATTGTCAGTAGGATTGCTTGCTGCCAATTCGACATTATTTACTAGGTCTTAATTTGCGGTGGTTTGTTTGTCACAACATATGTGAATGTCCATAAATACTTTTTACAGTTTTTATTAAAAAAATTCAACTTGTATAGCCTATAAGTTGACTTATTTTATTTTTTACCAGCAAAATCTACTGTGTGAAATGTAAAACTACAAATACATAGGGCCATCACATCAGTGGCCAATTATTGGAGATTTGCTGATGTGTTTTTAAAAAGCACATAAATATGACATTAGTGGTTATCGATATTATTTTCATCTTGATATATTTAGATCCCTATTTGTTTATTAATAGCTGCTCAAATTTGTAATGCCAATGACGTAAATATTTTGTATTTTAAATTAAATGTGTGTTAATTGCTACTTCACATATGTAGAAGTAATTATAATACTGGCTATAGATATATTTTGGGAATATTTCTCGTTCAACCATATATTTATTGACATTATGTTTAATTGTGCTTCTATATTATTATTGGTTAGGTTTATTAATGAAAAATATTTATAAAGGCATTTAAGTGGTATTATTTGGATTATGAAGCAATAGAAGTTGAGAGGTCAAGGTAGAATAAGAAAACATATCCATCCTACAATCAACCAACCACTAGGATTGTTTTTTTTTAATTTTGGAATCACTCTACTGATATAAATGTCGTGGTCTACAAGTTTATTGCATTATATAATGATTCTTATTTTGATTTCTAGAAAAATATAAAATTTCTATTAATATACTAGTAATTGACGTTGTATGACTATTTTCTTGTTGGAGTGATTATTATAGAATAATAGTATAGTATTCTATAGTATAATAAGTATTATGAAACTTTTTGTAGTAGATGACTATTAAACCTATGATTATTAAAGAATCCTTCTATGTTCACCAAGGTGCGCTATATACCTTTATTGTATTTATCCTCACCAAATTATGTTTGTAGATATTATTTATTTATTTATTTAGATATTACGGGGATACTATCTAGTTGTTAGGTATAGTTCTTTCATTGATCTATGGTATTGACTAGATCCTTGATGTCTAGTTCTCTCCTAAATCTATGGTCTTGACTAGTTCTTTGATGATTAGTTCTTTCCTTTGTTTATGGCTTGATCTAAAACCTTGATGGGTTTTTAGATTGCTATCCCTTGTCTATATAAGCAAGGCACATTCTCATTGTACTTCATTGAGTTCGATAATAATATATGATATTGTTGCTCATTTGTTTGCAAAGATTTATGTAAAGTTATTATGGTGAATTACTTTCATCTTATTGATCATAGTGTTTGATTAGCATCTATGTACTTGGCTTGGTACGATATGGTTACCATTCTTTTATGGTATCAGAGTAGGAGATTTATATTGACATCCGTCTGTAAGTTTCATTTTGCAAGAATTCTTTGTATATTCATATATTGAGATTTTCTTGTATTTTTTTCCGCGTGTATTTTTATCAAAAACAGAGTCTTCAATTGGTTATGGAGGATGGAAAAACCCTAGGATCGACTGTAAATGTGCCCATTTCTAGAGACAGTCATTTTTTGGTGTAGATAAATGTGTTGGTTTACCTCGAGATTCATGTCAAACAGGAAGAAAACCCAAAAAACCATTTTCTAAGTTTCTTAGTTTTTTAAAGATTTGTTCTCGGTTGGCATGCAGCAGGCGGTTTCTT
Organism: Taxus chinensis; assembly: GCA_019776745.2. Classification (NCBI taxonomy): domain Eukaryota; kingdom Viridiplantae; phylum Streptophyta; class Pinopsida; order Cupressales; family Taxaceae; genus Taxus; species Taxus chinensis. The sequence continues at coordinate 412,773,316 of CM034155.1, read as the reverse complement.
GTAATCCTTTTTTTGAATGGGTCCGAGGGTGGCTGTGCATGATTTGCTATTTCAAAAAATTCCGTATACCCATTGAAATCCTTAGCGCCTGGTCATATGAGAGCTTCAAGCTTGTGATTCCTACTAGTTGGTGCTTAATTCCAGCCCCCTTTCATTTTCTTTCTGTGGTGAAGGAAAGAGAATTTTATTTTGTTTTAGTAACAACTAAAATAAATAGTAGAGCATCATGTTGAAAAGCTTGTAACTTTTCATCGATAACTTTGTTTTGAGTGTCATTTTTGGTGAAATGATTGTTTGTTCGTCATCTTTCTATTGGAAATATTTATTTTGAGAATCAAACTATAAATATAAAGTATCATATTGTAACACGCACTCATTATAAAGTGCTCAAATCTGGTGGGGGCTCTTGTTGCATTGCTTGGGGGTCTTGTTGCATTGCTTGGTTCTAAAATTTCATTACGTGACTTTTCCAGGATGACGTCTAATTCTGTATTAGATCGTGTTGATCCATAAACAACACATAATTATCACATATTGAAACCAAGAATGGAAACAATACTCAAGAGGAAAGGATTATGGGATTTAACTTCTTCAGAACAACCAATGTTCACTAAAGAATATAAGAAATTACAGTACCGGTGCAAATTTGATGAGTGTATGGGTTTGATAGGTAATTATGTAAGTGACAATATTTTGTTTCATTTGGAAAAGAATTATTCTCCTTTCAAAATATGGGAGAAATTAGAATATTTATTTTGTAAAGTGGATCATATGAGAGCCATGAAACTTGAAATTTAGACCACCTCTCTTAATCCCGAAGATTCTCCAACAATTATAGACTATCTTAATAATTTCAAACATTATTTGACATAGTTGAAGGGGAGTGGAAGAGATAAGAAAGATAAAGAGTGTGTTTAATTGATTCTATCCAAGTTGAGAGGACCATTTCAAATATTTTCTTCCACCTTTTTCTCTAGCATGGATGCCTTAGGTGACACATTGAAAATGCGTGACTTAGAAACATTCTATAAAAGACTTACTAGGGAAGAATCAAAATTGTCTCACCTTGAGTCTTCTACATCTCAAAAGGTAGTAGTTTCATCTAATCCTAAGGGCAAGGGAAAACATAAAATTAAAACCAAATATGCCCCTTCTCCATGTCAAAGTGATCCCAAACCCAAAGAAAACAACTCTAAACCCAAGGAGTCTTTTGAATCCAAGAATAAGTTTCACCTTCCATGTTCATTTTTAGAGGATGTAATCAAGAAACACTAGATTCTAGAAGCAATCCACTACACCTAGGTTCTGAATCAGCATCCACACTAAGTTTAGGATACATGATTGTTGGGAGATCTCTAGTCACCACCTTGTAGATAGTAAAGCCAATATAGGTCTTAAGTGCTTCTAAGCACATTGAATCTCCCATTGTTAATGTGTCTTAAGTTTTTCAAAGTTTGAGTTCCACTTCCACAATTAAGATATGGACATGCTTAGTTTGATAAATATGCATGGTTTGAGGTAAAAATTGATAGTAGTAACTAGATGGTAGGCATTGTCCAGGATGCACTATCATGTTCATAACATCACTATACATTTAGTTTATGCATGTCAAATTTTTCATCCACGGTTAAGGGATTTGAAGGACTTTTCATATCACACTGAGGGTTTCATAAATGTGCAATATTTGTTGGTGCCTTAGTGTGACTAGGTGCATCATAGTATTGTTGATCAATAGCTACAAAACTATATTACTTTGAGTGTAATGATGACACTCCTTGTCCACGAACATGATAGGTTTCTCAAGACCTAACCATACCATGCTCTAAGATAGGTCATACAGTTGGCATGCTAGTTTATTTTGACAGTTATAATTATAGAAATTTGAAGGCACTTCTAGGTTATTTCCATGGTATGGTACATAGTCAATTTGTAGAGTTCCAAATCACCTCAGGGAGTTTTCTCTGGATCTGCATAAGCTAAACAACACTTATATTCTCATGTAATGAGAAATCATTGTATATTCATTATAGCGTATTGCACCACTTGAGCTTGTGCGGGGTGACCTGATTGTTGGTTTAAGCATTAAACTTTAATAATTTATTGGAAGATAAAAGTATGTACTACTCTTACGCCTTTATTAAAAATATGATTTCATGGTAAACCATTATTTGTTATATTCTCAGGGTGTAATATGATGTTGTTGACACATGATTGTCTGCTCAAGGATATTAGGCATCCCTATGTAAAATTCGTCCTTTCATAAAGAAACTTCCTACTGATCATTTTGGGGAGTCCTTCAGCAATGATTTTCTCTCATTTTTTGTGAAACTCATGGAATTGTTCACTAGCATAAATATTCCTCATTATTGTAACCTCAATCTTAAGGGTCCATTTCCTCCATCTGATACGGAGGAATACCATCTGTTGAACCAAGTATGACTAACTGTATGAGTTAGTTCGAGAGACAAGACCTCCTATCATGTTGATCCTACTTAGTCCTCATGGTCCATAACTACATTCAGAATTAGATCACCACTTAGATTGATATACAATATGAGCATTTGACTTCCTATAGGAGGCTTACTATGAACATCTAAGCTAGTTTGTATACCCTCTTTAGTTCAAGTCTTTGAAATCCATAAACAATGTTGCCTTAATGCCAAGACAAATTAAAAATAAAGATTGGTGGATAACCAAGACTTTACCTCCACCACCTGATTTCTTATAGTTACTAAATGTGAGTGCTCCACTTAAAGGGTATGATATAGTGGATCAATTTATACACATGACGTCCCTTATAGATATATTTATGTTTAGAGTAACTTAAGAAAGGCACATGTCACTACTCATGATTCATCATATAAGATGAATTAAATGCCTACTATTCTTACTTAATGATAATCAACTTTCTGAGGATCCTTTATTATAGGAGATTGATAGAAAAAATTATAGATGAAGTGGAAAATGCATATTCCCACGGATTTTATTCACTATGCCTAAGTGGGTTCATACTACAATGTCTGAGGAAATACCTTGTCATACATGAAAATTCCAACCACTAAGTATTACTGCACACACATTCTACAGGTAGTAGAATTCTTATGTAAGGTATGTTTCTGATTGATCCACATGGATTTTTCAAAGGTTCATGGGATATATGCCCTAGTTTTTTGATGCTATAGAAAATTAAGTATTTCTATGATTTAAATTCATAGGAATCAGTACTAATGTTCAAGGATTTGACAATATCTAAAAATCCTACAATTGGTAGAAATCATTGTTAATGTCTGAATTAGATATACCGAATCTAACTAATACATTCCATATTAAGGGTCAACTTTATTCATGTATAATGCTCCACTTAGGATGCAAAGGGTTAGATCACATGTTGATGGAAGTCATCACAACTGACTCTTTTGTACCCATGTGTCAAGATGGATTAACTATGATGGTTATGAGTACACCATCATTGCATACATCACAAGGGTGGCCCGTATTCCCGATGGATGTACAAGATTAATTACTCTTCTTTTGATGGACACCTATCATTATCCCTCTATCCCATGGAGTATTCTTATTGATAAGTTATATCAATATATGTGATCTAGTGTATGCAAACTCCGAAGTTTTGATCGCTCCATCTTTCTCATGCCAGCCACTTGGGCTTGAGTATGAGACCACGATGTTTATCTTTTCCCTCTATCAACTGAGGTTCTAATTGAGCAATCCAAATATTTCACTATCATATTCACTACCTATAATGGAGCTTCTATGACATCTTGGTGAGGATCAATTTTATACTTGTCTTGTATCTTGACAACAGAGAAACAAGACTGGAAACATCATATATTACTCACATTCAAAGTATCCAGACGGTTATTTCTACATAGTTTGACATGATATATCTTGGTTTATTGTATTATTTCCTTGGTTTGTATATTTCTCAGATAGATTGAGGGATTCATTTGAGTCAGCAAAAGTACACCCATGATCTTCTTAGGTGCTTCGATATGGCTGATTGCAAGCCAAGTCAATCTCCTTTTCATTTTGGAATTACTCTCACTTCCACATATACCACACAACATTGTGATACTACATTGTATATTCAGTTGGTTGGGAGTATCATATACTTGACCCATACTCACACTGATATTTCCTTTGCAGTAGGGCTTGTATCTAGATTTCCACATTCTCCTCATACTAGTCACTGACAGACTTCTAAAAGTATTTTACGCTATTTTTGGGGAACTTCCCACTTTGGCCTACTCTACACTAGAGGTTCTACTTAGTTGGTTATGTATAAAGATTCAGATTGGGAAATTTCTATTGATGACATGCGTTCCACTTCTAGCTATCTTTTTTTGTCTTTTTTGCTCTCCAATTGCTTGGGTGTTCAAAAAGTAACATGTTGTTGCACTTTCATCTTCAGAGGCAGAGTACAAGGAAGTAGTTACATTTACTCTATAGATTCTTTGGCTTTGATAGTTATAGTCAATGTTTGGATTCCTATAGGATTCACCGAATGTACTTTGGTGTGACAACCAAACTGCAATTCACATTTCTCGCAACCTAGTTTAGCACCAATGGACCAAGCATATTGAGATACTCATCCACTTAATCCGTGAAGACATTTAGGATGGAGTTCTTTTCCTGGAGTACATTCTGATTTAGAAATAGGTTGTTGTAACACTTGCTAAAATGACCGCTCGAGACCCAAAAACTACCTAGGTTTAGATAGGAAAAATTATGCAATAATTGTTTTTCCTTGATAAGCGTGACCACTATTCAAGCAATTGTTGTCACAGCAAAGATTCAAAGTCAATTATAATTTATTAAATGAAATTTTCTCATTGTAACATACATTGGAATTACAAAATTAATGATTATAATTAATCTAATTATAGTTAAATTTCTCTTAGGAGTTAACTTAATAAGTAATTAAATTAAAATTATAGTTAAATATTCCTTAATCAATTTTAGAGGGTCAAATGGGAAAGAGGAATTAAATACCTTGGGTATTTAATTCCACCAGGTCTAAACAATAAACAAGGTTCTTATTTTCATGAGATAGAAAAACATTCCCTTATCCCCTAACATGATCCCTAAAAATGTCAACCTATGCCTTAGAATTATACATTTAAGTTAATAAGGAGTAGTTTCCCATTTACGCACTCTCAAGCTCATCCTTGCACTTCAATATAATTTTTCACATATTTAATATACGTAGAGTTTCCTGAAAAAAATTCCATTAGATGGAAAATTTCTTCCTCTTTCCAATGATATAAAGAAGTCCTCCTAACTCCTCATATTTCTTAAGTTACAAGCCGGTGGGCCTAGTGAGGAAACTTTTTCCAAAGGCGGGCGAGTGGAAGAAAATTTTCTAAAAGGTGGGCCAGGGGGCCTAGGGAAGAAATATTGGATTTTTTGTTAAAAATCGTGAAAGAAAAAGATAACCAGCACCTCAGCTGATGCCAAACGAAGCCACATGTTAGTCCAACAGTGACCTGTGGGATGACGGGCCGATAGGTTAAATTAGGAAATTTTGCCAGCATTTTTCCAAAGGTGATAAGGTCTAAGACATTCAGTGCCTCTACCGATGCGTAAAGAACCCATAGTGATAGGCGGGGAAACGGACCAACGGCGAGACTTAAGATTTTTCACCTTTCTTCAAAAGGTAGAACTTGAAGGTGTGGGCCCGCGAACCCATGGAGGCTTTTTCCCAAAAGTGAATTGGCAAGGCTACGGGGCCATGGAGGAATTTGTGACTTTTTTGATTTTTTGCAAAAAAACTCCCTAAGTAATTTTCGGGCCTGCGGGTCCAAATTACAAAAATTTTCCTTTCCTTTTTTTTTACAACTCAGTGAAGAAAAAAACTTCAGAAGGCCATAAATTTCGACTGGAAGCTTGGATTTTGGAAAATGAGGAATTTTTCACAAGGGATCAAACTCATCTTTACATAGGAACCATCAATATTCATTTTTGACAACCTTAAGTAGGTGAATTTGAAAAAAAACGTCTTTCCTACCATTAAAACGTGAATTAAACTTATTAAATTAACATAATTAATTCAATCCTCCATTCTTTCTTTTTGAACATGCCAAACTAACATGGAGGATTGCACTTGGAAAGAATTGGATGGATTTTGTAGGGTTTAGTTAATGGGTTGAGTTTCAAAGTTAGTTTTCCCCTTTTTACTGCAAAACCTCTGAGTTTTGGTCTAAGTATAACTAATTGAAGTATGATAATTTTTCTTGAGCAATTCAACTATTTGAGAAGTGTTTTGATCTTCCTTATCTTACATTATTATTTTAATTTGTCTTTCAAGTCTTAGAGTACTCTGTAATTTTATTTGTTTTTGATAAATAAGTGCAGTTTTACAGCGAATCAAAAATAGAAATCATGCTTAAACTTGAATGGATCTAATTTTCATTATCATCCTCTGAATATTTAGATTCATTCAAATCTAATTTACAAAATTTAACTTTACTTCACTTAATGTGTGAAGACGCAAAATGTAGTTTTACTTTCAAGTCATTTATTTCAAATGAAACAAAGAAATGTAATATTTCTTCATATGTATTTCTTTTTCAATTTTTAAAAAGATATTTTAAAGTACATATCAAACAAATATTTCAAATGAAAAACATACCATTTGTGGTAAATAAAACGCTTCTATTGAACTCCAATAATTCTTGTATAACTTCCTTTTTCATTCATCAAATACAACTTACAGAATATACATATTTCACTTTCAAATGTAGATTCCATTTCCAAAATAGAGCAACATTCTACCAAAAATAATATTACAATGCCATCCACTTGAAGTGGGAAATTTTTAGAACAAGGAAACCCCAAGGGGACTATGAAATTTTTCTTCATCCTCAGATCCAGAACAACAACAATAATATCCACCATATATCTTTTTATCACAAAAAAAGGAGGAGACACAACGCTCTCCACCCAACCAAGAATTCCAATGAAGAGGAGAATTCATCCTCCTCATTGGCTCATGAGCCCCAACCACAAAGCAATAAGAAATTTATTTAAAATCATGGCAACAAACAAGATTCTAGAGCACAGAAATAATTTTCACATATAGAACACTATCCAAATACATACTTCAGTTTGTAACCACATGAAGAACAACAAACCATACTCACGCTTCATCATGCACAAGCCAAAGGAGAAAGACCTATAGGGGAAACTACTTATACCTCCCACTGGGGAAATGGATGTCCATCTTAAGATAAACCCACCAATATATATGTATATATATCATTTCAAAACTCCTACATGCCCTTATGGTGAAATCACTCCCAATATATCTTAACTTTATGCCTCCCCAAAGACAAGAAATCCCCATAGTCTTCTCCTACACCATACCTAGGAAATCTACCTAACCAGCTAACAACATACCAAAATAATCAAAGCATTGACATATGCATAAATAAAAGAATAACATTTTAAAGAGCTAAGCTCCTACCTCTCCATGGTAGAGTTTACTCCAAAAGTTCAACAAAAATATTTTTCCAATCCAAACTATCCAAAAGCTCCAGCAATCCACAAGCATTCGAGAAAAATATCAAACTCTGCTCAAAATTAAAAGAGATCAAAACAAAAAAAACATAACCAAAATGAAATCACCTAAATGTAGTAACCCCAAAACAAGCCAAGGAATTCGAATAAATAGAAGAGGGAGAGAGGAGGATGAGGTGGGTCCATGTAGGATGCCACATCACACATCCTCAACTCCACCTCACAGTTCAACTTCAATTCCAAGGCCCAATTAAAAAGGTGGGTGAATAAATGACATTTTACTTACACACACAAACCAAGTCTACACCCCACAGACAAAATTTAATTTCAATCAAGAAGGTGAAATAAAAAATTACAACTTGCCTTCCCAAAATACATAATAAGGCCTAGTTTTGACTCACCAAACCATCTGTATGGATGATGTGACAATTTAAGAGGTGTGGGACAAGTTTAACGTGTCCTAAAAGCCTCCAAAATCAGCCCTTAAGGACAGATACAAATTTCAAAAGGAAGGTGGAGTGTTTCACACTCAAAGTTACTTACACATTACTTTCAACACATAATCAAAGAGCCATCAACTCTAATAAATGCCTTCATTTTACCCATTTAATTAACTTAGAAACATGATTACTCACTAATCTAGACACAAATAAAATAAATAATAAAGGGGAAAATACATAACTAAAATCGCATACAAAAGTTTAAAGAAAAGAAACTAAATAAAATAAATACACATAACCCCTTGGTAACATTTAAAGGTGATCCCCCCCATGGGAACCCCTAACAAGAACCAACTAAACATACAAACAAATACATGTTTCCATGGTGACCCTTTTTGAATTCATCTAGAATTCCAATGAGGTTGGTCTCCAATCCCCCCATGTTTGTTGTGACATGTTTACCTAAAAAACACAAATACCTCCTTCGACTTTGTGTCCAGATCAAATAATCTAAAATAAATATAAAATATAACTTCAAAAATGATATATATATATATATATATGAATCACAACATCATCTAGACAATTAACAATATTATTTACAATTTGATGAATAACCACATGATCCCAAGATTAGTTCAATTTTCTAAGTTTACTTGATATGAAAAAATTTCACATGTACGAAAAATATATATATACCTAACCATGCCAAGAAGTGTATTGAAATTAATATAAAATGTCTCTAATAATTCACATGCATCATATATGAATCCAATTCAACCACATTTTATAATCTCTAACATCTAACATCATGCCAAATCAATAGCTAGAATAATGTTCATAAGTATACTCAACAGTATCATAATCAACAAAAAAAAGGTGCCAGAGGAAAGTTGGCACTACATCCTCCTCTCCTTAGACTCGAATTCATCCTAGAAGTCACTGGAATAAGTGTGGAAACTTAACTTATAACAAAGTAGGATCCTCCCATGTAGCCGCAGTCTCATCATATCTCTCCCACTACACCCAAACCTGGTCAATTTCTCTGCCTCAAAGGCCCAGGGTCGTGTGCACTATAATTCCAACGGGCTCCACTATCACCTGGCTCTGATCCTACACCTAAAATGAGGTCCAGTATAGCACATGAGAAGGGTCTACAACATATCTCATAAGCACTAAAATATGAAACACATCATGGATGTGAGACAAGCTAGGTAGTAATGCTAAATGGTAGGCCAAAGGACTGATATGCTCCAAGATCTGAAAGGGGCATATGAATATATTATATAACTTAGAACCTTTTCCATAATGGATGGGTCTCTTATGTGTCCTGATACGAAGGAAAACCTTCATGCCCACATCAAAACGATGATCGGTACTATACTGATCTGCATACTTCTTCTGCATGTCCTGTGCTCCCCACAGTCTCTCTCTAATCATAAAAACCTACTGCTCCATGCCCTGTAATAAATATGGTCCAAGAGAAACCATGTCCTCTAACCTTTCCCAGCTAAGAGGTTTCCTGCACTCTCTGCCATATAAATCTTGAAAAGGAGCCATACCTATCAAACTTTGAAAACTGTTACTGTCGGAAAACAACAAGTACAAATACTCCTCGCATCTTGACTGGTGCTACATAACATACATCCTAAGAATTTCTTCTAGGATCTCATTCAATTGCTTAGTCTGTCCATCTGTCTTAAGGTGATACATCGTACTAAATTTGATCTTCGTCCCGAGGGCATGCTGCATAGTTTTTGAAAAGTGGGAAGTATATAGAGGATCGTGGTCACAAATGATCTTCCGCAAAATCCTGTGATATATGAAAATCTCATCAAGATATACCTGTGCCAATACATTAGTTGTATAGGTGGTCTTCACTCAATAAAAATGAGCCACTTTCATCAATTTATCCACCATGACCATGATGTTGTAATGGCGGTATCTTGAGATTGGTAGCCCAAGAATGAAGTCCATGGAAATGGTGTCCCATTTCCTCTCCAGTATAGCATGAGGAAATAGAAGGCTAGCTAGATGATAATGCTTGGACTTAACTTTCTGACACTCCCAATATAATGTAGCCAAATTAAGAACAAACCAGATATACTGCAAATAATATGAACTCCAAAAGAAAATAGATCTCCTTCTTTGTTATCAAATAATGAATTACAATGTTTGCTAAATAGGAAAACAACTCCCAACTTGAGTTTCCAAAAAAACTCTAACTAACTTGACTAAATCTACTCTAGGTGGCGGAAATTACTAATTTTTAGCAGTTTACTAGAACCTGCTATTCTTAGTAAGTTCGCATGCTTATTCGTACAAGCACAGAAATTGCCACGCATATTCTACATTCCTAAATTAGAGGAATTTCCAAATTTCTAACTCATAATGCAATTAATATACTAAAATTAATCAATGCCCAAAAATAGGAAAAAACTGAACTACAACTTAAATCCTAATTTTTGGACCTCAAGATGGCAGATTTAGGGCCCAAAAATGTGTCTGAAACTTACTCCAATTGGTAGGGATAAGTTGACCGGTGTGTTCATCTCATCGAAACATGTGGTTTCAAAAAAAAAACGGACTCAAACGGACACCCGGAGCTCAAGTTATGACCTTGTCAAGTTCCTGCTAATTTTGGCGCATCATTCTCCCCTGCTTGAAAAAAAACGCAGCTCCTGCAAGTTGTCTTCTTCAAACTGCTTCCATTTATCTGCATCCAACTTCTTAATCTCCCACTCTGTGACCCAAGTATTTTGCTCTTGTTCCAGTCCTTTCCAATGTACCAAATATTTGTTGTATTTCCCATGTCGCGTGTCCATTGTTTTCTTATCTAGAATCTGATCCACTTCTTCTTTCTTCTTAACTCGGAACCTGCTGCCTCCAATCTACTACTTCATCAATAACATCCCCTTCTACGCCATCCCCATGAAAAAAATATAAGTCTGAAACATTAAACATTGGAGAAATATCAAAATTCCGTGGCAATTCTACCTCGTAAGCATTATCATTTATTTATTTTTACGATTTTGCAGGGACCAATCTTCTTGTACTTCAGCTTGTTATAGGTTCCTTTTGGAAACCTTTCCTTCCACAGATATACCATAACCAACTCACCAACTGTAAATACCTTTCTTTATCTATGCACATCTGCTATTTCCTTATACTTATCATTACTATTCTGCAGCTTCTTCTGCACTTCTTCCTAGCAATTGTTGTATATGTTCAGAAAATGCTTCTACATCATCACTGACTCTGCCATCAACTGGTAGTTGTACCAAATCTAACACCCCATTTGGATTACTCCCATACACAATTGAAAATGGAGACTTTCTCGTGGATCTGTTTATGGAACTGTTATATGCAAACTCAGCTTGTGGTAATGCTAAGTCCCATTGTTTCAGGCTTTTACCCAACAATGCATGCACCTTAACAGGTTTCCCAAACTCTTGATTTACCACCTCTTTTTTCCCATCAGTCTGAAGATGATAGGCACTTCTGAACTGTAGTTGAGTTCCCAATTTCTTCGTATAAAGTCTGCCAGAAGTGACTTAAGAACATTATGTCCCTATTTGAAGTAATGGTTTTTGGAACAACATGCAAACAGAAAACTTCTCTAAAAAACAAATCTGCTACGCCTGTTACATCACTTGTTTTCTAGTAATTGGATGTATGTTATGTTGATAATAAAATGAACCATCTTAGAAAACCTATCAACAACCACAAAAATTGAGTCATTACCTCGTTGTGTTTTTGGTAATCCCAAAACAAAGTCCATACTCAGATCTATCCACGACCCTTTAGGAACAGGGAACGGCATATACAACCATGTATTCTGTGCATGGCCTTTCGAGACTTGAAAAATTTGACATCTCCCCACATATCTTACCACATCTCTTTTCAGCTTTGGACAATAGTATTTCTCTGCTACCAAGGCTATCGTCTTATCTTTACCAAAATGCCCAACCAATCCTCGGCAATGCAACTCTTTCACTATATTCTCTCTCATAGACCCAACTGGAATACATAGTTAGCATCCCTTGAATAGGTATCCATCCTATAAAATGTACTTATCCAGGACATCTCCTGCATTATCTGACAATGGACAAATTAACCTTTCAACAATATCCTTGAAATCAAGAATCAAGAAGAATACAAACCCTTTATTGCTTCAAAACCCACCACCTCATTTTCCATAGTGGTAAACAAAGTTACACACCTACTCAATGCATCTACAACTTGATTCTGTTTTCCCGGATTTATGTTTAAGAGAAAAAGTATAGCCCTGACAAAAATGATACCCACTTTGCATGCCTACTATTCAACTTCTTTTGGGTATTCACATACTTCAAGGCTATGTGTTTTGTAAATAACACAAACTCCTTAGGCACTAAGTAATGCCTCCAATGTCTTAATGCTTGTACAATTACATAAAACTCCACATCATAAGCAGAGTGGTTCTTTCTTACCTCATTCAGTTTCTCACTAAAGAAAGCTACTGGCTTTCCACCTTGACTTAGAACAACACCAATACCCACAGGTGAGGGCGTCACAATCAACCTCAAACACTTTATCAAAATATGGTAGTGCAAAAATGGGTGCCTCTATCACCTTCTTCAAGAATTGAAAACTATCCTCAGCTGCCTTTGTCCACAAAATCTCCCTTCCATTGTGCAATCTGTTATAGGAGCTACAATACTGCTGAAATTTTTAATAAATTTTCTGTAAAATGTTGCTAGACCATGAAAGCTCCTTACCTCTGTTATACTCTGTGGATTAGGCCATTCAATAATTGCCTTTATCTTTTTTGAGTCCATCGGTACCCCATCTGATGAAATAATAAAGCCCAAGAATACCAAACTCTCTTGCATGAATGTGCACTTCTTCATATTTGCATAGAGTTTCTCTTTCCTTAACACTTCAAATACCAACCTTAGATGCCTCAAATGTTCTTCTTTAGTTTTACTAAATATCAAGATATCATCAAAATAAACCACAACAAACTTACCATTATACTCTCGTAGCACAGTGTTCATCAATCTCATAAAAGTAATAGGTGCATTGGATAACCCAAATGGCATCACCAACAACTCATATAATCCATTACTTGTCTTGAATTTTGTTTTCCACTCATCTCTTTCTCTGATCCAAATCTAATGATAACCACTTCGAAGATCAATCTTGGTGAAATACTTAGATCTAGCAAGCACATCCATCATATCATCAAGGCAAGGTATTGGGAATTGATACTTGATTGTAATTTTATTGATCGCTCTGCTATCCGTGCACATTCTCCATGTTCCATCCTTCTTTGGTGTTAATAAAGCTAGTGTTGCACATGGACTCATACTCTCCCTTACGACCCCCTTTCGCATGAGCTCTGCCACTTGCGTATTCAACTCTGCATGCAATGTCGAGCTCATCCGATAAACCACTTGATTTGGGAGTGAAGACCCTGGAATCAAATCAATGTGGTGTTGAATATCTCTTTTGGGTGGTAATCCATCTGGTAGCTCATCAGGAATAACATCCAAAAATTCTTCTATTAATTTTGATGTTTCTATTGGTATTTGAGCACTTACAAGTTCATCCTTATTTGCAACTAGTGCATAGCAAAAACTGGTTGCCTTTTCCTCCTTCTCAAATTCCTTTGCAGAAAGAATATTTTCAGCCTTCCCCTCTTCTTTAAGAGGTAGTAAAACTATTTTTGTTCCATCTTTCTAGAAATTATAAGTATTCTTTCCCCCATCATGAATAACTTTTCTTTCAAATTGCCATGGTCTTCCTAGCAGCATATTACATGCATCCATAGGGATAACATCAGACCAAATCTCATCCTTATAATTATTCCCAATAGAAAATATTATTAAACATATCTTATCAACAGTAACTTCATTACCCTTCTTAAACCATGCAATACGATAAGGGTTAGGATTCTTCTCACAATGCAGACTCAATTTATCGACCATCTCATTTGAAACCATGTTCTCACAACTACCACCATTAATAATAACATTACATACCTTTCCTCTTGAAGTGCATCTTGTTCTTAAAATATTTGTACGCAGCCATGCATCCCTCTTTACCTCGTTTCTTGGAGCAAGAATCGTCCTCTTGATCATAAGAGTTTCTCCAACATGTAGTGGAATTTCCAGGTCCTGTTCATCTTCTACATGCTCAGCTGCAACAAGATTTACTCTTGGAGCATCTCCTTGCCTTTTTTCATGTGTATAAGTATCTGGGTATTCAAAAGCTCGATGCCCTTCTTCACCACATCTGTAACAAACAAATGGTCTTCATGGAGCCTCCCATCCTCTATCGCCAGCATATCCTCTACCCCTAGGAAATCCTCTGCCTCTTTGTTGATTTAGGAAATCGTGTCTCGTATCCTCTTGTTTTTCCAATCCACGGGATGATTCTCCCCTACCTTTGCTAAAACCATCTCATCCCCAAAAGGAAGTTGAGGCCCCCCTATTCATTCCAGGTGATCTCCTAAAACTTTGATGATTTTTTTTTCCTTATTCTTTAAGGATAATTTATAGGCATCCTCCATGCTTTTAATCCTATGCATACTTATCTCATCTTGAATAGAAAATTTTAATCCATTAACATACCTTGCAGCCATTTGTTCCTCAGTTTCTTCATGCTCTACATGAATGGACAACTTATAGAAATCATCTATGTATTCTTGCACTGTTTGTGAGTTATTTTTGAGATTTGGAAACCTCCTGTAAAGGGTTTGTGCATAATCCATAGGGAGAAATTTATCTTTCAGCTTCTTTTCCATCTTACTGCACGTCCTAATTCTTTCTTTCCCCTTCTTGACCGCTCTTTCTGTAGGTGATCCCACCATAACATAGCATGACCTTTCAATTTCGTGCATGCAAATTTTACCTTCTTTTCTTCTGACATAGCCTTCCACTCAAAAACATTTCCCATGCTAGTCAACCAGTCTATCAGCTCCTCTGGTTTTAGACTATCACCATACTCTGAAAGATCAAATCTTATCCCATCATTCTTTCCTTCTAATTCTCGAAGCATCCTTTCTTCGAAAGCTAATGGTGGTGTTTGCATTTCCTCCTCTTCACAAATTTCTTCTTCATCTGTGTCCTTTCCACCTTGATTTCCTCTCTGAGTTATCATTGCAGCAAGCGCAACAACTTGTCTTTGCATATCTTGCATATTTCTATTCATCTGGGCAATACCACCTCCTCTTCCTCTTCCTGCCATTTAAAAAAAAAAATACTTCAAACCAGCTCTGATACCAGATAATGTACCCAAATTAAGAACAAACCAGATATACTGCAAATAATATGAACTCCAAAAGAAAATACATCTCCTTCTTTGTTATCAAATAATGAATTACAATGTTTCCTAAATAGGAGAACAACTCCCAACTTTATTTTCCAAGTAAACTCTGACTAAATCTACTCTAGGTGGCGGAAATTACAATTTTTAGTAGTTTACTAGAACCTGCTATTCCTAGTAAGTTCGCATGCTTATTCCTATGGGCACATAAATTGCCACGCATCTTTTACATCCCTAAATTATAGGAATTTCCAAATTTCTAACTCATAATGCAATTAATAGACTAAAATTAACTAATGCTCAAAAATAGGAAAAAACTGAACTATAACTTAAATCCTAATTTTTGGCCTCAAGATGGTGGATTTAGTGCCTAAAAACATGTTGAAAACTTGCCCCAACTTGTAGGGCTGGTTTACACTGTATTCGTCTCATCGAAACATGTGTTTTCAAGAAAAACCGGACTCAAATGGACACCCGGAGCTCAAGTTATGACTTTGTCAAGTTCCTGCTAATTCTGGTGCATCAAAATATTGTGACAAAAATTGAGCCACGTCTCTAAAAATTCCCCTCCAATGATACAATTTTCTCAAAGTGGTGTGCATCTTCTTCACCTCAGGATGGGCCGAATAGGGTGCACAATGTGCCTCTGTCAAGATTTCCTGCCACAAGCCTCCATCTCTAGGAACATAAATCCAAAATATGTGCCTGAGAAGGTGATCTACCTATAAAGAAAAACCATCAAACTTCCCTTCAAGGGCTCTCTAAGACTCAATCTCTTCTCTATTTGCAATGTAGAAACTATCGTGAGGAGGCTACTATAGAATCATGTTCCATAAATCTATGCTCACTAAGGTGGTCATAAACACATGTCTCCTCCTACTAAGAGCATCTGTAACCACATTATCTTTCCCTTTCACATGCTCTATATCCATATCATACTCACAAACAAATTTCATCCAACGCCACTGACAAGTGTTGAGATTTGGTTGCATGAAGAGGTGGCGAAGACTCAAGTGATCTATTTTGAGTGTGAATCTCCGGCCAAGAAGGAAGTGTCTCCATCAAACAAAGGTATGCACAACTTTCACAAGCTCAAGATCATGAGTTTGATAATTGAGCTCATAATCTTTGATTTTGTGAGACTCAAAAGCAACAACTCAGCCCTCCTGCATCAACACAGCCCCAACTCCTACCAAAGAAGCATCCATGCCTAAGAAAAACTGACCCTACAGATCTAGCACTACAAGAACAAGTATTTTCATGAGGCATTTATTTAATGACCTAAAGTTGTGCTCATATCTATCTGACCAAACATACTTCTTCCCTTTCCACTGAAGGGAAGTGATAGGGTACGCTACTTGAGAGAAGCCCTAAATAAATCTCGTGTAATATCCTACCAAGCCCATGAAGCTGTGCACCTCTATCACACTAGTAGCTACTAGCCAATCCATAATAGCTTAAATCTTTTAAGGATCGACTGCGATACCTTCCCCATAAATGATGTGGCCCAAATACTGCACCTTTTTCTAAAAGAACACATACTTCTCCAGGTTCTCGTAAAGTTTTTTCTCATGAAAGAACTAAAGAACCTCGCGAAGGTGCCCCTCATCCTCCTCATGTGTATGTGAGAAAATCAAAATGTCATCAAGGAAGATGAGCACGAAGCGATCCAAGAATGTCCTGATCACTCCATTCATCAAGCTCATGAACACTACGGGGGTATTCGTCAAACCAAAAGGCACCATGGAAAAATTGTAGTGGTCATATCTCATATAAAAGGTGGTCTTATGAATTCCTTCCTCCCGAATCCTCAGTTAATGATAACCTAACTTAAGGTCTATCTTGAAGAAAATGGTGGCCCCCTTCATCTGGTCAAATAAATCATCAATGCGTGGAAGGGGATAACGATTCTTGATCGTTACTTTGTTTAGCTGGCGGTAATCAATATGCAACCACAGAGATCCATCCTTATTCTTTATAGACATCACCAGTGCACCCCAAGGGGATATAATAGGATAGATTAGGCATTTTTCCAAAATGCCTTCTAGTTGTAACTTGAGCTCGCAGAGCTCAGGGGTGGTTATCTGATAAGGTTCTCATAAGATAGGCTCTACTCCTAGAACCAGATCTATGTGAAAATCTATATCACATGGGGGTGTTAACCCCAGTAGCTCTCCTAGAATGACATCAACAAAGTCTCTCAAGATGGTATTATCATCAAGCAATGGTTCACTAGACTCATCCTCTCATCGTTCACTAACTGTGACAACATACATCTGACAGCCTCATTGCACACACCACTTAAACTACATGGCGGAGATGGTGCAAATGGAAATGGGTCTCCTAACCCCTACTATCACTGACTCAACTCCTAGATCATCTATACATGATACAATCTTATGGTAATAATCCACTCTAGCTCTGTGTGTAGACAACCAGTCCATGCCCAAGATGACTCCATACGAACCCAACAGAAGGATATGAAGATCTGAGGTAGTGGTGAAGGGTGTAAAATCCACTACTCACTCCTTAACTAAGGAGTCTATAGATATTTTGGCTCCCAAATCCATCTCGACATCACAACTAAGACCCTTCCTAACTACCACCAGCCTGCATCACTCTACCAAAAATGGTGTAATAAAAGAATCAAAAGAACCAGAATCAAATAGAATGGAGGTAGGAACACCACCAATGTTACCTGTTATCTCAATCACGGTACTCTGGTGCTCAGCTTAGTGGTTCTTGACTATTGGATACATCTGATGACCGTGTCCCATGTCACCAATATGAGGCTTTGATATTTGTGTCTTACCCTTGTTACTAAGGTTCTGTGGGAAGTCTCTCCAAAAATGTCCAGCATCACCATAACATAATTAACCACCTGATCCTCTCCCATGAGTAACTGGTCCAGCCAATACTCTGGATGTCTATGTTGTGGATCCTGATGATCCGGCTATGGATTGCTGAGGTCTCTACTTATGAGCTCCTACTGACTTAGTTCTCGGTGGACCCTATGTCCTAAAGAGACACCTAGGTGGTGGCCCCATACTCCGCCCCATCTGTGCATCAAATATTTGTGGAGGCCTGTATGGTGGATCGGTCTACTACTACTGTTGCAGCCTTAAAGATGACTATTCTGAACCTAGTCCACCATGAGGAGGAAGAGTTAACCCCCTCGACCTATTGTCTTGCATCTCGTGGATGTAACTCTGCACCCTGGCTCTGGCATGTTGTGTCTTTCCCCGAGTCTCCTCTATTATATAGGCCTTCTCAATGGCCTCGGCTAATGTCTATAGGTAATGGATATACATTGCACCACCCAAGTCTATATGCAAGCCCTAGATAAACCTGTGGATCTGTACCTTGGGTAAGTGCAGGAAGTTGACGGACAAATATAGGGTCATCCGTGGACATCATATTGCAAAAAACAACAAAATCTCAACTTGTAGGGATTATTAGCTATACACGCACTCTAAATTAGAAAAATTTATATAAATATGAATCGTAGCATTCAGAATCTAGTTTCTAAAATACTAATTTTTGTAAAAAATGGACAAGTTTAGCTATATTAAACACTTAAAATTATATGACGTAGTGTTTTTTTTTAAAAAAAATTATAAGATTGTAGTCCATTTGCCCGCATTTTGGATGACCAAATCTTGTTATTTTCCTTTTTCCTTTGGTGAAACGTTAGATGTAGTTGTCTATCTTGGGATGGATTTTATTTTGTATTTTTTTTAGCAATGTTTTTTTTTTTTTTTTTTTTTTTTTTTTTTTTTTCCGTGAAAGTGGTCTGAAAATATTTAGAAAACGGAGCGCTTTCCTTTTTCCCTCCATAACTATATAAAAAAATATCAAAATCAATTTTATTTTATTTTTAACGTGTATAGAATTTGTCCACGCTTGGGATGGTATAAGTTTTATCATATTTTGATAAGCGAAACAAAAGTTACAGTCTTAAACGTAGACATGAACATTCACTGGAAAAAAATGTCTTAAAGACCTATTATTAGTAAAAAATTATAAAATGATATTTATCTTATTCTATTCACTTTAAAAACAATATTTCTACAAAGCTAAGAGTCTCCCCTACGCGATGGCACCATTTTTGTGAAATGTTTTCAGTTTTTTAGCACGGTTCAAGTCTTTGGAAGAGTAGATTTGAGGTTTTTTGACCTTTTACACTTCATAATGACCTTCCATAGCTTTGTTTGGGGAAAAACAAAGATTTTCCGAGCCTTAGGTTCGGCAGATAGATCTGCGATCATGGTTTTTTAAACATAAAGCGCGATCACTCTTTATAAACTGCGAGCGCGCTTTATAAACTGCGATCGCGGTTTATAAAGCGCGATCGCGGTTTATAAATCATATTTACACACATCCCAATGTTTGAATTACCATGTGATTTTTACTCTCTGACCTTACCATATGAATTACTGTGAAATTCTATCTTTTTCTGCATGTTTTTCTTATCACTGGAAGCAAAACATCATGGGAGACAAAAAACGAAGTCAAAAAAGGAAGTCATTAAGTAAAAAAACACTAAACGAATTAGAGGCCAACAAAATTCAAAATGCTGGGCGTATGTGGAAACTTCGTGAATCTAGAAGAGGTTCATTTTCAATCCCAACTATTGTAAGCAATGAAGAACTAGGTAATGTTTCTACTGTCAATGTTGAAGTTGAATTAAATACTCGTGATGAAGAAGTTTTTACTGTCAATGTTGAAAAATAATTAAATACTCATGATATAGGAAATGTTGAAATTGAAGGAGACAATGAAAATGTGAATAAGAAAATTCATGTTGAAACTGTAGACAAGAAAAATTTGACAAAAACACCTCCTAGGATTTTACATAAGAAACCTAATATTTTTATTGAAATTGATGAAAACATTTTCAAACCAATGTCTGACAAACTTTCTAAACGACAAATTAGAAGAAAAGCCACTGAAATTTGGGATAATCATTTTGAAATTTTAAATGATTCCCAAAGATGTCAGTTGTTGGTTAGTTTGATGAAATTGATTAAATATGAGACCTACATTAAACACCTTAGGATTGACAACATCTAACATACGTGGTCAAACCTCTACAATTATTGAAAATCTTCATGATGCATATCACACTATTGGTGTCAAGAGACGCACTAGGGATACTAATATTGTGTGTTGTGTACTTGCTACTAGTGTTGTAAGTGAATCAATAAAAAAACAATGTTTGATTACGCAAACAAGTCGAATGTTGCAAGTTAATCGAAAAACTCTAATGAAAGCAATTGAAAGACGTAATATCCTTCAATCACTCAATAATACCGATTTTTGGGCATTTTCTGCTAGAGCACCGCGTAAGGAAAAAAATAATTCTGATGCTATAAGAGAAGTTGTTATTAAATTTTGGCATGATAAAACTAGAGTTTCACCTAATACAAGAGATGTTATAAAACAGAGAGTTGGTTCTACTAATCATTACGACTTATTTCTGCAGATGAAGTTACAACATCCAAGGACTTTGATGAAATTTCAATTTTGGTATGACAAGGTATAAATATGGTTATTTATTTTATTTTTGTAAATTGAGTTATATGTCCCTTGAAATTTTAATATGTAATTTAAATTTGAGTTGTTCAACTATCCTTGGTTATTTTTTTGTAGGACATGTGTTTGCAGTAATTGTGACAGAAGACAATGAAGAAGGAACAGACTATTTCTTATGTCGTTGCATCGAGGAAAGAAAGAAGTTGACTTCTCCTATTATAGATGGCGAAGATATTGAGTATCCTACAAAGTCAGTGGCATTTACTGGAACTTGGCTTCGATGGTATCCATTAAAAAACTCCTCTGTTTGGGTGTTTGAAGACTTTGAGACACACAGGAAAATACTCTTATATTTACATCTAGTTCTAGCGACAAATATTCAGTTGTATAGATATCGAGGAAGGCCTAATAAAAAGATTCTTTGGAAGGTTCGAGAGTCAGATCATGAAGCAATCTTGTCTGCTATTCAGAGTAGATCCGATCCTCATGGTTCATTGGAATGAATTTTTACAATCTGAGCATGTCTGGTACATATATATAATTTCTTTTCAATTTATATATATATATATAAATTTTTTAGAACTCAAAGATTTAGATTTAAGTTTGAATATATATTTTATTTTAAATTTGTGTATTTTACACGTACATTATATCTAGATCTATAGTATATATGGTTTTCATTTGAAACTTAAATTTCTTTGACTAACACTTTTATGTTTAGGTTAGTGGTGCCATAAAAGCTTCCACATTCATGTGGTTGGCACTGTTAGTAGAGAATTTTAAATTCTCGAAGCTAAGAGAAGCTTTCATTGTTTGAAAAAGTTGTAAATTTTGAAAATGTTGTAAATTTTGAAAACGACTCCTCCCCAAGTGTTTACAAGACGATACTTATGCATGTGCACCGATATGAGAAGGAAAAAATAGAGAGAGGCTATTGTAGAGGGTCCCTACGCCAAGGTGTCGGATCAGATGAGGCCTCTCTAGGTGCCACAGAGTCCGAGTAGTCACCCGTCAAAGTTGAACGATATTTTGGTCTCAGGGCTCTTAAGGGACTACGCCCAAACGAAGTAGCCCGGAAGCAATGACCGTTTCGCACACCAAAACACCACCTCCTCTAGCATTCACCTGGCCACTCAGATGTGTCAATGCATGTTTTTTGGTGCCATGACCCACCGTTTGTAAAATATAGTGTTTGACAACCTTACACTGGCTCCAACTGCACTATTTCACGCGTTTGCAAACAGTAGGACAACAAGAGCACCAAAATGAGAAGGAAAAAACCGAGAAAGGATATTGTAGAGGGTCCCTACGCCGAGGTGTCAGATTAGACGAGGCCTCTCTAGGTGCCATAGAGTCCAAGTAGTCACCCGTCGAAGTTGAACGATATTTTGGTCTTAGGGCTCTTAAGGGACTATGCCCGAACGAAGTAGCCCGGAAGCAACGACCGTTTCTTGCACCAAAACACCACCTCCTCTATCATTAACTTGGACACCCGGATGTGTCAACACAATCCATTTGGTGCCATGACCCACCGTTTGCAAAATATAGCGTTTGACAACCTTACACTGGCTCCAACTGCACTATTTCGTGCGTTTGCAAACAATAGGACAGCAAGAGCACCGAAATGAGAAGGAAAAAACCAAGAGAGGCTATTGTAGAGGGTCCCTACACTGAGGTTTTGGATCAGACGAGGCCTCTCTAGGTGCCACAGATTCTAAGTAGTCACCTGTCGAAGCTGAATGATATTTTTGTCTCAGGGCTCTTAAGGGATTGCGCCCGAATGAAGTAGCCCGGAAGCAACGACCGTTTCACGCACAAAAACACCACCTCCTCTAGAGTTTACCTGGCCACCAAGACGTGTCAGTGTAGTCCACTCGGTGCCATGATCCACCATTTACAAAATATAGCGTTTGACAACCTTACACTGGCTCCAACTGCACTATTTCATGCGTTTGCAAACAGTAGGACAGCGAGAGCACCAAAATGAGAAGGAGAAAACCGAGAGAGGATATTGTAGAGGGTCCCTACGCTGAGGTGTTGGATTATACGAGGCCTCTCTAGGTGCCACAGAGTCCAAGTAGTCACCCGTCGAAGTTGAACGATATTTTGGTCTCAGGGCTCTTAAGGGACTGCGCCTGAACGAAGTAGCCCGGAAGCAACGACCATTTCGCGCACCGAAAAACCACCTCCTCTAGTGTTCCCTTGACCACCCAGACGTGTTGGCACAGTCCGTTTGGTGCCACGACCCACCGTTTACAAAATATAACTTATTTCCTTATTTATTTAAATTAAATTACAATGACTTGGTTGTTATGTTATCTCTTGTTGTCATCTTGTCCTTGGTAGGATGATATATGGGGCTCATGAATCTTATTTTCTTCCTTATCCTTAACACTTGGTTTTGTTATAATATTATGGGTAATATTGTTCTACGGTTTTCTTTTCCTTTCTCTTCTTTCTCTCTTTCTATGAAAACCATCAGTTGTGCTACCTCTTGATTCAACTCTCTGACTTCCTATGAAACCATAATTCTCTTCTCTTCCTCCTCTATTCTTTCCTTTTCCTCTCTCTCTCTCTCTCTCTCTCTCTCTCTCTCTCTCTCTTCTTGTACCTCATTAGCTCTATCAACCTTTGAATCACATTTCTTGCAAGTTCTTCTTATTCTTCACCATATATATCAAGTCAAACTCATGAGGCCTAATAACCTTCAATTACCTTTCTCTACGTTTCTTCCTTGTTTCCATCATCTTTTCTATTTTTCACATATGTTCTTGAACTCTCTTATCCTTTCATGTAATTGCTTTATTCTAGCATCTTATTTCTCTGATACTAACTTCTCCATCCAATGTGGCATTTTGTAACCATGACCTCACTCTTTACTTCACCCATCATTTTCATCTATCTCTTTGTCTCTCTTCTTGGACCACTGTATCAACCTTATCTCAAATCCTTTTAGCTAATCTTCCTTGATCTTCAAGATATGATACCACATGTTGCAGTTCAAAAAATTTATAACATATGTATTCAATGGTTTCTATGTTTCCCTAAAAACTCAACTCTGTCTTTTGATCAAGTTCAAACAGCTCCTTTCACTACTTAACATACTCCAAATTTAATATTATCCCTTATCCTCTATATGGTTTCTTACTGATATTATTTATCTAACTCTAATGTAGATACTATGAGTGTAATCAAAATGATCAACTACCATCTTCAACTGCCAAGTTCAATATCCATGATGCATAGGCAAATACAACAATGCCCATGTTGGAAGGTACTTATAGTCTTCACAGTATTGGAACTCAAAATACATGAAGCAATCAACTAAAACAAATGTACAAATACATTTGAAAATAACTTCTAGGTTGTAGAGAAATTGAAAGAATGTAGTTTCATGGTATTAGTTTCATATCCAGAAGTCTAAGAAGATTGCAACTATAATGGCATGTTTCAGTAATGCACATCTAATAGTACAAGCTTATGATGCAAATAAAAATAATATAAAGATACAGCCACATATCATTCAGATTTAACAATATTTCAGGATTATTATGAGTTACAAAAGAACAGTACGGCAACAGGATTGGAAAATCAATATAGTTAAGTTTCAAGGATTAACTCATATGTACACAAAATTTACAAACAATGCAGACCCAATTTTGGGTATACCTATAATATTATCAAGATGTACAGTCAAATACACCAGAGTTTCAAGCACACTTTTCCAAATACAATAGGATGATAAATTGATGAATTCCATTAAATATAAGCTTTAGTTACTAATACTTAAGTTGGCAATAGAGCTAACAATATTGTTTTAGTTTTAAAAAATAAAAATTCAAAATGCCCATGGTGAAATATACCACAAATAATAATCAGAAAGATACTAGAAAATATATAACTAGAAGTAATACACTAAATCCACCTCAAGATTTAAAATACCTGAAATATTTCAAATTTATAGCCTCGGAAACAAAACCGTATCAGAGATATCCATAGGAGTTCCATATATGGATGAATCGCCAAAATAACCAAAATAATTATGATTTAACCAACACACATGGATATATATATATATATAAGAATCAAACAAAGTGTGCTCCAGACGCGCACATCTCTGAAAATATATATGTACATAAGTTCATAATGTACATATGGGACAACATGCAGTCGCAAAAGACTATTATAGTACAATGGACTGTGAGTCTACTCATGACCACATATGTACATCTAGGTGGACTATAAATCTATGCATGAAACATCTTCCCTCTCTTTTCCTTACTAGAAGTAGCAAGTCCACGACCTGGGGATGTAGTGGAGGGAGATGCCACTACGGATTTCATCCATGTGGTCCTAGGTGTCTCTAAGCATGCCTGCAACCTAACCTGCACATTCATAAACAACAATTTTTTAACACCCAAAATTTTAAAATACATTCAAAATTTAGAAACTTGTACAATTTAGTTAAAATGCATGTGAAATCTTACCGCAATGTCATGATACCTACAATTTTTTGTTGACGCATCGCAGGGACAACAATAGACTCACAAGGGGTAAGCTACATACAAATAATTAATTTTCATATTAAATATTTCACATATATACCTACAAAATTTGATATTGTAGATTTAAGTAAATAATAAAAAATAATGAAGGTCTCCAAAATTTAACAAATTTAAAAAATTGTGTACCTCAGTTAGTGGATCTGCAGATGCTATGACAGTATCTACAGTAGCCTCCATAGTCTGCATATATGGAGGAGTCTCTCTAGCAGTCATAAGCTATACAAAAAACATGTACAAATCAATATTAAAATCTACTTAAGAGCTTAGCACTCCTATCGAAACCTATTGAAAAAAATAATAGTAAAGGAACTCAAAGGTCCCTACACTCTAAACATATCTTTTCAAGTTCATCAAGGAAACACCAGATCTATATATAGGTACATGAAACATTTACAACCACTCATTCCACATGTTGAGATTTTAAGAAGGTAAAAAAACTATACAAGGAGGGAAAGTATACATTCATTCCCGTCCCTACTATACAATCTTACCCCAGTTGGTACTTTCAAGACATGTAAAACCAATATATGATTACATACATGGCTAGTTATATATCAAATGAATTGGCATTTCCTACTAAATAATATATAGGTTAAGTATAAGAAAGTGAAACTCATGTACAGAGGTCCAAAGCATGCAATCCGTGCGTGAACTTATAGTAATTAGAAACAAAGTGTAAAGAGATTTACTAACCTGCGTAAAACTCATGTGAGGCGTGCCAGTAGCGTCAGTTCCTTGAGCAAATGATGACCCACCAGGCTCCTGTGTATAAAAGAGAAAAATATTAATACATACATAGAACATACACGTGAAACAAATTATAATAATAATCTAGTGCAATTAAATGATTTATTAAAAATGTAAGTTTGTACAACTTGAAACTTATGTTTGAAACACACCCATCTGCAGTAGCTAACATGTCGACACCAAATGTTTCCTTCACCGGCTCTTGCTATTTAAAATAAAATAAAAAATTAGTTTTTTACATGTATGTACATGACGTACAATCAAATATATATATATATATATATATATATATATATATTAATATCTCAAACATGTGAATTAAACTATTGTATATATATTATTTAAATTTATTTAAAATTTACCTGTGAAAGACCAATATTAGTGGCTCCAGTTCCAAAAACACTCCCTAGCATCTCATATATAGAAAATAAATCCTGTGAACCAGCAAATGATGTCTCGCCTGCAGTGCATACAGCACCACATGATCCATAGTGGTGTGGTGCACTAGAACTAGCACCTCCACCAACATCACCAGATGCAATCTGGGTGCTATGCTGGGTGAGAGTGTCAGTGAGCTCCCTCAATGCATGTAATGTATCAATCTCCACAACCTCCTTCACTGTAGGAGGGATAACTGAAGGTAGTGGGGGTTTTGGGGCATGGGGGATCCTAGGCTGACCTACATGTGCACCAGGTATGCTCTTTGTAGAGCCACCTCCTCGACCAAAAAATTCAGAAAAGTCAAAATAATTCGGGACCTCATTGAGCATGAACTCACAATATAATTTCTTCAAAAAATAAAGAGGAACCTCATTGTTGTTGCATGGTGGATAATAAAAAACCATCCACCATTGGTCCCAAAAATTGTTTTTGATTCTATCATCATGGCACCAAGGGATTGGGAACCGTTTGCAAGTAACTGCAGGGGGGGATTGGTTCTAGGGTCGGTAAATAATGCACAAATGAGGTCTTTTCCAATTTTTTTGTCTTTGACGGATGCATGGGATAGTTTATCCACATACCACCGCCTACAGTCACTTCTAAAGGTGTTCCATCTATGTATTTGGTTGGTTGCAGATTCAACTTCACCAATAAATGTTTGCAATGTATTGGCTAAAGTCATGCGGGATGGATTTGTAGCATCATTTTGTCTTATATTTTGAATTAGGTTCTCAATGAAAATTTTATTTTCTTGGATTCTTCCAATGATATTATCTTACGTTCCTGCTGGCTCAGTGGAGACATAAGGAGCCACAGGAGGTGGATCTATGTTTGGAGGAGGGTTTTGAGGAATGTTCAGAGGGTTTTGAGGAATGTTCTATGGGTTTTGAGGAATTTTTTGATGGTTTGCATGATTTCGAGCTTTCTGACCAACTGATAAAACAAGAAAATTGTATACATAAACAAACATTTCAAAAAACCCATGAAAATACAAAAACAAAACCTAAAATGTAAAAAAATTATTACAATCGGGGACTTACCTCCTCATCTTGGTGGCATGGTTGAATATATTGCTATCCAGAAGTCCGATGAGCAATTTTGAGATGGTATTGAGAGTGTGAGTGAAAAATGTTTAGGAAAAGTCACAGTTCGAAATGAATAATGAGGAAAATAATGAGTCGCGGGACTGTTAAATTTTGTCTTAGAGTTCCGCGATCGAGGTTTATAACCGCGATCGTGGTTTATAACCGCGATCATAGTTTTAGGTTCGGTAATTACCAAACCTATAATTCAGGAACCGCGATCGCAGTTCCTTTATTTCGGGTTTTTATGTCCACGGAATTGTCCACCAACTTCGTGCACTTACCCCCTTCTCATCCTGCATGTAGCCGATATACTGGAGTAGGTCTAGAAATATAATCCCATACAAAGCTACTATTAAATATGCCTGTCGAAGGTCATGGAACTCATCTATCCTTTGTTGTATGAACCTCTATGTTAAGTACATGCTCCTAAATTTATCCTCGAAGATATCCTAGGTAACCGTCTCCAAATCAACATGGAACTTATAGTCCTCAGTCCTCCAGAAGACATCGTCTCCATCCCTCAGAAGATATATTGAAACATGATATTTTGTGTTGTTAGAAAAAGGGTAGAGCTTGAAGAACCCGCTCAAGCTCATTAACCAGGCCTCTTCCTGAAATCCACCTATGTCACCATAATAATGAGATGTTTATAGCTTCAGGATCTCCTTAATATGGTCTGAAGCTATAGTCTAGAAACCCTTAGGCCTCTCTGCATTCTCATCCCTAAGCCTAGGGCTCCGAGACCTATCCTTATGTCCAAAATTCTGGTCTCCTTATCCCCTCTACGATGACTCTGCTCTACCTGACTCCATGAGAGATTTTTCTCCTCTATGCTCCTTGTTGGGTCAAGGAGATGCATGAGCCTCAACAAATGGCTCCATATCATGTCTGACTGAACGTCCTCCTATGGACCATCCACATAAAGCAGCATTAACATTTTGAAGTGTCTATAAAATATTGGGTAGGATGGCTACTATAGCATGATCTGTTCATGACAAGTCTAGGTCTAAATGAAAGGACCCCTCGTCTTTTCCACACCACCTGCATAGACAAAGAAGAGAGTTATTTCATTATTATAGGTTTTATTCAGTTTTCCATGTTTACTAAGATATGTAATTTTCAAACAAAGTTATTTTTGACACTCAAAAGTGTGCTAGTTTTAATACTGTACTTGGTTTAATGTTCATGTCTCAAATTTTCTTGTGTGCCCAATGGTCCAAGATTTTTACCCATGGCTATGATACCAAGTGTAACGCCCGCTAAAATGACCTCTAAAGACCCAAGAACAACCTAGGTCTAAATAGGAAAAATTATGCAATAAATGTTTTTTCCTTAAAAAGAGTGACCACTATTCAAGCAACAATTGTCATAGCAAGGATTCAAAGTCAATTATAACTTACTAAATGAAATTTTATTCTTGTAACATATATTGGATCCATATTACAAAATTAATGAGTATAATTAATCCAATTATAGTTAAAGTTCTCTTATGAGTTAAATTAATAAGTAAATAAATTAAGATTATAGTTAAATAATCCTTAATCAATTTTAGAGGGTCGAAAGGGCCAAATGAATTAAATACCTTGGGTATTTAATTCCACCAAGTATAAACAATAAAAAAGGTTCTTATTTGCATGGGATAGAAAAACATTCCCTTATCCCCTAACGTGACCCCTAAAAAGGTTAACCCATGCCTTAGAATTATATATTTAAGTTAATAAGGGATAATTTCCCATTTACCCTCTCTTAGGCTCATCCATGCACTTCAACCTAATTTTTCACATATTTAACACACTTAGGATTTCCTAAAAACATTTCTATTAGATAGGAAATTTCTTCCTCTTTCCAATGATATAAGGAAGTCCTCAGAACTCCTCATATTTTTTAAGTTACAGGTTGGCGGGCATGGGGAAGAAAATTTTCCCAAAGGTGGGCCAATGGGCTTGGGGAGGAAAATTTTCCCAAAGGTGGGCCAGTCGGCTTGGGGAAGAAAATTTTCCTAAAGGAAGGCCAATCTGGGGAAGAAAATTTGTTGAAAGGCGGGCCAGCAGGCATCAAGAAGAAAATTTTCCCAAGCTGCAATGGACATCTGGCACGATTTTAAGCAAACGCGGGAAGGAGGGTCATCGAAGGTGATTTGGATTTTAACCCTTTTTGTTTGAAAGGGTAAAAAGGTTCAAAAAATCCCGGCACCTCTGCCGACTCACAGAGACATCATGTGTCTTGCAAAAAATCTTGAGCAGGGGAGTGGACCGTTAGGGAAAACGTAGAAATATTGGATTTTGTGTTAAAAAGTGCAAAGGAAAAAAACAATCCGCACCTCCGCTGACGCAAAGCGAAGCCATGTGTGAGTCCAACAGTGACTTGCGGGAAGGCGGGCCAGCGGGGAAACTTAGAAATGTTTTTAAACCTTTTACCAAAGGATATAAGATCTAAAACAGTCCACACCTTTTCCGATGCTACAGATGCCACGTGTCAAAACCACAGTGACAGGTGGGGAAGCAATCTTGTGGGGAGACTTAAGATTTTTTGCCCTTCTTCAAACTGGTAGAGTTTTAAGGTGAGGACCTACAAACTCGCGGAGTCGTTTTTCAAAAAATTGAACTGGTGGGGCTGCAGGGGCATGGAGAAATTTGTGAATTTTTTGCCTTTTTACAAAAAAGTTCCCTGAGTAATTTTCGGGCCCGCAGGAGCAAATTACAAAAAATTCCCTTTCATTTTTTAAAAAACTCAGCAAATTAAAAAACATAAGAAGACCATAATTTTCAAATGGAAGCTCAGATTTGGTCAAATGAGGACTTTTTTCAAAGGGCTCGAACTCCTCCTTGCATAGGAACCATCAATATTCATTTTGGACAACCTTAAGTGGGTGAATTTGACAAAACAATGTCTTTCCTATAATTAAAATGTGAATTAAACTAATTAACTTAACAAAATTAATTCAAGCTGTCATTCTTTCTTATTCAACCTTCCAAACCGACATGGAGGATTGCACTTGGAAAGATTTGGATGGATTTTGTAGGGTTTAATTGATTGGTTGAGTTTAAAAGAGATTTTTCTCCTTTTTACTGTAAAACGTATGATTTTTTGTCTAATTCTAATTAATTAAAGTTTGATATATTTTCTTGAGCAATTCAACTTTTTGAAAAAATTTATGTTCTTCCTATCTTACATTATTATTTCAGTTTGTCTTTCAAGTTGTAGAGTCCTCTGTAAAAAAAAATTCTGATAAATAATTGCAGTTTTATAGTGAAAAAAAAATAGAAATCATGCTTAAACTTGAATGGATCTACTTTTCGTTACCATCCTCTGAATATTTAGATTCATTCAAATCTAATTTACAAAATTTAACTTTACTTCAATCAATGCGTGAGGACCCAAAATGTAGTTCTATATTGAAATCATGCATTTCAAATGATACAGAGAAATGTAATATTTCTTCATATGTATTTATTTTTCAATTTTAAAAAAAATATTTCACAGTATATTTCAAACACAGATTTCAAATAAAAACCATACCATTTGTGGTAAATAAAACACTTTTATTGAACTTGAATAATTCTTTTACAACTTCCGTTATCATTCATCAAATACAACTTACAGAATATACATGTTTCACATTCAAATGTAGATTCTATTTCAAAAATAGAGAAACTTTCCATCACAAACAATATTACAATGCCATCCACTTGAAGTGTGAAATTTTTACAAGAAGGAAACCCCAAGGGGAATACAAAATTTTACTTCATCCTCAGCTCAAAACAATGACAAGAAGATCCACCATATATCTTTTGATCACAATAAAAAAGGATGAGAGGCAACGGTTTCCACCCAACCAAGAATTCCAATGAAGAGGAGAAGTCATGCTCCTCATTGGCCCTTGACCCCCAACCATAAATAAATAAGAAATGTATTTCAACTCGTTCCAACAAACATGTTTCCACAAAAAAAAACAAAAATTCACATATAGAACACATTCCAAATACATACTATGGTTTGCAACCATAGGAAGAACAAAAAATAATACTCAGGCTTCATCTTGTAGAAGCCAAAGGAGCAAGACCTATGGGGGAAGCTACTTATACCTCCTAATGGGGAAATGGGTGTCCACCTTAAGATAAACCCACAAATATATATATATATATATATATATATATATATATCATTTCAAAACCCCTAAATGCCCTTATTCCTCCCCCAAGTACCAATTATACCTCCCATTCTCTTATGTCTCCCCACACTCTTATGTCACCCCATAACGAGTAAATAAATGAAAGATATTTCTTTTATAAGGTGGAACCCAATCCCAAAATCCCTCCACAATAACACTTATACCTCCCCAAAACTCTTATGCCTCGCTAATGGAAAACCCCATAGTCTTCTCCTCCACCATACCTAGGTAATCTACTCAACTAGCCAATAACATACTAAAATATTCAAAGCATTCACATATGCATAAATAAAAGAAGAACATTTTTAAGAGCCAAGCTCCTACCTCTCCATGGTAGAGTTTTCTCCAAGAGTTCAACAACAATATTTTTCCAATCCAAACAATCCACAAGCATTCGAAAAAAATCTCTAACACTCCTCAAGATTAAAAGATCTCAAAACCAAAAAAAAGTAACCAAAATGAAATCACTAAAATTTCGTAACCCCAAAACAAGACAAGGAATTCGAATAAATAGAAGAAGGAGAGAGGAGGATAAGGTGGGTCCATGTAGGATGCCACATCACACATCCTCAACTACACTTTATAAGTCAACTTCAATTCCAAGGAACAATTAAAAAGGTGGGTGAATAAATTACATTTTCCTTAGACACACAAACCAGGTCTACACCCCAAGGACAAAAATTAATTTCATGCAAGAATGTGCAATAAAAACTTACAACATGACTTCCCAAAATACATAATAAGCCCTAATTTTGACTCCCCAACCCATAGGTAGGGTTTTTATGACAATTTAAGAGGTGTGGGACAAGTTTAACTTGTCCTACAAGCCTCCAAAATCAGCCCCTAAGGAAAAATCTGAATTTCAGAAGGAAGGTGGAGTGTTTCACACTCAAAGTTACTTACACATTACTTTCAACACATAATCCAAGATTTATCAGCTCCAACAAATTCTTTCATTTAAACCATTTAATTAATTTAGCAACATGATTACTCACTAATCTAGACACAAATAAAATAAATAATAAAGGGGAAAATACATCACTAAAATCACATACAAAAGTTTAAACAAAATAAACTAAATAAAATAAATACACATAACCCCTTGGTCACATTTAAAGGTAATCCCCCCCATGCAAATCCCTAACAACAACTAGCCAAACACACAAACAAATACACATTGCTCTTGTGACCCTTGTTGAATTCATCTAGAATTCGAATGTGGTTCGTCTCCAATCCCCCGATGTTTTTTGTGACATTTTTAGCTGCAAAACACAAATACCTCCTTCAACCTTGTGGCTGCATAAAATCATCTAAAATAAATATAAAATATAACATCCAAAATCATATATCTATGAATCACAACATCATCTAGACAAGTAACAATATTATTTACAATTTGATGAATAACCACATGATCCCAAGATTAGTTCAAACTTCTAGGTTTACTCGATATGAATAAAATTTCACATATACAAAAAATGTATATATACCTAACCATTCCAAGAAAGTTATCAACATCAATATAAAATGTCTCTAATAATCCACATGCATCATATATGAATCCAAATGAACCACATTTCATAATCTCTAACATCTAACAACATGCCAAATCAACATCTACAATAATGTTTATAAGTAGAGTCGACAATATCATAATAAAAAACAAAAAGGTGTCAGAGGAAAGTGGGCACTACAGTTGTAAACATACTTACAGATCCTTTTGCATCACCTTGGTACCATGAGTTGTGTGGAATGCTTGGAGTTTTGGAATTTTTTCTTGCGGGTGCTTGTTAGAACATATTCCTTCTTCTTCTTGTTTCTCTTTCCTTCTAATAGGATTTTTTCGTTCTTTTGGTTTGATATTTATTCATGGATATATTGTACATGAGTTCCTTATCAAGCCTAGTTTTTGACACTCATACTGTGGACGTTCCACTTTTATGTTGGCTTGTATCTTCACTTGAGGGGGGTGTTAGAGTAGGTATTTACCTTAGCTTATGTTAGCCTAGGTAATTTATTTACTTTTATTGTATTTATCCTCACCCAATTATGTGTGTGGATATTTCTTTTTATTTGTTTAGATATTAGGGGGATATTATCTAGTTGTTAGGTATAGTTCTTTCCTTGATCTATATATTGACTAGTTATTTCCATTTTCTGTGGTATTGACTAAATAATTGATGTCTAGTTCACTCCTAAATCTATGGTATTGACTTCATCTTTGATGACTATCTCTTTCATGTATTTATGGCTTGATCTATGACCTTGAATGGCTCTTATATTGTTATTCCTTTGATATATAAGAAATAACCATTGTCATTGTATTTCATTGAGTTCCATAATAATATATGATATTGATGCTCATTTGTTTGCAAAGGATTATGTAAATTTAATCTGGAAAATTAATTTCATCTTATTGATCGTGGTGTTTGATTAACATATGTGTTCTTGGATTGGTATGATATGCTTATTGTTCCTTTCAATTTTGCAACACAATCCCAACATCATTTGATGTAGAAGTATAGTATTCTACAGTATAATAAGTACTGTACAACTTTTTATAGTAGATAAATATTAAAGTATGATTATTAAAGAATCCTTCTATGACAAAAAATTAAATCCTATACACCACCTCTTTGACTAAAGATATCTATTCAATATGAACTCTAACCCTAATCTATGTCAACCACTCCTATTAATATTACCACAATAACCTGAATTATTCATTATGTAGTAAATAAAATACACTCATCTATAGCTATAACTTTTAATAGGTAACAAAGAAATTATTCATGGTAAAAGGAAGCGAAACCCACCCATTCAAACATAAAAACCAATCCTGATTCAACCACAATACTTACACATCACCATAGTCTATAAAGGGATTAATTCAACTAAACCAATGTCATTTTTGTCTCACATATCCATTGTCATATTAAATTGTAATAGTTTGATGTTGATTATTATTATAGAGAGATGGAAAATGGTTGTTGCAATATTTTCAAAAATATCTTCCACTTTATTGCATCCCCTAAAGAAGTGGCTAACATCTAGATTAATCCAAACAAAGAGGGTACATTTATGGAATATTCTATAGATGTTTTAAGTTTTAGCAAGAACTGTGCATTTTAAGAAACTCCTAACCTAATCCCTAAAGTTACTTGAGGTAGAATTAATAGAGGTGGTGTTTTCTCCCCACAGTAGATCAGGTACGAGTTTAGTGGTTATTTTAGTGTATTATCCAATAACACTGCAGGAGGTAACAGCCATAAAAATGTTTCTATGAACCCAAAAAACTTTCATCCAGATTCCTTTGGCTTCAACAGTGACGACAATGGAGGTAAGGATGGCCCTAAAGAGTGGATGGACTAAAAAATGATCCTATGCATTTCTTGGATGGATGGAAAGGGCATACATTTTTCCTGCATGCAGTAACCAGGGAGTGGAT
Source organism: Taxus chinensis (assembly GCA_019776745.2). Taxonomy (NCBI): domain Eukaryota; kingdom Viridiplantae; phylum Streptophyta; class Pinopsida; order Cupressales; family Taxaceae; genus Taxus; species Taxus chinensis. The sequence continues at coordinate 412,738,037 of CM034155.1, read as the reverse complement.
GGATTAGAAAAGGCCCCTATTTTTCCTGCTAGGGGTGACACAAAGGGGTACGAATCTGCTCAACAAAAAAAAATCCTTCCTCTATTAATGATGTCTCCAAGCACGAAAAGACGAATGAAATGACTTTTGGTACGCTCTTGAAACCCTTTCAAGATTCCCTAATGCTAAAAAATGAGGAGGATCGTAAGGAGGATGAAAATGTTTCTCAGTTGGGTCTAATATGCAGGTTTAACAATTTTTTTCCCAAACTTTCTCAACTTAATGATATCCTTGTGTTTAAGTATATTTCATTGTTGTATTTGAAACCCTTGAATATAGGGATTTAATTTTTAGCCAAAATTGGGTTTGGTATCCTCTTTTGAGTATTTAAAAGAATATTTTGATACCTAATCAATTTTTCTTTTCTTTTCAGGACTCCCTCTTCAGCTTTGAAATAGATATTGTCTACTTGCTTTAGGGGATACTCTAGGCTCATGTGCAAAATTTTATTATAAGACCTCCATTCAAACCCATACTACTTATGCTCGAATCCTTGTAGATCACCATACCTTCAAATCCTTAACAACTGAAATTATTCTATAGATCAGTGAAAGGATCTGGGTGAAGAGGTTGTAGTGCCCACATTTTATAGCCTAGGTTATCTACTAACTTCCTTAATCATAATTATGATTTGACAAGGATTTTGACATATTTTTGACATTATGTTATGTTATTTGATCTTCATGGACATGTATGGTGATTTAGGTGCATAGTGCTAATTTGGATTTGATTATTACGTTAGCACATTTCAATAGATGTTATGGATACTAACATATTGCTATGTTATTTGGGCCTAATTGATATATGATGGATACCTATTTTAGTCGGACATCTTGATTATATAGATTATTTAATTATTGATGAGAACATATGATATCAAGGATATATGTCATCTATATGTATTGCAATGGCTAACACATGGTCAATTTGTTTGAAATTTTACATGTTTCTGATTTAAGATTCCATGTTGATAATGTGATAGCATAGATTTATATGTTTAGACTTGACCGTTTACTGAGTAGTTGATTCACATTTTTATTTGGAAGATGTGTTTAATATTTTCATTTAGTGTACAAGTTATAGGGCACAAGAGAACTTGAGTTTCATGGTGGCTATGTAAATTGTGCACAAGTGGCCCACGGGGAAAAGTCCTAACCATGTTAGCTATATAAGACCTTATTCGTTGTTTGTATTGTTTTGGCTCCATGAGTGACCATTATTTGTAATGTTGTACTTCACTTAAAAATTAATTGTGTTTAGGTTGTTTAATTTTGTTAGTAAACTAGGTTGGGGGGCCTAATGGTCCCCACTTGCATTATGTATTAATTTGTGTATGTGTGTGTTAAGTAAAGAGAATTGGGGTCACATAACTACCCTTGAGTGGGCCCCACATCCTCTACATATGTGTCCAAATGTGCCAAACCCGAAATTGGGCTAATTTTTGCATATTGAGTGACCCCTTTTGGTTATGGCAGTTCACTTAGCATGAAAAGAAGCCCTGAGACCCAACCTATTAGGTAGGGGGCTTGATTACAAGGCATGGAGGGAGTTTCACTCCCATTTATCCTCTCTTTTTTCACCATCCATGAAATACTCATTGGAATGTGTGTGTGTTGTGAAAAGTTACATAAGGTTGTCTCATTTTTCATTTTGGGTATGTTAGGAGAGTGGTGTTTAAATGTGGGTTTATCTTATCTTTATTTTATTTTAGGAATCTTGACTTGGAGGGAAGAGAGGGGTGACACATTTCACCCTCTCATTTGTAAGAAAATTTATTTATTTTTATTCAAATACTCTCTCATGGGAGAGAGAGAGTAATTTTTATTTTGGATTTTTCTTTGTGCTTGGAGGCTTTTAGAATTGGATTTTTTCTTGGATAAGGAATTGGGGAAATATTAGAGATTTGGAGAGCTTGTGGAGGTAAGCTCTTTGATTGTATTTTTTTGTTATTTGGCCTGTTACATTTTAAATTTGCTTATGGTTGAAAGATTTTTCTTGTTACATGTGTTGTATGGTAACTTTGTTTTTTTTTTTTTTTCTCCATCCATCATATGGCTTAATGAATTTGGTATTTTTATTATGGAAGAGGGAGGGATTTTATTTCTTAAACCTCATGGCTTGATGGGCAAGCCATGTTGGTTATTTTTATCCACTCATATGGTTTGAGGTGGGGAAGGTGGATCATATGGTTTTAACCTCCTTCCCCATCCTTAGAGAGGAAACCCAATGGGTTTCAAAATCCTCCCAAGGAGCATTTTAGGTGAATTAGAGGAGTAATAAGGAGGGATGTTTGTTTTTGAGCGATAAGGAGGTTGTTTAAGAATTTGTTAGTTTGCATCCTATGGTTGGACCACACTCTATGGCATTATTGGATGTCTCATTTACTCTTCCCGTTTGTTGAGGATGAATATGGTTTTCTACCATTTTTATTTGGTTGGTAAATGCTGTGTTTTCCTTTATTTTATGGGTTAGTCTTATATGTGATATGCTTGTGTTTAATTCTCCATTATTCTTGTGCACATTTTCGGAAGCTAGCTCTCTCCCCCATGGGCTTGGGGGAGGCAATTATGTTTTCAAACAATTTGGAACGAATTTAATAATTACTATAGGTTGGATGTTAAAACAGGTCTTTCTTTATGTGTTCTATTTTATGTAGAGCAAAAAAGGAAGAGCTCAATTTTGGAATATGGTTGGAGTTTCCTTGATATCTTGGATTCTCATTATTTTTTTCAAATTTTGTGAACAATACTCTCATTGAGACCTTTTGGATATAGCTATGTTGGAAGTTCTACTTATTGTAAGGTTCCTATAATGTGATTTGTAATTTATTTGTAATGTAGTGTATATTTGTTGATGAATCCTTCCTCAATCTTGGAAATGAAATCTTGTAAAATGTTCGTGTGCATTTTAACATCTTAAAAAAAATTAGAGCTTAAGATTCCTTGTGATGTAAACTATTCTTGCATGGAGATACTTGTAAGAACCCTGTATCTTGAAAAATAATGCAAGTATTTTGATACGAGTCCTTCCTTGTTATAGATCTGTTTTATTGGAAGAAATATTCTTTCAAAAAAAATAAAAATTGATTGCTATTTGAAGTTCTTTAAAAATATTAATATTACTCTTGCCTTTCTTAGTAGTTTGGCAATGACTAACGAGAAAATGATTAAATACAAGTTTAATTAAAGTTTATTTCTTTACACTTTGGAAATATGGATATTGTTTATAAGGAAAAGAATACTTCTAGTAGGAATCCACTAAATGTTTGAATAGTAAGCATTTGGTTGAAAATAAATTTTTTTTAATAGATTCCATTCGAAATTTACAAAAAACATAAAAAATAGTTCTTTGAATTGTTGATAAGCAAGAGCACAATGCTTTGTTTTACTTTAATATATTTGGAATGAATACCTTGGTAGATTATTTGTTAATATACCATTTACTTGTTCAATTCAAGTCTTCTCCTTTTATTTGCACAGATATATATATATATATATATATATATATATTACAATTTATATTAGCATATGTATACATATACATACAAATTTATATATATCGGAGATAAGGAAAAATGTTGAACTTGTTTTTTTACAAATGTAAAATGTGAAATAAGTCATTATATAGTATGATATATATAGAAAGATATTATAATAAAAAACATAAAATAATATATATTATATACATTATATAGTGAAATATCTATAATATTGTTCTAAAATAATATACCTTTATATATATATATATATATATATGTATATATATATATATATATGTATATATATATCTATGTATATAAACATATATATATAAACATATATAAAACAATAAAATAACAAATAAATAGAAAAAAATTGTACGGCCAGTGGGAATTCGTATGTTTTTAAAATAAAATAAAAAATGATTGGGAGGGTCGAGCACCCCCAAACATGTGTTGAAAAAACTTGGTGGTGTTTCCGTAGGCCACACCACATCAAACTATGGTGTGGCCTAAGACCACACCACCCCGCCCCCCTCAAACCCCACGGACCCCAACACCCAAACATCCCTCTGCCATATGATAAACCACAACCACCATTACTAACCCCCTCTCAAAAAAAATTCTTCCCACCACTCCAAACTATGCAGACTGCCGCCATTTCCATATAACACCCCAATGGATTTAATACCTGTTCTTCCTAATTTTTGAAACATAAATTTTGTTAATATATAAATTCATAAATTTGTGTGTGTGTGTACATACATATACATACATACATACATACATACATACATACACATATATATATATATATATATATATATATATACATATATATATATATATATATATATATATATATATATATATACATATATATATATGGAGATGTATTTAAAAATAAAAGGGTATAATACATACCCAAAATGAGAGATACTTCTGGTAAAAAAAAGACAACAAAATAATAATAATGATAATATCTTTAGCAACCCCATGAATCCATTACCTCTATGGTTCCTTCACAACTTGCATAAAGAAGAAACAAAATGAAACAAATGGAAGATAAAAGAAAAGAAAAGAAATCCTAAATATATTTTAGGGTAACTTTAGGGATTTTAGATCTAAGGGCTAAAATTAAAAGCATCAAAGGGTTGAGCTTTAACCCTACACTTTTCAATTCATGGGATTTGGTGGGGATATGAAATAAAATAAAAAAGGGTGTGGGGGCGGTTTTTAATTTAAAAAGGAGCGTGTAGGCATTCTAATGTGACCCTAGAAAATATTTAGTAGAGTAACCACGATCAATAATAAGCTATTAAAGTTCTCATGGGGAAAGTTTTTGTCGAAACAACCAAAATTAGAAATTGAAAAGTAATTAATTAATTGGTTGATAAAAATTGGTATAAAGTAACTAATATAAAAATTAGAGGAGGATAGTATCTATTTACTTTTTTAAAAAATTACCCAAAAGTTTAGCTAGCGTTAGGTGTGGTTTTCTATGTCCTAAAGACGGGGCATTATAGAGGATACCATTCTACCGATATAAGAAGGGTAAATGGTGAGAATTTACACCGCGTGTATATTCCTGTATCTGCAATCACACTAGAGAAATAAGTGAACGCGCATGTGTGTATGATATGAAATATGAGAAAGAAAAATAACATGTGTAGTATAATGAGCATGTAAAACATTTTTAATAAAGAGTAAATACTAACAAAACCATGCAGTATGTTGTGGATGGAAGGAATGGAATGGAAGATGGAATGATATGATCAGAATTCCCCCCAAGTGAATGGATTGTGTTTAATGAGGTTGATTTTTGTTTCCCCCTCAGGAGTCAAAAATGAACCGTAAACGAGAGTGTGTCATCTCAAAATGGTCAAGTAGTGTTTGTTATATCTAACACACTGTGATGAGTATGTGTATGGAATGGTGATCAAATATGATATGTAGGGAGGTGTGCCTGGACCCTATAGCCGAATAATATGCCATAACTTGTTGAATGAAGGAGTGATGATTTATCCCTAACCGTATATCACTATAAGATGAATGGATGGGAGTGAAACATATGGAAATTTATGTGTGGACCGTATAGCATAAGTTTATACCACGATGTGTTTGAATGGAAGAGTGCTGATTTAGTCCTAATGTATATAAATATAGAAGGAGTGGATGGGAGCAAGATGGATGTAAAGATGTGATTGGACCCTATAGGCTAAGCATATACCATAAATTATTGGATAGACAAGTGATGATTTATCCCTAAACGTATATCACTACATCGTGGAAGAAGAAGTTTTTGATTTATCCTATAACATACATCACTACGATATGGGTGATGAAATTAGATGGAGCATAAATGAGTATACGGTCAAGAATGGAAGTGTGTGCTGTAGCATTAAGCTTGGACCGCTATGTGATGAATAATGTGAGGGTGAAGATTTAGCTTAAGGCGTATACTACTAAGTGATGAGGAGGATAAATGACGAGGTAATAAAAATGATGTATAGTAGGTTAATAGAATAGGTGATGATTGGATGTAAGATGATAATGTAGAATATATGAAGGGAGTGGTGATTTAAACTAAGGTGTATACCACTACAGGATGATGGAAGGTGTGGTAATGTAATGAAATAATTTAGAATTGAGAAAATTTAAGAGGAGGAGACAATAACATATGATAAAATGTAATACGATGATGTAGAAGAGATGAAAATAGTGGTAATTTAAGAGCTAAGCTATGTACCACTATAGTATGTGATGGTGTGTGTGTGTTTGACGATATAGCCGAGAGCATCGGTCACTAATTTGAGGAATGTGGTATGATGACGTGTCATATATAGGTAAGGTCCATGTGTTTGCTAAACCTTCGACAGTTGAGTATGGACCGATAAACTAAAGTGAGTCATATGCTAGTGAGTGCAACGTGTAGAAGACAACGTAGTGTAAACGACCAAGGTATGTGAATGTATGGTTTAGGAAACATAATGTAGATTGTGCAATGGATATGGAATGTTATATAATAAATGCATAGGTAGAAATATAAGGTGTAATGATGATAAGTAAAACTAGACCCCAGTATAAGGATATCTAGTGTAGGATGTAGAATAGGTAATGTAGTGCCCATTTCCCTTTGACAGCTTTTTGATACTAATCTTGATACTATTGACTATTTTATTAACATGATTATGGAATTTATTATAGTATGATGTTAGATGTTAGATAAGGGATTATTGTTGACTAGATTCAGTTATGATGTATGATGATTACTAGAGACATTTTATATGTTGATGATGATATATTGTTTAACATGGTTATATAATGGATTCTCTTTAGACATGTGATATTTGAATATTGTGAGTAGACCTAGAAAAATAAATTATTGGATGATGATATAGTTCTTGATAAAACTATAAATGTATGCTTAGATTGCTTTGATGTTATTGTGATTCATATATCTGGATGATTTTGGTAGTTATAGTTATATTATTTTGGATGTTTTGATATGGCCACGAGGCCGAAGGAGGTATTTGTGTTTTTTAGGTTAAAATATCACAACAAAAATTGAGGGATTGGAGACCTACCACATTTAAATTCTAGATGATGTCAACAAGGTCACCATGGCAACTAGTACTTTTTTGTGTGTGTTTGTGTGTGTTGGGCATTTCCATGGGGGGATCACTTTTAAATGTGACAAAGGGGTTATGTGTATTTATTTATTTGACCCTTTTCTTTAATGTTGCATGTGTTTATTTTGTGATGCATTTGCCCCTTTCTTTATTTATTAAATGTTGTATTAATATTGTGGGTAAACATGTTGTTAATTTTTATAAAATAAAAATATGTCATAAGAAATTAATTAATATAGTTGCTGGCTATGATTTAAAGTGTTGTGAGAATGAGTTAATAATGTGTAAGTAATATGTAAGTGATGTGTAAGTTAAATTTTTGAGTGTGAAACACTGCACCTTCTTCGAAATTCGAATTTGTCCTTGGAGGATTATTTTGGAGCTTTGTGGGAAAAATCAAACTTGTCCCATACCTCTTAAATTTATTTACCAACCATACCTATGGTGGGAGAATTGAAATTTGACTTTTATAATGTCTTTTTAGAAGGCAAATTGTAGGTTTTTATTTCACTTTTCTTGCATGATTTAATTTCAGTCCTTTGGGGTGTGGGTTGGATTTGAGTGTGTAAGTAAATTGTCATATTATTCACCCACCTATTTATTGTGCATTGGAGAATAAATTTGACTTTGGGGGTTGGGGTGTAGGATGTATGATGTGGCATCCTACATGGTTCCACCTCATCCTCTTCTCTTCCCTCTTCTATAAAATTTGAACTCCTTTCATTGTTTTGGGTTGCTTCACTTTAGAGAATCCATTCTTGGGTGAATTATTTTTTTGTTTTGGAGCTCTTGGTTTGAAGAATCTTTTGGAAGATTGTTGCATGTTTGTGCTTAGCTGTATTGGATTGCTTGCCTTGGGATAAAGCTTGTTGTTCTAGAACTTGGAACACCTCCATCATGGAGAGGTAGGAGCTTGGCTCTTGAAATTCTTCTTTTTGTTTATGAAAATGTTAATGTGTGAATGTTTTGGCATGTTTGTGGGTTGTTCGGTAGATGTCCTAGGAATGGTGTAGGAGAAGACTATGGGGTTTATTTTGTGGGTGGAACAAGTGTGTTTAGGGAGGTACAAGGGTGGAGGGAGTTGGGATTTAGGTTCCACGTTACAAAGAAATAGCTTGCATTTCTTTACTCATTATGGGGTGCCATAAGAGGTTAGGGAAGGATAAGGAAATGTGAGAAATAAGGGCCACTTGGGGAGGCATAAGGAATGTCAGATTTTTGATATATGCTATATTTTGGCGGTTTGTAATTTAGGTGGTGATACCAATTTCCCTTTTTGGGAGGCATAATAAGCATCCCCCATATTTTATTTTTCCTTTGGCTTGCTTGATGAATCCTTAGTATTGTTTGTAATATTTTAATGTAATTGCAAACTACATTCTATTTTGGACTGTGTTTTACTGTGAAAATGTTACTTGCGTGTTTTGTGGAAGCCTGTTGTTGGCATGAGTTGGATCACATATTTTATTGAATTATGGTTGGGGCTTAGGTTCCAATGAAGAAGGATGGATTCTCCTCTTCATTGGATGTCTTGGTTGGGTGGAGAGTGTTTCCTTTCCCCTACACTTGTTGTGATCACAATTTGGAAGAATGAAAAATACGCATGCTACTGTTCTGGAGAAAGGAAAAAGATATTTTTGACAGTCCCTTGTGAAATGAAATCTTATTGTAGCCCATTTCCCACTTGAAGTGGATGATCTATGTATTAATTGTAATGGAAAGATATGTTGTATTGACAATGAAAGTTGAAATTTGAAATGTAAGAGATTTATACTCTATATTTTGTTTTCGAAAGAATCAAATGTATTTTGTATGCTATATTTTGAAATCAAATGGAAAGGAGGTTTTAAGAGTTTCATTGAATTAATGGAAGTGTTTTCCTTGTTCATATGATAGTATTTCTATTGGAAATATGTGTTTAACATGCACTATGAAATACCTGTTTAGAAAGTGGAAAAGTGAAATACGTGAGACAAAAATGTATTATTCTATTTTGTATATAATATATGATTTTCTGAAAGAATAAAATAATAATGATACAAATTTGTCTTTTGGAATCAATGAATGATGTATTAGCTTCCTCAAATTACCCTGTGGTATTGAATTTGATCTCTTAAATGTAATTGAAATCTCTATTTGTAAGGAAGAAATGTGTATAAAGGAATGGGTAATACTATGTCCTTTCAAATATGTGAAAATTTCAAATCAAAGATGTATTTTAGTTTTTGAATCAACTAAATGTATTAGATTAGCATTGGAACATATTATAATACTTGGAAGAATAAAATAGCAAATAAACCCTTTAAAAAATTTGATCTCTGTCTTGTATTTTCAAGCTGGTAATTATCAAATCCAAAATGCACAGACCGAACCTATAAAAATTAAATAAAAAAACTAAATGATTAAAATGAAGTAGTTTTCCCTAATCAAATCCAATTAGACAAATATAATTAAAGGAAATATTCTAAAACCTGGCAAAACTGAGTTCAAAGCTTTCATAGTCGTTTTGCTGGTAAAAGTGTAAAATTTCGAATTGGAATTCAATCACATAGATCTACCTCAAAAACCTATCCTAAATCAACCTAAGAAAAATTCTCCATGTCTATTTGACATGTTGAGAAAGGAACAAGAACACATTGAACAAAATTTTATAAGTTAAAATTTACCAATTTGAACTGTAAAATCTTTCATATCATTTTCACAAAATTGACCCCTTAATCTTTAACAAAATAAAAATTTAATGAATCTCATGCAAAGAGGACGTCAATATATTTCAAGAAAGTCCTCATTCTCCCAAAACCGAGCTCTCTATCAAAATTTATGGCCTTCTGAATTTTTTCTTCACTTGACGTCAAAAACAAAATTGGGAAAAATTTCCTTAGCGGGCCTGGAGGCCCAAATTTTTCCCTTAGAGATTCGGAAAAAAATTGGGAAATTTTTCCAAATTTTCCCTTCCACCCCGTAGCCAATCAGAGGCTACCACATGGCACCATGTCCTATTAGCGGAGGGGTGGATCATTTTCTAACTTAGCGCTTCAGAGCAATTTTTGGAAAATTTTCCCCGTCAACCCACGTCTAATCAAGAGCTGCTACATGGTGTCATAAGGCTTTGGTAGAGGAGCGTGTTCCTTTTTACTTTTGGTATTTTAGAAAAATTTTGGGAAAATTTTAAAAAAAATTCCCTCCCGACCCGCGGCCAATTAAGAGCTACCACGTGGCATTACGAGGCATCTGCAGAAGCGCAGGTGAGTGTGATCCTTTTTTCCCTTTGGGGCGTTAAACAAATTTTGTCCCTGTCTCCTTGATTTTCCTACATTGTGTTAGGAGATGCCACATATCCCTTCGGGACTCGCGGGAGAAAATTGGGCTTCTTGTCTCACGTGGGAATTTTTTCTAAATGTTCCGGCTGCCACACTTTTCCCCGCATGGCTTAGGAGGTGCTGCGTTTCCCTTGCAGACCTGTGGGAGCACAGGCGTAAGGGAAAGTTTTTTTCCCCACACGGAAGTTTTCCAAAAGTCTCTCGCGGCTCCGCACACCTACCCTTTGGGAAAATTTTCTCTCCTGGGCTTGCAGGCCCACTATTGGGGAAAAATTTCACTCCAAGGCCTGTCGGCCCATAACTTGAAAAATATGAGGAGTTAGGAGGACTTATTTATATAATTATAAAGGTGAGGAAATATCCCATCCAATGGGAATTATTTAGGGAACTTTTGAATGAGTTAATTTAAATAAAAATCAAGTTGAACCTTTAAGCCTGTTAGAGAGTGGGTATGGTGAGAAATTACCCTCTGAACCTAATTGAACCTTATAACACTAAATTTTTTACCTTGTGACCTCTAATATATGTTACAAATATATAATTACATTCTAGTGGATTAGAATTGACGTGGAACTTGTTAGTGACAATTGTTTTCTTGTAACCTAGTGGTAGACTCCTTTAAATAAAATAAAAATGTATTCCATAATTTTCCTAAATAATCCTAGGTTGATCTTGGGTCTCAAGTGGGTTGTTTTTAGAAGGCATCACATGTAATATGTATGAATGTAATGATAGTAATGTAAAAAATAGCAGATGGAATGATGATAGGTTGAACAAGACCCATGTGTAATGTAATCTAGTATAACATGTAGCATAGGTAAGGTGTATGAATGAAATGTGGGTTTGTAATATGTATATGTAGTGTGTAAGATACGATAATAGGTATAGGTATAATATGTAGTGATGGTAAAAGATAAATCTAGACTCATATAGAACGTGACCTAGTGTCAAAATAAAATGAGAGGATTGAATGCAAAACTAGGCTCATATTAAATGATCACTAGTGTATTATAGGCTATGAAGATATAATGTAGGATGATAGAATGTAAATTTATACTTCTTGTAGTATAGTGTGTGGGAATCATTGTAATGGTAATCCCTCAATAATGCAGTTTGAATCGACACACTAGGGTGCATCATCTAGTAACGAGGGTGCTATGACCTATGAGATATAAATGATAGTGATACGAGTAAAGTATATAATGTAAGATGATAGAAGTGTACGGGGATAAATAAAATTTGGTGATATAAAGTGTTACACCCCTCGACGGTAGTGCATGTGGGACTAGGTGAACTCATCAAGGAGATTATCGTCCTCTTAAAAGTCAAAGAGGTCAGAATTGGTAACTTGGTAGGCTATAGTATGAGGTTAGTCACTTAACAATCCAGTGAGATATAGATGGTACATGCCCATAGTGTATTCTTCATCAGTGAATGAGGGATGTGGGAAAGTTTTTGCATACCATCTAGTGGAGCTAGATGAATAACCAAGAAAGGAACTATTGCAAATAATAATTCAACCAAAAGGTATAGGGAATGAAATATCAATGTGACTAGGGTATAAAGTATTGCCGATGTAAGTTAGCTAAGAACCTCCTAATGTGAGTAGCGAGGAACAAGAGGTATGGAAGAGATAGAATAAATTATCAAAGATACGCAAACCATAAATGGCAGTGATAGTGACTAACCCATAATAGAGATGAGAGACATGGGTAGAAGGCTGAAGGTCCTAAAAAGTAAAGCCGAGACAAACAAGACTAGTGAGAGAACATATGGTTTTGTCACATGTGGGGTTGAAAACCACATGTTTGAAATAAGAATCATGAATGAAAAGGGTACATGTAAAAGGGGATACGCTAATGGTAAGGATGAAGAAGGAAGGATATTATGTATAGATAGAATAGATGGATGATGTGGAATGATAACAATAGTGGGAGATAATATGAAGGTGATAACATCTAGTAAAAAAATAACGTCTTCATGTGGAGTTAAATGAGGTTGATCATTCATAGGTTGAGGTTCATCGGTAGTATCAATGCGAGGAATAGGAATGCTATTGTGATGGTCATGGACACAATATTAGAATGGATCACAATCTCAAAAGACAATATATTGAACATGTTGATGTAATAATTTGAGGCAAAGGTGGAGGGTAGAAGCAACAACTTTAATGGTGTAGATCCATGGTCTACCTAACAAGTAATTATATGAAATGAATAGAACCATCATAAGCACAAAGTTAAATGGAATAAGGGTTAATGTCACGAGAAGACGAAACTATAGCTTGGAGGAAGGACATAGGGTGCAGATTAAGCTTAGAGCCATTATCAATAAGAGTATGCTTGACATCTACATTCTAGATGCGAGGCATGATGTAAAGTGGTGGGTCATTGTCAAAAGGGTGAATGCCAGTGGACAGATTTCCCTGGAATGTTTCATGTTGATAAAAGGACTCGAAAAATATGTCATACAGGGAATACATGTACATGTTCGTAGAAACAATGATATTAGTAAAGAGGGTTTCAACATGATGAACAAAATAAGGGTGGATAAACAAGTATTCAGTGATAGATATATTCATAATGGTGGAATGAAAAACCCCTAGAATTTGGTAAAAATAGGCGTTGAATTCACCAAAATGCTTAACAAAAATAATAATATTACCTAAATGGCCTTAAGAGATATATAGGGTATTAATGTTAATCTAGTTAGGAGGACTAAAATGCCATGAGTGAACTAAAGTAGTATGAAATAAATTTAAATAAATTCTAGATGAAATAAAACCCTAACGTGTAGGAGAAGATTAAGGAAAAGACTCAGGTTATAATAGAAGACTATGACACAGCGTCGCAGATCTAGAAATAAAAAATAGAAGTGAAAACCAACCCTCATAGACCATACAAAATGCATATCTGGACTATCTAAGATGACATAGGTGCTTGGCAGTGTATTGTGTCGCCCTGGGGTGCTCTAGTCTACAATGTGGGTACTCAGAAGACTAATGATAATCCTCATAATCTGAATCTGGTATGGTCCCTAAGTATCTTCTAGTGCTTCCTATCTGTCACAGTAGATTCATCAAATGAACTAGAGAATGGACTGTTGGAGAAGTGTTAAGCCCTAAAAAAATTAAAGATGCATATGAATTCAAATCTAGATTAGGTGATAGTAGTGATAAGATGCAATGACCTAGAACCCTGATTATGGTTTTATAACTTTAAATTTATAAGTCTCTCAAGCTTAATTTCATAATTAAATCTGATAAGGCCAACTGAGAAGAAGATAAGGATGACCAACAAGTAGAAGTGACCCAAAAAGAAGTGGAAGATGTTGTGCATAGAACAGGGCACCTAGAATTAGACCAAGGTGCCTTGGGGTGCCCCAGTATAGGCTGGGGCACCCTGATTCCATGTTATAATGTCAGAAATTTTATGAAATGGGTTGATAATTATTAGGAAATATGTGGGAAACATGAAATTCAAGACAAGAAAAAGGTGGCCAAAAGGTGGGATTAATTAGTACATTATACACTTGAGAACCTTGTAAATAGTAGTATAATACTAGATTAAATATGTTCTAATGTGTAATATTTATGTCTACAGTTCCCTCTGGATAGGGTAATTGACATAAATTTACACGTGGTGTGTTTGAACGTTGAAAAATATAATTTCAAACTCATTTTGTAGGTCACTTGAGCTAAATTGGTCATCTTTATAATCTTGTGGCACTAGAGAGAAAAAGACTATTGCAAAACCTCTAAACTATATTTTATGAATCCACAAATATTTTGAAGGACACTTGTTTTTACTTTATTGCTTATGGGAAATTTTGTGTTCTTTTCTCTCTCTCGTCTCCCTATCTTACTCCATCTTGAAAGAGAAATGAAACTACACTTGTATTCTTTCCTCTATTATATCGTAAAATTTTTAAATTTATTGTAACTAGAAAACCATATATATCAAAAATTTAGTCATAGGGGTAATGTCATGCTAGTGTTTACTTTCACTGACCATGTTTACACTAAATTTCTAGGTTATAAGTAGTGGAAGTAGGAGTAAAGTATATTTTGGAAATCTAAATTTAATATTTATTACTGTAAATGTGTAATCAAGATGGAATTAGAGTAGTCCTATATTTTAACAATAGTAATTATTATTTTATTAAATAATAATATCTCCCCTCATTGCATACATATGTTAAATATATATTCATGGTGTAAATTCACTTGTAATATTACAATTCAACTATATTGTAGAATAACGTATTTAGTTAAATGAGGTGAATCTTCATAATTTTGTATATTGGTATGATAATGAGATACAAACTGAAAATTATTTGTCATAATAATGTAAAGGAAAAATGTTTGGCATTGATAATATAACGTTTGACAATTCCTTGAAATATTTCTACACGCTTTGCAACCTTGCAAAAGTAATCTTGTGGTTAAAAAATGATGTAGTCATTACACTTATCATCCCGCATGTTGTATTTCTTTAATAAAATTAGGGCATAAGAAGGTTATGTTATCCAAAATTCACCCCTATAGGCAATTTTGATAACATGCATCAAATTCTTCAATTCTGAGCAAGTAGATTGGTTTAAGGCCCGAAATAATGTTTTTGGGGCTCCCTCGGCTTCTCTCCCATCCAAGAAGAAATCCCAACGAGTTAGAAAAAATGGAAAAAATGCAAAAAATATGGTTGCAAGATTGTTTTAAAGCATTTCAGGTCTGAAGGGTTCGGGTCGTACCAAGTTCGCGGCCGAAATACAAAGAAAATCGGCTAAGTCAGACATTTTTGTCCCAGGCGGTCCGCGGGACAGTTGAGACGTCAGGACGCGAAAAGGTGAAAAAGCCGCAAACAGGAACAAGGAAGCCCGAATCAACCGGAGCAGGAGATTTTCATCCAGGATAGCCGGAACAAAAGTACGCACAGGATGCGTATCTTCCGATTTTCCCAAAGACAGTCCTTTTCGGGCGGTTCAGAGATATTTGTCCCAGGCAGTCCGTGGGATAGTTGGGACAAAAGTATGCGAGGGACGCGTGGGACGCGAAAAGGTGAAAAAGCCGCAAACAAGAACAAGGAAGCCCGAATCAGCCGAAGCAGGATATTTTCATCCGGGACAGCCAAGACAAAGGTATGCATGGGACGTGAGGGATGCGAAAATCTGAAACGGCTGAAGGCAAAGAAGAAAAGTCAACGTTTGACCCGTGAAACTTCAAACGGCCATAACTTTTGACTCCGAGCTCTGATTTTCACAAAATTGGACTTTCTGGAATGAGCACGACGTCCTCTATGCTAGTTAATGCTGGATTTATTATTTTTAACAAGGGTAGATATATTTAAATAAAATAAACATATTCGGCTCCAGTCAGTTAATGGTCATTCCTGTCAAATGACAGAAAACGCCTGCCAGACCCAAAATAGCTGCCCGCACTCAGAAGGCCATAACTTTTCCATTTCTCAACAAAATCACAGAAAATTTGTACTGTTAGAATCATGGCTCCGTACCCAACACACAGAAATCAAGAAATTCCATATTTGATGAGATATCTATGGATATTTTTTATAAAACGTGGCAGGGTTCATAACAGTGTTTTATTTGGTGGTTCGGAGTGCAATTAAGAGGCATGGTCATCATTATTTCTCTGTTGTAGCACCTGGGACAGTATGGGGAGCCTTTTGCAAGTAATGTATAATCATTTTACTCCATTTAATGCCTCTTACAAGTGGTTGAAGGATAGATTTTGGGATTTCCATTTTCCCTTCTCTCTCTCTTCTCATTTTTCTATAAATTGGAGTGTTGGGATCATTGTAAAGGGAGTAGTTTTTTTAGAAAAGATCTTCCAAAATTACTTTGTGAAGCCAATGTGTTACACGCCCTTGTTGTGGACTCCTTGCATGGTGATCCAGGCCCTTATCTTGTAATAGATTGAACTGTGCATATCATGAAGCAATAAAATATAAGTTTGTTGATATATCTTCCCCTGCAGTGTTTTCTTGCATTCTTCTTGCCCCTTCAACCTTGATTACAAGAATATTGTGTCTATTATTATGTTCATGCAGGGATCCATTATCATTGTGTAT
This sequence comes from Taxus chinensis, assembly GCA_019776745.2. NCBI lineage: Eukaryota > Viridiplantae > Streptophyta > Pinopsida > Cupressales > Taxaceae > Taxus > Taxus chinensis. The sequence continues at coordinate 412,721,482 of CM034155.1, read as the reverse complement.
GTTTGAAATATTGTTGTGAATGCATTTTTCTAGACTATGGAAAACTGTCATCACCTCTTCTAGTGTGCACTTTGGTTCTGTATTTCACGCATTTGAAGACTACTCTCACACCCTTCTTTTCTGGTGTATCACCGCTTTAGTGTAGGCTTTAATTTTATGCATTTTCTCTCCCTGGTCCCTTAGAAATTTAGATTAGAATAGTTAGTTTCCCCTGCATTAGAGTAGATTGTGGCAGGTAGTTTAGGAGCAAGAACCAGCTTTCTCTGGAGGTCTATCTCAAGTAGCAAGTCCCACAACTTGGAGATAGTACCCATGTTATCCAATCACACCATGAGTTCAAATATATGCGCTTGTATAAACCATGGAAGGGTGCTGTGATTCGGTGATAATAGGTTAATATTTAAATGATACATGTTGTAATGATGTTTGATATGTAGTTGGTGAAGGTGGTCTTTGAATACAATCATATCCTATTTACTTAATAAAAGATGTATGGTCAACCCTTCCTCTTCCCAAGGTAAATTTTTTTTCCTCTTGGTTATTTGCACATCCTGGTTCTAGAGGATTCAGAAAATTTACAAGACAAAAATTGGTTACTCCAATGAAGGGTTCTATAAGTCCATTTTAATTGTTTGTGTGTGTAGTTATCTTATTTTTTCACTTTAAAAATAAAATAATTCCCTACCCACCATGGCCATGAAAAAAAAATGCCAAACTTCCCGAAATTAACCATTTTAAATTCAGGAGAAATATATTGGTGGGTTATAGCTGTTGTGAGAAAATAATTAATATTCTTATAAATTTTACCACAAGAAACAATGGTTGAAGAGTTAAATCCTATGGGCCATTTGAATCTTCAAACAATTAATAAAAGTAAACCATTAAGTTTGAATGCCTCATGAGGATAGAATATCATTTATGCCCTTCTAATTACCCATGAATGGTCATGTCCCTTTTAGATCAAGATGAATGAGTCTCATGTCCTCTTAATAGTATTTTAATGGATGAAAACTCAATGTATGTTTCCTACCACTTGGACTAGTGCACTAGGTATAACTTAGAATGTTGTATGTGGATATTATTTCTCTATTATATTATGCCTTCTAATACTTGGGTACTCAAATATTAATGTAAAATATTTTTATGTGGGAATTTTCTCTTCGGGGCTCATAATTATCTAAACAAGAAACCAAAGCTTCATCACTTTGCATTTTTCTTTTAGAAAATATTAGGGAGAGAACTAATTATTCAATATAAATGTAGAAATAATATAAGTTGAAGAGAATATCCTAAGAAATGTATTTTCTCTTAGAACATAAGCACCCCGATTGACTGTCAAGTGAATAATACACAAATATGAATTTAATATGAATAAAAGTAAATGAAATTACTCTTGATGACCTGACACAAAGATGAGGGAACTTGTAAATTTTAAATGATGGTAGATGGTTACATGATCAATATAAGTGAAACAACACAATATACTAATGCAAAGAAATATATGGGAAAAATCTAAATTTTGAGACCTATTGAAATGATAGTTTGGAACTAAATATTTCCTTCTTTTAGTGTTATTTACTCAAGTTAGATTTTACTTGTATGAGTAATTATGGTTGTCCAGGTTGTCTCGTTCATGTAATTTAATATATTCTTATCCCTATGATTAGTTGGACTACGTGTTATCTTCACTTCGTAAAAGAAAGGTGGCTAGGAAAAAACTCTTATGGGTTAAGTAACTTAGTCATTCACACATCACGTCTTGAAAAATGAGTAATGTATGTTATGGGTCTTGCCAAATTATTGTTCTATTGGTCCTAACCTTTTTGTGTCCAAGAATTGAAGTGGAAATGTATGATTTGAAATAGGTGGCGAACAAAAAATATAAAATTCTATATATTTTAATGGATCCTAGAATGAAATGAACCCATGTTTGAAATGTGTAATGAAGTTTCATAAATATTGTCTTACGTCTTGTTGGATAAGTATTAATCCTAAGTAAGAAAATATAATACATGGAAAATTGAAATAGGAAATCATGTGATTCATTTAAGTTATAATATGTAACTTGCAATAAGTGCAACTACTTTCTCATGTTACGTCATATAATATAAAAAAAAATTAAGTTTCTCATTTTTTAGTTACTTTTTGGGTGGTAAAATTATGGGAATTAGAGTTGGTATCAGAGCGAAGGTTAAGACACTTGAGACTTTGGGAACTTGTTGGTAATGAATCTCTTGTATGTAGTTGTGTGTGCATATCCTATGTGTCATTTATGTTCGTGTGGTCATGGTATGTGGAGTAATTTTGATGTATCCTAGTCCACGGGTTGCGCTATGTGTCTCTTGACAAGCATATCGTATAGTGGGTCCCCAATTCCCTATATAGACTTGTATTGAGAAAAAAAAAACCTTAAATATTTATATATTATGGTATATTGATCTTTTTAGTACAGTTAGTTCTTATAGTTTCACTATGGATGACACTTGGGAGATCATTATGAGATATATCAAGAGTTGGTTGTTTCATTCTTGAGTTCTATCCTTCAGCGGTTGTGGTGATTGCATCAAAATTTTGATAGTAAAATTATCTTATACATGGCAGTATTTGTCTCCCTCCTTGATACCTGATACATGTTGGTATTTGAAACTTAGATAATTTGACACTTGATACATTAAAGTATCTTGTTTCCTCCATGACACTTGATACGTGATAGTATTTGATAGTATTTGATACTTATAAATATGTGGTAGTATTTAAGAGTTGAGTCGATTGTTTCATTCATGAGTTATATCCTTTAGTAGTTGATATTGTTACATCAAACATTTGGAAGTTATAATATCTATTCATAGAAGTATCTAAAACTTGAGAGTTTGGTTTCCTTCTTGGAACAATTTACTTGGATTTTAACCATTTCCATTTCCTTTCATACTACATTATGGATATGACGTTGAATCATCTTGGTAATATAATTATATTGACATTAAGTTTTTTAAATCATTAAATTTTGATGCTCTTCAATCTTGTATCGATGCATTGACCAAATCTATAAACTCTTAACACTTCTAGAACTGCAATAAACACCAATGGAATATTTGAAATTATTAATCACATGAATTTCTCAGTGATAAACTTTTTGGAAGAGAACCTTTTGTTCTTGGTCACTATGAGATTATTTGGGAATATTGTTATTGCTGGGTACAAATGTATTAATTTATTCCATGCAAATATCTTTCGGGAGATTTGACTCAGCCATACATTATGGTAGCTATATTATCTTTTCAATATCATAATCATATGCTATGGTTTTCACTCAATGTTTCTGGTACCCCTATTGGTGGCCATTAAAGGCCACATAATGAATTTGATGTATATATTTATGTGTATTTTATTTTTAATTTGGAATTTCTATAGAACCAACATTTTATTTAATTTATTTATTGAGAATATTTGAGACTATTGTTCATTTTTTATTTCTTGCAAGATTTTTTGAACTTGCAACATGGTTACCTGGACATTTTATTTGGTTGTCAAGATTTATTTGTTTTTTTTAATTTCTAAAACTCGAAGCTTATGATTTTGAAGTCGTTTGGATAAATTTCGTCAAGAGTGTAATGTGTATTTTCTCTCCTCCTTGATGAGTTGGTTCAATCTTGTTTTATGGTATGTGCGTGTCATATCAGGGTACTCCCAAGGTTTCATGACTACATGCATGGTGATGTAGTAACATTCCCTCAGTATGATACTTAATCCTCTACGGTTGAGAGACTTTTATGGTACTCATTCCTCCTATGGTTGGAGTGGCACTTATGATATTCATTCTCCCTATGGTGGAGATACATATGATACTTAGTCCTCTATGGTTGAGACACTTTTATGGTAGTCAACGCTCATATAGTGGAGTGACACTTATGATATTTAGTCCTCATACGGTGGAGAGACATATGATATTTAGTCATATATGGTTGAGAGACTTTTATCATACTCAATCCTCCTATGCTGGAGATAAATGTGATACTCAATCTTTTATGGTTGATAGAATTTTATGGTACTCATATTTATCTTAGTGGAGTTTCATCTATGACACACATTACAAATGGTGGACTTGATAGTTATTTTTTCACTCCTTACTTCCTAAGATGATGTTTTCATTGTTGTAAAATATATGTTATTCATTTAAATATTCATGGTTGAGCTTGAGATTATTAACTTTTAAGATTTTTTATTACTTGAGAATAGTGTAAATTTGGGATGCAGAACTCATTGAAAAACATACAAATGGGACACTTGACACTTTTGTTAGGTTCCATTAGATTCTTGGAGGAAGGTTTGAGATTCCATATTATAGATTTGGTTTGTAGATATTGTTATACTTGGATTCACTAGGAATTGTATATAGTGTAATTGTTTCTTTTGGTCTTGGGGACCTGAATATAGGTGTGTTTTGTCATTTTTTTTGTTTTCTTATGTATTATACAAACCTCGTTATATACATGTTTGTATGGATTATATGTTGTGGGGGACTATGTTTCTAGTGTTAAGCTACATTCCCCTCATAGGTATGTCATGTGCTCTTGGCGAGGAATGGTGGTTTTCGTATAGTAAATCTATTTTTGTCATCATAGATTTAGGTCTAAATAATTTTCTCTTCTACATTGATGTGATCAATGTTATGTGTATACACTTTTTATTTTTTGGAATATGTATTTACTCGGGATAAAGGAATTGCTAAAATTATTGTTGTGTGAATGTGATGTTGTCTATGTTGTTGTTTTATGTCTTGGACTTCCTCGTGTTGCATTTCATTGTTTAAAATGTTGCAAAAATAGTGAAATTTACTTTTAAAACAATAAAAGTAATGAAATACAAATGGTGAAGGATGAAAATGATTATGGAACACTGATCCAACCCATTTACACTTATGGAAAAAATTTATCGAATAGGTTTGAATATGACTATAAAACATGGTTTATATTCAGTCAAGTAGAGAGCAAAAATGACATTCTTCACAACAAATTAACAATTTGGGGAAAATTACCATATTTGTTGTTCCATTTTGATCATATTTTAGCAACTGGGTATGGGTACTAAATAACATTATTATTGTTTACCAATATTGGTGTTTTGCCGCATCGAGGATGATTCTCAAATAGGCAGAGAGAGATGTAATGCCTCAATTTTAGTCCTTATTCCAATCAAGGAGGATTCAAATAAATTAAATTAAAATAAAATAATATCACACCACACGAGGAGGATTCCAATCAAGGAGGATTCAAGGATATGTGTGTGAAGTGATATGGTTACGTCATATTTTAGATGATATGGGAGTTCCTAAGAAATAGTCACCTATTCTCTATTGCGACAATCCGAGTGAGTTGAAGCTCAAGCAAAATCCTGTTTTTCATGAATGAACAAAGCATATTGAGATTGATTGTCATTTCATTCGAGAGCACATCTTGAACCATCAAATTTAGCTCCAGTACTGTCCTACGGAAGCAAAAGTTGTCGAAATTCTCACAAAATCTCTTGGAAAAGTGAAATTTGAACTTTTCAGGGGTCACATTTGCAGGAATAATGTAATAAGGGGGGAATGTTAGCATACGTAGAATAGATTATATATTTAGGAGTGTTTGTTTTCTATTATCCCTTTATTCTCTCTTCCTTGTTGTATACCGTTATTCTCTCACCTACATCCATATCTTCCTCCTTCAGTGTAGGGGAATATTGTTTATTGCTTCTCCTATTTAATGTATGTGCTTTATAATAATACAATAATGTGTGAAGAGTATTTTACTCCACATTCTTCCTCCGAACTATTTTCTTCCTACATAAAGAAAGGTATTGTCTTGAATTTTGTAGGTGTTCGCAACATAATAAACCAAAGGGGGATAGGATACCAACAATGAGATAATATGAAGTATTGGCAACAGATCACCATGGCAACATGGATTTTGCATATGTTGTTAGTTGTTGTAGTTTGTTAAGAGGTCCCCATAGGGGGGTGACATCAAAAGTGACCTTGGGAATTTTTTTAATTTTTTATTGTTGCTTTTATTTATTTGTGAATTATTTTATTTTTATTTGCATATGGAGTAACTTTTATGAATGTTTTTTTTTGCACCCCTCTTAAGTTAATTTTAAAGTTTTTATCTATTGCTAAGTAGTATGTGAAGAAAGGAAGGGAATAAATGTGAGTTGGTAGCTTCTATGTGTGTTGGTTTAGGAGGAGTTTAGTTTGTTTTAGGTTTTGTGTACTCAATATTCCTTGTGAAATTCGAATTTTGACCTTCTAGTCTATTTTGGAGACTTGTCGGACAAGCTAAGCTTCTCCCACACCTTTTAGAGTCACCCACCCACCTAACCTAGGATATGAGGGACTTATTTGAGGTCATATTTTTTGTTTTAATGAAGGAAAAGGGAAATCAAGTGCAGTTGTCTTACATGGGTAACTAATTTTGTCCTTAAGGGGTGTGGGTTGGGTAGAGTGTGTAAGAAGGTGGTCTTTTCCCAAACCACCAATTTATTATGCTTTGGGGTTTGGATTTGGCCATGATGATATGGGATGGAGAAGAAATTATGTGGCATCCTACATGGAGCCACATAATCTCCTTCTCACTCTTTTCTATTTATTAGAATTTTTGTGATGTTTTTGGGGTTACTTGCTTGGTTTTGGATCTTTCATTTTTGGGAATGCTTTATTTTTGGAGTTCTTGTTGGAATTGAAAATTTCTTGGAATTTCTTGTGCTTGGAGGAATTTGGGACTTTCTTGTGAAGTGGAGTCTTGCTATGGAAAGTAAGGGTATTGTACCCTTTTTTTCTTCTCTTGCCTTGTATGTTTATATGTTGAATAAATGTGTGTTCTTGCTTGATGTTGTTGGGTAGTGGAATTTCCTTAGGATTTGTATGAGATAGTGAAATGGGGATGAAATTTGTTGGGAGGCATAAAATTTTATTTTGGTTATTTAGGAGGGAGTGGGTTGGATGCCCCACCTTTTTCTCATCCTGTTTTTTTGTTCATTATGGGAGACATAAGAGAGAGGGAGGCATAAGATATATATATATATAT